>JAJJWX010004298.1:0-1200000 GCA_023529315.1 Papaver bracteatum
AACAAAGAAGATATTGGGCATGGAGATTCATAGAAACCGAGCTGAAGGCAAGTTGCATTTGTCCCAGAAGGCTTACATGGAGAAGGTGTTGGAGCGGTTTGGTATGAAAGATGCAAAACCAATAAGTACTCCTTTGGCATCTCATTTTAAACTTTATAGAAGGCAATCACCACAAACTGCAGATAAGGCAGAGTATATGTCTCGAGAAAAGTAATCGAAATCGTTCCTCGGTTGTACTCGGTTAGGGAGCTTGGAGCGAGGAGCAATTAGATCGGACTTGGAAATCGCCATAACTCGTTCTAATACTCGGAATCTATTTATTTGAGATTTATATACCGCTACTCATAATTCATTATTTGAACCAAATTAAAATTAAAATTTTAACACTATCATGTGATTAAGTGTGTAATATTGTTATATTGAACGTATTATCATGTATTTCGAGGTTTTTATATTTGATAACTCCCATTTGAGGGGTTATGAAAATTTTATTTTCTAATTTTTGTGCATGCAAGGTCAACTCGGAAAAATCGTTAACTCGTTTTGCTAAAAAAATCGGCTCAAATCGGCAAAATCGGCCGCCTTAACCGGTAAAAATTTGGAATGGCTTGGATTCGGAAAACGCCTCGGTCATATAGCCTGTAGCGATTACTCGGGGAGTAATCGGACTTGGAGAGCGATTTTAACTACACTGGTCTCGAGTTCCATATGCAAGCGCAGTTGGTAGCATCGTGTATGCTATGGTTTGTACAAGTCCGGATATCGCACAAGTTGTGAGTGTGGTAAGTAGATACATGGGAAGTCCAGGGAAAGCTCATTGTCAAGCTGTAAAGTGGATTTGAGGTATCTAAGGGGAGGTACAGATGTTGGTTTAGTGTTTGATAAACACTATGGTGATTCGACGAATATTGTGGGTTATGTTGATTCTGATTATGCAGGTGATCTTGATAGAAGAAGGTCATTGACAGGTTATACTTTTACATTGTGCGGTAGTACTATCAGTTGGAGGTCGGTTTTGCAAAGCACAGTTGCATTGTCTACAACAGAGGCAGAGTACATGGCATCCGCGGAAGTAGTGAAGGAAGCTATATGGTTGATGGGTTTGGTTGGTGATTTGGGTTTCAAGCAAGAGAGTGCATCTTTGTTCTGTGATAGTCAAAGTGCCATTCACTTGACCAAGAACCAGATGTATCATGAGAGAACGAAGCACATCGATGTCAGGTATCATTTTATCAAGGATGCAGTTGAGGAAGGTAGGATAGCGATGCTAAAGGTTCCTACAGCGGATAACCCTGCGGACATGTTGACGAAGCCGGTTCCAAGTATCAAGTTCAAGCATTGCTTGGACTTGGTTGGTGTCAACAGGTGTTGAGAGCCCTTGAGGGGCTGAGCGAAGATGATTATGATGAGTGGTGATGGTATTCAAGTCAAGGTGGAGATTAGTAGTGTATGTGTCTTGAATACGGTTTAGTATTCAGTTGGGTCGATCCATTTACGCGACCCGTTTGCCCGTTTACCTTTTGTGCAAGAGAAGGCCAGTGTAGACAAGTCTTCTTTTGTGCAAGAGAAGGCATATATTTTGTACAAGGGAAGGAATACCTTTTGTGCAAGATAAGGCATATCTTTGTGGTAGGCTCGGAAAGATACCTACTTCTATGTATAAACTGCAAGTGCACAGTGTCTACAAGCAACACAGGGCAAGCACAGGTCGAACCACAGAGACTTGGAGAGTGTAGAAGTTGATTCTAAATCCTGATTCAGAGAGTAACCAAAAGGGGTTTGATTTTGTCGATACGAAGATATGATTTTCAAGTGACTGAAATAATAAAAGTAAAAGATGCAAATAACAAGATGTATAAACAATGATAATATGGATACTAGGGTATTCAAATCCACCAATAACCTATGATATGCATTCAACTTGTAATATTATTCTTATCCTTATAGTAGATTCAAGTCTACCGTAGAACTAAGGTGTTTCTCCAATGGATAATTTAATCACAACTAAAGTATTTCTCCAAAGCATTAATTGTCTAATTAAGCACAACTAATCTAAAGATCAATATTTGGTTAAGCATGAGTTGTAGCATAATCAACATAGAGATATTCTAACTACAATGGATACATGGCATACATTGTGAGAGCAAGATGTTGAAAAACTTGGATTAAATTATATCTTTAAACAATTCTAAACTTTCAAGAACAAGATACAAGATATGAATACATACCAATGAGATTAGGGCTTCATCTAAACCCTAGTAAATGAAATTAGAACATGAAGAACATTACAACAAAATTGAAATTTGATAAACTAACATGAACAAGCTATTCTTGGATGAGTTTTCAACACAACAACCCTCTCTATTTATACACAAAAATTATCTCACACTTGGGATCCGAATTTCACTGTAGAAACCACTCAACAATTAAACAAAACATGTTTTCTTAATTGATGGATATAATGGAATACAATGGGGGTGAGGTGGATGTTTTGGAAAGAATCCAATGGGGGTGAGGTGGAAATGGATTTGGGTCTTGGGTTTTGGATCATGGGTTGTTTAATCCCATGAATTTGTAAACAGGTTGCCAGCGATGATCTTGTGGTTGCAACGCTTCCAACTTTCTTCTCTTTTGTCTTCTCAATTCTTCCAAGCTTTATTTAGTACTTAAAAACACAAAATTAATTAATACAAATATTTATTCTTGAAGATGGTAAGAATGCAGAATTTGGGATAATATATGACTTTGAAGCGCGAAAGATGAGTTAAGTGCCAATGAAAAGGTGTATGAATATGAAATATTTGGCACTCATCACTTTGTACAAGGGAAGGCATACCTTTTGTGCAAGAGAAGATATCAGAAGATATAAGTACTCTTCACATCCTCTAGTTTTAGTAAGAGAGAAACATATGTAACTAAGAGAGAGTGTAAGGGAGTGAATCATACTCTTGTAATCTTGTTTGAATCATAGTGAAAACATTATCGTCGTTTTCCAAAGTGGATGTAGATCATATTGATCGAACCACTATAAATCCTTGTGTTGTGTGTGCTTCTTTTACTCTTGATTTCATTTTTATTTCAATTCATGATTGATTGTGCTTGGAAGAGCCATTGTTTCTAACAAATTGGTATCAGAGCTCCGAGTGGAAGCGATCTACGATGGAAGCAAAGTATGAGATTGAGAAATTTGATGGAAGAAATGATTTCAATTTATGGAGGCTAAAGATGAGGTCTGTTTTGGTGAAACAAGGTTTGGTGAAATCTTTGAAGGGGAAAACGGGTCTTGGAACAACATTGAAGGATGAGGAAAAGGATGAGCTCTTGGAGAAATCACATGAATTAATTTTATTGTGTTTGAGCAATGAGGTCTTGAGAGAAGTTGCGACGGAAACGACACCGGACGGGCTATGGAACAAGTTGGAGAAGAGGTATATGACTAAATCCGTAACTAATCGTTTATATCTTAAGATGAAATTACATACTCTTAGAATGCATGAAGGAATGTCTATTATAGATCATATTGATGATGATTATAATAAAATTCTCTTGGATTTGGCAAATATTAATGTCAAAATTGAAGATGAAGACCAAGATTTGGGTTTGCTTTGTTCCTTACCACCATCTTATGATAATTTTGTTGATACTGTAATGTATGGAAAAACCACAATTTCCATGGAAGACGTTAAAGCGGCTTTGAACTCTAAGGAGTTAAAGAAGACGAGTATTGATGGTAAAGATAATTCGGGAGATGGGTTGTTTGTTAGATGAAGAGGAAACCAAAAGGGCGGATTTGATTGGAATAGATCAAAGTCAAGGTCTAAATCAAAATCCGGTAAATTCTATTGCTTTCATTGTAAGGAAAAGGGGCATTTCAAGAAGGATTGTCCAAAATTGAAGAGTGTTGAGAAGAATACTAACCAAGGCACCGCAACAAATGTTGAAGAAGAAAGTGATGATGGAACGGTTCGTACCGAAAGCTCGGAGAATGGGTGGATTCTTGATTCGGGGTGTACTTTTCACATGTGTCCTCATAGAGAGTAGTTTACTACTTATCAAGCTAGAGAAGGTGGTAAAGTTCTTATGGGAAACAATATCACTTGTAAAGTGGTGGGTATAGGTACAATTCAAATTAAGATATATGACGGTATGGTGAGGACTTTAACTAAGGTTAGGCATGTTCCGGACCTGGGAAGAAATATGATTTCTTTGGGTACGCTTGATTCAAATGGATGCAAGTATCAAGCTGAAGGTGGAGTTATTCGTGTCTCAAGAGGAAGTCTTACAATTATGAAGGGTGAGAGAATTAATGGTCTATATACGCTGCAAGGTACTACTGTGACAGGTGATGCATCTGTATGTTCTTCAAGTTCTGAAGACGATATTACCAAGTTGTGGCATATGCGGCTAGGGCATATGAGCGAGAGGGGATTGGCTGTTTTGAGCAAGCAGGGATTGCTTTGTGGTCACAAAACAAGTAAGCTTGATTTATGTGAACAATGTGTCTTTGGAAAGCAGTGTAGAGTCAAGTTTAGTACATATATTCATAACACCAAGGGTATTCTGGATTATATTCATTCTGATCTTTGGGGTCCTTCTCGGGTTGATTCACATGGTGGTGGTAGATATATTTTGACATTCATTGATGATTTCTCAAGGATAGTATGGGTATTCATACTTAAACACAAAGATGAAACCTTCGTCAAGTTCAAGCAATGGAAGACTATGGTTGAGAAGCAAACCGGAAGACAAATCAAGTGCTTGAGGACAGACAATGGTTTGGAATTTTGTGGGGGTGAGTTCAATAAGTTCTGCAAGGATCAAGGGGTTGTGACACACCGCACAGTCAGAAAAACACCATAGCAAAATGGTGTTGCAGAAAGGATGAACAGAACCATAATGGATAAGGCACAGTGCATTCTCTCCAATGCCGGGTCACCAAAGCAGTTTTGGGAAGAAGCAGCAAACACATCAGCTTATTTAGTGAACAGATCTCCATCGACTGCTATTGAGTGTAAGACTCCAAATGAAGTTTGGACAAGTTCACATGCTAACTATGAAGACTTGAATATATTTGGATGTCCATCCTATGCTCATGTGAATGAGGGGAAGCTAGATCCTAGAGAAAAGAAGTGTATATTTCTTGGGTATCCAAAGGGCGTGAAAGGCTAATGGTTATGATATCCTGTAGAAAGATCAAACAAGTTTCTTATCATCAGAGATGTGAAATTTGATGAGCAATCGATGTTGAAGCCAAAGGTGGAAGGGTGTTATGATATCCTGTAGAGAGGGTGTTAGTGATAAGGTGGAGCTTGGTGACAAGGTGGAACTTGAGGTGCAAGTTCAAGGAAACAATGAGAATATTATTTATGATGATGATCAATATATTGTGCAAGAACCTGAACAGGAAGAAGAAGCACAAGGTCATCAGTATAATCTTGTAAGAGACAGAGAGAGGTGGAAAGTTATACCACCTCATAGATATGGCCACAAGGGTTTGAAGTTCCTGGCAAAGAAGACCATGTATGTTTGTTGAAGAAATATTTGTATGGTTTGAATCAATCTCCAAGGAAGTGGTATAAACATTTTGATACGTTTATGTTGGCAAATGGATACAGTAGGAGTAAGTATGACAGTTGTGTATGTCACAAGAAACTCCAAGATGGTTCATTTGTGTATTTACTATTGTAAGTTGATGATATGTTGATCGCTTACACAGACATGTCAGAGATACATAAGTTGAAGGTGCAGTTGAGTAGTAAGTTTGAGATGAAAGTCTTGGGTGCAACAAAGAAGATATTGGGCATGGAGATTCATAGAAACCGAGATGAAGGCAAGTTGCATTTGTCCCAGAAGGCTTACATCGAGAATATGTTGGAGCGGTTTGGTATGAAAGATGCAAAACCAATAAGTACTCCTTTGGCATCTCATTTTAAACTTTATAGAAGGCAATCACCTCAAACTGAAGATGAGGCAGAGTATATGTCTCGAGTTCCATATGTAAGCGCAGTTGGTAGCATCATGTATGCTATGGTTTGTACAAGGCCGGATATCGCACAAGCTGTGAGTGTGGTAAGTAGATACATGGGAAGTCAAGGGAAATCTCATTGGCAAGCTGTAAAGTGGATTTTGAGGTATCTAAGGGGAAGAACAGATATTGGTTTAGTGTTTGATAAACTCTATGGTGATTCGACGAATGTTGTGGGTTATGTTGATTCTGATTATGCAGGTGATATTGATAGAAGAAGGTCATTTACAGTCTATACTTTTACATTGTGCGGTAGTACTATCAGTTGGAGGTCGGTTTTGCAAAGCACAGTTGCATTGTCTACAATAGAGGCAGAGTACATGGAAGCTACGGAAGCAGTGAAGGAAGGTATATGGTTGATGAGTTTGGTTGGTGATTTGGGTTTCAAGCAAGAGAGTGCATCTTTTTTATGTGATAGTCAAAGTGCCATGAACTTGACCAAGAACCAGATGTATCATGAGAGAACGAAGCACATCGATGTCATGTATCATTTTATCAAGGATGCAGTTGAGGAAGGTAGGATAGCGATGCTAAAGGTTCCTACAGCGGATAACCCTGCGGACATGTTGACGTAGCCGGTTCCAAGTATCAAGTTCAAGCATTGCTTGGACTTGGTTGGTGTCAACAGGTGTTGAGAGCCCTTGAGGGGCTGAGCGAAGACGATGATGATGAGTGGTGGTGGTATTCAAGTTAAGGTGGAGATTTGTAGTGTATGTGTCTTGAATACGGTTTTGTATTCAGTTGGGTCGATCCATTTACCCGACCCGTTTACCTTTTGTACGAGAGAAGGAAAGTGTAGACAAGTCTTCTTTTGTGCAAGAGAAGGCATATATTTTGTACAAGGGAAGGAATACCTTTTGTGCAAGAAAAGGCATATCTTTGTACAAGGGAAGGCATACCTTTTGTGCAAGAGAAGATATCAGAAGATATAAGTACTCTTCACATCCTCTAGTTTTAGTAAGAGAGAAACATATGTAACTAAGAGAGAGTGCAAGGGAGTGAATCATACTCTTGTAATCTTGTTTGAATCATAGTGAAAACATTATCATCGTCTTCCAAAGTGGATGTAGATCATCTTGATCGAACCACTATAAATCCTTGTGTTGTGTGTGCTTATTTTACTCTTGATTTCATTTCTATTTCAATTCTTGATTGATTGTGCTTGGAAGAGCCATTGTTTCAAACAATGCTCAGATTCTTGTCATTGAAGCACTTACTCATGTTATCAATGGCATTAATTATAAGTTTCTTGTTAAGTAGATTGCTTGACGAAAGCGAGAGTTTAAGATTCAAGATACATGAAGATGAAAAATCACAAGAAAGAGGAGGAAATCCATATCGTCTAGTTTGGGGTACTAGAGATAATACATCTCCTGCTGCACTGGTTGAGGATATTATCGAACTGGAAAAGGTGATCCAACCAGATTCTGTCATCATTGATCTTGGTCATGGTGATCCAACCATGTATGAGCAGTTTTGTAAAAAATCTGGAAAAAAAAACTACAATTCTCATACCTGGATGGCAATGTTTGAGCTATTACTTTGACATAAGCAAGTATGTTGGTTCCTAGAGCCAAACTTTGCTGGCGAGGTCCGAAGGCTACACAAATTGGTCGGAAATGCAAATACAGATAACCGACACATTGTCGTAGGAACCGGATCTAGTCAGCTCTATATGGCCGCCCTTTATGCTCTTGCACTTACAGATACATCGAAACAGCCAATCACTGTGGTTTCAGATGCCCCATTCTACTCCGCATATCCGCTTATGACGGATTTTCAGAAGTCATGGTTGTATAAATGGGGAGGTGATGCTTATACTTTCAACGGATAGGAGCCTTATATCGAAGTCGTCAATTCCCCAAACAACCCTGATGGTTTAACCCGAAAACCGGTCGTTAATGTAACTGGTTGTATGTTGCTTCATGGTCTCGCATACTATTGGCCACAATATACTCCTATTGCATCTCAGTTAGACCAGGAGATAATGTTGTTTACCGTCTCCAAAAGCACTGGGCATGCAGGGACACGTATTGGGTGGGCATTGGTGAAGGACATTGACATCGCTCAAAAGATGACCGAATTCATAGAGCTAAATACAACTGGAGTCTCTAGGGATTCACAGCTTCGAGCTGAGAAGATCCTTGTAGCTGTATCCGATAGTTGCACAGAGTCTGCAAAATCTGAGAGCTTTTTTGAATTTAGTCGTCGTCTCATGACCCAAAGATGGAAGCAACTGCGAGATGCTGTCAGAACTAGCGGATTGTTTAGTCTTCCAGAGTACACATCGGATTTTTGCAGCTATTACGAAAAATATTTTGAACTGCTTCCTGCTTTTGCTTGGTTAAGATGTGAAGGGGATATAGAGGACTGAGAAAAATTCCTAAGACATCATAAGGTCATCACAAGAAGTGGAAAGCATTTTGGCAGGGATATTAGGTTTGTAAGAGTGAGTATGTTAGGTAGAGATGATAAATTGACCTAGTTTAGTTGGGGGCCATCAATTTTAATTGGGGGCCATCACTAGATGACAAAAAAGGTCTCTCAATTCTAATTTGGGTCACCCCTTATATTTTTTTCTTCTAAATGGCTAAAATGCCCCTAAATAATTAGTGATAATCTTAATTAATTAGAGTTTAATTTTTTTTTCCTTCAAATTTTTTGTTTATCCATGTGTATGAAAAAACGCTAAGATCATGCATAATTTTTTTTTTTTTTGCCCAGATCCGTATGAAAAATTGTCATGGTATTGAAGTGGTTCATTGACGACGATAAACAGTCTTAATGTTTAGACTGTTTCAGTGACGATTCTAAACAGTAGTTATTTTTTAAAAAGAGTCGTTCTCTGACTGCTGTAAACAGTCGTTAATGTTTTGACAGTCTTCAGTGATGACTCTAAACAGTCGTTAATGTTTCAACAGTTTAAGTGACGACTCTAAACAGTCATTAATGGCAGAAATGTACGACAGTTTGTAGTCGTCATATAAAGATCAATACCCTGACGACCCTTTGGAAAGGTCGTTATTGTTTTTATTATGTATATGACGACCCTTAAAGTCGTTATTGTCTTTGAAGGGTCGTGATTTGAAAAAAATAAATTAGTTAAGGATAAAACAGTATTTTCAAAATCGGATGAATACGCCCCTGAAAATTTTGGGGTGCAAATAAAATGTCATGCCCCCCATCATTAAAACTTGAGGTAAATTTGGCCTCTTTGTTGAGAGGTTGTCAAATATCATAACATCTGAAACTAAACTTCCCTGATAAGAAATAAAATTTAATCTAAGTTGGAGTTTCTTCAAAATAAAACAAAAAACCCTAGTAAGATCTAAAGTATATTCATAGCCCTTTAAGCCGAGTGCTACACTGATGTTGATAACAGCAGCCGTTAGCAGAACTGAAGTTAGATATTCATAGCCTAGTTTTAGAAGTCGGCTTTATACTACAGCCTTAATTTAGTTTCAGAGTTATTTTAGGTATCTAGTTTATGCATGCCTATATAAACAAGGCATATAGTTTGTGTTTTATATAAGAACATCTTATTATTGTTTTGTAATTGATGGCAGAAGCAACCGACGTTTTTGGTAATTCACAACTTTTTCAAAAGTCGCTCACTACAATTTCTCAGGAGATTGCTCCGTATTGGAAAATCAAAGGTGACTTGGAGAGACTTAATCATAACTTGGAGTGGATTCATGCTCTAGCTTTGGACGCTGAGAAAGTACAACAAAGGGATAATAACAATTATGCTAGACATTGGCTGAGAAACCTTAAAAAGGTTGCTTATGATGCTGAAGATTTATTCGATGACTTCTCATATGAACTCATGCGTCGACGATTCGAAAAGGACAATATGTTGCTCAAGGTAAAGGATTTATTTTCTTCTTCTAATCGTCTTGTTTTTCAAACGATAATGGCTTTCAGGGTTAAAGATTTAAGAGACGAATTAAAGTTCTTCTTAGATGATAATGCGATATTACGCAAAGTCGGTTATTATTATACCACCAAAAGTAACACATAGGAGCGAGCAACCTCGTACATAGGAGGTCGTTTCGATAAAATTATCGGAAGGGAAAAGGATATTCTCAGAGGATGAATAATCTTCCTTGAGGATTCCCAGCGAAGGATCCCCAATATATATTAATTCAAAGAATAAATCAAAGTTAATACAGGGAATAATATCCGCAATGATAAATAAGGGAAATATCTTCTATTACACCCCCTTAGTCTTAGTGGGAGAAGAGCAAACACTTAGACTAGAACGAAAACGCATAAATAATTGTCTGGGAAGACCCTTGGTGAAGATATCCGCATATTGATTTTCCGAAGGGATGTGCAAGACAAGAATGTCACCAATACGAACTCGATCACGAACAAAATGTATGTCGATCTCCACATGCTTTGTGCGTTGATGTTGAACCGGATCACCAGACATGTATACAACACTCACATTATCACAATAGACCATGGTAGCACGTCGTAATGGTATATGTAATTCAAGAAGTAAATTCCGAAGCCAGGTTGTTTCAGCAACTGCATTGGCAACCCCTCGATATTCAGCTTCAGCACTGGAGCGGGAAACAGTTTCTTGGCGTTTGGAGGACCAAGAGACGAGGTTGTCTCCAAGAAAAATACAATAACCAGAAGTTGATCGACGTGAGTCGGGACATCCCTCCCAATCAGCATCAGAGTATGCAGTGAGACCAGAGATATGGTAAACCGATAAAAATAGGCCGTGGTTAATGGTACCCTGAAGATAGCGGAGTATGCGCTTAAGAGCATGCATGTGAGGCTCTCTAGGATCATGCATAAATAGACATACCTGCTGAACTGCATAAGATATATCCGGTCGAGTGAACGTAAGATACTGTAATGCCCCGGCTAAGCTCCTGTATAACGTAGGATCCGCAATTGGTGGACCTGAAGAGGCACTGATCTTGGATTGAGTGTCAAACGGAGTGCATACTGAGTTACAGTCGGTCATAGAAGCACGAGAAATGATGTCCTTAGTATATAATGACTGGGACAAGAACAACCCTGAGGACGAACGAGTAGCAGTAATACCCAAAAAATGATGTAATGGGCCAAGATCAGTCATAGCAAATTCTCGTTTCATCAGGTCAATGAAACGAGATAGAAGAGCACCGGTAGAGGCAGTGAGAACTATATCATCAACATATAACAATAAGTATGCGGTGTCCGATCCTGACTGATAAATGAAAAGTGAGGGATCACATACACTTCCACGAAAACCACATCGGGTGATGAAACTGGAAAATCTTTGAAACCATGCCCGAGGCGCCTGTTTGAGACCATAAAGGGAGCGACGTAGTTTGCAAACATAGTCAGGACGTGTAGGGTCAACAAAACCCGGAGGCTGATGCATATAAACTGTCTCGGTCAAATCCCTATGAAGGAAAGAATTCTTGACATCCAACTGGTGTATAGGCCAAGATCGTGAAGTAGCAATGGTGAGAACGGTGCGAATGGTTGCAGGCTTAACCACCGGACTAAACATCTCAAAACAATCAACCCCAACCTGTTGCGACTTACCATTTGCAACCAGTCGCGCCTTGTAGCGCTGTAAGGAACTATCAGCATGAAACTTGTGGCGAAATAACCACATGGAACGAATAATATGTGCACCAAAAGGTCGTGGTACTAGTTCCCAAGTATGTGTTTTCAACATGGCAGTGAACTCATCTTGCATGGCTTTGGTCCAGTTTGGGTCCCTAAGGGCATATAGGTGAGACCTAGGCAGGAAAGAGATGTGATGCTGAGTTTGGACGTGGAGATTTAGTTTGTGGGTTTGTCGAAAGATACCATGAGATGAACGAGTAACTGGTCGAGAAGGTGGGGCAGTGGTAGAAATAGGAACAGTGGAAGTAGGTGCTGTGGAAGTATTAGGAATGGTGTTAACAGATGAGGTGGGGAGACTGGAAGTGGAAGGAGCTGTACATGAAGGTGCAGTGGAAGTAGGTTCACGAGGGTTGGAAGTGGAGGGAGCTGTATTGTAAGGTGCAGTAGGAATAGGCCCACGTGTGTTGGCTGGAGCCGTGCTGGCAGGAACTATGGGAGTATCTGTTGTGACTGTTACTGCAGGAGATATGGGAGTGCAGTCTGGAGAGTCACGGGTGGACTGGGAAGGGGAGGAAGCAGCGGAATGGTTGGAAGAAAGGCGACGATGAGGTGGAGTGTAGGTCTGACCACTATCAGGGGAAGGAGGCTGTGAGGGGTTTGAGGATGGGTATGCTAGAGGGACCGGGAAAATTGGAGAAATGTTTATGGGATATTGAACAGTACTAGGAGAGTCAATGGGAGATTCACGGAAAGGGAAAACGTTTTCATCAAACGTTACATGGCGAGACAAGATGATTTTGTTGGTGGCTAAGTCAAGACAACGATAGCCACGATGGTGAAGAGGAAAACCAAGAAAGACATATTTGGTGGAGCGGGGGGCAAGCTTGTGGGGTGTGGTAGCGGATAGATTGGGATAGCAAAGGCAACCAAACGTACATAGATGGTCATACGTTGGCTGACGTTGGTAAAGAATTGAAACGGGAGAAATGAAATTTAGAGTTTTGGTCGGGAGAATGTTATGTAGGTAGACTGCCATTTGAAGAGAGTCAGCCCAATATTTTGAAGGTATGGAGGCATGAGTCATTAGTGTACGAGTAATGTCATTAACACGACGAATCATACGCTCCGCTTTTCCATTTTGAGAGGAAGTTTGAGGACAGGAAAAACGAAAAACCAAACCATTAGTTTTGGCAAAATTATGAAAAGAGGAATTGTCAAATTCACGACCCATGTCACATTGAAAACATTTTATTTCACGTTCAAATTGAGTTTTGACAAAAGAACGAAATTCCAAGAACTTGGTATAAACTTGGGATTTAAATTTTAGAGGATAAACCCATAAAAAATTTGTGAAATCATCCAACAAGATGAGATAGTAACGGAAACCAGTCTCAACATGCAATGGAGAGGTCCATAAGTCACTATGAATGATGTCAAAAGGAGCAAAAGTTGTGGAATTCTATTCATAAAATGGAAGACGGACATGTTTACTAAGTTGACAAGAATGACAAATATTGGTAGACTGGTTCTTATTACATTGAATAAAAGATTTTGAACGTAAAGCATCTAAGACAGCTTTGCCGGGATGACCAAGGCGACTGTGCCACACGTCAGTTGGACACGCAACAAGAGACATAGGATGAGGCATGGACTGTTTTGGAGGTGGTACGGCAGAAGCGGTGATAGGATAAAGCTCCCCAGAACTATCACATCGAAGGATAATCGTCCTCGAATTCAAATCCTTCACAGAAAAGACAAACGGATCGAATTCAACAGACACATGATTGTCGGTGGTAAACTTACGAACGGAAACTAAATTTTTGATTTTGTCTGGAACAACAAGAGTATCTTTGAGATGAAGTGTTCGGGAAGAGAGATTTATTGACTTGGTACCACTAGCGATAACAGGAATACTATGACCATTGCCAACCAAGATGGATCGAACATTGCTAGTATTGAAAACAGTATGTAAATTACCTGGATTTGCGGTGAGATGTGATGTAGCACCGGTATCCATATAAAAGGCATCATCGGGTGGCTGCAAGCTCATGGAGCTATATGCTTCAGCGATGTCACTAGGCTGTAAAAACTCAGTGGAGGGAGTGAGATAAGCTTGTGCCGTGTTGATGCTAGTTGGTCGAGGACGATGCTGTCCGGTACGAGGGCGACCTTGGGAAGATCCACGTGTGGGATGTGATGGCTGCCATTGGGGTGCTTTTGGGTAAGGGCATGGAGGAGAGGCCCAGTAAGGATTCCAGTAAGCCGGGTATACTGGAGAGGGACCACGATATGCCTGACGAAACTGTGATGGTGGTGTTGGCAAGATAGGTGGGTCCACACGCTGATTTGTTTCCGTGTTGTCAGTGTGCGATGACCGCTGTCCATGCTTACCATTTGTGGAGCGCTGATTACGTTGTGTACTACGTTCCGTAGTAGAGGCAGTAACAGCAAGAGCAGTTGGTGAAGACGAACTGGTTTGTTGGGCACGACGGATCTCTTCGGTACGCAACTGAGAGCGAGCAGCGTCAAAGGTGGGCATAGACTGTTGAATAAAGGATGCAACAGTGTTGTATTCCTCCGGAAGACCTTTCACAAGTTGGATAACCAACCTTTTGTCATCCATGGGAAAATCAAGATCACGCAATCGATCCGACAACGACTTAAGCTTATCACAGTAATCATCAATGCTAGTACACTCAACAAACTTAAGATTTACAAACTTACTTTCAAGTGTGGCAGCACGGTTACCTTCGCTATCTTGAAAAAGCTTTTTGAGATGATCCCAAATCTCTTTAGCAGTTTTGCCAGATTTGAGGACAGTGAGCATTAGATCTTTGGCCATGGTGGAGAACATCCATTGACGGCAAAGAGCGTCCAGTTGTTTCGCGGTAGGAGCATCAATATTGGTTGGAGTTGCTGATCCGTCTACGAGGAAAACGAGACCTTGCGCCTGTAGATATAATTCAAAAAGAAATACCCATGAAGAGTATTCATCCTGTTTGATATCCAGGACAATTGGGATTAGGGTTTTTATATTGTTGATAGCTAAAGCCGGATGCAGGGTTTTCTTTTCTCCCGCCATCGGATTTGGTAAAGATTAATGGATTTTTGAAAAGAAGAAGAGGATCGAAGTTAGGGATGATACCATCTCAGAGGATGAATAATCTTCCTTGAGGATTCCCAGCGAAGGATCCCCAATATATATTAATTCAAAGAATAAATCAAAATTAATACAGGGAATAATATCCGCAATGATAAATAAGGGAAATATCTTCTATTAGATATATCGAATTTAGTAGATTTGTTGATCACACCGCCATTATCATCATCATCAATCGTGCATATAGGAGGTATGGCGGGACTTGGGAAAACGAAACTAGCTCGGACAGTCTATAACGATGAATCTGTTATGGAACATTTCGAACTCAGAATATGGATTTCTTTACCTGCTGTTTTTGATCTAAAAGAGGTTTTAAAAAAGATCATAAGTTACGTTAATAATGATGCTATACGTGATCATGGAAGTCTTGATCTAACAATGACGGTAGTTCATGAGATGTTGGAGGGGAAGAAGTATCTGCTAGTACTTGACGACTTTTGGGATATTGATGATTCCGACAACTGTGAATGGCTAAATATAATTTTGAAGTTCGGTTCTCATGGAAGTAAGATTTTAGTTAATAGTCGTAAAATCAATGATGTTGCATGGAATGTCCGACGGATCACCACTACGTATCACTTGCAACAATTATCAACAGATGAGTGTTGGTCAATTATCAAGGAAAGGTTATTTTCATTTTCTCGTGGAGGGGCATCGGAGAATCCAGAAATGGTGAACATAGGAAAGGATCTAGCAAAAAAAATTTACCACTTGCTGCTAGAATATTTGGCTACATTTTGGCAAATGCAGGAAAATGGAAATGGGATTTAATTACGAAAGCAGATATTATAGACAACGCAGAATTTTGTGAGAAGATCTATCCAATTATTAAGTCAAGTTACGACCATTTGTCGTCATCAGCTTTAAAACAATGCTTTTCTTACTGTTCTATATTTCCCAGAGGTTACGAGATCGATAGAGAAGAGATAATTCAATTATGGATGGCGCAAGGCTTTCTTGTACCATCCAGTAGAGAAAGAGTAATGGATATTTCATTGGAAGATATTGGGAATGAATATTTTGACAGGTTGTTGCCTGATTCTTTATTCCAAAGTGTAGAAAACAAGGATGATGAGTTGGGTGAGATTCAGAAGTGTAAGTTGAATGATTTTGTATATCATCTAGCACGCACTGTCGCTGGTGATGAAGATGAATATGTGCCGAGAATGTTTCCAGAAGTTGGTAATGATAAACATAGATTACGCACCTTTTTTGCTACTGAAGTAGGAGACTGTGATAAGATTCAAAACGTTTTTCGGAATAGGAATTTGCGTGTATTATACTTGAGTGGTTCAACGATTCAAAAAGTACCGGCTTCGCTTTCAAAGTTGGGACACTTAAGATATCTTAATCTCTCAGGATGTCAAAATCTTGATGTATTGGATGATCAGTCTTTGCATAATCTCTATAATTTGCAGACATTGGTGTTACGCAACTGCAAGTCTCTTTCGGAACTTCCTGAAGGCATTGGATCAATGAGAAGCTTGAGGCACCTTGACATTTCACACACACAAATTAAAGCATTGCCTACTTCAGTTACTAGTCTCCAAAACTTGCGAACATTAAATGTCTCTAACTGCCCAGATTTGGAAGAATTACCTGAAAACATTGGAGCTTTGGAAAATCTGCGGAGCCTTGATATTTCACATACAATGGTGAGAAAATTACCGGACTCTATCAGTGGTCTCAAAAGATTGGAGAAGCTTCGGTTTCACTCGTGTCCCAACCTCAAAGATTTTCCTCAAGGAATTGAAGCATTGGTATTACCCAAAGTTCTTAACGGGAGGGAAAGATTCTAGTGCTCTGAGAGTTTTTATGCACAATTAACTAAAGGCGTGGTTTTGCCTTTTTTTTCTTGTCGTTTCTAGTGCTCTAAGACTTGATTCAATTGTTATGTTTGTAATGAAATGAGAAATTTCCTACACAATGGAATGCATGGGATTTGAGTCTTTTGACAATTTATGAGCAGGAGTCTTATTAATATCTAATGCTTACTTTGAAAATCAAACCTAATAACTTTATGAATTTTATAGCTGATTTACATCCATATGAGCTGGGTACTTCTGACCGCTTCGGTACGTGGTAATGTGATTTAGTGTCCTAGAATCCACATGACCTATCTTATATTGTGGTATCCATTTGGAATTTTGGGTTGGAAGTACCTATTCGATATAAACATAATCAAACACAGAGAGACAATAAATAGTGTTATATGCACACTGCATTATATAACTCATATACTCCGTGCCGTCGATATTATTAACTTAAAAATAACCGAACTTTTGAGAAACTTCAACTTATTTATCTTTGAAAGTAGGGAAGTTGATCTTTTGGATGGTGTTTTACACTTAAACTTGCTGCTTCCAAATGCATTGCATGTCATAAATATATTGTCATTTTATTATGGTTTTTTTTCTGAAAACAGAGGTTTTGCTCATAATTTCGTTTTCTCCTTGAAAGAGTAACGGATTTCAGTTACATGTTCAATTCAGCTTTGGATGTTCAAATAAATTAATAAAGCATTTAAAGTATAGTCTTTTCATGTGTGTTGTATGGCATATTTGTTACGAAAAGCTGATAAATTTGTAGCCCATAATACATTAAATCTTCTAACCAAAATGAAATCAAGTGCTAAAAAATTTATCTAGATTTTTTCTTGTTACCAAAATCCGCGCTTATCATATATCTATGTTCCCTTGCTATCGCATACATTCCTGTCAGTAGCAGTAGAGCAGGTTTAGAATCGCTTTTAGACGAGATAGTGTGACCACTCGATTATATTGCCCATCAGAAAGCAGCTGCAGCCCCTTTGATCTCTAGTTGTTCCCGGGATGTGCAGTTAGCATCAAGTCCTTTTGCTTCTATGATTGTACCTGTATAGTCACAGAGAGTTAGCCCAATTCACGCCTTTGCTGCTGAGTTTCACTTTGTTAAAAATATGTTCATTTTCAGTGTCATCGAGGCGGTTTGTTCCCTTGTTTGCTGAGTTGTTAATTTCAGATTACTATCCTTACTAGTATAATATAGGGTCTGCATTATATTGTAGCCTGATCTATTTACAAACATATAATTATTTATAAACCTGGCTATATATGTTGTTTGTCGTTGTTACATTTTTTTTGACTCTTCTTTCTAAAGGTGATATCGCACCTTGCTTTCCAAATAAACCAAATTATTACACTACATACAACTTTCCTTTTGACTCCGTAACTATCTCTGTCCTGCTGTGCAAAACAGTAATCAAATGGCACTTGGATGCACTTTATCTTCAACAAATCGCACTTTCGCTGGTGATGAAGATGAATATGTGCCGAGAATGTTTCCAAAAGTTGGTAATTATAAAAACAGACTATGCACATTTGTTTCTACTGAAGTAGGAGATTGTGATAAGATTCAAAATGTTTGCCGAAATAACACTTTGTGCATATTATACTTGAGTGGTTCAACGATTCAAAAATTACCGGATTCATTTTCAAAGTTGAGAATTTAAGATATCTTAATCTCTCGGGATGTCAGAATATCGATGTATTGGATGATCAGTCTTTGAATAATCTCTATAATTTGCAGACATTTGTGTTACACAACTGCAAGTCTCTTCCGAAACTTCCATGAGAAGCTTGAGGCACCTTGACATTTCATATACAAAAATTAAAGTATTGCCTACTTCAGTTACTAGTCTCCAGAACTTGCGAACATTAAATGTCTCTAACTTTACAGATTTTCAAGGGTTATTGAAAATCTACAGAGCATTGATATTTCACATACAAAGTTGAGAAAATTACCGGACTCTATTAGGGGCCTTGAAAGATTGGAGAATCTTCGATTGCACTCGTGTCATAACCTCAAAGGTTTTCCGGAAGGAATTGAAGAATTGGTATTACCTGAAGTTCTTAGTTGAAGGGAAAGATTGTAGTTTTCTTTCAATGACCATAATAATCTAATTCAGTGCGTTCTTTTGCATTTTTGTTTTCATATTTTTTTAGTTCTCTGAGAGATTATGTATGAATCTTCGGGTTTGATTTGATTGACTAACGATTGTTAAAATGAGGAATAAAATCTATCCACCTTTTGGTATGATCGGGGTGTGCACATAGTTTGATTATTATTGAGAGCCTTCTCTTCTGACATAAGGGTCACTCAAACTATATCAAAGTATCGATAAGATCTTTACATGTTGTGATAATCCATTGTTAACAGACTCCATTCTGTGTGTGATTGATCACAAGGGGATTTAAGTTGTGTTGTACAGGTGATTAAGAAAACAATCGAAGATTTGAAATGAAGAAGATTTTCTTATTAGTTTTCATATCTTGCGATATAGTGCACAAACCGATTTTGTTTCAATTGTGTCTATGTATAAAGATCTAATCAATTGAAAAACTCTTCAACTAGTTCTTCTGAGTCATTTGAACTAGTTGTGAAGAATATGAATATGGTTGATATGAAAGTGCTCATATGGCTAACCATTGGTTAACTATTTGTGAACCAACCAAATGTACACGTTTAGGTATGGCTACTCAAACCTAAATGAAAATACATTTCATTTGTGCGTGACAAGCTAAGTTTCGATCTAACAGTTGAAAGTTATTAGCTTGGATAAATCATGTTTTTCATCTAAGGGTGAACATTGAATGCTTTGTTACCAAGGTAACTTGATTGCAAACCGTGATTAGAAAACTATATAAATAAGACGTCTAGCAACTGGAAAAACTAATCGCCACACCTCCTGTGTGGTACTAGTTGGTTTTGCTAGAGTAGATTTTCCTTTAACCGTAGGTTTCTTCTCGAGATCCTGTCGGTTAATGACTTAAAGACTTCATTGGGATTGTGAATCCAGACGAAACTACTTCTCTTATAGTTGAACGATCTGATCTTGCCATTTTCTATCGTATGAGTTCAATTGAATAATTAGCTTGAGATTATATCTCCGATAGGGCAAGGTAAAAAGAAATCACAAACATCTTCATCTCATCTTTTGTGATTTCGCAATATCTAGTTTCGCTACCATACGATTTAGATTATTGTGAGGTGATCAATAATTCTAGGCTGTTCTTCGGGAATATAAGTCTGGTTTATTGATTGGTTCATGTTCACCTTGATTTTATCAAAAGACGAAACAAAACTCGTAGGTTTATCTGTGGGAGACAGATTTATCTATTATCGTAGACTTTTCTATGTGATACAAATTTGTTTATTAAATTCTTCGACTTTGGGTCGTAACAACTTTTGGTTGTAGGTGAGATCAACTAAGGAAATCAAGTGCGTAGTATCCAACTGAGATCAGAGACGCAAGAAGCTCAACTGTACCTTGAATCTGTGTGATATTGATTAGGGTTCAACTACAGTCCAGATCGAAGTTAGTTTGTAGTAGGCTAGTGGCTGTAGAGGCTTAATACAGTGTGGAGTTCAATCTGGACTAGGTCCCGGGGTTTTTCTGCTTTTGCGGTCTCCTCATTAATAAATGTTTTGGTGTTTGTATTAAATCTATTCCGCATTATATTTTGTTATATAATTGAAATACCACAGGATGTGGGTTGTATCGATAAATTATGAAATACAACCTTTGGTTGTTGATTGGAAATTGATTGATCCTTGGATATTGGTCTTTGGTACCATCCAAGTTTATTTCTCTTGTATTTGATAAAGACTCGCAGATTTCTATTTGCTTGAGTATAGATCAAATCGAGATATATATATATATATATATATATTAAATCCTTGATATAATTTTTATTAAGATTGAGTCTGACTGTTTAGTTGACTCTCTTAAAATTATATTAGAGTTAGTCCATACATATTTCTATCGAAATATTGGGTGAGGTTGTTAGACCCACCTCTTTTTCAATAGGTATCAGAGCAGGAAAACACGTTCAAGACCTCAAAAGTCTGTGTTCGTAGCGATCTGACTATATGGACGAGTCTATCTCAAATAACGTACCAGTTCAGAAATTACTAGATATTTTCAAAGCTTAAATTTACCTGAGAGAACTATCACATCTAGGTCAATATCTAAACATCCTCGTTATGTAAAAATTGTTGATATCTGGGAAACATGCCTAGAAGAACAGTTGGATGAACTTTCTAATGAAGGTGACTCAGATATTGATAGAGATGTTGATGAGGAAATCTCATAGTATATTAAGCTATTGGATTAATTGAAAAATAAGAGCATGACAACTTCTCATGTCACACGTCTTTTGACTCCTCTCTGTCCAGAAAAAAAGAAATTGATAAGATGTTACTCATGTGTTTATGTTTCGAATCGTTTTAACAAATGGATATCATCCTCAAGGATTCTGAGGGAAACCTAGCTACGTATAAAGTCACTTGAATGTGATAATCTTTATCAAAATTAATTTTTGTTGGAAGAGAAACTTGTAGAATCTGAAGCAAGGATTACCTCCCACCAAACAAGTTTTGATGACAGAGAAAGTGCTTGTCTCGTTCGAGAAAAACGTCTTGAGGCTGATTAAGCTGCTGCTCTTGATAAAATCAAGATGTTGGAAGATGACTTGAAAAAGTTCAGTACTAGTTCAAGAAAATTAACCAATATGCTAGGAGCAAGTAAAAATCATCGTGATATACGAGGATTGGGCTATAAGGGAATATATGCTCCAAGTATTAGCAAAGAGGTAAAATTTCTCAAGGCTAGTGATTCTTCTCAACAAAAGGTTTCCACTGATGGAAAAAGTGAAATACCTTCACCGAAAGTTAAGTTCAAAAAAGCAAAGCATATCAACCTCCAAAGTTAGCACATACAGATCGAAGTAAGAACATTTCTTATGTTTGCCACTATTGCGGAAATAACGGTCACTTGGAAAGAAGATGTCGTTTCCGTTTAAGGAATGAGAAACTTCATGATGTTCTTTTTTGGGAATCACAAGAAGTTGTGAAACCAATATCATATGTTAAAACTAATCCCCTTAACGTTACAGGTTATAACTGTCCAACCTATAGGCAAAGGAAGCAGTGTTGTGATAAACCTATATTTGCCTATAAATGTCATACGAATCCTTTTCACAATTGTAATAGTTATCAAAAGGATAACTTCGTAAAGACAAGATCTGATGCTCCCAATTGGAGAAAGACTAACTTGCAAAAGAATAGTCAATCCAATTCTCTTCCGATAATTCTAGAAGAGAGTAATGGGAAGAAGGTTATGTTTATTCTTAAACACACTCAGAAGTGGATACCAAAGAAAGTCAATGATGTTTTGAGTGTGAAAAGGAATGATCTTCCAGAAAATTCCATGATTATGGAGAAGGCGGTAACCATGATGTTGGAACTTAACAAGTTTTCTGAAAAAATGGAATTGGATGTGAAAGGTTCTAAAAGCGATCTCTTTCATGATAATCCAAAGGTCACTTGTGGTGAGCAAGACATTGTTCACCCCAACACAACTTGTTTGTGTTGTAAGTGCATCCTCACCAAGGAATGCCCTACTATGTATACAGTGAGGGGAGCACGAGAATTGGGGCACACATCTTATGATTGGTAAGTCGATTGGATTCTTCTAAAAGGTTTTGTCTATAAGTTTGAGAAATATTTGTGTTTTTATTTGCTTAGAGTACTTATAATGATCCGTGTACCTTCCTTATCGTTAATTTTTACCTAACTTGATCTGTGTTTAAGGTTGTTAAATTTTAGGTTTGAAAATAGTGGTTTGGGATGTTTGGACTTCATGGTACACATACCAGGTGTGCATACCATCATTTAAAATCAAAATCCAGGGGTTTAAGTACGCATACCCGTATGCATACTTTCCTGTAGACATCTATATTGGGTAAACATGTTTTGGCCGTAACTTCTTCGTCCGAACTCGGAATGACCTCATTATTTTTGAATTATCTTCAAATTGGAGACGAGAATGAATTTGGATGAGTTAAGATTGGTATTTGTCATGTCTCTTGTTTTTGAGTGTTTCGCTATGTTTTGTCGCACTTGTTCCACTTCTCTTGGACTTGGGAACTTGAATTCATGGAGTACTGATCTTCTAAGATCATTTATATCTTTTACAAGAATGTTTTTGGTGAATCACAAAGAAGGAAGTTCAATAATGGGCAGTAGTACGCATTACTATGGGATTCTTGAATGTTCACAATCATCTTATGTGAACTATGGTGCATGGTCGTTAATGACTTTGTATGTTCTTCTTTGTTAAAAAAACTTTGTATACGCCTTTGGTATCTTTTCTTGGTATAAATCCAGGAAAAAAAGATTGATTATACCCTCTAAGGACAAATCATCTTATATGTGCATTACGAGTTTGTCTTGATGCCTAGAAAACTTCTTATGATAATTTATTCTTGTTTCTGAGAAGGATTACTAGAGTTTGGAATAGCAATTATTGTGATTTCACATAGCTATGTGCAACATTTTCATCTTGCAATGTTTTTATATTTATTCTAAAGTTGATTTGGAAGATGATGATTGTAGTATTAATCTTTATGGTTTTATATATTCCAATACGTTATGGGATATGAGTGTTTGCGTCCGTGAACTATTATTGTCCCATATGATGTAAAAAGTAATCTCTTTTATATGTCGATATGCAAGTATTGATACAAGATTGATGAACTTTTGACAAACAAAAGTTAAGCCAATTATGTCAATTCATTGATGGAAGATAGGTTAAAATATTTTGTTTACAAAGATTATGTATATTATGTCATATTGAAAATAGTGATGAAGATAGAATGAATCTTTGTATATTTCATAGTATTGATTTTCCCTGATCCATATTTTTTGTATATACTGTGTGGATCCATAAGTCTTCTAGTGTGAGCATTTCCAACTAAACTAATCATAGATTCGTTTGTGGTTATTTTGGTTGTGTATTCTAATTAAATTAATCATGGGTTATCTTGTGATTAGTTTGATTGAGAATTTTGGATACAAAATCATTTTTGTGGTTTTTGGTGTCCAAAGAAATCCTTATTTTCTCGTAAAAGTAAGGTCGCTCTTGTTGTTCTTTCGGGAATGACATCAAATGGGGAAGAGTTCTTTTGAACTTGCGCTTAATTTCCATATCTTTTTGGGGAGTGCGGCTGTGGAATTTTGAGGGCTTATCTTGTATATTTATAAATTCCTTGATGAATGCATTTATCTTCGGATTTATGATTGCATCTAAACAAAGTTGACATGTCATTTTCTTTGGTATTGAAGCGTCTCAGTGAAAATTTCATTAGGATCCCGTTTTCATATCTTAGCCAATTTTATTGACAAAAAGGGGGAGAATTAATATGTAGTTCACACTACAAATACATATGGTTTTTGGATCATTATGTAAGGGGGAGTGGTTTTCGTATTGAGATGAAAGTATTGACTAAGGGGGAGTGATACATATCACCATATTATTGTTTTCAAGGTTGTGATATAAAAACTTTGATGTTGTGTAATAATACTAAGACACTGTATAACAATGATCGAGAGCTTTTGTTTTCTCATTGTTATGGCTACGGAACTTCAAAAACTATGATGCTTAACTGAACATCTATGGAATCATGGGAGTACTTGGAAAAGAAGAAGTTTTCGAGTAATGTTGAAGCACCAAGGAGATCAAGCATGTGGACGAGAAGCTACAAAGTTTTATTTATTTTGTAATCCATATGTATTGATAGTTTTGTCACTAAAATTGACAAAGGGAGAGATTGTTATAGCATTGCTCAGTTGAACTCGCATGCGTTGCTATCTCAAGCATGTTTTTCAATATTAGTGATTAAAACTATACGTCTTGATTTCTAGTTTACTTATGACTAAGTCTCGGTCTAGGATAGTTAAGTATAGTTGAGCTCCAGATTACATGGCGATTATCTTACGAAGTCGAAGAACTACTCAAGGAACCAGTGGAACTTCATCCGACCAAAAAGGTATGTGGAAACTTGAACTTATCTAGCACTCAAAAGTCTATCTATCTCTTACTCTTGAAACAACAATCGTATAAGTATGATAGTTTTCATACATACACATTTGCTATTTCGAGCCGAGTTTACTTTCCTATCTTTTTCTCGAAATATATGTTGGTAAGCTTTCGATTTAACCACTTTTCATCTTTACCCGTGACGAAAGTCATGATGACATTTCAATCTTGAAAATAGCTTTGATGACGATAGCCGATTCTTATGTCTAAAGACTACTATAACATTATAGAAGAATATTTCAATGATTGAAATGTAGAGTTGAGTTTACGTAACCACCTATGGATATAATGATATATAGTGTGTTCGCACATTAGTGTATAAATCCATGTATCGTAAACCAAGTGCGCGCATATGTGTGCATGCGGTATTGGTGAAGGAGACAGGTTGGGTACGCGTACTGGCGGAAGTTTTCGAACATAAAATATCTGCTGAGTTTGTAGTTTTCAAACTTGTAAACCAGTCAACTTAGGTACGCGTACCTATACGTGTACCCATGGAAGTTTTCGAACCGAAAATTTGTGCTGAGTTTGTAAACTCAAATCCGGTAGGTAATGTACGCATACCCGTACGTGTACCCAAGCTGGTTATATTTCTCAAATCGGTTAGCTCATGAACTTAAACAATAAATCAATAAGGAATGCAATCTTTGAAAACCGTGGCTATATCGTTCATGAATTGATTCTGGTGAATCAAACCGATTTTGTTTCAATTGTGTCTATGTATAAAGATCTAAGCAATCGAACAACTCTTCAACTAGTTCTTTTGAGTCATTTGAACTAGTTGTGAAGAAGATAAATATGGTTGATATGAAAGTGCTCATATGGATAACCATTGGTTAACTATTTTTGAACCAACCAAATGTACACGTTTAGGTTTGGTTAGTCAAACTTAAATGAAATACATTTCATCTGTGCGTGACAAGCTAAGTTTCGATCTAACGGTTGAAAGATATTAGCTTGGATAAATCAGGTTTTTCATCTAACGGTGAATATTGAATGCTTTGTTACCAATGAAACTTAGATTGCAAACCCTGATTTGAAAACTATATAAAGGAGACGTCTAGAAACTGGAAAAACTAATCCCCACACCTCCTGTGTGATACTAGTTGGTTTTACTAGAGTCGATTCTCCTTTAACCGTAGGTTTCTTCTCGAGACCCTGTCGTTTAGCGACTTAAAGACTTCATTGGGATTGTGAAGCCAGACGAAACTACTTCTCTTATAGTTGAGCAATCTGATCTTGCCATTTTATATCGTACAAGTTCAATTAAATAATTGTCTTGAGATTATATCTCTGATAGGGCAAGATAAAAAAATAATCACAAACATCTTTGTCTCATCGTTTGTGATTCAGCAATATCTAGTTTTTCTACCATACGCTTTAGATTATTGTGAGGTGATCAATAATTCTAGGCTGTTCTTCGGGAATATAAGTCCATGTTATTGATTGGTTCTTGTTCACCTTGATTTTATCAAAAGACGGAACAAAACTCGTAGGTTTATCTGTGGGAGACAGATTTATCTATTATCGTAGACTTTTCTATGTGATACATATTTTTTTATTAAAGTCTTCAACTTTGGGTCGTAGGAACTCTTGGTTGTGGGTAAGATAAGCTATGGTAATCAGGTGCGTAGTATCCTGCTGGGATCATAGACGTTAGGAGAGCAACTGTACCTTGAATCAGTGTGATATTGATTAGGGTTCAACTACATTCCAGACCGAAGTTAGTTTGTATTAGGCTAGTGTCTGTAACGTCTTAATACAGTATGGTGTTCAATCTAGGCTAGTCCTGGGGTTTTTCTGAATTTTGGTTTCCTCGTTAACAAAATTTATGGTGTCTTTGTTATTTCTATTCTGCATTATATTTTGTTGTTATATAATTGAAATATCATAGGTTGTGCGTTGTATCGATCAATTGTGAAATCCAAGCTTTGGTTATTAATTGGAAATTGATTGATCCTTGGATATTGGTCTTTGGGACCATCCAAGTTTATTTCTCTTGTATTTGATAAAGACTCGCAGATTTCTATTTGCTTGAGTATAGATCAAATCGAGAGATAGATATATTAACTCCTTGATATACTTTTTATTAAGATTGAGTCTGATTGGCTAGTTGATTCTCTTAAAAGTATATTAGAGTTAGTCCATATAGATTGCTAATCGAAATATTGTGTGAGGTTGTAGAACTCCGTTTTTTCAGTATTATCATATCTAATCACCATGATAATTGGTACTCGTGTATGATAATTATTTTATGAGTCATTTTTCATTCATTTAGCAGTTTTACTATTATTTCATCACGTATATATCAACGATTTAAAGAAGTAATTAAGAAAATAAAGATAAGAATTCATGTATATGGTATTGAATCCATCAATATCAAAATAATAACCAGGATTGATCCTTCCTTTTATCGATGCAAAGGGGTAAACATGGATGTCATGTTTTGAAGTTGAATTTTTCGAAACACATTTTTGGCAAGTAGTTTGGATACCTTAATGTTATATTTTATTTTTGGGTCTCGAATATTTTTTTGAACTAGCACATTATATATGCAAATTCTTATGCTTGAAGGAACTAAATGAAACTAAAAACTTAAATTATATTTACCACTCTTAGCTTACTCAATTCCTTTGAATATTATCATAATAATCTATATTTTAGAAAAAGTGCATGTACTAGGAGAAAAAAATGATCTACCATCATAGAAATCCAAATGTTGCAGTCAAACCTTATACCTTGACAAGGTTTCAGTCAACCCAGTTTGGTGAACACGGTAAAATCAATCAATCCTGGTTGGAAAAGAATCGTGTAGAAATGACGTTGTAGCCCTTTGAGTGGTTGAAACCAAAGGTGATGCTTGTTGTTTTTAAACTTTTTCGTGGAATCCAGACCATTGTGCAAAAGGATAAATTATTAAACATAATTTGTAGCCATTCAGGGAAAAAACAAGAACCAAAAACCTATGACTCGACGCTATCATAGGTTGTAGGTGTATAGGATAGATGTCCTTGCATAATTACGAAAATATATAAGGAGAAACATGTGGCCACAAATTTTATGCTAAACAATTGGAACCGACCAGCATAGGCATGTGAAGTTTTATTTTCTAGCGCACTATTGGGATATACGCTTCGTTAATCAATTTTTTTTTTGTATATTATGTATATTAAAAACCATGTTGATTGTACCATATTCATAGGCTCCCTTAAACCAAAATAAAACCAAATCTATGGCTAGTGGTGAGTCGCCTGAGATGCCAAATATACAAACACAAAGAAAAGTGCGTTGAAATTCAGTACAAAATTATTTGGTCCCAAATAAAAATATATTGTTTCATGGAAAATTACTCTACTAGTCTACACAAACTAATTTTGGTTCTCATCGTTTGAAGTTAAGAAGGAAACAACAACAACAACAACACACGTGATAAGAAAGTCTTAGCTAGAGATTAAATCAGTTTGATTCCTCATCGATTTTTTAAGTTTTTCTGTTATAATCATCAGCTTAATCTCTATAGGATGGAGAATCATGATGCAATTAATGGACCAGAACAAAAGAGGAAAAAATAATGTACTTAGGTTTTATCATGATCATCATATTCATCACGATTCGATGGAAAAGAAGAAGAATGTCATCAAAGAATACACCATCCTTCAGTACGAGGTTACTTACACAAATTTCACTTGTTTCATTTCTTTCTACATTCTTTCAAGTCGAGGTCAGCAATTATTAAACTTAACAAAGAAAGGTTGAACCCTCTAACTGATGGAAACGATGATACATCTAACAATAGAGGTCACATAGTATCAATGGAAAATACATTGGAAAATTCATAAAAAGAGACATACATATCGATAAACATATAAAATCAAGCAGTGTTAACTTTGTTTGATGTAATCTTTCTCACAATTTTAAAGGGTAACTTGGTCTCATCTGTAAAATTCATCAACATTAGCATCGTTGAAGATATCCTCTTCAATTATATAAGATCTTTGTAATCAATCACCTTCGGTCTTGCAAAATAATTTGCAAAGAAATTTGTTTGTCTTGGTACAGGGGAAAATTGATGCCTTACGATATTCATTCAGATATATTCAATAAAATCACCGAAAATATCAACACATTCCACCCCTAATACATCTTCTTTAATTTTCCTATTGTGTTGCATATTCCTTTCTAAAAAAGTTAATGACATACTCGTTATCACTTCCAATAAATATATGTTGTTATTGCTCAACTAATTCAACTAATTTTTCAGTCCCAAACTTTATACGATGTGGTTCATGATATTGTGCACCCACTTTATAAAATTGGTAATTTTGTATTTCTTTTAACTTCTTTTTCACGTATTAAAATGTTATCTTTTGACAAGCCTATTGCCAGAAAAATGCATTGAATGACAAATATATTGTAAATTGTGTTTCATTATAAAAACACGTATATGAAAGTTGTAAAAATATTTTAAAACTAGTTTTTGATGTTATGATTGTCATTTAATTAATTTATCTCACATGTCAAAACTTATATATTATCAAATGAGAAAGAAAAAAACAAGTAACAAGAATCAACATTATCACTTAAATCTATGGGTTGGTTTTATAAATGGAAAAAAGGATAAATAGTAGTTAAGCAATTGATGATTAATTGTTTGTTTAGGTTGTAAACATTAATTTAGAAAAGCGGACCCATATTTTTTTTATTTTGTTGATTAGGGTGTTTGTGTTCAAAATAAATAATTTATAGGACGACTATTTGTAGAGTTTGCCTAGAAATGCATTATTCATTCATAGACACCTCAAAATCAAGATTGTACATCAAAATAAGATTAAAAAAATCCCATAAGCTTATGTTTATACTTATTTTTCTTCTTATTCTTCAAAATCAATTTTCTAAAATGGGTTTTTACATTTAAGCTGAGCTGTTTTTTCCTGAGCTGTTTTTTTTACATCTTGGTTGCTTTCTGAGCTGTTTTTTTTTCCAAGAAATAGAGTAGCTAGTTTTTGTAAACATTAACAATTGGATAGTAGAAACTATAAATCAAGATAATTTATTCGATATTTTAATGAAAACTTAACCATGAACATATCAAGATAATTAATGTGGATGTAGTAAACAGAGAGAAAAAGAGAGATGTAGATGTAGCAAACAGAGAGAAACATAAATGATAATTTTAAGAGTATGAGATGCAAATTCTCTCAGAAATCACATACTGCTGAAGAAATGGAGAGTGGATATTCACGTGAATTCACATACTGGAACGAAATAACTTCTCTACTTTCCAGAAAACTGTCGTTCCTCACAAGACAATTATCAAATCCAATCCTCTTAAAAACGCTGGGATTTAGAGACCACACTTCACATGAACGCTATATATCCTACAATTCTTCGCACAAACATTGCTGATTGGCATAATAAACGTCGGAATCCCTGTAGGAAAATGTTGGGAATTTCCTTGAGTCAGATGTATATTGGCCTCACACCTATCGTCCTTAGCTCTATTGATGTCTTTCTTTCCTCCTCTGCCTACATAAAAATAGAACATAGTAAAAAACAATGACAATTTTTCTCTAATTAACTCCAATACAGTACGGAAAATGAAAAGAGAGAAAGAAAATCTAGATTTGTTGACTTACAATGCTAAGTATAAGAAAGATGATCAACATCATTAAAAATGCGTTCTTCATGAGGAAAAGCATTCGGAGTGAAAAAATCCTAATCGCTTTTCAAATAGCTTGGTCGTCCTTGGGTCTTTTCAAATAATGTATCCGGTTTTTGTAAACATTAACAATTGGATAGTAGAAACTATAAAAACATGAGTCGTCCTTGGGTCATATATAAAGTTTATATACGAGTCTAATCACTATGATAATCAGTATTTATGCATGATAGGATACTATGAGTCATTTTTAACTGTCCATCTAACATTTTTAGTATTTCATCGCATATATATATATATATCAACGGTATAAAGAAGTAAGAAAATGGTGATAAGAACTCATTTAAATGGGTATTTTGATCGTTATCCAAAGGGGTCAGCATCGATACCGTGCTCCTGAATTTGACTTGAAACATATTTTGGAAAGTATGTAGGAGCAAATTTTACTATTGTATTTCATATTCGATTTTAAATATGTTTTTCAATTTGCATATTATGATCCTAAGTTCTTATGATTAAAAGAACCAAATAAAACTAAAACTAAAAATTAAATGATATTTACCATTCTTAGTTTTCTCAATTTCTTTAAATATTATCACGATATATATTTACAAAAATATACATGTATTAGAAGAAAAAATATTTGACAATTATTACTGCAAATTGGAGGATCGCAATGGGTTTAAGGTTTTGTCTTAACCTGCAACCTCAAAACTTATCTTGCGGGTTGTACATATTATTTTATTTTTCATGTGAATATACATTTCTCGATAACTTGTTATATTGAGGATAAAATAACCAATGTGGTGTTGATCACTGTCATAGGCGTCAAAAAAAATTACACTTTCTTACTACTCAAAATATAAATATAACAAGGGAAAGAAAGGATCGTTCCCACAGAGAGGACTAGGTTGTCAATATATTTTCGGTTTCCTATAAATACCAGTGGGGTTTTTTTCTGATTTTTATAAAGTAAAAATAAAATAAAAGCAAACAAAGAAATAAACAAACAAATCAAGGTAGTGAGAATATTTGGTAAGATTTCATCTTCAATTGTAAACAAGTATTTGAATGTATGACTAGAATTCAAATTTAATCTCGCTATCATCAAAAGCCCTAGAATACCTTATTGCAAGAATACTCCGTAAATTTCCTAAATTTATCAACACACACATTAGAGTTGCGTATGTGAATTCTACCTAAAGAATAACCTAACGCCTTGCGCTAATTAAGTTCAATTCCTAGGAGCATTAAGTTTCAGAAATAGGCTAATCAATGCAATTATCATACATTGCACATGACAATTCGGACAAAGGTCAAAGTCTACATATGATTACAAGAGTGTATCACTACAAACCATAGTCATATTATGCTACTCGTATTCAAGGTTATCGTTTGATGAAAACCCTAAAATATCTATAGATATGGATGTATGTTCAATCAATTCTAGACTCAACTAAACAAACATTCAATCATATTGCAATACATCAATCATGCAATTATTATAATCAGTAAAAAGTGAACGATGGTTTTGAGAGAAAACTAACTCATAAAGATCAAAACTTGTTTTCAAAATCCAACTACAACTTTAACCAATAATAAAAAATTAGTTATTCATGGCATAGGAGTTCATAACAAGAAGGAAGAGAAAACCTATCATGTTCTAAACCCTAGAAAACAAAAGTACCAGCATCTCTCCCTAATGGAGATATATCGGTTTAGAGAAAGACTTTTCTATTTATATGCTTTTCCCATTCCAAAAGGATACTCTTTCCAAAAGTAGGTCAAGTCTTCTCAAAACCCGTCTCCAATTGATCTACCAAGCCCATGTGTGAGAAAACCCGTGTAAAATTATGTCCAAAAGCTCTCGCCGAAAAATTGGGTTTTTAGCCGGAAGTTTACCGGAATCCGGCACTAGAACGGAACTCAGGTGACCGGAATAGTCCACCCGGTCACCAGTCAAACAGGTCAACTCGGGTAGTCAACTGAGTCCACATGGTCAATCTCACTGAGGCAAAACCTAGTCAGATATGAGTCAGAGCCTTGAGTCAGAAACGAGTTAGATCTCTCTGGATGATTGGGCTGAGTTTCCAGGCCATATGCCATTTGCACTGGCCAAACTAATGTTGCACCATGATTGTGCTTCACTTCCTTACAGCCATCCATGATGGTTGTTCCATTCTTTTCCTTTCTACCAGAAGCAACACCAGTTCATATCTAGTCTTGATGGCTATTCCAATGCTTCTTCCAACACCTGAAACTGAGTTACTTTAGCTGCAACTCCACCATGTCCATCTACATGACCCATTCTTCATCTGCTTCCAAATCAACCACAAACAGTGCCAAGATGTAGCACCATCCATTCCATTTAGCAATACTTCCAACCCACTGGTAAAAAACCAACTCCCAACAACAGCAATATCAACATCTTGTAACCCCTTAAATTTCTTCTTTCCTTTCTCAATCGACAACAACATCCAAAATATCATACAAAGCACAATGAACACATCACCAACATTAGCCACAAGATCCACCTTCCATCTCAACTTATCAATAGCACAGAACCCATTTGATTAACACCTCAAACCATTTCCATCACAGACCCATCTGAATTCCACCTCTACTCCCAACTCACCAGCTGACATCTAACCATCCACCACTCAGCTGCAACACTTCTCAACTGAAATCACCACTAACTCCATCATTGCCATTCCGCAGCTTCAGTTCCATCCCTTCAACACTAGTGCCCATATCTTTAGAAGCATCTACTGTCACTTCACGCCATCAATACCCATCACCTGCAATTACAATTTCAATGCTCATACACAGATTCATCAACCCTTGAATCTCCATCTCAGCCTTAACACCACTGTCGCTGCAATTCATATGATATCTTCTCAACCATCAAATCCAATTCAAAACCTCATTGCAGTTCAGGTTAATGCATCAACTATTATGCATTCCCTGTGAAGTTTGTCTCAATCATCAATTCGTGACCAACCCATTATTCTTCTTCATCTCCTAAATCGCAGAAACAACCCCATTATAATTCTCAAGTATCTCAGCAGAACCCTATCTTCTTTAATCTCGATCTGATTCTTCCTCATTAGATTGACAGAAACAACACCACCATCTCCGTTCAGATCCCTAAAATCAACTTTTGCCATTATGGACTCAAACCCAATCCTCATTTTCTTCGATCTTCAACACCAGCAACTTGAATTTCTTCTTCCTGATTCAACCATGGTGACAACATTAATTTTATCCACCACATATCTTCTCCGGTCCAACTCCAGCAATAGAAACTTCTTCTTCATCTCACCTTTTTCTCATCTTTCAATTCTCTGTCTTATATCTCGATCTAGTTTTTCCCTGCAACAACAACAACAGTGGCTTCTTTCTTTCTCGATTTCAGCATCTAATGATTTGGGAAGAGAAAATGTCTTTCGAATTAGGGTTAAAGTATAATAACTGGGTCCGGATCTGGGTATTCTTATGGGCGGCCCAATGACATCCCAGCTAGCTTAATAATAGGTGCCATGAGTATGTAACCTGGTGCTTTAAACACTTAAGTGGGTTTCCCCTTAATATGTGGCTGATCTGTATTTAGTACTCCTCCAAGAAGAGTTTCCCCTTAACCATTACCGGGCTCCAGATAGTGTATTCCTGTGAGATGACCTTTCTTCCCTTTTGGCTCAAATTGAATGATTTCTTCTTCTTTTCCTCCGTGCGACTCCAGAGTACCTAATAACTCAAAAACATGCGTAAAATACATAATTCACAAGAAAAATAGCAAAGAAAGCATAAACTATAGATAGTAAATACGGTGTATTCAACACCTATCATGTGTATGATAAGAACTCCAACATTTTGTTTTTAATGTCTTTAATGTTGTTTGATAGAAACATGTGAAAATATTCATGTGACATAATTGAAATTTATTTCTAATGTGATTTTTTTTTTCTACTCCATTCAACCGATTGAAATACTGAATATTTCTAGACAAGAGGAAGTTTTTTATTCCTCTCAAAGTGATAGCAACAGACTTCTACAGGTGATTTGAAAAAATATCGTTTTCTCTATCTCCATTCTCGAACCTTAGATTCTTCATCCCTATTAGAGATTAGATCCATGTTAGTGATTATCCTTAGATCCTTTAAACCTTACATCACCATCATTATGTCTTCAGAACATAGATTCATTACCATTGATAGAAATTTTTTTAGCGTAACATGTAGCAAAACTATTCCTTCTTCCACCATCAATTTGACAGAGTTCCGCTCTCACGAAAAACTGATTGGATCTTTTAGCCACAGCTTTGCCATTGATTTACAGAGGTTACTTCATGAGGATGCAAAAAATGGAGACCTTGGTAGAAAGGTGTGGAAAGATGAAGACAGTCAGAGATGGTTTTGTGCAACTAAGATGTGCAATGCGGAAGGACATTATCTTCAAATTATGTTGTCAAGGACAAACCCTAAAGGATACCCTGTTACATTTTATATTCCTTCTGGAATTCGTTTTGAAGGATGGTTCAATATGGCTCATCTCTGTCAAAGCTAAAACCCAAATTTTTAACCTGCTAAACCACCAAATTTTGAATGGAAATTTCACAAAACCTACAACTTCCTATGCTCAATCACTGCTATCTCAGAAAAGGATGCAGGCCTCAAATCCTACCAACCAAAACAGACTCGTCTTCCCACTAAATCTCTTTCGCCATTTTTCTGTGAGAATTTTGCTGCACCATGCTATGTTAATGCAAAAAACTTCAAATATGGACAATTCTTACGCATTGATCATAATACTTTCAATTTAGGTGGTTAGAGGTATGCGTTTGTAATTTCGTCATCTGCAAACGTTAAGTCTTTTTTTTTTACTCGGTCAATAATATATTAAAAAAAACGAAAAAAAATTGTACAAGGGATATGACTTACTAGTGCATAGCCGTTAGGCCATCACTAAAAGGAACCTTAACAAAAACGAAAATAAACTACGCTAGGCCATTCAACAGACTGAATGAAACCTGGCCTATCCTCATAAAATTCGAAAATATCCTCAGCCGAGGCATCTGCCGAGAAATTGACCTTCCTATAGCTATGGACATATCGAATATTATCATAAAAATCCTCCGCAATCCTCCACTTCTGTTTCAACTGCCAAGGCAGCTGATCTACCTGAAAAGCTTGAATGCAACTCATTGAATCAGAGCGGACGCAAATATTTTTGACATTCCAATGCTTAGCCAACATCGCTCCATAAATAACCGCGCAAACCTCAGCATAGAAATTAGTCTGCAAGCCCAAGCCAACACAAAGGTATCCTAGCACTTTCGCCATTGAGTCCCGCACCGTAACTTCACATCCAACTTTTCCCAGATTTCCAATTGATGCACCATCACAGCAAATCATTATCTCGCCTGGTTCTGGAGGATACCAATTAACCTCAAAGGGTTCTGAAGCCTTAAAAGACCTATGCTTCATCTTAAAATAATTCAGAATATGCAAATCTTCATTGTGCATGTGGCCCTTCATACGAATTGAGTTATCTTGAATCAAACGATAAACTCGCCCCTTAAAACTTAGCCATTGAACCGTAGCATCTTCAAAGTATATCTTGTTGCGCAGCTTCCATAATTTCGTAGCGATTGCAAGATTAGCAACCAGCCACATGTCTTTAATCATCTGGCTACTCCCTTTAGCAGCCTTATAAGAGGCCACCAAATTATCAGAAGGACGCAGGTTAAAAATTCTAGCCACCCAAGCCCAAATAAGCTTAGCAAACCTGCAATGCCAAGTTATATGATCCATAGACTCACCGGCCTTTCTATACAGGCGACACATAGAAGGCATAGAACTTTTAGTTTTCTTAACAACATTATCGTCAGTAGCACAACATTGATTAGCCCATATATTCCAATACTGAACACTCAAAGTTGGATGGACTACCTTTCTTGAAAAGAGAACAACCCACGACTCAATCTCCACTGGAAACTTTAGAGCAGCCTTGGCAGATTTAACCGAAAAAATCCCCTTCTTATCCAAGTCCCAAATCTTGTAATCTTCTCCTCCAGCAATAACAGGTTAATTGTCAATATCTATATTGAAACGCAACATCAAATCGCGTGTCACCTGGGGAATGCCCCAAGCGCCATCAACAATAATATCGCTCACTCTTGTTTTAAAATCATTTGGGCCTTTTGAATAAATCCCAAGCCTCTCAGCCATCGAAAAATCACCACACCAATTATCAAAGAATAAGGAAGTATTAGCACCATTACCAATAATTGAATGAGTGTGTTTTTGTACAAAATTATAAAACAACCTGATCCCTGGAAAGACCGAAGAACCCAACTTGTAATCGATCAAGTTACCATTCAACTTGAAAAACTTCGCCTTTAGAAATCTTTCCTAAGTCTTATTGGAATCCCTAATCGGAACCCACAACTTCATAAGCATCGCCTTGTTAACATCAAGAAGCTTCTTCAAACCCAAACCACCTTCTTGTTTTGAACAACACAAATCATCATATTTAACCGTAAAATACTTACGTTTCTCTGCATCTCCAGACCACGGAAAATTCCTAATGGATCTTTCAACTTGCTTAATCATCGTGCAAGGCCACTTGTATACAACCATAAAATGAATAACATAACTCGAGATCACAGATTTAATCAAGACAAGTCTAGCTTGAAAGTATAGCAACTTATCCTTCCAGCCTGCAAACTTTTCCATATTTTTTTCCACCATCTGGCGAACATGAATGTGTCGCACAATACCCGGCTTCAACTGAATACCTAAGTATCTATCTGGGAACAAAGCATGTTCCATCCCCAAATAGTTTGTGATAACAATCGCTCGAGAACTTCTATCTCCGCCATAATAAAACTTGCTTTTGGCATAACTTACATATTGATCAGAAGCATTCTGGTACATGCCAAGAATATCTTTTAAACAGCGTAAACTCTGCAGGTTACCCTTACATAAAATAAGAATATCATCTGCAAATAATAGATGATTCGGAGCCACACCCTTCTTTTTAACCATAGCATGCATACTTTTCATAGCAAACAACTTAGAAATATTACGACTTAAAACATCTTCAATAAGAACAAAAATCAAAGGTGAAAGAGGATCACCTTGTCGCAAACCTCTAGTGATGCTGAAAAAACCTTCAGGACTGCCATTAATCATGACAGAAATCCGAGCCAAAGAAAGAATACTGAGAATCCAGTTGCACCAAACCTCCGAAAATCCATATTGACGAAAAACTTCCACAATAAAATCCCAACTTACTGTGTCAAAAGCCTGAGCAATGTCTAACTTGAGGCCAACATTCCCATGCTTTCGATTTATGCTAAGCTCATTGATCAGATCCGAAGCCAAAGAAATATTCTTGTGGATGTTTCTTCCCTTCATGAAAGCTACTTGTTCTTCAGAAATCAACTTATTCAAAACCGTACCCAGCCTAGTAGCCATAATCTTTGTAATGATTTTGAAGAAAAAATTGCTTAGACCAATTGGCCTATAGTCTTTGATAGCATCAGATTTATTATTCTTAGGAATTAGAACAATGAAACTGGAGTTAATGCCATTAGGAATTTTACGCATAGTACAACAATTAGTAATGGCCTTAAAAAGATCTCCAGAAATAATGTTCCAGCAATGTCTTTAGAAAGAACCTGTAAATCCATTAGGGCCAGGCGCAAAATCCGCACCAAGATCAAAAACAGCTTCCTTTACTTCATCAAGAGTTGGAAGAGCGTCCATAAAATCACTTTCTTCAGAAGAGATACTCTCATGTTTAATGTCTAATAGCTTCGGATCAATATTCGCCACACCACCATTAAATTTGTCTTTGTAGTAATTAACTATGTAATCATTAATATCCTCCTGCAAAAACAAAGTATAGTTAGAAGAAATTTTAAGTTCGAGATGGTGTTTTGACTCCTCCTCAAGCGAATGCTATTATGGAAAAAACGAGTGTTTTGGTCACCATCCTCCAACCAAGAAACCCTCGATTTAAACCTGAGCATAGTGGCAAGCTCAGCTCTAACGTCCTCCATAGCCTTCTTAGCATCCGTAACCTTAGCAAATTGAGTTTCACTCCCATGGTCTTGGTCCAACAGATCGTACTCCACTTCTAACAATAACTCAGCTTGCTTTAAACGATAGTGAACATCCCCAAAAACGTTCCTATTCCAAATCTTCAGAGCTTCTTTCAATCTCTTCAGTTTAGACAGAAACACAAAAGGAGGCGCACCAGAAATAGTTTCCCCCCAAGAAGCCTCCACCAACTTCATAAAAGTAGGATGAGAAAGCCACATCTTTTGAATTCGAAAAGGAGCTCTACTCGGCTTTGGATTCTCAAATGCAAACCAAAAAAGAGGTGAATGATCTGAGCAAATCCTAGGCAAAGCTTTGCATCTCCAATTCGGATATTTATCATACCAAGCCTCATTAACAATTACTCTATCATGCTTAGAGACAATTCTATGAATTCCGCTCCGATAATTAGACCAAGTATATTTTTTACCAATAGAATCCGCCTCCACCAGTCCATTGTCCGAAATCCAATTTCGAAACTCATTCATAAAAATTTCTCTTATTGGCCTACCACCTTTCTTCTCATCTATCCGCAGAACACAGTTAAAATCCCCCAACACCAACCAAGGATTGGATATAAAACCCGAACCCAATTATTGCCAAAGTTTTCTCCTAGTTATTGGCAAATAAGAAGCATGAACTGCCGTAATATAATCACCCGCAAAATTCAGAGAAATAGCTTGCTTAGAAGAGGACAACACAATCGGCCTTGCTAAAGAATTTCTCCATAAGACCCAAATATTTCCTTTCTTCTCATTTCTCTCATTAGTAATCACATCCTCAGAAAAATCAAACAACCTCAAACTCCTAACAAAACGAATAGAGCATTTAACAAACGGTTCTTCAATACAAATTATGTCAGGCTTGTGCAAATTATATAACTCAGTCAGCTTGTCCTTTGCACCATCCTTAGCCAAACCCTGCGCATTCCAGTAGAAGACACGCATTAATCAACTCCACTTCTCTTAGGGCTTGCCGAACCCTGTCGTGACCTTGTTTTTCGAGATCTAACTTCAGGTATATTAACTACCTTTTCCTTATTTTTTGATTTCGTACTAGCTAGTTTCCTAGATGCTACCTCTAACTTCTTCTTTTGAGCTAAATCCTTTTTTTCACGCTCCTCCTGGTCCTTTTTTGCATTTAAATCCATAGCTCATGTCTCATCATCAACCATATTTGAAGTATCCACAACAAGAGGAACTTCAAAGCCTTCCTCCGTTGATTCTTCGAAAATATCCTCCTCAGTGCCAACCTCAAACCTATTCGAAGTCGTAATGGGCTCCATAATGATTGGATGTGATTTACTTCTTGATGTTCTAGTTGGTGAACTAAAACTCATGTCAATTTGTTCTAAAACATTATCGGAGTGTAACTCACCAGTTGCCACAACTTCAATGCGTGGGATATGTTCTTGAGTCACTTGATGGCTTGTAGGTGTTTGCTGGAGAGAAGCAGCAGAAGCTGTAGCAGCTTCATGCATACACCTTTCCTCTTCAGTGCGTTTACGCTCCATAATTAATTCTATGGCCCTTTGTAGTTTCATCATAGCCACATCCTATTCGTGTTTCGCCAAGTCCGCAGACTTAGCCAGTTCATCAGCGATTCTTTTTTGTTCAGCATAATGAGCATAGAGTTCCATCTCCTCCGTTTCCACACTGTCACCAGCTGCTGCATCATCTTCAATTTCCCGGCTTTGTTGCGCCACATTGGTCGTAGCATGTGTAGCCGCATCACCGAGCAGATTTTGAGACACACCTTCAGGTGGCGTACCACCAGCAATACTGCTTGAAGGGATAGGAATTAACGTGTGCGTACCAGTAAATGTTGCACCACCCATTGGTGGTTTAGGTGGAGCATTATTAGCATCATCAACTGGTTTCTCGATAGGTGGAGCATTTGGGGTTTCCCCCTGTTTTGTTCGATCTTTGTTGTATTTTCGTGTAGTCCAAACATTTTTAAGCTCATCCAGTTCCAATTTGATAGCAACGCGCTTCTCCTCATTAGTTTCAGCATCATATTTCCTCCTTAGAACAATATACTTCTTAGCTCGACATTCTTCCTCATAATGACCGATTGTATTACAATGATCACACCAGGCCGGTTCGTTCAAAATTTCATAATCAAGGTAAAAACCTTCAGGAGAATTTTCATCATCAATAACAATATTAGCAAGAGGCAGTGAAAAATCAATATCAATTAAAACTGCCGCAAAATATCCATATTCATGCTTTAAGGTTCTTGGATCAACAGCCACCGGCTTACCAATACCCCGTGCAATTCGAAATAAAATTTCTTCGTCCCAATACTCCAGACGTAACTGCTTGGAACGAACCCAAACAGCTACCCTAGTCATCTTATCCGACTCTGGATCAAACATAGGCGTCCATGGTATTACTTTCAGGCTTTGGTCCTTCACCCGCCACGGTCCTTCATAGCTCACACGCTTCCTATCAGCTTCATTGAATAACTTGATAACAAAGTAGCCTTTAATCCATGGAATAAATTGAACAGCGCCAGTTAAATTCCATTGCTTACACAAAAGAAGTTTAACTTCATCAAACTTCACACCTAGGATTCTAAAATCGAAACGACCAACAAGACTGAACTTCCATATTTCTTTTGAACGTGATAGAGCTTCTTTAGGGATTTTAACAATGACTTCACCTGTTGACGCACGAGTAGGAGAGCTTCAGCGTCAATAGTTGACATAACATGGTTTCTCTTCTTCACAGCATTAGCATATGATCGACCTTCAACTGTGCCTACACCATTAGTATTATTAGATTCAACCCGGTTTCCATCTTCAACCCGGTTTCCATCTTCTACACGGTTTCTAGGTTTTGGAACATATTCAAACCTAACCCTAGAACGAGTACGATTTCTATTCCTATTGAATTGATGTCTATCACGATCACGACCACGCTGTTGCTGTTGATTATTGCCTAAATCATGCGGAACTGATTGATTTGACGCCATGAATTAACGTCAAACCCTAAAAAAACAAAAAACGCAAAGAGAAAGAAAAGAGAGAAAAAAACGGAGCTAGCTAGCCAAAACCCTAGGTTTTTCGTTTTTTTTTTCTGCAAACGTTAAGTCATGGCCAAGGATTGGGAACTTGCTTTGTACGGAGTTGAAAATAAAGAAAGCATTTGAATTATTCCCAATCAACTCAACACAAGCAATTTTCCATGTAGATGATTAATTTTCTAGTGCTAATTGCGAATTCAAGTTCACAGTATACAACATCACTTATTCAATCTTTCGTTGTCATAACCAGATATGGGGGGTTCTACAGCTGTTCATAATTACGAGTTCAATATCGAAATTTTTGGTATCCCATTTCAGTTTTGGTCATTGGAAATCATTCATGCTATTGGTAAAATTTGTGGCGAGTTGCATATGATTGATCCTTCAACTCTTAACCTTACCATTTTACGTCCTATGCATATGAAAATAAGGAGTTTGAATGGCATCAATTCGATCCCCAGAGTAATCCAGATCTTCTCAGGGAAGCATATGTTCACTGCTCATATTAGCATTACTGGTAAGTCTGCTCGTGTTCATGGTAGCTTCCTTGTCATCCCTCCAGTAGGTCAAGATCCGGTATTCAATGACAGACCTATTTCTCCTGATTTGGTGGAGACTGGTAGAGCCAAGAAGAGAAAGTTCCTCCAAAAATTCCATACTATAACAACCGCATGCAGGAAATCTTCTCTGCTAAGAGATTCTTCAGCTAATCCCACGAATATTTCAAATTCTTTGACCAAATCTATTATTAATGACAAAGATACCGAACATCGCAAGTCAAGGAAGAAGAGACGGACCAGGAATTAAAAAAAAGAAGTAGGAATTACTGTTTAGTCCACTTTTTCATGTCCCAGTTAATGGCTAGTCCACCCATGGAAAACATTTACTCCCTAGTCCAAAAACATGTTTTTGGACTAGATTATTTACTATCTAGTCCAAAAACTTCGTGGAGATTAAAAAGTGTATTTTCTAAATGCCTAAAACACCCTTCCAAGTCTAATTAGTATCAACACATGTAAATGTTACTAGTAGTATGTTACTACATACTAGTAATATCAATACGGTGATACTACATATTAATATGTAATATACTAGTTATAACAAAAATATCTTATTGTTACTCGTAAATTAGGTAACTACTTTACTATACTAGTAGTAACTAGTATACTATACTTGTATAGTATACTAGTAGTAACTTGTATACTAGTAGTATGTAGTATAGTATACTAGTAGTAACTAGTACTAGTACTAACACATGCAATATCAATACATAACAATTTTTGATATGTAGTATCAATACATAACATACTACATATCAATATGGAGTATCAATATATAACGTACTACATATCAAACATACTACATATCAATATATAACGTACTACATATCAATATGTAGTATCAATATATAACATACTACATATCAATATGTAGTATCAATATATAACGTACTACATATCAAACATACTACATATCAATATATAACGTACTACATATCAATATGTAGTGTCAATATATAACGTACTACATATCAATATATAACATACTACATATCAAACATATACTACATATAAATATGTAGTACATATCAATATGTAGTGTCAATATATAACGTACTACATATCAATATGTAGTAGTATCAATACATAACATATTACTAGTATATTACTAGTATACTACATACTACATATGTTATTACTACATACTACATACTAGTTACTACACTACATAATACTAGTATACTAGTATACTACATACTACTATATACTACATACTAGTTACTACTAGTATACTACTTACTACTAGTATACTAATTACTACTAGTAGTTACTAGTAGTATACTACATATTACATGTTATTACTACATACTACATGCTAGTTACTACTAGTATACTACATACTACTAGTATACTAGTAGTAACTAGTATGTAGTATGTATTAATATACGAAATTTTATATGTTAGGGTTATTAGAGTAATTTTACTCTTTTCAAAACTTTTTTGGACTAACTAGTAAATGTGTTTTCCCGCTGGACTAGCCAGTAAACCGGGTCGGGTTTACTGGACTAAACAACAAATCCCTCAAAAAAAAATCCAAGACCAGGACCATAACCCAGATTTGGCAGCAGGTTAACTATACACAATTGTTAACACAACTATCTGGTATTTTTGTGGCTGAAACAAGCGTTAATATTACGCAGGCAGCTGATTTGGCTACTTCTGCTGACATGGAAATAGACGTGGTAAGTAAGCCTGCATCTTTTCAATTATCCATCCATGACACTTATGAAAAACCCATTAACACCATCCATTCACCAAACCCTCCAGTTCAAATCCCAGCTACACCCCCACCATTTGTTGAACACCCAACTGCCAATTTTCTTAAAAACTCTATCAATAAACACCTCCAATACCAAAGTCCGTATGCACTTCATATTTCACCCAATGTTACCATGTCAATGGCTAATGTATCACCCAGTTTTCATAACATCAGTCTGTAACGTAAACCTAACAAAAAAATACTTCAACTCTCAATCCCAACATGGATCATGACTGAAGTTAATCGTCTTTTTTCACTTAGTGTCCATCTTGGTATCAGCTTTCATGCTATGCCATATCATGCTAGGAAATTCTTAGTTTCAAAGATTTCCACCTCTGGTCCGGTTCTCAAACCCGTACCAATTCTGCCAACAAAAAATAAAATCCAAACAACAATTTGCATTGATGGTGTTGACAACATGCTTGTACATGAAGAGAGGAAATATGCATTGCCACTAATAGGTCTGGAAGACTCATTCTTAGCATCTGACGAGTTCATTAAATATTCTAGTGGGTCTGAGAATAGCACACCGGAATATCCACACGGATTTGAACCCTCATGTTGATGGTGGTTTTTAGCTTAGGGGTAAAAACGTAAAACCCTAGTCATACAGTGACATCACAGAACTTGAGTAATAATGTCCAAACCAAGCACATTTATTGAACCCTTTAATTTTTCTGTGAGAAAATTACCAGGGTACCTTTATTTTAATGCTAATTAGGGTTTCGGCATGCCAAAACCCTAATTCTCACACTGCATGTGCCAATGGCTAACCATGCCAGCCACACCTACCGAACCAAGGCATGACAACCATGCTAGCCACACCCCTGTGCCAATGGAAAACCATGAAAGCCACACCTACCGCGCCAAGGCATGCCAACCATGCTAGCCAGACCCCTATGCCAATGGCAAACCATGCCAGCCACACATACCGCTCCAAGGCATGCCAACCATGCTATCTGCCCCCATGTGCCAATGGAAAACCATGGCAGCCACACCTACCGTGCCAAGGCATGCCAACCCTGCTAGCCGCACCCCTGTGCCAATGGCAAACCATGCCATCCACACCTACCGCGCCATTCCCAAAGCACCTTTCCATGGCCCCATGCCAACTTAGCCGCGCCACCTTGATGGCCTTCCCTACGCGGCTACCAAAACGAATGCGTGCGACAATCAACGGTCGCCCTTCAATCCTAGGAGCAAATCCTAGCCGTCCGAGGTTACCAAACGACCTTTGTCCCAAAACCCTAGCTTGGTCACACCAAACCTTGTCCCCACATACCAAGCCAAACCGCACCTATCCAAGCTAGCCGCGCCATGCGCCCATGGAAAACCCTTAGCCCCACATGCCATGCCAAACCGTACTTAGCCAAGCTAGCCGCGCCATGCGCCCATGGAAAACCCTTGGCCCCACATGCTAAGCCAAACCACACCCTGCCTTGGCCCTAGCCGCGCCATGCGCCCATGGAAAACCCTTGGCCCCACATGCCAAGCCAAACCACACCCTTCCTTGGCCCTATCCAAGCTAGCCGCGCCATGTGCCCATGGCAAACCCTTCACTACAACAACCTGTGGAATTTGTGACACTATATTTTCAACACCTAAAAATGTGTTGTTAATATTATGCATATGTGACATTTTCTGCGTCGCATATATATATTGTTGGCGAAGTACAAGAACAATAATTTGTGATATCATGTTGGCGTTGTAAATAATATTCATAATTAAGAAAGAATAAAAATAAAATCCTTTTTCAACGTTTCTAAATGCGAAAGAATATTTTCTGATTAAGCTAAATAATTATCTTTTTTTACTATAACCGTCTTAACTTGCCAAAGGCAACATGTAGCCTATAAATTCACCAAGTAAAATAGTTTTCAAAGAACCCACTAACCACGCATCAACGTGTAACCATCGACCCACTAACTAATCACCAAATGTGTAACCATCCTAACTTTGCTTGGTTACATGTTAACCATTTTGTTTTCAAAGCCATGTTCTAAATTTTTGGTCAACAAAAATCCCACGCCCGTATATTTGAAGTAGCCATAAAACTAGTATTTTATCTTCTTTTTTCATTCCTTCTTATAATCTTCATCGTCATATATTCAAAATCAACAATCAATTGATTTAGATTCCTATCACAATAAAAGTTACTTCGTATCTGCTAATTATTTTGTTCGGTTGATTTAATAGTTTTTGTATGGATTATTTTAGTCTTTCTGTGAAAAAAAAAAATATTCTGATGGAGAAATTGGACAAGATTATATATCTAACACGGTAAATCATTGATATAATTACCGCTCAAACTTTTTAACTTAGATGATTATATATATATATGTGTGTTTTTTGCTACTTGAGTCTTTAGATTTTGGGATTTTTTTTTTTTGATCCAATTTATTTTCAAGTAGGTGTTCCTTCTATCTATAACTTCTATCAAAATTATTACTTATTTTTATGGGTTGTTTTCTTTTGCTGTCTATAAGTAGGTGTTCCTTCTACTACTAATCCTCTTTCAAGAAAAAAGAAGAATTCATGTCCAAGAGCCAAAATTTCAACCAGAAAGAACCGACTCTAGATTCAGAGCATTGTGATCAAAAATTTGGTTGTCAAAAGCTAACAAACTTTAGTTATCAAGAAATCACTAGATCTAAAATGTAGGAATATTGTTTAATTCAACAATATTTGGATGTATTTGGTATTCCCTTTGCAAAGTTTTTTTTTCCCCCCGATGGGATAGTACAAAGTCTATTGCTTTGCTTTGTAATGTTCAAATTGTATTTCTTTTTACTGGAAATTGTATGAGCTCTTATTGATGAACATATAACTCTTATTCCTTTTGTCTGCTCATGATATTTAATAATTATTGGAGTAAATTCTTTTCTTTTGAATTCATAAAAATAATTATTGTATATTCTTTAATTATTTCCTCCGGAACAACAAATTAATAATTTTTTTATTTAGATAAATTAAGAAAATGTCACATAAATAGTTTAATTAATAATTCAAAAAATAAATTTATTAGTAAATGAAAAAAAAAACTTTTATGCGGCATAAATTATTTGTGACGGAAAAACTATAATTGTGATAGAAATTTATGCTACAAAAGCTCCTCTGTATAAGTGACGCTTTTAGCATCACACAGATTATTTGAAACACTTGTTTTTGTAACGCCTTGACCGACAAACAATAAACGTCATAAAAGTATATTTGTGGCGTAAAACTAAATATTTGTGACGTTATTTTTCATCGGTGGCCCTTTAATTCCAGGAGCAAATCCTAGCCATCCAAGGTTACCAGACGATGCATGGTAACCTTTGGCCACGCCAAACCATGCCATGCCAACGGCATGCCAACCTAGCCTGTGCCATCATACTGGCCTTCTCTATGCGGCTACCAACGAACGAAAGCGTGCGACGATCAATGGATACCTTTCCTATTAAGATGCAAAATCTCGAACGTCGAAGGTCACTAAGCTACCAAGTCCCCCAAGCTCGACTTGGCAGGAAACAACAATATGCTACATGTTTTCCACAAAAACATTCGAGACATCAACACATATCACAAATTGGGGGATCTTCTTTGGGTATTGGTTTGGCGGTTTACAGCGTGCGGCGTACACTACGCCTATCATAAGGAAGTGTCATAAGGGTGAGGCGATTAGTAAATATAGGGAGTTAATGGTGAAACGCTCGACATCAATTCCATGAGTTAACGGTTTTATGGAATATCAATTCCATGCATACAGTTACCACCTCCTCCAATTACTTACCCATTTATCCATTCTTTAATGAGACCAGAGTACGTTTCACTTCGACTTGTATAAATAGGTCTTACCTATTTCCACCGAACAACAGGTTCAGTCAGGACTCAGAAAATACTTGCTAGCTTACCATTTGCTAGCCTACCCACTTTTCTGATACAAGTCATAGTAACACAACTACTCTTCCGGAAATCAACTATTCTGGTCTCATCACTTTCCTAGATTCCCTCCCCAAAACCAACCCATTCTCCTTCACTTTGTGACCGAAGCAAGTCTGGAACGAACATTGCTTGGTTTAGGCCGGACTTGTACATATTGATCTCTCGAATCTAAAGTACTCCCGTGCAGTATATTGTCTAGGGCTTAGACTCGTTTCTCATCCACACACCCGAAATTACCGAAATCAGCAGAAACTGTTTTCACCCTCAAACACCCCCAAAGATCATATTTTAGATGATGCTTTCTCCGAGGTTTGCTTGGTCGATGAATCACAACCGACTATACCAGTTAAGCTTCGAAATGAATTAAAAAGACTTGGTATTTCCGTGGAGGTAATTTCTTCTCCTTCATCCAAGCAAAGGCGGTCAGTTACTTCAAGGGGTAAATACTGTTCACAATGAATCTGAAGATCCTTACTTGGAATGTTAGAGGTCTGGACTCTAGTAGTAGAAGAAAAGTGGTTCACAAAATGATACAGATGATACGGGCTCCCATTTTAATACTTCAAGAAACCAAGATGATGCACTGTGCATCTTGGGATATCAAGCATAAATGTGGTTACAAGAATGTGGGTTGGACACTGCAATAATCTATAGGGAGTTCCGGTGATATGTTAATTCTATGGGATAAAAACTTTGTGGAAGTTAGTGATTCACTTGTTGGTGAGCATACGTTGTCAATACTTTGTACTAATAAGTTCGATAACTTCTAGTGGGTGCTTACAAATGTTTATGGTCCAAACACACTAATTGAGAGAGCTCAATTTTGGTCAGAACTTGATAACGTTTGTCGTTATTGGGAAAATCTTCCTTGGTGTATTGGTAGTGACTTCAACATAATTACCAAATATGATGAAAAGAAGAATTATAGGAAGATTATAATAAGTATGAAAAAGTTCAATAAGTTTATTGTTGAACATGATTTCATTAAATTACCGTTGAAGGGAGTAAATACACATGGTCCAATGGTCAAGCGAATCCGGTAATGTATAGACTAGATAGGTTTCTTATCTTTCAATCTTTTGAACAACACTTCTAATTTGTTACCCAACTAGCCAAAGTCATACCTACCTCTGATCATATCCCACTTCTTTTAGATATTTCCGACCCTTCTTGGGGACCTAGTCCTTTTAGGTTTGAAGTTATGTGGTTCTTGGAGAATGGATTCTTACAATTCCTAGAATATTGGTGGTCATCTTTTTGTTTTGCAGGTACACCTAGCACTGTGCTTTGGCTAAAGTTAAAATCACTTAAAGAAAATCTAAGAGTCTGGAACAAAGAAGTATTTGGGCACACCGATACAAAGTTGAATGCTATTCTCTCGGAAATGCAAACTCCATATGGGCTAGATGAAGATAATATCCTTATTGAAGAAGAATGGAATGTGCATCTACAAAATAAAGCTGAAATTTGAGAAGATTTCAAAGATGGAGGAGACCTCTTGGAAAATAAAATAAAATACCAAATGGTTACAAGAATGAGATAAGAATACATCTTTCTTCATCAACAATGCATCTGCTCGACGTAGATACAACAAAATAAGGCAAATATACATCGGAGATGAATTAGTGTCTGACAGGAAAAGGCTGCAAGATCATATTGTGGGATACTATAAAACTCTATTCGCCAAAGAAGAAGTTATTGGACCTGATTTAGAAGGGATTGAGTTTTATTCAATCTCTCCTACAGAGTCTACTTTCTTAGACACTGAGGAGGTTCTGCATGCTATTAGGGATTTAGGTAATGACAAAGTACCGGGTCCTGATAGTTTCCCTATACTGTTCTTTTAGAAGTGTTGGCATTTCATCAAGGCAGATATCATGGGTATTGTGAACGACTTCTGCACTACAAGTACTATTTATTCTAAGCATAATTCTACTTTCATTACACTTGTGACAAAAAAAAAGACCATATTGAGACAATCAAGGACTGTAGACCTATTTGTCTTATTACTAGTATCTACAAGATCATTGCAAAAGTGTTAGCCACGAAGCTGAAACTTTTTATGGATAAACTTATTTCTCCAGTGCAATGTGCATATATTGAAGGAAGAAAGATTATAGATTGTACCTTAATTGCTAATGAATTGGTAGATTCTAGACTGAGGTCTGAAAGTGTTGGGATTATATGAAAAATTGATCTTGAGAAGGCGTTCGATAGAATCAATTGGAGATATCTCGAATTTGTGATTTTTAAAATGGGTTTCAGTAGGAAATGGTGTAATTAGTTGAGGTTTTGTTACTCAACTTCATATTTCTCAGTTCTTATTAATTGGTTTTATTTCGGCTACTTCACTAGTACTAGAGGTGTGCGCCAAGGTTGTCTGATTTCTCCTCTTTTGTTAAATATTGCTATGGAGGGTTTTTCAAGATACATGGATAAAGCGGCAAATCAGAATATTTTTAGTGGTTTCTCCGTTTCTCCTACAAGTATCACAGTCAATCACCTTCATTATGCGGATGATACGATCTTCTTTGTGGATAATAAAAAGGAGGAGCTTCATAACCTATTTTCAGCACTGCATTGTTTTGAGTATATAGCTGGTTTGAAGGTAAATACTTATAAGACAAGGCTCATTGCTATTGGAGATGTCCCGGACTTGGTTATATGGGAAGAAGAATTTGGGTGTTCAATTGACTGCTTGCCATTTATTTACTTAGGTATTTCGTTTGGTGCAAAGTCTGGATCAAAGGGAATTTGAGATCCTATTATAGACAAGTTTGATGCAAGATTATCAATTTGGAAACGTATTTCTTATCGAGGGGAGGTAAGCTTGGTTTTCTAAAATGTATTTTATCCTCTCTCCCCACATATTATTTTTCGTTGTTCAAAGCCCCTATATCAGTTATTAAAATTTTGGATAAAAAAATGCCCAACATTTTATGGGAGTACAAAGAAGGTGCAAAGACTTCTTATTTGGTCAACTGGGGATTTGGTTCGTTCAACTAAAGAAAGAGGCGGACTTGGTGTGTGTAATCTCAGACTTATGAATTTAGCTTTGCCAGCTAAATGGTGTTGGAGATTTGGGGTTGAAAAGAACAAGCTTTGGTACCAGATAATTGAAGATAAATATGGCTCAGACTATTCATACTGGATCCCTGGTAAGGTTACTCAAACTTATGGTGTCTCTTGTTTACGCGTTATTGCCGAAGTTGCTGGAGTGGTCAGTGAGAACTCGAAACTTTATTTACATTATGGAAGTTCCATTGTATTCTGGAATGACATTTGGTGTGGTCATCTCCCATTAGCAGCATCACATCTAAACCTATATAAGTTATCTAGAGTACAGAATGTTTCAGTTGCAGCCATGATTTCTTTGGAAGGAAGTTGGAGATTTGATTTCAAACGAGTCCTTACCAATTCAAAAGTGGAATAATTTGTATCTCTCCATACTGTGATCGGTGATATTCCCCCGGATTGTGATAGTCTAGAAGACACTCGAAGATGGAAACTCCATTCAATGGGAGTCTTCACTATAAAATATTTATACTCCAAGTTGGTGGAGGAAGATGGGATAACACAATTTCCATACAAGTTCATTTGGAAACAGGCGGTACCTCCGAAGATAAACATCTTAATGTGGTGTTTGCTACATGATAAATTAAATACAATTGACATCTTACAACATAAAGGTATGAAGCTTCATAACTCATGTATTCTATGTGGGATAGGTCTTTAGTCGCAAGATCATTTGTTCCTACACTGCAGAATTACATACAAAATTTGGTTGAAGCTTCGTCCTAGTACAGGCTGGGTTTGGGTATTTCCTGGTTCAATGAGAAATCTGGCATATATATGGTATCACGGTCATTTCTCGAATTCTAGAAACATAGTATGAGGTTTAATTCCGGCAGCTATAGTTAGCACCATTTGGAAAGAAAAAACTAAAGAAGATTTGAAGAGCACTACTTATACAAGACTTCCAATGATTTAATATATGATGTTAAGTCTCTTGTGTTAGTTTGGGCAGCAGCAACAGGGCATAGAGTTCATATGAATTTTTGAATACTGTCATGAGCAACTGGGACTCAATCTTCTTGTAGTTTTGTTTGTCAGTTTATTTTTTTATTCTACCTCTTGTAGATCTCCTTGTACATCCTTTTCTCTTTTAATGAATATTATATTTCTATTAAAAAAAAATAGACTTATACAAGTCATTGGAAGGTGAACCTCATTCAAGAGTTGGTAGATCCAATCACTGCTAGCCAAATTCTTTCTCTCTAGATAAATTCCCGCTGTCATGACCAGTTAATATGAAGCTCACTCCTCATGGAGCTTTTACTTCACAATCTTTTCAGAGACTGATTCATGACAACTAGGAAGAAACATACAGTCACGGGGAATCAAACTAATGTAGAACCTATTAAGAACTAGTTGAGAAGAATACAATACAGATATTGTAGGAGATACGAATAGACGAAAGAGATAAGAATAAGATGAAATAAAAAGATTAAGAGTTAAAGAATTGATAGAGTTGATGAAGATAATAAACTTGTTTGAAAATAATAAAAAGATGTCCTCTCAAAAACAATAAGGCATATCCCTTAAATAGGTTCACAAGAACCATAAAACAAAAAGAAAAGGAAAGCTAACTAAACTAGGAAAGCAAAAAAGACTTGTAAAGCAAGTAAACTTAATAAAGGAATGAGAACAACTTTTTTTCATCATCTGCTTTTGAAAAGGGATCAATTGAGTTGATGCTTTCTTGAACAAAGGATGTACTACATCACAAACTTTCCAATAAAACTCTGCACCGGAATAGATGGAGAGGAAAAAAAAAATTAAAAACTTTATGTGGAGAGAGTTTTACATAACGGCATTGTTGAAGGTGTTTCTATGGATTGTTGTATATGTAACAATATAGTTGAGATGATTGATCATCTCCTGCTACATTGTGATATGGCACAAGCTATATGGTTTTCATCATCTTTGAGATTGAGGATACAAGGTAATAACACTCTAACCTTCTATTCTCTCATAAAACATTGGATGTTAAGGAATGATAACTATTATTCATTCTCTTTTAGCATGGCCACCTGCTAGGCCATATGGAAGATAAGGAATGAAAAGGTGTTTGAAAACAAACAAAACACAGTCTATGGAGCCCTCAAAATATATATGTTCTGGTTCAATCTCTACTACAATCCTGTAACTACATAAGAAAATGAGGCATCTCAAGTCCCTGTAGATGATACTTAGTTATGGAAGGAACCCAATTCATCTTTCATCAAGATTAATGTGGACACGACTTGGAAAACTGAATCTTATGCATGTGTTGTTGTTGCAAGGGATCATAATCAAATATATTGCGGAGCTGGCACTTGGATTGAAAGGTCTAAAAACTCTCTGATGGCAGAAGTTTATGGCTTCATTTTCGTGGCTGAATTGGCAAACCACCTGGTTTTGCATGATATAATTATAGAAGGAGATTTACAAGTTGTTTTCAGATGCCTTACAAGGATTATGAAGAATGCACCTTGAAGATTATGGAAGGTTAAGGATGATTTCAAAGAGATCATAACGACATAACCATCTTTAACAACAGTGAAGTCATAAACATTTCAGAGAAAGTGAATTTTACTGCTCACTCTCTCGCTAGTTATGCCATCTCTCACAACGTCCAGTCTCTGTGGACTAACCAACAGTTACCTGCTGATGTTGCTTCTATCTATCTAGAAGCTATTAGCTAGTTTTTGTTTCCTCTAACTTTTCTTTCCTTGTACCAAAAAAAAAAAAAACTTCTTCTTGTTCTTAATGTTTGCTTGGTTTGATGAGGTATGTCCCCCGCTTTCTCACGGTAATGCGGAATAACGCTAAAGTTCTTGTGATTTTTTTTTTTGATACGACACGGCTGATCCACCCCCTGAGCAATCCTAGCAAGATGGACTATCCTCATTACTAGTACAACCGCCATCCCATCAACAAGATCGAATCTCAGCTCTATCCATAGAGGAAATTAGTAAAAATAGGGGAATCAACATTCCCAGTGGGAATCGATCGCCCTACGTACCTCCCGCCCGCACTCGTGAATACTTTTTCCCTTCTCAATTTGGTGGTTACAAACAGAATAATATTTAACCTTAACATTATATTTATGAGGATTTTGGGTGTTGTTTTACTGTGTAAGGGCTAAAATTCTGCAAAATGTTTATTTTCAGTTTGCATGATAGTTCACTAGCTTCTACTAGATTTACTATAATACTTGAAATGATGTTATTTCACGGCTACTCGTTTAAAAAATGCATTGCTGGTCATTGAATTTTTTTTGATGAGTATGCAATTGAATAAACAAGGTCAATTTTTTTTTTTAGATCAAGATAGCTAGAACTACTTAGGTTTAGAATAGAGAATAGACTAGAAGAAGATGTCAAACAGAGAAACAGAAGACAATAACTTTTTATTGGTTAACTTAACAAAACATATTGAACATATTACAATTTATATACACGGTTTCCTTGTACAACAAGGTGTTGTGTTACCTAAAGAGAACATATTTCCTAATATACAATGGACTGACCATCTTGGTCGACAAGGTATCGTGTGTAATACTACACACGTACCAGACTATGAATACTATGTGTTAAATGTTGGAAATTTACTGGGCTGCAATGGAGATGAAAAAAAGAAACATATTGTGGTTGTACTCTAAAACTTTCAAGGCTCTGGATGATTTATTTTAGACAAATATTTCTACCCTCCCAACGAATTGGCGATTGCAACAGGTATGTGAAATACTTCCTTCAGGATACAATGAACTCCCTACAACAGGAAATTGGATTCAAGGTTTGCACCCCTTGACCCAATCAAGAACACATGTAAAACAGATTCTGATGATGCTTTGTTTAAGAAAGAAAACAGAAGAGATTTTCGAATGATTTGAAAACGACTCTAGGAGATGCTACTTATAGGGTTTTTCACGTCTGTTGGAAACAGACAAGTTTCTCTTCACGAGACGTCAGGTCCCTTCATCAACAGACATTAATGGTGTCTGTTGGATTTAGAATTTTCTGGAAACGTTTTCTAATGGTCCAAACAGTTACGTATCAAAAAATTCTTCCCAGGACCCCCCTTCGCAGCGCAATTGAAAATATTCCAACATTCTCCCCCTATTTTCAAAAACCATAAAACAAAGTTAAAAACTTTTAAATCGGAGCGACTGCATCACCGAAGTGACTGCCTACGTACCCGAGTGGGATCAAGCCAACGTATTTCTAGCACGATTGAGACTAAGCATCATCGTTGAAACCAATACATAAATGATAGGTACCTTCTGGGTTTGAACCTTCACTTAGTGTAAGAAACTCAAAGCCTTATCGAGATTCTATGGTGAAACTAGTCTTGAACCAAGTATCCCTTATGATAAAACCGGAGTCTCCACACATATTGATTCCATAAATCATGTGTTCTGTAGCCAAGCACTATAAAGGCCTTGTGCTTATATCCTTATTCATGAGTCTTCTTTAGAGAACGGTCTTCTTCTCTTAGGAAACGACCCACATTTCCATACTCATATAGGTAAGTCTCGAAGGTGTTTCTGCGAGACACCTTTTACTAATCACAGACTCATTAAGGATTTACATCCATCCTATTTTCTTCCAGAAAATCCAGCACTAGCTTGAAATGGGAAGTTTTATGTTAGTGCTCCATAATCTACAGCCATAAATTGTTGGTACCACATTGAACCTTGTTTATCCTTTTCAAAACATAGGTTGGGTTTCTGTTATGGAAGATCAACCTTACTTCACAGACCTTAGTCCCATTTCATTACATTTTATTGAAGCAACTGAATTTGGTAGACTTTTTGTGAATGGGTCTGCCAAATTCCTCTTTGATTCAATAAAGTTAACCGTAACCACTCCCCTCTTGAGTAGTTGCCTAACCATTTGGTGTCTGAGACTCGCATGTCTCCCCTGGACCCCCACGAACTGACCTGTCAGGTCGACCGCAGCCTGGGGGGCTACGCCCCCCAGGACCCCCCTTCGCAGCGTAATTGAAAATATTCCAACATTAACACCCTCCCGCAAGCGTAACGGGTTATCCTAAACCGTTATCTTAAACCTTAAAAGATAAAATCGATCCCTGGATAATGGTTTTGTGAATATATCTGCAATTTGATCCTTAGATGAGATAAACCTGACATCAAGAAGCTTACAAGCAACTTGGTCACGAACAAAATGATAGCTAATCTCAATATGCTTTGTTCTTGCATGAAATATAGGATTGACAGTAAGATAAGTAGCACCAAGATTATCACACCACATAATAGAAGACGATTGAGTGGATACACGAAGTTTTGAAAGAAGTGATTGAATCCACATAATTTCAGCAGTAGTGACATCAAGACCCCAATATTCAACTTCAGTACTGGAGCGAGATACTGTTTTCTGTTTACGATCACTCCAAGAGATAATATTTCCACCTAAATAGACACAATACCCACTAGTAGAGCAACGATCATCAAGAGAACCATCCCAATCAGAGTCTGTATATGCACTAAAGGATAGTTGTAGAGAAGGCGACGGCCGAAGAAGTATATCAAAGGTAGAAGTATTCTTGATATAACGAAGTATTCGCTTAAATAAACTCCATTGAAACTCGGTAGGTGCATGCATTGACAAACTTTATTAACAGCATATGCAAGATCTGGACGAGTAAATGTTAAATATTGCAAAGCACCAACAATACTGCGGTATTCAGTAGCATCAGTCAATAAAGTGTTACGATCAGAAGAAATATATCCAGAAGTACTAAGTGGAGTATGAATTGGTTTGACACCATCCATTTTTCTCGAATAAGAAGATCATGAGCATAACATTGTTGAGAAAGAAATAATCCCGAAGAAGTACGAGTCGCCTCAATGCCAAGAAAATAAGACAAGGAACCAAGATCTTTAATTGCAAATTCTTGTTGTAAACGGGTAAGAATAGAAGTGATACCTATGGTACTAGAGCCAGTGACGATAATATCATCCATGTAGACCAATAAATAAATAGTACCGTAAGTACCATTGTAGACAAACAGAGATGAGTCACACTTCGAAGTGACAAAGCCAATTTGTATCAAAAAGGTACTAAGTCTGTGATACCACACACCCGGATCTTGTTTGAGTCTATAGAGAGAACGGTGTAATTTGCAAACATGCGTAGGAAAACGAGAATCCACATAGCCCGGCGGCTGTTTCATATACACCTCTTCTTGAAGTTCACCATGTAAGAAAGCATTCTACACATCAAGTTGGTGAATAGGCCAATTGGAAGATAAGGCTAATGTAAGAATAATATGTATAGTATATGGTTTAACAACCGGACTAAACATTTCAGAGTAATCGATCCCTTCTTGTTGATTGTAGCCCTTTGCAACCAGGCGAGATTTATGACGTGAAATTATACCATCAGGATTTCGTTTGATACGAAATACCCATTTGCGTCCAATAATATTCATTGAAGGATAATATGACACTAGTAACCATATACCATTTCAAATCAATGCATTAATCTCGTCATCGGAAGATGTACGCCATTCTGGAATTTTATGAGCCTGAGAAAAAATAAGTAGGCTCAAGAAGTGAATCACAAACCAGTGCGTATTTTGAATTAGGCTTAAAAATGCCATCCTTAGATCTAGTCACCATTGGATGTGACGTAGACTCTGGCAGGTGCGTCATTGGAGATGAAGTAGGTACTGAAGTGGGTGTTGTATCAGGCATAGCATCAGACTTTGGCACAGATGATGAAACACACGAGCTAATATCAACATGCGCATGCACCTGCACATGTTGATATTACAGCCGCATGTACGGATGCCAGGTATTTTACAGCCGCATGTACGGATTCTTGCGGCTGTAAAATACCTGGCATCAATAAAGAGTTTGGCGGCTGAAGAGACTGACTAACGTCAACATGCACAGAAGTTGTCGGGTACATATGAGAAGCATTGCAGACAGAGCGGGCAGCTGTAGATGGAATTTCTGACAGCTTTACATGAGAAGAATTTCCAGAAGTATTAGGTGGTGACTGCAGATGAGATTAGTGTTTGTCAGAGAAGGATGTTGTCGGCTTTATATTACGTTGAGTACTTCCAGGAAACAGGGCAGAAAAATCTATTAATACCGGTGGTGAATTCAAACTCAGAGAAGTAGAAGTAGGAACCTGTGAAGATGCCGATGCCGGAGAAGGTGATGATGCAGACGCAAAAGGGAAAGTGGTCTCATCAAAAACAACATGACAACTGACATAAATTTGTCCTGTAGGAATGTGAAGACATTTGTAGCCTTTCTGGGATGGACTATACCCAATAAAAACACAAGGAGAAGAAAGCGGTTCCATCTTATGAGACCTATATAGTCGTAAATAAGGATAACACAAACAACCAAACACACGAAGCAAGGTGTAGTCTGGTGGAAGACCAAAAAGAGCTTCATAAGGAGAAGAATTATTGATAGAAGTAGAAGGAACACAGTTCATTAGATAACAAGCGGTGTAAAAAGAATCATACCAATACGAGGACGGTAGAGAATCCATGTTGAGAATTGTAAGACTAGTTTCACAAATATGACGATGACGATGTTCCACTAAACCATTTTGTTCAGAGGTATGTGGACATGAAAATCTATGAAAAATACCAAGTTGTTGAAGATGCGGAGTAAGTTTACGATACTCAAGTGCATTATCATATTGAAATTTTTTGATTTTTCGATTAAAGAGATTTTCAACATGCTTTTGAAACAAAAAGAATATAGAAAAGACATCAGATTTTTGAGACATAGGAAACATCCAAGTAAAAAGGCTAAAAACATCAATAAATATGATATATATTTGTATCCTTCATTAGATAAAATATGAGAAGGTCCCCACACATCAGAGACAATTAAACCTAATGGATTTAAATAAATAGTTTTACTAGGACTGAAAGGTAACTTATGACTCCTTTTCCCATGACAAGATGAACAAAACTTAATAGTTTGACTAGAAACCGGAAGTGAAAACTGAGAAACGACTTTACGAACTGTACGCATCATTGGATGTCCCAATCTAGAGTGTCAATCTTGTAAGGAATCACATTCTACTATGCAAGACACTTAGACGAACCATCGAGTTGATAGAGACCACCCCTCCTACGGACGCGAATAAGAACCTTCCCGGTACACAGATCCTTCACAAGATAAAAATTCGGATGAAATTCAAATAAGACATTGTTATCAGCAGTGAAACGAGAAACTGACAAGAGATTATGAGAAATTTTGGGTGCATAGAGGACATTACGAAGCTGTAACTTACGGCCAGGAGTTCCCAAAACAGAAGATCCAACATTAGAAATTGGAATAAAAGAGCCATTACCCATCTGAATTTGATCAGGACCATTATACTCGGTTGAAAATTGAAGACGATAAATATTATTCGTTATATGATCCGCGACACCACTATCAGGAGTCCATGGAGGAGTTGGCAGCAATCCAATATGAGCAGTATAGGAACGCGGTGCAGAAGCTGGTGGTTGACGACGCGGAGGACGAAAACCACGATCAAACCGTTTCCAACTGTCCGGAGCTTCATGATTGGGACGGTCACAAAATTGACAGCATTGTAATTAAGCTAGTGAAGAAGCAACGCTGTTATTGTTTGGACGAAAATTGTTATTGTTATTCGATTGAAACCTGGACGAAGACGCGGTATTGTTGGGCCGAGGAGATGCAGCAGCAAAGTGGGTTGGGCCTGAGCTGGAACTTCCAGAGAACCGAGAGGAATTGAAATAAGTATTATTGGTTGGGCCTGAGCTGTGACGTCCAGAGAACCGAGATGGTGCATCAATATTATCCACGGGCTGTGTAGTCAGTGCTTTGTTCTGATTCTCAATGCGCAATTCAAAAGTGAGAAGAAAGGTAAGAAAATCTTCTATAGTAAAGGAGCTCATCGTGGTAGTTAAGGAAGTAACGATGCCATCATATGAGATGTCATGACCAGTGAGAAGGCAGTGACGAAATTCTTTGTCCGTAACTGTTGTGTTTGCAGCAGCAAGATTATCCACTAAATTTCTAGCATGATTAATATACTCGCGCATGGTTTTTGACCCTTTTTGAAGAGATCACATCTCACAGTGAAGATGGTGAATTTGAGCGTCGGATTTGGAGGCATATTGAGCTTCGAGAGAGTCCCAAATTGCTTTGGAAGTTGTGAGATGATGAACATGACGAAAAACAGCAGGTGTAAGAGAATAAAACAACCAACTTACCAGGATTTTATCCTGTTTTACCCAAGAAAGAAACGCCGGTATAGGAGAGGCATCAACAACAAGAGGTGATGGACAGGATTTTGCACGAGTAATATGACCGTCGAGGTCGTAACCTTGAAGATATGGCAAAAATTGAGCACGCCACAAATATGATGAGGTTGAGAGAATTGAACGGAGGCCATGACTGAAGACTGTGAAGAGGCAGTTGAAGACATTAGAAAACCGGAGGTTGAAGGTTTGGTAGACATGAGTTTGGAGGACCTAACCCTATATGATACCAAGATAGAACTACTTAGGTTTAGAATAGAGAATAGACTAGAAGAAGATGTCAAACAGAGAAACAGAAGACAATAACTTTTTATTCATTAACTTAACAAAATGTATTGAACGTATTACAATTATATATACACGGTTTCCTTGTACAACAAGGTGTTGTGTTACCTAAAGAGAACATATTTCCTAATATACAATGAACTGACCATCTTGGTCGACAAGGTATCGTGTGTTAACAAAGATAAATAATCTAAACTAAAACACTATATATAGCAATAAATTTCCTACACAATTTCTTACACTCAATGCCTAGGTTTTGACAATCTGTGAGCAACAGTCTTATTAATTTCTAATGTTTAAAGGCTCCAACATCAAACCTCATAAATTTGGTGGTACTGTGATTTAGTGTCCTTACTTCTGGCCACATTGGTGGCAATGTGGTTTGGAAGTACCTATTCGGTGTAAACATAATCAAACACTTACAGACAATAACGATTCATATACTTCTGCACGTCGATATTATTAACTTAAAAATAATCAAACTGTTGAAAAACTTACAACTTATTTATCATTTGGATAATGTTCTACACTTCCACTCGCTTCTTCCAGATGCATTACACATTAATTATGTCATAGAGATTAATTTCTATGGTAGTAATTATTTATTATGAGGTGGGAAAAATGTTCTTCTCGTATTCCTCGACAGATTTGAAAAGAGCTGAGATGTTTCCTTTTCCAAATCCTCCACATCCTCCTTTCTGAACCGTATTGTTTTCTTCATTTTGCGCCATGCATCCAATTCGTTGTATTATCTCTACGAGTACAGTTGGCCTGAAAAGGTTATGAAATAAAAATTTAGGGAAATGCAGAAAGAGACTAGACCATGAGACTACATATGTATGCATTATGTTATATAATTGTTAGCGTGCACACCTATCGCCCACAGGCTTGGTGAAGATTTGAAGTAAAACACCTTGATCATCTTTATCTACCAAAATCCCTAACTCTTCACATTCTATTATCTGTTCATCTTTCAAAATATTATCTCCAATTCTATGCTTCAAACTTTTGTAGTAAGTTGGTGGGGGTGGTGGCATGAATTCAAATCCATGACGGCTTCTTTTTCTCATTTCTTTCAATGTCGTAAAAATATCTTTACTAGCAACTGCCATGTGCCATACCCCTTCACCTTGGTTGTGTTCAAGAAAAGTCTGAATTTGACTCTTTCTTTCTGTACCATAAACTGGTTCTGATATTGCTAACAACACTGATTCTTCGTTATTCGCCAGCATTGTTGAATTCAACCCGCTCTGAATTACTCCTGTTATGTCGTCTATGGTAAACTGCGCGAACTCGTGAAACCCAGAAAACATTTTCACATAAGTGATAACTTCTGCTAAACTCATTACGTTCCCTGCTACATGATCCAAGCCTCGTATCCCAAAATCATCTAAATCTTTTGAAGCCAGTGGTTCGCCATCCTTCATGCCTACAAGACAAGAAAGCTAAGGGTGCACATTAACAAATTCGTATAAACAACATCAGATCATTTATAAGACTAGAGAGTAAATACCAACAACCACGAAGATAGTGATTCCCGTACGTGTACGTAGGATCTAAGACCTTCAGAAAAATATTGTCCAGAGCAGTGCGCTCAAATATTGTTCCTTAAATTGAATGTATTTTTGTTTCCTCGGAAAGGTGCATATATATACTCTCCGCTCAAAAAAAATCTTAAGTTTATAATTATATATAGTAGGTGTAAAACGCACCTTTGAAGCCTGGTAAGAAATTGACACCAGGATCTGAGTTTTTGAAGCTAATAAAACGCAGTACAACATCGCCAAAGAGTTGAATCTCTGAGACGATTATACCATTATTGACTTCGATAGGAGGATGTGACGGTCTGGCACCATAAGAAATGCTGATATTGAATGAATACTCTGCATCGTCGACTTCCACTGCAATTGCTCGAACAGAAAGACCATGTGAAGTGGAAAAAGCACATGCCGCTGAATAGTTAAAAGTAGGGATGGAGGCAGTGCTACTGATAATACTGTGCATCGGTATTTCAGCTACCGAAGGAGAGTAAGGAGCTGTGAAGAGCATGTTAAGATCACCTGAATGGAGAAGATAAGATGCATGTGCCATATTTCCCGTGGAAAGGTCGGATTTTGCTGTAATCGGCATGCCAAGTCCGTAAGAAAATCGTTGAGCCACATTGATTGCATCAGTACACCAAAACTCAAGGTGGTGAAAGTGTTTGACTCGAAATCGATCCGATTTTGGATTTGTTCTTATAAAATTCGCATGACCGACTAGTTTAAATGTTAATCTTGAACCATCACCACCATGGTCGGTATCTTGCTTCTGCATATCTCTCTCCATCTAACTTGTGCAAGGCTTTGATAAAAAGAAATGAAAATGAGATAAAGGTGTCACTAATTGGCTTCACGGGTTCTCTTTATATAGTAGTAGATCTAGATAGAGGATATTTAAAGGTGTTGGGCAACTACTTAGTATGTGATTAGTGGAAGACTCAACCTAAATAAGTCTAGAAAATTTGAAATTTTGACTGGCAAAGACTCCAAAACCTCCCATTTTTCCTTGGAAAATTAAAATTTTTGACTTGTGAAGACTAATCTTATAGCTCAACCTAGCTCGATTGTTGACGAGATGAGGACGTCATTGACCTTTTGAAATTGCAAGTCCTTTGAGTAGGATTTTCCCCCTTCAAGTTTGTATTTTGCTTTCTGATAGAAAGAAGTGGAAACGACTTTGGCACGGCACGTCTAAATTATTTTTTAGTTAACTGACATTACGTGGTTTCTTTGGCACCTAATTCGTTATTCATTCGACCATTTTAATTTTAACGTTTGGACATTGTACGATAAAGTACTCGATGAAAGTATCACACCGGCGTTACCACTTTTGTCTTGCCATATGCGGGACCACTTAAATCAAAGGTTGAAATTCCAACAGTAAAAAAATTAAGTGCACTAAATTTCATTTTTTATTTTTTATCTCAACTAGAATTTCTTTTATGGTGTTTGGATGTAGAACTTTAAAGATGGGATTCATGGGTTCAGGGGATTTGGTGGAATTATTTTTCCCTCGCTACATTTGGTTGCCCAAATTCCTGGAATTATGTTTCCGACGGGATTCAGTTTTCCAGCAAATCCTCCATATGGAGTCCGACCCCTCTCTCAAAAATTTGCTGGGAAACTTATCAGTGGATTTATGGACCCACCTTTTTTAGTCCAAATCCTATATATATACAATTTCTAGCTTCTTAAGGCAATGCAAACAATACATGGATTTTAACACAAGAAAATTTTATGAATCCCATCAATCTACCAAACATACGAGGGATTTACATGCATTCCCGAATTTATAATCCCGTGGGATAACAAATTCCTGGAAATTGTAAATTCTGCAACCAAACCCACCATTAGTTTTTTGGGTATTCCTCAAATGAGTCGTGGCCTATTTTTAGAAGTCGCCTAGTGATCATGTCCTAGTTTTAGAAGTCGGCCGGCTATATACTGCATCCTTAATTTAGTTCTTTCCTTTTAGTTCTAGTCAGTCCCTATTTCAGTTTTAGAGTTATTTTCGATATCGCATGCATGCCTAAATAAATAGGCTACATGCCAGTGGAGGAACTACATATAGACTTTGGCTGGCTAAAGCCAGCCCAAAGTCCAGAAAAACACAAAATTTCACCATGATTTTGAGTTTGGCAATAAAGAATCATGCCCAAAACATAGAATGATCTTTTTGGGATTACCCAAAAAAAGTGGGGGACTACCCATCAATTTTTGGGGAGGATATTAGAAGTAATATTTGGTCACCCCTTATAAAAAAATTTTAAACCCACTTTACCTTTGATGATAAACTTAGTTAGTGATTAGTGATTAGTTAAAAAGTGATTAGTGATTAGTGTTTTATAAGTTGGATTTTTTTGTTTTTAACATTTTTTTTGAGAAATAGGAAGAAGAAGGAAATAGGAAGAAGAAGATGGGTGAACCCAATTTTTTTTTTTTTTTGAGTTTAGTAATTATGATATGAGTGATTCATATAATGATACCTTAGATATTTTTCTTTAAGAGCCACAACAAGAGTTTGTTGTTTTGGGTACTCATGGATACTTCAAATTTAGTTAATGGTGCTTGAATTGGCTAAAACATTCCTAAAAATGAACAATTTACAAATTGATTTCCGTTTGGTTTACAAAGTTCGGCTACAACATTTGAAGAACAGGTTACCCAACTCATCTGCAAGTGTAGTTCGGTTAATGTTTCTAAAAACACAGGTAGCCGAACTCAGCTTTAATGGAGTTTTTTGTTTCAGAGAAAAGTTCGGTTAGGAAAAAAAAAATTACGACGTAACCGAACTAAAATTTCGGCTGGGAAAAAAATATGAAAAAAGTTGCGACGTAACCGAACTCAATATATAGGTTTTTATAGAAAAGTTCGGTAAGGAGAAAAAACTGCGACGTAACCGAACTAAAATTCGGTTAGGAAAAAAAATTGCGACGTAACCGAACTTTTCTCTGAAAGAAAAACCTCCATTAAAAGTTGAGTTCGGCTAGTTCGACAAAGTTTTTCACATAATTCCTAACCGAACTTCTCTCTGTAACTTACATTTTCAACTCATTTTAATGATTACTTCTCATTTTTGTAACCAAAAACGAATGACAAGTAATGGGTTTGTTATAATTTTGATTTTGATTTTGTTTTGTTAATGATTTAAATTAAGCTATATATTGTGGTCGGTGGTGGTGGTGGTTCAAGGTGGTGGGTGGTGGTGGTGGTGGTCGGTGGTGGTGAGCGGCGGGGGTGATGGGAGGAGGTGGTTATATATATAGGTGGTGGTGATGAGAGGAGGTAATATATATATATATATATATATAGGTTAAGGGTATGTTAGTCATTTCCACATTTTAGGACACCCCATATCATTGTAGGGTGGACATTTGTATCACTGGGTAGTCCCCCATTTTTTTTGGTAGTCCCCTAAAGAGAATTCAAAACATTGGCTTAAGCTACCCCCACCAAATCCAGTTAGTTTTCAAGCCACCCCCAATCTTATTTTTCAACTCCGCTACTGACTATAGGGAGATGGTTTTCTGTGTTCACTACATCTCTTATTATTATTATTATCATAATAAGCCCTAACCCTAAATTATTATTTAGACTTCGGTTAATAACAGATCCATGGCCGAAGCAAATCTTGTTTCCGGTAATTCACAACTTTTACCATGGTTGATCTTTACAATTGCTCCAGAATTGAAAGATGACTTGAAAATCCTTCATGACAACCTGGAGATGATTTATGCTCCGACTTCTGCGGCCGAGATATTACAACACGGGGATGATAATGCTAGAGTACGTATGCTGAAAAAGCTCAAAGATGTTGCATATGATATCGAGGATGTATTTGATGACTTCTCATATGAAATCATGCGTCGTTAATCAGAAATGGACAATCCCTTATTGCTCAAGGTAAAGTATTTCTTTTCATCTTCTAATCATCTAGTTTTTCGGACAAAGATGACTTAGGATTAAAGATGTAACTAAAAAATATAACAAATTAGTCGAATTATGTAGCATACATACCTTCTCTTGTTGGGCCTGTTCCCTCCTTATGGGTCCAGCTGGCTAGCCCTTAACGAATGAAGGGGGAGTGACTAACAAATTCCTTGTTAGGCTATATGTTTCAAGTCGAAACATCCAGGAGAGTAGAACTTCTTCATTTTTGTTTTGAAGAAAGAGAAAGAAAGAGAGCTAGAGAGAGAGTGTGTAGCCACCATTAGAGTTGGTCTTTGGTGATGATTTTGGTGTTATCTTGAAGAAAAGAAGAAAGGGTTCTTGTCTAAGGATCTTTTGGTTGTTGTGGTGAAGATTGAGCTATCAATTTCCACATCTCTTCAAAGGGGAAACAAATCTAGGGTTTGTTCAAACTCTAGTAGTAAGTATTTCATCTCTTGCTATTGTCAAATTGATAGTGTATATTATCTATTTGGTGAATGAATTGTTGATTCATCCTTAGGGGTGAGTGTAATTAGGCAAATTGGTATCCAAGTGCTATAGGCACCTTGAAGTAGAGTGTATCCCCAAATTGGGAGAATTGTGTGTAACCCATTGTTTGATTATAGTGGAAGATTTTCCCGTGGTTTTTTACCCTTCACCTTGGAGGGGTTTTTCCACGTAATTGCCGGTGTTGTGTGATTGCTTCTATATTGCGTAGTTTGTGTTATTTCCGCATTTGTATGTCATTTCTTGTGTAGGTTTCGTATTGCGCATAACAGCTCGGATTTCGTAAGCTAGCACTAGTAATAGAATGGTCAATTTGACCAGTGAGAACTTTGTGATATGGAAGGCGAAGATGGAAGACTGGTTATATTGTAAAGATATCTATGGTCCAATAGAGAGTAAGGAGTAAGGCCTGATAAGACAAGTGAAGAATATTGGAAAGTTACTAATCGAAAAGCAGTTGGTTTTATTCATCAGTGGATTGATGATAGCATTTTTCATCATGTGGCTAGTGAGACACTTGCATATTCTTTGTGGACCAAGTTAGAGGAGATATATGATCATCAGTCTCCTTGTGCAAAAGCTCTTTTATTCAAAAGGCTTGGAAAGCTGTGTTACAAGGAAGGAAGTTCAATGGCGCAACATTTAAATGAAATGAAGGGTATTATGAATCAGCTTACATCCATGGATCTCAAAATTCCCGAAGAGATTCAAGATTATTTGTTGCTAAATACTTTACCAGACAGTTGGGAGCCATTGAGGAATTGTCTCAGTTATTCTGCTCCAGACAGGAAGTTGGACATGACTGTTGCAACTAGCAGTTTGCTGAATGAAGAAGTTAGAAGAAGGTCACTAGACTCATCTCATTCAGAAGCTCTTGTGACAAAAAATCGGGGTAGAAGAAAAGACAGAAGACAAGTTGGCCGTAACAAGTCAAGGGGTAAATCAAAGTCCAGAAAGGAAGTTAAATGTTGGAACTGTCGTATGAGAGGTCATTATTCAAATGAATGCAGGAAGACGAAGAAAGAACACAAGAAGGGGAAAGGAAATGATAACCAAGACAATGGTGTTGCACCTACTGCAAAAAATGATGATATCATTGTATTCTCATATTGTAATGATGTTTGTGTGAGTTTTGCAGGTTCTGATTCAGAATGGATAGTTGATTCAGGTGCATCTTATCATGCTACTCCTCATGAAGATGTATTTACCTCCTACAAGGATGGTGACTTTGGGTCAGTCAGAATGGGAAACAGTGGTGTTTCAAAGATTGTAGGAATGGGTGATGTGAAGGTTGAGACCCGTGTTGGCTGCACATTGGTTCTCAGAAATGTGCGACATGTACCAGATATTCGTTTGAATCTAATGTCACCAGGAGTGTTAGATGATGAAGGGTACAACAATCACTTAGGTGATGGAAAATGGAAGCTTAGCAAGGGCTCCATGATTATTGCAAGAGGCAAGAAGTTTGGCACATTGTACAAAACACAAGTGAAGGTGTTCAAAGGTGAGTTGAATGTTGTTGACAAAGATTCAATCTCCGAGCTGTGGCATAGAAGACTTGGTAATCTTAGTGAGAAGGGAATTCAAATCCTCACCAAAAGACAATTTCCAAATGCGAAAGGTATGCAATTGTGTAAGTGTACTCATTGTTTAGTTGGTAAACAAACTAGAGTTTCTTTTCATAAATCTTTACCCAAGCGCAATTCTGGTATTATTGATCTTGTTCATTCTGATGTATGTGGACCTTTAAGGGTCAAAACACTTGGTGGTGCTGTTTATTTTGTTACTTTCATAGATGATGCTTCAAGGAAGGTTTGGTCATATGCAATCAAGACCAAAGATGATGTTGTTCCTGTGTTCAAGATGTTTCACACAGCATGGTGGAAAGAGAAAAAGGTATAACCTTGAAGTGCCTTCGTTCTGACAACGGGGAGAGTACATTGGACCACTTGAAGTGTATTTCTAGAGAATGGGTATATGTCATGAACAATCAGTACTGAAGACTCCACAACATAATGGTGTTGCAGAGAGGATGAACCGAACTATTCTTGAGAGAATCAGGTGCATGTTATTTCATTCCAAGTTGCAGAAGCATTTCCGGGGTGAAGCAATGAATACTGCTGTGTATTTGATCAATCGATCTCCTTCAAGACCGCTAGATGGAGAAGTAGCATAAAAGCTATGGAGAGACAAAGAGCCTACTTATGATCACTTGAAAGTGTTTGGTTGCAGGTCATTTGTTCATATCCCAAAAGATCAGAGATCAAAGCTTGATGACAAAGAAAAGCAGTGTGTGTTCCTAGGCTATGGAACAGAAAAGTTTGGTTACAGATTTTGGGATCCAGTGGAGAAGAAGGTTATCAGAAGTAGGGATGAAGTATTCCTTGAAGACCAGACTATTGAAGACTTTGAGAAGATTGAGATGCCAAAGCTTCAAGATGATATGACCTTGGATCCAAATCCAGTTGTTCCTACTCTTGAACAACATGATGATGATGTTGATGGTAATGGCAATGAAGATGAATCTCATGAAGATATTCCAGTGGGTGATGTTGAGCAAGAAGTGCAACAACAACAACCAGAAGCTGATTTGAGAAGATCCAGCAGGACCAAATTACCTTCAACAAAGTATACACCACATGAGTATGTGATGCTCACATATGCAGGTGAACCAGAGTCTTATCAAGAAGCTCTTAGTGTTCCTGAAAGTCAGAAGTGGTTGAAATCCATGAAAGAAGAGGTTGGCTCTTTAGATGAGAATGACACTTTTGATTTGGTTGACAAGCCTGAGAACCAGAAAATTATGAAGAACAAGTGGGTGTACAGAATCAAGACTAAAGATGGTAACTCACAACCAAGGTACAAAGCACGCTTAGTTGTGAAGGGTTATGAGCAGATAAAGGGTGTTGACTTTGACGAGATTTTCTCACCGGTGGTGAGATTTCCTTCTATTCGGGTTGTCTTGGCAATATCCGCTAGTTTGGATCTTGAGATTGAACAACTAGATGTCAAGACAACATTTCTTCATGGTGAGATGGAGGAAGATGTGTATATGGCACAACCCTAGGGTTTTGAAGTCAAAGGAAAAGAGCACATGGTGTGCAAGCTAAAGAAGAGTTTATATGGTTTGAAGTAAGTTCCAAGAAGATGGTACAAGAAGTTTTAATCGTTCATGAAGGAACATGGGTACAAGAGGACATCCTCAGATCATTGTGTATTCATTCAAAAATTTGCTGATGGTGATTTTCTTACACTTTTGCCATATGTTGATGACATGCTTATTGTTGGCAAAGATAAGAAAAAGATTGACAGGTTGAAATCAGATCTGAGCAAGTCTTTTGCTATGAAATACTTGGGTGCAGCAAAGCGTATTCTTGGCATGGAGATCACTCGTGATAGGAAAGCGAGGAAGCTGTGGTTATCACAAGAAAGCTACTTTGAGAAGGTGTTGCAAAGATTCAACATGGACAAGGCCGAGCTGGTAAGTTGTCCACTTGCAAATCATTTTAAGTTAACTCATGATCAATGTCCTGTGAATGATGTTGAGAAACGGAAGATGGAGAAAATTCCTTATGCGTCGTTTGATGTATGCAATGGTGTGTACAAGGATGGATATAGCTCATGCAGTAGGAGTGGTAAGCATATTTCTATCAAATCCTACTATGGAGCATTGGGAAGCAGTGAAATGGATACTACGGTATCTAAGGGGTACATCTAATATGTGTTTGTGCTATGGAGGTGACAAGCCAGAGTTAGTTGGTTACACAGATTCAGATTTGGCAGGTGCTCAAGACAGTCTCAAGTCGACATCAGGTTACTTATTTACCTATGCAGGGGGAGCTGTGTCTTGGCAATCGAAGTTACAAAAATGTGTGGAATTGTCTACTACAGAGGCAGAGTACATTGCAGCTACAGAGAGTTGCAAGGAGATGATATGGATGAAGAGGTTTGTTAGAGAACTCGGTGTGAAGCAACAAAGGTTCATCGTTTACTGTGATAGCCAGAGTGCCATCCATCTCAGCAAGAATTCGAGTTTTCACTCGAGGTCCAAGCACATCAATATTAGGTATCAGTGGATACAAGAAGTTCTCGACGAGAATGTCTTGTATATTGAGAAGATCCATACAGATGACAATGGTTCTGATATGATGACAAAGTCGCTACAAAATACAAGCATGTGTATTTCTGCAGCAGGGCAGGTTTGGTGGTGACGGGTACCTTACCATAAGTCGTGAGGGGGAGATTGTTGGGCATGTTCCCTCCTTATGGGTCCAGCAGGCTAGCCCTTAACGAATGAAGGGGGAGTGACTGACAAATGCCTTGTTAGGCTATATGTTTCAAGTCGAAACATCCAGGAGAGTAAAACTTCTTCATTTTTGTTTTGAAGAAAGAGAAAGAAAGAGAGATAGAGAGAGAGATAGAGGGTGTAGCCACCATTAGAGTTGATCTTTGGTGATGATTTTGGTGTTATCTTGAAGAAAAGAAGAAAGGGTTCTTGTCTAAGGATCTTTTGGTCGTTGTGGTGAAGATTGAACTATCAATTTCCACATCTCTTCAAAGGGGAAAAAATCTAGGGTTTGTTCAAACTCTAGTAGTAAGTATTTCATCTCTTGCTATTGTCAAATTGACAGTGTATATTATCTATTTGGTGAATAAATTGTTGATCCATCCTTAGGGGTGAGTGTAATTAGGCAAATTGGTATCCAAGTGCTATAGGCACCTTGAAGTAGAGTGTATCCCCAAATTGGGAGAATTGTGTGTAACCCATTGTTTGATTATAGTGGAAGATTTGCCTGTGGTTTTTTACCCTTCACCTTGGAGGGGTTTTTCCACGTAATTGCCGGTGTTGTGTGATGGCTTCTATATTGCGTAGTTTGTGTTATTTCCGCATTTGTATGTCATTGCTTGTGTAGGTTTCGTATTGCGCATAGCGGCTCGGATTTCATAAGCCTCCCCCAACATCTCTAACACCACCACCAGCACTAATACTACAAAGAAGCCAGCAGCCCCGGTTGATGATTCCGATAAGATTATTGGAGGGGAAAAGGATAAATCAAAATTAATTTATTTGTTGATCACACCATCAAGCTATTCTACTGAAAATTTATCAGTCGTACCAATAGTGGGTATGGCGGGACTTGGGAAAACAAAACTATCTCGATGAGTTTACAACGATGAATCTGTTATCGCTTATTTCATTATCTGCTGATTTTAATGCAAGAGAGATATTAAGAAAGATCACAGGATACGATGATAATAATAATGCTAAATGCGATTATGAAAATCCTAATCCAATGGTCGCACAAGTTCATAAGATGTTGAGAGGGAAGAAGTATCTGCTAGTACTTGACGAGTATTATGGATCCTTACAACTGGGAAAACCTAAAATCCATTTTGATGTGTGGTTCTCACGGAAGTAAGATTTTAGTCAGTACTCGTAAATTTAGTTTGCTATGGAATGTCAGGGGGGTCAGCACTGCATATCACTTGCAACAATTATCAACAGATGAGTGTTGGTCAATTATCAAGGAAAAGGCATTTTCTCGTGGCGGGGCATCGGAGAATCCAAATATGGTGAACATAGGCAAGGAAATAGCAAGAAAATGCTGTGGACTGCCACTTGCTGCCAGAGAAATGGGCATCGTTTTTTACTATAAAACCGAAGAAAAGGAGTGGGATTTAATCAGGGAAGCCGAATTTACGGACAGTGCAGAATTTCATACGAACATCTATCCAATTATAAAGTTAAGTTACGACCGTCTGTCGTCATCAGCTTTACAACAATGCTTTTTCTTACTGTTCTATATTTCCCAGAGGTTCCGAGATCGATAGAGAAGAGATAATTCAATTATGGATGGCCGATGGCTTTCTTGTACCATCTAGTAGACAAAGAGGGAGAGAAGTGTCAATGGAAGATATTGGAAATGAATATTTTAACAAGTTGTTGTCTGACGGTACTTTATTCCAAAGTGCAAAAAATAAGGATAATTTGGCTAACATTCAGAAGTGTAAGCTGGATCTTGTACATTATGCAGCACGTACTGTTGCTAGAAATGATGGGTGCTCAACTTTAAGAGCCAATGAGGTAGTAAGTTTTTCTGAAATTCGACGTTTGCATTTAGTTTTTTATGAAGATATGCCGAGATTGTTTCCAGAGGTTGGTGTTTATAAAGATAGACTACGCTCATTCGTTTCCCTTGAAGTAGGGGACTGTGATAAGATTCAAGATGTTTTTCAGAATAAGAATTTGAGCGTATTATACTTGAGTGGCTCAACGATTCAGAAAGTACCGGCTTCGGTTTCAAAGTTGAGACATTTAATATATCTTAACCTCTCGAGCTGTTCTAATCTTGATGTATTGGATGATCAGTCTGTCAAGAATCTCTATAATCTGCAGACGTTAGTATTACAGAAGTGCACCTCCCTTTCGGAACTTCCCGAAGGGATTGGATCAATGAGAAGCTTGAGGCACCTCGATATTTCACACACAAAAATAAAAGTATTGGCTACTTCAGTTACTAGTCTCCAAAACTTACGAACATTAAACGTCTCTAATTGCACAGATTTTCAAGGGTTACCTGAAAACATTGGAGCTTTGAAAAATCTAAGGAGCCTTGATATTTCACATACAAAGGTGAGCAAATTACCAGACTGTACCAGGGGTCTCGAAAGATTGGTGAAGCTTCGATTGCACTCGTGTGTGCTCACATACAAAGGTGAGCAACTACGTAATGCTCACATACAAAGGTGAGCAACTAAGATATTTTCTTATTACATTATTTTTTATTCATAGGATAAGTGCATCTATGCCAGTCACTTAGTATGTCATATTATCCTAATCAAATACATTATTGAAGTTAACATTACGTAGATCTTATCAACAGAAAAAAAAAAACTTATAAAACAAACAACAACATCATTAATTCACAACAAAATTTGAGCATGGAGGTTCTTTCTTGTAATCTTTTTCTACTTCTTTCTCTTCTTCTCCTACCTCTATATTTTCTCATCATTACATTCAAAACCAGAAAATTTGATGATCAAAACAAACCCAACATTCCACCTGGTCCTCCTAAGCTTCCGATCATTGGTAATTTACATCAACTTACAAAACCAACTCATCAAGCAGTATCACAACTATCTAACATCTATGGTCCAGTCATGCTTCTACAACTTGGTAGTGTACCAACACTCGTAATCTCCTCCGCTGAATCTGCCAAACAAGTCTTGAAAACACTCGATCATGAGTTCTGTACTAGACCTCCACTTGCTGGACCAAAACGTCTTTCGTACAACTACAAAGATGTGGCGTTTGGGCCTTATGGAGAATACTGGAGAGAGGCTCGTAAAATATGCGTGCATGAACTTTTGAGCGCGACAAGAGTGCAATCGTTTAAGGTAGTCAGGGCAGAGGAAATTGATGTTTTGATTGATTTCATTTCATCTTCTTTTTTTTTTTTTTTTGATCGGTAAAGAGAAAATAAATTAAAGACACACAAGCCGTGTGCAGGCGCATACAACTAAAGGAGAGCCAAAGCCCTTAAAAGTGTTGGAATTAATTACAATAATCGAATGCAAATGGGAAATAATACTTAGATTACACTGATAGTAGTAACAAATAACTCAATAAACTTAGTAGAGGCACGTATGAGATACGCTGAGCTAAAGGTAATATTGTCTGCTACTCCTCTGAGATGCTATAGCAATTAACAAATTACCTCCAGGATACAACTACTGTTAGTTCTCCTCTATGTGTAGCATACACAGAGAGAACCCTTAGAACTTGGCAGCAAAAATGAAAAACAAAAACACAAATCGAAACTACAACCAGTTTACAGAAACATAAAAAATAATTTATGTTTCGTAAACTATGATGTTTCGTAAACTAATTTCTGTTAAACAAAGTTTCTGTAAACTAATTTCTGTAAACAAAGAAGTAGTTATACAAAATTATGTTTCGTAAACTACAACTTGTTTAAGATAAGAACTCGATTTTATGTTTCGTAAACTTAAAAAGAAATTGTTTCTGAAAGCTTAAGAAAAGAAGAAGAATTTCAGAAGAGAAGAGTTCTGAAAGGCATGGTTTACAAATGAAGTTTACAACTCGTATTTATAGCAAGAAAATGTTCGAACGTTGGAAGAGAATCCAAAGCACGACAGACTGTCCGTGATTCACGCATCTCGAACGTTGCAAAAGTAAGGTAAAAATCGCGTTAAAAGAACAGTGCACACGCATTCAAAATTTGCGAGATTCTTCTCGAGGAAAACAGTGTGTACAGGTGTCAAGAAAACCGTGTGACACGCGTGAAAGAAGATGCTTCTCGAGGATGTCGGATAACCAAAACCGAGAAGGCAAAGAATAAAATTCTTTACATGTGTGGGAGAAGCGTGTGGTAAATTTCAGTAAAAAGAAAGGATGGGTCGGATACACCCACACCCACACCCACACCCACACCCACACCCACACCCACTCCCACTCCCACTCCCACGCCCACGCCCGCGCCCGAGCCGAGCCGAGCGAGCGTGCGTGCTTCTGTGCGAAGCACCGCGCGAACGGGAAAGGCAATAAGAAATGCAATAAGGTTTAGGCAACCTTGCCATAGTCTAGGGCTTTCCCCATACACAAAGGTCTAAAGACCCAAAGGGCCATGCCCTTAAGGCTAAACCAATGCTATTTAAGTCTAAAACTCTAAATGTTTTAGTCTATATGGGACTAATGTTTTATTCATTCACATGAAAAAACATCTAGGGAGCATAAGGTCTTAGGATCAAAACATGGTTCATGCATTTTTAATTAAATTTTTAAAAACGTTTTTTCTAACAATCCCCCACATGAATAATAAAACATGTCGATAAAACACGAGAAAACATAAGGCAACAATATAGGCTAAGGTGTCCCAAAGATTGAACCTTAACTTAGTGTGAGGTTACCTGAACTGCTTGTTGATACGGTGAACGCAATGTCTTGAACCGCCAACAAAGAATGCAATTCAGAAATAACATCCACACTTGATGCCTCAACCGATGAAAACAGCTGCCAAGCTCTTGCGGTTGTGCCCATTTTGGCCGTGGGCTAAAATCCCGGACTTAATGAATGTCTCTAGAGAATCAACTCAAATTCTCATAGGAAGCGGCCCCACTTCCAACATCCACAAAGGTGAGTCCATAAAGAGTGTCCTGCCACACCCCGCTTTAATCAAAGCCATGGTACCCATTAAGATCGCAAAAGATCATCCTTTATTTCTGCAGGCAGCACTATCGCACGATTACACCATAGGGAGGGACAAAGATAGTGCTTTCCCAATATCACCATAAATTAGTTGTCTCATTGAACCTTGATCTTGGAAATCCAATCACAAGGTTGAGTATCCTTCATGGTGATTTATTCAATGAGCTTAAGTCCCATCCCCCTCGATGTATATTTAACTTCCTCTCTGGTTAAGCCTTTCGTCAAAGGATCTGCAAGATTATTTTTGGATTTTACAAAGTCTATCGAGATAATACCAGTAGAGAGTAGTTGTTTCACCGTCTTGTGTCTTCTTCGTATATGTATAGACTTCCCGTTGTATACATTGTTCTTTGCGCAACCAAGAGCAGCTTTCTTGTCACAGTGGATTGCGATTGAAGACACATGCTTGGGCCGAGTGGAATTCCTCCCGGAAACATCGTATCCATTCAGCTTCCTCTCCAGCTTTTTCCAAGGCTATAAATTCAGACTCCATAGTGGATTTAGCTATACATGTCTGTTTGGTAGACTTCCATGAGACACACGCACCTCCAAGTAAGAAGATGTACCCACTAGTAAACTTGCACTCTTGAGTCGATATCCAGTTGGCATCATAATACCCTTCCAAAGTACAGCAGGATACTTCCCAAAACTTAAGCAATAGTTTGAGGTCCCTCTCGGGTAACGTAAAACTCGAAGAGAGCATTCCAGTGATCCTGCTTACGGGTTGCAAGTATACCTGCTTAATCTACTCACAGAGTAAGCAATATCAGGTCTTGTACAGAGTTCATCAAATACATAAGACAACCAATAATGCGAGAATACTCAAGTTGATCAATACCCTTACCCTTGTTCTTTTTCAATTTACAAGTGGGATCAAAAGGAGTAGATGCGGTTTAGCATTTTCATAATTAAATCTCTTTAGTACGGTTTCAAAGATAATGAGATTGACTAAGACTATATCCATCAGACATCTTTCTGATTTTCATCCCTAAGATTACATCAGTAGGGCCTAAGTCTTTCATGTCAAAATTATCTCTAAGCATGCTTTTAATGGTATTAATAATATCAAGGTTCTTGCCTAATATGAGCATATCATCAACATATAGGCATACAATAACATGTGAATCATTAACATGATTTAATGTAAACACATTTATCAGATTCATTAACCTTGAAGCCATTAGTTATCATAACATGATCAAATTTTTCATGCCACTGTTTAGGTGCTTGTTTTAAACCGTACAGAGATTTGTTCAACTTGCAAACTTTGTTTTCACAACCTTTTACAATAAAGCCTTCAGGTTGGTCCATATAAATTTCTTCATTCAAATCACCATATAAAAATGCGTTTTAACATCCATCTGATGTATATGCAAATCATAAATTGAAGCTATAGCAATCAACATCCTAATCGAGGTGATTCTAGAGACTGGTGAATAAGTATCGAAGAAATCTAATCCTTCATGTTGTCTATAGCCTTTATCTACCAACCTAGCTTTATATTTATCTATAGTTCCATCTGTTCTAAGTTTCCTTTTGAACACCCATTTGCAACCTATGGATTTACTTCCAGGAGGCAAGTCTACAAGCTCCCAAGTTTCGTTTTTTGAATGGACTCTCATTCATTTAATGAAGCTTCTTCCCAGAATGGAGCTTCTGGAGAAGTCATAGCTTCCTTGTAGGTTTGGGGTTCAGACTCTACCGTAAGAGTCAAAAAATCTGGGCCAAAACTTGTTTCAGTTCTAACCCTCTTACTTCTTCTTGGTTCAGTCTCATACTCCAAAGTTGGAGTTTGACTAGTCGATGGAACATCCGAGAGGTCATCATGGACCCTTTTCCGAGGTCCAGGACCTTAAAGGAAATATGTGTTCATAAAACACAACATCTCTAGATTCCAATATGGTGTTCGACCAATGTTATTATGGTCAGAATCGATGACCATGAACCCGTATGCAATTGTATGCTCAGGATACCCTAAGAAAACACAATCGACTGTTTTAGGTCCTATTTTAGTTTTCTTGGGAAGAGGAATGGCCACCTTGGCCAAACACCCCCACACTTTAAAGTATGCATAAGAAGGTTGTTTACCATTCCACAATTCATAAGGAGTTTTATCAGATTTTTTAAATGGAACTCGGTTCAAAATATAGCAAGCAGAGAGGATAGCTTCCCCCCACAAGTTCGAAGATAACCCTGAACTTGTCAACATAGCATTTACCATATCTATGAGTGTTCTATTTTTTATTTCAGCTACACCATTCGATTCTGGTGAATATGGTGCAGTTGTTTCATGAATGATTCCATTATGTTTGCAAAACTCACCTATGGGTATCACATACTCACCGCCACGGTCTGACCTAAGAATTTTAATTTTAACTCCTTTTTGGTTTTCTACTTCAAGTTTATAAAACTTGAAAGACTCTAAGGCCTCATCTTTACTTCTAAGAAGATGAACTTGTGACAAGATCGTGAGTAATCATCTATAAAAGTGATGTACCATTTTCTACCACCTCTTGTTGGTGTTGATTTCAAATCTCCTAAATCCGAGTGTATTAGTTCCAAAGGAACTGTTTTACGTTCAATCCTTTTATTAAATGGTTTTCATGTATATTTAGATTCAACACAGATTTCACATCTTTGATTTTTATCAAAGTTTATTTTTGGTATGCAACCTAAATTAGAAAGTCTTTCTAGAGATTTGAGATTAACATGTCCAAGTCTATCATGCCAAACATGTGAAAAGTCACAAACATAAGCAGAAGAAGATGCATTAACATTCAATTTCAAATCAGATACACTAAGCTTAATCATGTTATCGGTAACATAACCTTTTCCTACGAATTCACCATGCTTAGAAATAACAACAAGTATTAGATTCAAAGCAACAATCTTAAAACCTTTTCCTAGTAAGATGGTTTTTCGAGATAAGGTTTTTGCATATGTCTGGGACGTAAAATACGTCATTCAATGCGAGAGTTTTTCCTGAAGTTAGCTTCAGTTCGACCTTGCCTTTCCCCACCACTTTCGGTGTGGAAGAGTTTCCCATGAACAGTTTCTCATCATCTCCTACTATGGCATAGGAGGAGAAAGCATTTGAATTTGAGACATGCTTGGTGGCTCCAGAATCAAGCCACCAGTCTCTCACATTAGTCATACTAGAGACAAGGTCGACTTCAGACACCATGCTAGTGAAATATCCGAGTCCTCTACTATGTTTGCCTTATTTTTCTGTTTTGGATCATATTTGATCCTTTTAGGGGCCTTACAGTCTTTAGCCATATGTCCAGGTTTACCACAATTAAAACAGTCGCCTTTGATGGTGTGCTTAGTGACACCACCCCTAGGCTTAAAATTGTTACCTTTGGGTTTTCGACGTCTGTTACGTCTATTACCCATTTTCTGGATTCTCCAGGAGTTTTCTTTGAAGCAGCTTTATCGTCCAAAACATGAGCTTTGTTGGACATGTTTTTGCTCAGCATCATGCTCTTGTCCTTGCTGCACATAAGCTCCTCAACCTGGATCTTTTTGCCAAGCTCCACCATGGTGATTTCACGAGTCTTGTGTCGCAGCCTCCTCTTGTATTCGCTCCATGAGGGTGGAAGCTTTTCAATCACAGCCGATACTTGTAGAGCTTCATCAAAAGTCATGCCTTCAGCAAGAATCTTGCTGATGAGGAGTTGAAGTTCGACGAACTGTTCTACCACAGGCTTTTCGTCAGTCATGTTGTATTCTAAGAACTTAGCCATCAAGAACTTCTTACTTCCAGCAGCTTTTTCAAAGCATGATATTTTTCTTCTAGAGCTTCCCATAAATCAAAAGCATTAAAATCTTCTTTTGCATTATAGAAGTCATACAAGGAGTCATCAATACAGTTAAGAATATGATTCTTGCACAAATAATTCTTCCTATTCCATCTGTCCAATTTATCTTCATTACCACGGCGATGAAGTTTTCTCGAGGGTTTTTCTAAAGCATATCCATCTAACCTTTGGTTGTTTAGGAAGAATAGCATTTTAGATCGCCATCTCTTAAAGTCCTTACCACTGAACTTTGGTGGTTTTTTTTCTACGATATTCTTTCCCATGTTCTTACAACAAAGAATATTATAGTATTACAATATTACAATAAGGCACGGTATTACCTTTAGATTGTTGGAATTAATTACAATAATCGAATGCAAATGGGAAATAATACTTAGATTACACTGATAGTAGTAACAAATAACTCAATAAACTTAGTAGAGGCACGTATGAGATACGCTGAGATAAAGGTAATATTGCCTGCTACTCCTCTGAGATGCTATAGCAATTAAAAAATTACCTCCAGGATACAACTACTGTTAGTTCTCCTCTATGTGTAGCATACACAGAGAGAACCCTTAGAACTTGGCAGCAAAAATGAAAAACAAAAACACAAATCGAAACTACAACCATTTAGAGATAAATATAAAAAATAATTTATGTTTTCGTAAACTATGATGTTTTAAACTAATGTTAAACAAAGTTTCAGTAAACTAATTTTCAGTAAACAAAGAAGTAGTTATACAAAATTATGTTTCGTAAACTACAACTTGTTTAAGATAAGAACTCGATTTTATGTTTCGTAAACTTAAAAAGAAATTGTTTCGAAAGCTTAAGAAAAGAAGAAGAATTTCGAAGAGAAGAGTTTGAAAGGTATGGTTTACAAATGAAGTTTACAACTCGTATTTATAGCAAGAAAATGTTCGAACGTTGGAAGAGAATCCAAAGCACGACAGACTGTCCGTGATTCACGCATCTCGAACGTACACGCATTCAAAATTTGCGAGATTCTTCTCGAGGAAAACAGTGTGTACAGGTGTCAAGAAAACCGTGTGACACGCGTGAAAGAAGATGCTTTTCGAGGCTGTCGGATATCCAAAACCGAGAAGGCAAAGAATAAAATTCTTTACATGTGTGGGAGAAGCGTGTGGTAAATTTCAGTAAAAAGAAAGGATGGGTCGGATACACCCACACCCACACCCACACCCACACCCACACCCACACCCACACCCACACCCACTCCCACTCCCACTCCCACGCCCACGCCCGCGCCCGCGCCCGAGCCGAGCCGAGCGAGCGTGCTTCTGTGCGAAGCACCGCGCGAACGGGAAAGGAAATAAGAAATGCAATAAGGTTTAGGCAACCTTGCCATAGTCTAGGGCTTTCCCCATACACAAAGGTCTAAAGACCCAAAGGGCCATGCCCTTAAGGCTAAACCAATGCTATTTAAGTCTAAAACTCTAAATGTTTTAGTCTATATGGGACTAATGTTTTATTCATTCACATGAAAAAACATCTAGGGAGCATAAGGTCTTGGGATCAAAACATGGTTCATGCATTTTTAATTAAATTTTTAAAAACGTTTTTTCTAACAAAAAGTAGAAGAAGAACAAAGAAAGAAGCAAAAGAAACGACTAGCGAATAGACAACTCGTTGAATCTAAATACAACTAAAATTGCAACCTGCAAACAAAAACTACTGGCAACTATGAGACTCCTCCACGTCCACGACAGATAAGCCTGTATGATTTTTCTCAAGGCCACTGAACATTTCTTCACAATTTTTCTTCGAAGAAGGAAAATCGAAACCCATAAAGAAGCCTAACTCCTTTAGACTTACTGCTGATATCTTATTAGGATCATCAAAAGTTCTGGGAAGTAATTTCTTTTTTGTACTTAAAGATTTGGGAAATAATTTCTTTTTTGTACTTAAAGTCCCATTGGGAAAGAGACCAGTTGCTTTTGACTTTAAGCTCAACTTTCTTGTTGATCCTGTAATTGGCTCGGATGAAGATGGCATTGAGAAGCTACAACTTGAATCTAATTGAGAAGTAGCCACTTCCTCCTCTTCTTCCAACCCATGATATCTGTTATTTCTTTCAAACCCTGGAGGAACGGAAGGGTCAGTTGAAGAGGTACTTGTCCCCTCTTTAGCCGGAGCAGTTTCATCACCGACCATTTTAGAATCTTGTTGTTCATCCTCTATCACAAGAGTTTCCTTACTTTTGTTAGACCTCCTCCTTTTCTTCTTCACAATCTCAATAGAAACGCTAGTATTCACAGTCTCATTAGGAAAACTAGTATCCACAATCTTATTAGTTGCCTCTTTTTTGCAAGACCTGCAATCCAAGAGCAAATGTCCCACAATTTTACAATGTGAGCAAAATTTAGGAACTTTGTGAATCTCCATGGATTGCCAAAATCCTACATCACTGCCATCATCACTATCTCCCACCCAAACTCGATCCAGGATCTTATTAGCGAAATCCACCTCAACTAGAACGCTAGCAAAGAAACCAAAATTCATAGAAAGAGTGTTTTTATCTACCTGGATGGGTCTGCCGAAAGCTTTCGCCATTGCCAGCAGGTTTTCATCTGTCCAATATTCCAAGCTTAGTCCCGGAAATTTAACCCAAACCTTAGCTAGGGATGTTCTCTGGTTTTCAGGATTAAATCTTGGCTCCCAATCTCTAACTTGCAATTCTGAGTTTGCAACTTTCCATGTGCCTGCCCAAATTCTAGTCTTAGCATTTTCATTATCTAGCTTGATAACAAAAAATCCCCTTCCAATAGGAATGACCTTGACTTTGCCTTCGACATTCCATTGCTTGAACAATTGCTCTTTAGCTTCTTCTAATTTGAGTTTGCTCAAATCAAGCCTCCCAATGAGGCTGAACTTCCATTGGGATAACCCGTTCTCATACATACTGTTAGTGAGGTTGATTGCAGGTAATTCCCCTTTAAGATATGGAGAAGGCAATGCATCTAGAGCAACAGCAGATACTGCTCTGAGCTCAGAACAATTCTCCATTACCACTGAAGCAAAATCTCTTTTGATATTTCATCTTCTTCTAATAGTCGGTCCTATTGATGTTTTTGATACGCTAGCAAGTGTTACGCATAAAATAATTTATAGAGTTGCTTTTGGTAGCGCAACTGGTCAAAGTAGAGACCGGTTTAATGGAAGACTTACAAAAGTCCTTGATGAGGTCGTATCAGTATTGAGTGGTTTCTCTGCCACCGACTTCTTTCCTAAGGTAGGTTGGATTATTGATAGGATCACTGGACTCCATCGAAGAACTGAAGAAATTTTTCATGATTTGGATGTGTTATTTGAACAAATGATAGAGGAACATCTCAGTCCGGCGAGACTTCAAATGGATCATGAGGATCTCATAGATGTTTTATTAAAACTAAAAGATGATCAAACTAGTACGATTCGTCTCGCAAATGACAATATCAAAGGAATTCTTACGGTAACTAACTTGTTTTTCTTTTCGTCCGTTAATTATTTTTTCATTTGTCAACATGAGCATAAACTAATGAGTTTTATTTTTAAACAAAAATTATCAGAATGTACTTTTTGCTGGGGTAGACACATCAGCTGCAACACTGAATTGGGCAATGGCAGAACTTGCCAAAAATCCTAAAGCAATGAAGAAAGTTCAAGATGAGATACGAAACTATGTGGGATCAAAAGGAAAGGTAGAAGAATCGGACCTTGAAAATTTCCACTACTTGAAAATGGTAGTCAAAGAGACTCTACGGCTGCACGTACCAGTTCCCTTGATTCCAAAAGGAAGCATGAAACATAGTAAGATCGATGGGTACGATGTATACCCGAAAACAAGGGTCATAGTAAATGCATGGGCAATCGCGAGAAATCCCAAGTATTGGCAAAACCCACAAGAATTCTGGCCAGAGAGGTTCAAGGATAGCTCCATAAGTTTTGTCGGAAGTCAGAATTTTGAATACATACCTTTTGGGGGAGGTCGAAGGGGTTGCCCTGGAATGAACATGGGACTTGTGATGATAGAGCTCGTCCTTGCCAATGTATTGTACGCTTTCGATTGGGAATTGCCAAAATTAAGGAATGAAGAAGGAAGATCTAAACATGGAGGAAACATTTGGTATTAGTATTCATAAGAAATACCTCCTTGAGCTTGTACCCATCAAGCATGTACATGGTTAGGAAACTGTGTGCTCAATGTGTTGTATGCTTTTGGGTTCACCGCACCATCTTTTCTTGTGTGCCAACATCAGTAATTTTGTTTATTCATCTTCTAAATTCTTAGTTTCTTATTGATTTTCCGATTATTTTTTTAGCAAAGATTTTCCGAATCCTGATTAGCAGGTTTTTCAGTTTATCTCAATCAAATGCTGTGCACAAAGGAAGAAGATAATAAAAACTAAAAACACAAATTTCCAGGAAGTTTTTAATTTTTTTTTCTTTTGGTTCTTTCAATCTAAATGACTGAGCTTCAACATGGGTTTGTCTCAAAGTTTTTATATACAACTCTCTGATCTCGTCACGGGGGGTTTCTGTGAGATAAGTAGTTGAATGTGAGCACGTGGACAACCAGTTTTTTGGACTAATGGATAAAACCCGGATCGGACTCCTACCCAACTTTATTCAATGCATCTTTTTTGGTCACATCCTTAGGTCATTAGAGTATCTCCAAGAGAGAGCGGAGGTTTTATTTTCTCATGACACATAGGATTTTAGACCCTTATTTACATTAAATTCATCTCCAATAGTGGATCATAGAAAATAGGAAGGGTGTTAAAATAAATATGAAGGTCTTGGAAAAGGTCTTATTTAGACCTTGAGAATGACCTCCACATCATCATTTTAACTATTTTTTAATTTTTTGATTTTTAAATAAATTGTTATAAACCAATAAGAAAGAGGGAATCAATTTTATCATTATCCAAAACAATTTTTTTTTAAAATAAGACCTCATACTATTGGAGATGGTTCATGAGCAAAATATTATTATTTTTGCCACATACATATGACCCCATAAATGAGGATCTAAATAAAAATTCCACATAAGATTTTTAGCACTCACTGTTGGAGATGCTCTTAGTGCGTGTATCTAACGTATTTTTTTTGAAAGTAAGATAGAATACCAAAAGAGCGTTAATTCTTTGATTCAGTCCCATTTGAAATGGTAAATGAATCAGTAGAATTAACAGCATCCGAAGAAGATACAACAATATTTTGCGGATTACAACTAATCTGTGCATCTAACGTATTTGCCCGCGTTTTTTTACATTTAATTCCGTCGGACGGTTCTTGCATTTTCGAATTTTTTTTTTTTGCAATAATAATACTCTGACAACAAAGTACCGGGAAGGATTATTTAACAAAATTTTTTTTTTTTTTTTTACTTAACTGAGCTTGCACACCTCTAGAGGACAAATGATGAAAAAAAATTCCAATTTTATCTGTTTTGCAGATCTTCAATCTTGAACGGCTTTTGGACATTTTGAGATTCGAGAACTGTAGTGAAAACTAGGTGAATGACTCACCTAGTTTGGGGGAAGCGGAGAATCTGCAGATATTATCTCCCGGTAATATTTAAACACTATGAGCAAGCATGCCTCCATCAACCGACACGAATAACAAATTTCATGTATACTCTCTACAGTTCTAGAAAACAAATTTAGAGCATTTCCAATGAAGTATGGATATTTAAAAATATTGATAACACATAGGAATTTAGAGACTCCAGGAGGAAAAAACTTCTCCAACCGTGATTGTATGGTTAATATTTTGGATGACCTGGAGTTTAGAATTTGGATGAGAGTATCTATTTTTAGAGACTCTCACGTCAACAATTGCGGTAATTTTTTTTAATTATTTTTCAAAAAAAATTTTCCGAATATTTATTTTCGGTTTTACAAGGTCGTCTTCTTTTTTTCATCCCCTTTCTTCCATTAACAAAAAAAAAAGAAGTGCTTCCTCCGAAGATTGCATTCCATAACAGCTATTTGGGGTTTTTTCTTCGGTCTGTGTATGTGATTTCAACGAAATTAAGGTTTTTTTTTCTTACTTCATCTGTTGTCTGGTTTTAGCATTTTAGGTGTGAGAGTTCTTGAGGAATCAATAGCTAGGTTTTAATCTTGATTTGAGATCCTATGTTCTGACTGCATTAGCGAGAAGGTTTATACTATCGGAGTGGTAGGGCGCAGTGGATTGGTTCTTTCTTCACATCAGTAAGGTTAATTAAAAGAAAAAAATTATATGGGTAGCAAATCTTTCCACATACAAAGTTTATCAATCTTTTGAACATCTCCCTCATTAGACTTCACAGTGATATATATCAATAATACTAACAATTGTACTCTATTCACAAACTGGTGAGATCTTGAGTAAAGTAGTTGAATTATTATAGTAAGCAATGAAAACAATTGCTGGAACTACTAATATGTCAAGTTCAAATGTCTATTCCTACTAACAGTTATTTTTACTGATAATCAAGTGATTTGGAGGCCTAAAAATCTAGCTCTTTAGACAACAGTATTTGCATTAAATCTCAAACATTTGGAAATTTCTTTGCTTATTAATTAGGTGTTTGTGAAGCCAACTTCCTTCAGGTTTAATGGACTCTGATGAAGATGATAATGCCCATGCTCTCACCCAACGCTTATTGGACTTTGATGATAGCTTCAACCCTTATGAAATGAATCAACGTTTGTTTGATACAATGATGATGTATTCTTCACTTGTATTTGCTAGAACCATGCTCTTTACTAAAAGACCTCACGGAGGATCTACTTTTTAGAGGAAAACCATTCGTTGTGATAGAAGAGCTCGCCATAACTTAATTGTTAGAGATTATTTTAATGGCAGGAAATCTAAGTATACACCTGAGCATTTCCGTCGTATATTTCGAATGGATATTAAACTGTTCACATACATCTTAGGAGAAATTGGAAAATATAATAAATACTTTACACAAAGGGTTGATGCAGTCAGGAGGTATGGGTTGAGATGCTTGCGTATGGCCAAGCAGCTGATATCCTTGATGAGTATATATAGATTGGTGAAAGAACTGCTATTGAATGCTTGAAGTACTTTTGTGATGCAATAATTGCACTGTTTGAGAAATAATATCTCAGGAAACCAAATGAAGCCGATATTGCAAAATTGCTCAAAGAAGGAAAGAATCGAGGCTTCCCAGGTATGCATGCTAGGTAGCCTAGATTGTATGCATTGGCATTGGAAAAACTGCCCGACAGCTTGGCATGGTTCACATAGGAATGGTTTCAAAAGGGTCCCTACTCTTATCATGGAGGCGGTTGCATCGCAGGATTTATGTATTTGGCATGTATTTTTCGGCATGGCGGGTACAAACAATGATATTACTGTATTGGATAGGTCTCCACTATTTGATGATCTTATAAATGAATCTTCCCCACCATGTAATTTCATTGTACAAGGTAACCAGTACAACATGGGGTATTATCTCTCTGATGGTATTTATCCCAAGTATGCTACGCTGATTCAGACGATCTACGAACCCTGTACAGATAACAAAATACTATTTGCAAAAAAACAAGAAGCTGTAAGGAAGGATGTGGAACGGGCTTTCAAAGTTCTACAAAGCAGGTGGCATATTGTTAAGGGACCGGCTCGTATGTGGAAATCGAAAGATCTTGGAAAAATTATGAAAACATGTATCATCCTACATAACATGATTATTGAAAATGAGCGAGACCAAGGGATCGATCCACAAGATTGGGAGCCTCATATAAATGAAAGGGTTGAGCATTCTGCTAACTTACAACATGACACTACATTTCTGGTTTCAAGGATGATTATGCGAATGAAAAGGGTCAGAATACTGCGCTACACATGGAATTAAAGAAAGACATCATCAATCACTTATGGAGTATATGTGGAGACGAAGGTTGTTCGAATTAGACTCTTCCTCATTCTAATTGGAAGGAGACAAGTGCATGGATGATTAGAGAATGATGGAAATAAAATGACAGGAATTGATTCCTGAAGATCGTGGATGGGTTGGAAGTTTAGAGTACCAATTTTTTTAATTATTTAGCTTTTATCTTCGGTTTTTGAGTACAACAATGTTAATTCAAATAAAAGTTTCAAGTACAGGATGATACGAATTATGTATTGGATTTTTTTTGTTTCACAATTGAAATGACTTGCCTAATTTCTTTTCTATTAGGAAAGGGTTTAAAGTTGTAATGACAACTAGTATCTCATCAGATGTTCCTGTTGGTTATTGTTCCTGGACATGACATTACAAGCACTAACTCCAATTTCTGTGTCCTTGGTCACAGTAATCTGCTGCAGCTACTGTATAAGTTTTGAATTTTAACAATTCTCTCCTATCATGTCATGTTAACTGGTGTGTTGAGTATATCATAAAAACTAAGTGAGGCAATGCATAATTTAAACAACACTTTCTCCATACCTCACAACATAAGATAAAAACCATAATATTGTTTGAATAATTACTTGCATCATTTTAACTAAATTGTTCAAAACCAAAACCGAACTGCTAACACTATTTTTTATTGCATGTAGAAAAAATACCAATGATTTCCAGCAAAACTGAAATATGTAACTCATCTAAATCAATCATCCTCGTTGTTTCCCACCTCATTCCCGAATAGTCCTTCTTTCTCCCATTCTTTCAAGATCTGAGCTTGCCTCTTTTTTAATGCATCACGCAACATTGGTTGAAGTTTGTTAAGATCAGTATCCAGAATTATCTCATCATCTTTTCGTTTTTCCATCTTTTCCTTCAAAGCTTGAGATCTTTATTTCAACTCCAAATCCTTCTTAAGCATTTCATCCCTCAGCTGCATATTTTGCTCGTTCAAAGTATTTTGTTTTTCGAGACTGCTTTGAAAATTGGTAAACATACTTATCATGGTTTTTTGATCATGCAACATATCTTTACTTTTATTTATCCCTGGGCATCATGGAACACCATCGTTGTCGTCGTCATTTTCATTTGGAAGAACACCCACACTAGTACAAATGTTTCCAACTGCTGATTGAGTTCCATCTGATTTATCATTAGTTACCTTTTGTTTCTTTGAGGATCTAGTCATCGTAAGTTGTTGTGAGCACCATTTTGGATTGTCCTTCAGGATTTCCCAACAATGTTCAAATTTAAATGTTGATCCCGAATCGTCCATTTCTTGGTAGACTCTCCTTGATTCTTTTCTCCACATGTTATCAACAAATACAAATTACTGTATGTTATAGGATGGATATAAGAGTGAATAGATAGTGCGTTATTATATTAGGAATTAAACATCCTACTCAACATAAAATTCTTAATCAATAGAAAATATCAATTCATATAACTAAAATGGAATCATACTATATCTGTAATTCCACTTGATGGTGCTCTCTCTAGTCCTTCATATATTCCATGAAATTTGGTGAAGCATGCTTGTATAGTTTGCCAATGGTTTTTCAAACCACTGATTCCCCGTTTTTCATCATGATTCACCAACTTAGCCTTCCAAACATCTAAAATATTTTCCCACATTCTATCACGCCTTTGCTCAGTTCCTACTACTGCATCACTGGTAACATAAAGATACGCCTTCGTTAAAGCAATATCTTCTTCAATTGTCCAATTAGTGTTACGGCGGCGTTCAGATGACTGCTTCGGCTCAATATTATTCGCTTTCTTTGTTTCTTTACCTTTTATTTTAGATGCTTTTGGAGGATTAGATGTTTGTGTACTGGGAGAAATGGGATCTTGCATAACTCCTTGTAACGGTGCAGGTGATCCACTAGCAATACTGGGACCAAAAGGCATCATATGATCATTCAAAATGATTTTGATATGACAATCCGGATTCATAAAATTGTTGAGGGTTAGGGATCGGTGCATTCACTCTTTGTAAGCCATAATGGGTATGAAATGGTTGGGAAGGGTTAAAATGATTTGAGTGCATAATCAGGTTAGCATAAGGAGTTTGTAAATTCGATATAGTGGGATTTGGACCTTCAAAATGGGACTAATCAGCATAGTTGTCTGCGTTGCTCACATCAGATTGTTGCGGTTCAAAGACATGGTTGTTTTCGGAATCCATCAAAAAGATAATAACTAATTAAAGCTGCAGCGAAGGATATCACAAATCATGATTAATATAAAACAAAATCAAAGGTTTTGTGTTTTTTTTTCTTCTAAAAGTTGAACTCACCACATGTTCATTATGTTAACAGTGAAATCCAAAAATATCAAAGCATAAGCAAGTCTAAATCAAACCTAAATATAAATACTAAATCATAATAATAATAACAAGTAATAACAAATTAATCAAAGAAGGGTACTATTATTATCTTTGGCTCTCCGATTAAAATATTGTTCATACAAATCAATCAAGATAATTTAGAAGACGTACCTTTTATGGAGAAGATATGCGACTTTGCAACAGTAACCCAATATGCTAAAACTTGAGTCCAGATTTCTAGATATATAATCAAGATAGATCTCGGAAGTTATTTTGGGTACCTATATTTTAGGGCGGGACTTTTCAATATTTTTATCTTGGCGGAACCATTTGCCTCCAAAACAAAAAAAGTTCGCTCCAAAAAAATTCGTTTTTTTTTTTTAATTTGATTTTTTTTTCTTTTAAAATAAATGCCATCTGGATGCATATCTCAAATATCCGAACTCCACTGGAGTTGGTTTTCAAAACTATAAATATGTATCTTAAATTTTTGTCGGCCATACAGATAATATTCATTTTTTTGGTATTTCTTATATGAAATCATGCGTCGTTAATCAGAAATGGACAATCCCTTATTGCTCAAGGTAAAGTATTTCTTTTCATCTTCTAATCATCTAGTTTTTCGGACAAAGATGACTTAGGATTAAAGATGTAACTAAAAAATATAACAAATTAGTCGAATTATGTAGCATACATACCTTCTTTTGTTGGGCCTGTTCCCTCCTTATGGGTCCGGTGGCTAGCCCTTAACGAATGAAGGGGAGTGACTAACAAATTCCTTGTTAGGCTATATGTTTCAAGTCGAAACATCCAGGAGAGTAGAACTTCTTCATTTTTGTTTTGAAGAAAGAGAAAGAAAGAGAGCTAGAGAGAGAGTGTGTAGCCACCATTAGAGTTGGTCTTTGGTGATGATTTTGGTGTTATCTTGAAGAAAAGAAGAAAGGGTTCTAGTCTAAGGATCTTTTGGTTGTTGTGGTGAAGATTGAGCTATCAATTTCCACATCTCTTCAAAGGGGAAACAAATCTAGGGTTTGTTCAAACTCTAGTAGTAAGTATTTCATCTCTTGCTATTGTCAAATTGATAGTGTATATTATCTATTTGGTGAATGAATTGTTGATTCATCCTTAGGGGTGAGTGTAATTAGGCAAATTGGTATCCAAGTGCTATAGGCACCTTGAAGTAGAGTGTATCCCCAAATTGGGAGAATTGTGTGTAACCCATTGTTTGATTATAGTGGAAGATTTTCCCGTGGTTTTTTACCCTTCACCTTGGAGGGGTTTTTCCACGTAATTGCCGGTGTTGTGTGATTGCTTCTATATTGCGTAGTTTGTGTTATTTCCGCATTTGTATGTCATTTCTTTTGTAGGTTTCGTATTGCGACTCGGATTTAGTAAGCTAGCACTAGTAATAGAATGGTCAATTTTGAGAACTTTGTGATATGGAAGGCGAAGATGGAAGACTGGTTATATTGTAAAGATATCTATGGTCCAATAGAGAGTAAGGAGTAAGGCCTGATAAGACAAGTGAAGAATATTGGAAAGTTACTAATCGAAAAGCAGTTGGTTTTATTCATCAGTGGATTGATGATAGCATTTTTCATCATGTGGCTAGTGAGACACTTGCATATTCTTTGTGGACCAAGTTAGAGGAGATATATGATCAGCAGTCTCCTTGTGCAAAAGCTCTTTTATTCAAAAGGCTTGGAAAGCTGTGTTACAAGGAAGGAAGTTCAATGGCGCAACATTTAAATGAAATGAAGGGTATTATGAATCAGCTTACATCCATGGATCTCCAAATTCCCGAAGAGATTCAAGATTATTTGTTGCTAAATACTTTACCAGACAGTTGGGAGCCATTGAGGAATTGTCTCGGTTATTGACTCCAGACGGGAAGTTGGACATGACTGTTGCAACTAGCAGTTTGCTGAATGAAGAAGTTAGAAGAAGGTCACTAGACTCATCTCATTCAGAAGCTCTTGTGACAAAAAATCAGGGTAGAAGAAAAGACAGAAGACAAGTTGGCCGTAACAAGTCAAGGGGTAAATCAAAGTCCAGAAAGGAATTTAAATGTTGGAACTGTCGTATGAGAGGTCATTATTCAAATGAATGCAGGAAGACGAAGAAAGAACACAAGAAGGGGAAAGGAAATGATAACCAAGACAATGGTGTCGCACCTACTGCAAAAAATGATGATATCATTGTATTCTCATATTGTAATGATGTTTGTGTGAGTTTTGCGGGTTACGATTCAGAATGGATAGTTGATTCAGGTGCATCTTATCATGCTACTCCTCATGAAGATGTATTTACCTCCTACAAGGATGGTGACTTTGGGTCAGTCAGAATGGGAAACAGTGGTGTTTCAAAGATTGTAGGAATGGGTGATGTGAAGGTTGAGACCCGTGTTGGCTGCACATTGGTTCTCAGAAATGTGCGACATGTACCAGATATTCGTTTGAATCTAATGTCACCAGGAGTGTTAGATGATGAAGGGTACAACAATCACTTAGGTGATGGAAAATGGAAGCTTAGAAAGGGCTCCATGATTATTGCAAGAGGCAAGAAGTTTGGCACATTGTACAAAACACAAGTGAAGGTGTTCAAAGGTGAGTTGAATGTTGTTGACAAAGATTCAATCTCCGAGCTGTGGCATAGAAGACTTGGTAATCTTAGTGAGAAGGGAATTCAAATCCTCACCAAAAGACAATTTCCAAATGCGAAAGGTATGCAATTGTGTAAGTGTACTCATTGTTTAGTTGGTAAACAAACTAGAGTTTCTTTTCATAAATCTTTACCCAAGCGCAATTCTGGTATTATTGATCTTGTTCATTCTGATGTATGTGGACCTTTAAGGGTCAAAACACTTGGTGGTGCTGTTTATTTTGTTACTTTCATAGATGATGCTTCAAGGAAGGTTTGGTCATATGCAATCAAGACCAAAGATGATGTTGTTCCTGTGTTCAAGATGTTTCACAGCATGGTGGAAAGAGAAAAAGGTATAACCTTGAAGTGCCTTCGTTCTGACAACGGGGAGATTACATTGGACCACTTGAAGTGTATTTCTAGAGAATGGGTATATGTCATGAACAATCGATCGAAGACTCCACAACATAATGGTGTTGCGAGAGGATGAACCGAACTATTCTTGAGAGAATCGGGTGCATGTTATTTCATTCCAAGTTGCGAAGCATTTCCGGGGTGAAGCAATGAATACTCTTTGTGTATTTGATCAATCGATCTCCTTCAAGACCGCTAGATGGAGAAGTAGCATAAAAGCTATGGAGAGACAAAGAGCCTACTTATGATCACTTGAAAGTGTTTGGTTGCAGGTCATTTGTTCATATTCCAAAAGATCAGAGATCAAAGCTTGATGACAAAGAAAAGCAGTGTGTGTTCCTAGGCTATGGAACAGAAAAGTTTGGTTACAGATTTTGGGATCCAGTGGAGAAGAAGGTTATCAGAAGTAGGGATGAAGTATTCCTTGAAGACCAGACTATTGAAGACTTTGAGAAGATTGAGATGCCAAAGCTTCAAGATGATATGACCTTGGATCCAAATCCAGTTGTTCCTACTCTTGAACAACATGATGATGATGTTGATGGTAATGGCAATGAAGATGAATCTCATGAAGATATTCCAGTGGGTGATGTTGAGCAAGAAGTGCAACAACAACAACTTAAGCCGATTGAGAAGATCCAGCAGGACCAGATTACCTTCAACAAAGTATACACCACATGAGTATGTGATGCTCACATATGCAGGTGAACCAGAGTCTTATCAAGAAGCTCTTAGTGTTCCTGAAAGTCAGAAGTGGTTGAAATCCATGAAAGAAGAGGTTGGCTCTTTAGATGAGAATGACACTTTTGATTTGGTTGACAAGCCTGAGAACCAGAAAATTATGAAGAACAAGTGGGTGTACAGAATCAAGACTAAAGATGGTAACTCACAACCAAGGTACAAAGCACGCTTAGTTGTGAAGGGTTATGAGCAGATAAAGGGTGTTGACTTTGACGAGATTTTCTCACCGGTGGTGAGATTTCCTTCTATTCGGGTTGTCTTGGCAATATCCGCTAGTTTGGATCTTGAGATTGAACAACTAGATGTCAAGACAACATTTCTTCATGGTGAGATGGAGGAAGATGTGTATATGGCACAACCCTAGGGTTTTGAAGTCAAAGGAAAAGAGCACATGGTGTGCAAGCTAAAGAATAGTTTATATGGTTTGAAGTAAGTTCCAAGAAGATGGTACAAGAAGTTTTAATCGTTCATGAAGGAACATGGGTACAAGAGGACAGCCTCAGATCATTGTGTATTCATTCAAAAATTTGCTGATGGTGATTTTCTTACACTTTTGCCATATGTTGATGACATGCTTATTGTTGGCAAAGATAAGAAAAAGATTGACAGGTTGAAATCAGATCTGAGCAAGTTTTTTGCTATGAAATACTTGGGTGCAGCAAAGCGTATTCTTGGCATGGAGATCACTCGTGATAGGAAAGCGAGGAAGCTGTGGTTATCACAAGAAAGCTACTTTGAGAAGGTGTTGCAAAGATTCAACATGGACAAGGCCGAGCCGGTAAGTTGTCCACTTGCAAATCATTTTAAGTTAACTCATGATCAATGTCCTGTGAATGATGTTGAGAAACGGAAGATGGAGAAAATTCCTTATGCGTCGTTTGATGTATGCAATGGTGTGTGCAAGGATGGATATAGCTCATGCAGTAGGAGTGGTAAGAAGATTTCTATCAAATCCTACTATGGAGCATTGGGAAGCAGTGAAATGGATACTACGGTATCTAAGGGGTACATCTAATATGTGTTTGTGCTATGGAGGTGAAAAGCCAGAGTTAGTTGGTTACACAGATTCAGATTTGGCAGGTGCTCAAGACAGTCTCAAGTCGACATCAGGTTACTTATTTACCTATGCAGGGGGAGTTGTGTCTTGGCAATCGAAGTTACAAAAATGTGTGGAATTGTCTACTACAGAGGCAGAGTACATTGCAGCTACAGAGAGTTGCAAGGAGATGATATGGATGAAGAGGTTTGTTAGAGAACTCGGTGTGAAGCAACAAAGGTTCATCGCATTGTGATAGCCGAGTGCCATCCATCTCAACAAGAATTCGAGTTTTCACTCGAGGTCCAAGCACATCAATATTAGGTATCAGTGGATACAAGAAGTTCTCGACGAGAATGTCTTGTATATTGAGAAGATCCATACAGATGACAATGGTTCTGATATGATGACAAAGTCCCTACAAAATACAAGCATGTGTATTTAACAAAGAAAAGGCGTGTTTGGTGGTGACGGGTACCTTACCATAAGTCGTGAGGGGGAGATTGTTGGGCATGTTCCCTCCTTATGGGTCCAACGGGCTAGCCCTTAACGAATGAAGGGGGAGTGACTGACAAATGCCTTGTTAGGCTATATGTTTCAAGTCGAAACATCCAGGAGAGTAAAACTTCTTCATTTTTGTTTTGAAGAAAGAGAAAGAAAGAGAGATAGAGAGCGAGATAGAGGGTGTAGCCACCATTAGAGTTGATCTTTGGTGATGATTTTGGTGTTATCTTGAAGAAAAGAAGAAAGGGTTCTTGTCTAAGGATCTTTTGGTCGTTGTGGTGAAGATTGAACTATCAATTTCCACATCTCTTCAAAGGGGAAAAAATCTAGGGTTTGTTCAAACTCTAGTAGTAAGTATTTCATCTCTTGCTATTGTCAAATTGACAGTGTATATTATCTATTTGGTGAATAAATTGTTGATCCATCCTTAGGGGTGAGTGTAATTAGGCAAATTGGTATCCAAGTGCTATAGGCACCTTGAAGTAGAGTGTATCCCCAAATTGGGAGAATTGTGTGTAACCCATTGTTTGATTATAGTGGAAGATTTGCCTGTGGTTTTTTACCCTTCACCTTGGAAGGGTTTTTCCACGTAATTGCCGGTGTTGTGTGATGGCTTCTATATTGCGTAGTTTGTGTTATTTCCGCATTTGTATGTCATTGCTTGTGTAGGTTTCGTATTGCACATAGCGGCTCGGATTTCATAAGCCTCCCCCAACATCTCTAACACCACCACCAGCACTAATACTACAAAGAAGCCAGCAGCCCCGGTTGATGATTCCGATAAGATTATTGGAGGGGAAAAGGATAAATCAAAATTAATTTATTTGTTGATCACACCATCAAGCTATTCTACTGAAAATTTATCAGTCGTACCAATAGTGGGTATGGCGGGACTTGGGAAAACAAAACTATCTCGATGAGTTTACAACGATGAATCTGTTATCGCTTATTTCATTATCTGCTGATTTTAATGCAAGAGAGATATTAAGAAAGATCACAGGATACGATGATAATAATAATGCTAAATGCGATTATGAAAATCCTAATCCAATGGTCGCACAAGTTCATAAGATGTTGAGAGGGAAGAAGTATCTGCTAGTACTTGACGAGTATTATGGATCCTTACAACTGGGAAAACCTAAAATCCATTTTGATGTGTGGTTCTCACGGAAGTAAGATTTTAGTCAGTACTCGTAAATTTAGTTTGCTATGGAATGTCAGGGGGGTCAGCACTGCATATCACTTGCAACAATTATCAACAGATGAGTGTTGGTCAATTATCAAGGAAAAGGCATTTTCTCGTGGCGGGGCATCGGAGAATCCAAATATGGTGAACATAGGCAAGGAAATAGCAAGAAAATGCTGTGGACTGCCACTTGCTGCCAGAGAAATGGGCATCGTTTTTTACTATAAAACCGAAGAAAAGGAGTGGGATTTAATCAGGGAAGCCGAATTTACGGACAGTGCAGAATTTCATACGAACATCTATCCAATTATAAAGTTAAGTTACGACCGTCTGTCGTCATCAGCTTTACAACAATGCTTTTTCCGAGATCGATAGAGAAGAGATAATTCAATTATGGATGGCCGATGGCTTTCTTGTACCATCTAGTAGACAAAGAGGGAGAGAAGTGTCAATGGAAGATATTGGAAATGAATATTTTAACAAGTTGTTGTCTGACGGTACTTTATTCCAAAGTGCAAAAAATAAGGATAATTTGGCTAACATTCAGAAGTGTAAGCTGGATCTTGTACATTATGCAGCACGTACTGTTGCTAGAAATGATGGGTGCTCAACTTTAAGAGCCAATGAGGTAGTAAGTTTTTCTGAAATTCGACGTTTGCATTTAGTTTTTTATGAAGATATGCCGAGATTGTTTCCAGAGGTTGGTGTTTATAAAGATAGACTACGCTCATTCGTTTCCCTTGAAGTAGGGGACTGTGATAAGATTCAAGATGTTTTTCAGAATAAGAATTTGCACGTATTATACTTGAGTGGCTCAACGATTCAGAAAGTACCGGCTTCGGTTTCAAAGTTGAGACATTTAATATATCTTAACCTCTCGAGCTGTTCTAATCTTGATGTATTGGATGATCAGTCTGTCAAGAATCTCTATAATCTGCAGACGTTAGTATTACACAAGTGCACCTCCCTTTCGGAACTTCCCGAAGGGATTGGATCAATGAGAAGCTTGAGGCACCTCGATATTTCACACACAAAAATAAAAGTATTGGCTACTTCAGTTACTAGTCTCCAAAACTTACGAACATTAAACGTCTCTAATTGCACAGATTTTCAAGGGTTACCTGAAAACATTGGAGCTTTGAAAAATCTAAGGAGCCTTGATATTTCACATACAAAGGTGAGCAAATTACCAGACTGTACCAGGGGTCTCGAAAGATTGGTGAAGCTTCGATTGCACTCGTGTGTGCTCACATACAAAGGTGAGCAACTACGTAATGCTCACATACAAAGGTGAGCAACTAAGATATTTTCTTATTACATTATTTTTTATTCATAGGATAAGTGCATCTATGCCAGTCACTTAGTATGTCATATTATCCTAATCAAATACATTATTGAAGTTAACATTACGTAGATCTTATCAACAGAAAAAAAAAAACTTATAAAACAAACAACAACATCATTAATTCACAACAAAATTTGAGCATGGAGGTTCTTTCTTGTAATCTTTTTCTACTTCTTTCTCTTCTTCTCCTACCTCTATATTTTCTCATCATTACATTCAAAACCAGAAAATTTGATGATCAAAACAAACCCAACATTCCACCTGGTCCTCCTAAGCTTCCGATCATTGGTAATTTACATCAACTTACAAAACCAACTCATCAAGCAGTATCACAACTATCTAACATCTATGGTCCAGTCATGCTTCTACAACTTGGTAGTGTACCAACACTCGTAATCTCCTCCGCTGAATCTGCCAAACAAGTCTTGAAAACACTCGATCATGAGTTCTGTACTAGACCTCCACTTGCTGGACCAAAACGTCTTTCGTACAACTACAAAGATGTGGCGTTTGGGCCTTATGGAGAATACTGGAGAGAGGCTCGTAAAATATGCGTGCATGAACTTTTGAGCGCGACAAGAGTGCAATCGTTTAAGGTAGTCAGGGCAGAGGAAATTGATGTTTTGATTGATTTCATTTCATCTTCTTTTTTTTTTTTTGATCGGTAAAGAGAAAATAAATTAAAGACACACAAGCCGTGTGCAGGCGCATACAACTAAAGGAGAGCCAAAGCCCTTAAAAGTGTTGGAATTAATTACAATAATCGAATGCAAATGGGAAATAATACTTAGATTACACTGATAGTAGTAACAAATAACTCAATAAACTTAGTAGAGGCACGTATGAGATACGCTGAGCTAAAGGTAATATTGTCTGCTACTCCTCTGAGATGCTATAGCAATTAACAAATTACCTCCAGGATACAACTATTTGTTAGTTCTCCTCTATGTGTAGCATACACGAGAGAACCCTTAGAACTTGGCAGCAAAAATGAAAAACAAAAACACAAATCGAAACTACAACCAGTTTGAGATAAATATAAAAAATAATTTATGTTTCGTAAACTATGATGTTTCGTAAACTAATTTCGTTAAACAAAGTTTGTAAACTAAGAAGTAGTTATACAAAATTATGTTTCGTAAACTACAACTTGTTTAAGATAAGAACTCGATTTTATGTTTCGTAAACTTAAAAAGAAATTGTTTCGAAAGCTTAAGAAAAGAAGAAGAATTTCGTAAGAGAAGAGTTCGAAAGGCATGGTTTACAAATGAAGTTTACAACTCGTATTTATAGCAAGAAAATGTTCGAACGTTGGAAGAGAATCCAAAGCATGACAGATGTCCGTGATTCACGCATCTCGAACGTTGCAAAAGTAAGGTAAAAATCGCGTTAAAAGAACAAAGTGCACACGCATTCAAAATTTGCGAGATTCTTCTCGAGGAAAACAGTGTGTACAGGTGTCAAGAAAACCGTGTGACACGCGTGAAAGAAGATGCTTCTCGAGGCTGTCGGATAACCAAAACCGAGAAGGCAAAGAATAAAATTCTTTACATGTGTGGGAGAAGCGTGTGGTAAATTTCAGTAAAAAGAAAGGATGGGTCGGATACACCCACACCCACACCCACTCCCACTCCCACTCCCACGCCCACGCCCACGCCCTCGCCCGCGCACGAGCCGAGCCGAGCGAGCGTGCATGCTTCTGTGCGAAGCACCGCGCGAACGGGAAAGGCAATAAGAAATGCAATAAGGTTTAGGCAACCTTTCCATAGTCTAGGGCTTTCCCCATACACAAAGGTCTAAAGACACAAAGGGCCATGCCCTTAAGGCTAAACCAATGCTATTTAAGTCTAAAACTCTAAATGTTTTAGTCTATATGGGACTAATGTTTTATTCATTCACATGAAAAAACATCTAGGGAGCATAAGGTCTTAGGATCAAAACATGGTTCATGCATTTTTAATTAAATTTTAAAAAAAAAAACGTTTTTTCTAACAATCCCCCACATGAATAATAAAACATGTCGATAAAACACGAGAAAACATAAGGCAACAATATAGGCTAAGGTGTCCCAAAGATTGAACCTTAACTTAGTGTGAGGTTACTCTGAATCGCTTGTTGATACGGTGAACACAATGTCTTGAACCGCCAACAAAGAATGCAATTCGAAATAACATCCACACTTGATGCCTCAACCGATGAAAACAGCTGCCAAGCTCTTGCGATTGTGCCCATTTTGGCCGTGGGCTAAAATCCAGGACTTAATGAATGTCTCTAGAGAATCAACTCAAATTCTCATAGGAAGCGGCCCCACTTCCAACATCCACAAAGGTGAGTCCATAAAGAGTGTCCTGCCACACCCCGCTTTAATCAAAGCCATGGTACCCATTAAGATCGCAAAATATCATCCTTTATTTCTGCAGGCAGCACTATCGCACACGATTACACCATAGGGAGGGACAAAGATAGTGCTTTCCCAATATCACCATAAATTAGTTGTCTCATTGAACCTTGATCTTGGAAATCCAATCACAAGGTTGAGTATCCTTCATGGTGATTTATTCAATGAGCTTAAGTCCCATCCCCCTCGATGTATATTTAACTTCCTCTCTGGTTAAGCCTTTCGTCAAAGGATCTGCAAGATTATTTTTGGATTTTACAAAGTCTATCGAGATAATACCAGTAGAGAGTAGTTGTTTCACCGTCTTGTGTCTTCTTCGTATATGTATAGACTTCCCGTTGTATACATTGTTCTTTGCGCAACCAAGAGCAGCTTTCATTGTCAAAGTGGATTGCTATTGAAGACACATGCTTGGGCCAGAGTGGAATTCCTCCCAGGAAACATCGTATCCATTCAGCTTCCTCTCCAGCTTTTTCCAAGGCTATAAATTCAGACTCCATAGTGGATTTAGCTATACATGTCTGTTTGGTAGACTTCCATGAGACACACGCACCTCCAAGTAAGAAGATGTACCCACTAGTAAACTTGCACTCTTCTGAGTCTGATATCCAGTTGGCATCATAATACCCTTCCAAAGACAGCAGGATACTTCCCAAAACTTAAGCAATAGTTTGAGGTCCCTCTCAGGTAACGTAAAACTCTGAAGAGAGCATTCCAGTGATCCCGCGCCCGGGTTGCAAGTATACCGCTTAATCTACTCACAGAGTAAGCAATATCAGGTCTTGTACAGTTCATCAAATACATAAGACAACCAATAATGCGAGAATACTCAAGTTGATCAATACCCTTACCCTTGTTCTTTTTCAATTTACAAGTGGGATCAAAAGGAGTAGATGCAGGTTTAGCATTTTCATAATTAAATCTCTTTAGTACGGTTTCAAAGATAATGAGATTGACTAAGACTATATCCATCGACATCTTTCGATTTTCATCCCTAAGATTACATCGAGGGCCTAAGTCTTTCATGTCAAAATTATCTCTAAGCATGCTTTTAATGGTATTAATAATATCAAGGTTCCGCCTAATATGAGCATATCATCAACATATAGGCATACAATAACATGTGAATCATTAACAGATTTAATGTAAACACATTTATCGATTCATTAACCTTGAAGCCATTAGTTATCATAACATGATCAAATTTTTCATGCCATTGTTTAGGTGCTTGTTTTAAACCGTAAAGTAGATTTATTCAACTTGCAAACTTTGTTTTCACAACCTTTTACAATAAAGCCTTCAGGGTTGGTCCATATAAATTTCTTCATTCAAATCACCATATAAAAATGCAGTTTTAACATCCATCTGATGTATATGCAAATCATAAATTGAAGCTATAGCAATCAACATCCTAATCGAGGTGATTCTAGAGACTGGTGAATAAGTATCGAAGAAATCTAATCCTTCATGTTGTCTATAGCCTTTATCTACCAACCTAGCTTTATATTTATCTATAGTTCCATCTGTTCTAAGTTTCCTTTTGAACACCCATTTGCAACCTATGGATTTACTTCCAGGAGGCAAGTCTACAAGCTCCCAAGTTTCGTTTTGCTGAATGGACTCTCATTCATTTAATGAAGCTTCTTCCCAGAATGGAGCTTCTGGAGAAGTCATAGCTTCCTTGTAGGTTTGGGGTTCAGACTCTACCGTAAGAGTCAAAAAATCTGGGCCAAAACTTGTTTCAGTTCTAACCCTCTTACTTCTTCTTGGTTCAGTCTCATACTCCAAAGTTGGAGTTTGACTAGTCGATGGAACATCCGAGAGGTCATCATGGACCCTTTTCCGAGGTCCAGACCTTAAAGGAAATATGTGTTCATAAAACACAACATCTCTAGATTCCAATATGGTGTTCTGACCAATGTTATTATGGTCAGAACTGATGACCATGAACCTGTATGCAATTGTATGCTCAGGATACCCTAAGAAAACACAATCGACTGTTTTAGGTCCTATTTTAGTTTTCTTGGGAAGAGGAATGGCCACCTTGGCCAAACACCCCCACACTTTAAAGTATGCATAAGAAGGTTGTTTACCATTCCACAATTCATAAGGAGTTTTATCAGATTTTTTAAATGGAACTCGGTTCAAAATATAGCAAGCAGAGAGGATAGCTTCCCCCCACAAGTTCGAAGATAACCCTGAACTTGTCAACATAGCATTTACCATATCTATGAGTGTTCTATTTTTTATTTCAGCTACACCATTCGATTCTGGTGAATATGGTGCAATTGTTTCATGAATGATTCCATTATGTTTGCAAAACTCACCTATGGGTATCACATACTCACCGCCACGGTCTGACCTAAGAATTTTAATTTTAACTCCTTTTTGGTTTTCTACTTCAAGTTTATAAAACTTGAAAGACTCTAAGGCCTCATCTTTACTTCTAAGAAGATGAACCTGACAGTATCGTGAGTAATCATCTATAAAAGTGATGTACCATTTTCTACCACCTCTTGTTGGTGTTGATTTCAAATCTCCTAAATCCGAGTGTATTAGTTCCAAAGGAACTGTTTTACGTTCAATCGTTTTATTAAACGGTTTTCTTGTATATTTAGATTCAACACAGATTTCACATCTTTGATTTTTATCAAAGTTTATTTTTGGTATGCAACCTAAATTAGAAAGTCTTTCTAGAGATTTGAGATTAACATGTCCAAGTCTATCATGCCAAACATGTGAAAAGTCACAAACATAAGCAGAAGAAGATGCATTAACATTCAATTTCAAATCAGATACACTAAGCTTAATCATGTTATCGGTAACATAACCTTTTCCTACGAATTCACCATGCTTAGAAATAACAACAGTATTAGATTCAGCAACAATCTTAAAACCTTTTCCTAGTAAGATGGTTTCTGAGATAAGGTTTTTGCATATGTCTGGGACGTAAAATACGTCATTCAATGCGAGAGTTTTTCCTGAAGTTAGCTTCAGTTCGACCTTGCCTTTCCCCACCACTTTCGGTGTGGAAGAGTTTCCCATGAACAGTTTCTCATCATCTCCTACTATGGCATAGGAGGAGAAAGCATTTCTGAATTTACAGACATGCTTGGTGGCTCCAGAGAATCAAGCCACCAGTCTCTCACATTAGTCATACTAGAGACAAGGTCGACTTCGAGACACCATGCTAGTGAAATATCCAGAGTCCTCTACTATGTTTGCCTTATTTTTTCTGTTTTGGATCATATTTGATCCTTTTACGGGCCTTACGGTCTTTATCCATATGTCCAGGTTTACCACAATTAAAACAAGTCGCCTTTGATGGTGTGCTTAGTGACACCACCCCTAGGCTTAAAATTGTTACCTCTCCGGGTTTTCGACGTCTGTTACGTCTATTACCCATTTTGTCGGATTCTCCAGGAGTTTTCTTTGAAAGCGCTTTATCGTCCAAAACATGAGCTTTGTTGGACATGTTTTTGCTCAGCATCATGCTCTTGTCCTTGTTGCACATAAGCTCCTCAACCTGGATCTTTTTGCCAAGCTCCACCATGGTGATTTCACGAGTCTTGTGTCGCAGCCTCCTCTTGTATTCGCTCCATGAGGGTGGAAGCTTTTCAATCACAGCCGATACTTGTAGAGCTTCATCAAAAGTCATGCCTTCAGCAAGAATCTTGCTGATGAGGAGTTGAAGTTCGACGAACTGTTCTACCACAGGCTTTTCGTCAGTCATGTTGTATTCTAAGAACTTAGCCATCAAGAACTTCTTACTTCCAGCAGCTTCAGCATGATATTTTTCTTCTAGAGCTTCCCATAAATCAAAAGCATTAAAATCTTCTTTTGCATTATAGAAGTCATACAAGGAGTCATCAATACAGTTAAGAATATGATTCTTGCACAAATAATTCTTCCTATTCCACCTGTCCAATTTATCTTCATTACCACGGCGATGAAGTTTTCTCGAGGGTTTTTCTAAAGCATATCCATCTAACCTTTGGTTGTTTAGGAAGAATAGCATTTTAGACTGCCATCTCTTAAAGTCCTTACCACTGAACTTTGGTGGTTTTTCTACAGTATTCTTTCCCATGTTCTTACAACAAAGAATATTATAGTATTACAATATTACAATAAGGCACGGTATTACCTTTAGATTGTTGGAATTAATTACAATAATCGAATGCAAATGGGAAATAATACTTAGATTACACTGATAGTAGTAACAAATAACTCAATAAACTTAGTAGAGGCACGTATGAGATACGCTGAGATAAAGGTAATATTGCCTCGCTACTCCTCTCGAGATGCTATAGCAATTAAAAAATTACCTCCGGGATACAACTATCGTTAGTTCTCCTCTATGTGTAGCATACAGAGAGAACCCTTAGAACTTGGCAGCAAAAATGAAAAACAAAAACACAAATAGAAACTACAACCAGTTTCAGATAAATATTAAAAATAATTTATGTTTCGTAAACTATGATGTTTCGTAAACTAATTTCTGTTAAACAAAGTTTCAGAACTAATTTCGTAAACAAAGAAGTAGTTATACAAAATTATGTTTCGTAAACTACAACTTGTTTAAGATAAGAACTCGATTTTATGTTTCGTAAACTTAAAAAGAAATTGTTTCTGAAAGCTTAAGAAAAGAAGAAGAATTTCAGAAGAGAAGAGTTCTGAAAGGTATGGTTTACAAATGAAGTTTACAACTCGTATTTATAGCAAGAAAATGTTCGAACGTTGGAAGAGAATCCAAAGCACGACAGACTGTCCGTGATTCACGCATCTCGAACGTACACGCATTCAAAATTTGCGAGATTCTTCTCGAGGAAAACAGTGTGTACAGGTGTCAAGAAAACCGTGTGACACGCGTGAAAGAAGATGCTTTTCGAGGCTGTCGGATATCCAAAACCGAGAAGGCAAAGAATAAAATTCTTTACATGTGTGGGAGAAGCGTGTGGTAAATTTCAGTAAAAAGAAAGGATGGGTCGGATACGCCCACACCCACTCCCACTCCCACGCCCACGCCCACGCCCTCGCCCGCGCCCGAGCCGAGCCGAGCGAGCGTGCTTCTGTGCGAAGCACCGCGCGAACGGGAAAGGAAATAAGAAATGCAATAAGGTTTAGGCAACCTTGCCATAGTCTAGGGCTTTCCCCATACACAAAGGTCTAAAGACCCAAAGGGCCATGCCCTTAAGGCTAAACCAATGCTATTTAAGTCTAAAACTCTAAATGTTTTAGTCTATATGGGACTAATGTTTTATTCATTCACATGAAAAAACATCTAGGGAGCATAAGGTCTTGGGATCAAAACATGGTTCATGCATTTTTAATTAAATTTTTAAAAACGTTTTTTCTAACAAAAAGTAGAAGAAGAACAAAGAAAGAAGCAAAAGAAACGACTAGCGAATAGACAACTCGTTGAATCTAAATACAACTAAAATTGCAACCTGCAAACAAAAACTACTGGCAACTATGAGACTCCTCCACGTCCACGACAGATAAGCCTGTATGATTTTTCTCAAGGCCACTGAACATTTCTTCACAATTTTTCTTCGAAGAAGGAAAATCGAAACCCATAAAGAAGCCTAACTCCTTTAGACTTACTGCTGATATCTTATTAGGATCATCAAAAGTTCTGGGAAGTAATTTCTTTTTTGTACTTAAAGATTTGGGAAATAATTTCTTTTTTGTACTTAAAGTCCCATTGGGAAAGAGACCAGTTGCTTTTGACTTTAAGCTCAACTTTCTTGTTGATCCTGTAATTGGCTCGGATGAAGATGGCATTGAGAAGCTACAACTTGAATCTAATTGAGAAGTAGCCACTTCCTCCTCTTCTTCCAACCCATGATATCTGTTATTTATTTCAAACCCTGGAGGAACGGAAGGGTCAGTTGAAGAGGTACTTGTCCCCTCTTTAGCCGGAGCAGTTTCATCACCGACCATTTTAGAATCTTGTTGTTCATCCTCTATCACAAGAGTTTCCTTACTTTTGTTAGACCTCCTCCTTTTCTTCTTCACAATCTCAATAGAAACGCTAGTATTCACAGTCTCATTAGGAAAACTAGTATCCACAATCTTATTAGTTGCCTCTTTTTTGCAAGACCTGCAATCCAAGAGCAAATGTCCCACAATTTTACAATGTGAGCAAAATTTAGGAACTTTGTGAATCTCCATGGATTGCCAAAATCCTACATCACTGCCATCATCACTATCTCTTTTGATATTTCATCTTCTTCTAATAGTCGGTCCTATTGATGTTTTTGATACGCTAGCAAGTGTTACGCTAGAGTTGCTTTTGGTAGCGCAACAGGTCAAAGTAGAGACCGGTTTAATGGAAGACTTACAAAAGTCCTTGATGAGGTCGTATCAGTATTGAGTGGTTTCTCTGCCACCGACTTCTTTCCTAAGGTAGGTTGGATTATTGATAGGATCACTGGACTCCATCGAAGAACTGAAGAAATTTTTCATGATTTGGATGTGTTATTTGAACAAATGATAGAGGAACATCTCAGTCCGGCGAGACTTCAAATGGAGCATGAGGATCTCATAGATGTTTTATTAAAACTAAAAGATGATCAAACTAGTACGATTCGTCTCGCAAATGACAATATCAAAGGAATTCTTACGGTAACTAACTTGTTTTTCTTTTCGTCCGTTAATTATTTTTTCATTTGTCAACATGAGCATAAACTAATGAGTTTTATTTTTAAACAAAAAAGGTCAAACAAATTTAATGGATGGATATGATCGGGTGTGAAAGAGGCGTAAACAAAAAAAGGTCAAACAAATTTAATTTACGAAACGGGTACTCAGTACCCGTGCAAAAAGCTACGCGTACTCAGTACACGTAAAGCGTACTCAGTACACGTAAAGCGTACTCAGTACACGTAAAGCGTACTCAGTACACGTAAAGCGTAAAATAATACGGGTACTCAGTACCCGTGCGATTTCCCTTCCCTACACGAGTGATCAGATCTGATCAACCAAGTAGGGAAGAAGGGTGATATCCCTACTCATGTAGGGATATGGGAGACCATAATACTTGGATTTTTGGTGTTTTGAGGGATAGAGAGAGATAGGGAAGGGATATCCCTCTCCATAGTGCTAGACCTAAGAATAAGATAATGGATTTGAGGAGGAATTGATAGAGTTTGGGAAGGTTTGATGCAAGTCAGGATCGTTGGATAAGGTGTTTTCGTTGGAACCGCTGGATCTTAGATCCATTTCAGGGTTATACTTGTAAACTCATAATGTGGCAGTATTTTTAATTATCTTATAAAATTAATTAAAGTCTGGTCATAAACCGTCAACGTTGGTCAACATCCAGTCCAGGTACCAAGCCCTAACATTAGACAAATATTAGACAAAATCCTAGTGTTGGTCATAATCTGAGTATTAAACTCTAATTATCCCTATTTTTTTATACTGTATTTTTTTATAATTTGTCTTTGGTCATATTTATTTGAATAGTATGAAAACAAGGATAGAGAATTGGTCTGGTTTTGTGTTAAGAGAGAAAAAGAAGCGGTTCATCCATGGACAGATTAGTAAAATTATAACACTTGACTTTCCATTTATGAAAACAAGTCTACTTTTTTGACATACTCAAATACGGAAACAAACATATTTGTTAGAAACATGAGGAGTAACAAAATTCGACCGTAACATATGAGCTCGTTATAACTCCTAGTAAATATAACTCCGGGTATCACTAAGTGCACCTTAACTCCGGGTATCACTAACTGCAGTTACAAATTCACCATCAAAAAGGGTTTCATTTATATTTAACAAAACACTTTCGTCACCATCACCATCAAAAAGAATTTTATGATTGTCATAGTCATTCACAATTTTTTATTGAGAAAAGAGACTTTTTTTAGTCTCCCTGTTTTGGAATTTCCTGTCAACCGCTTTTTGCTTCTCGATGGTCTTATTATGTTCCATAAACTCCGCCATTGTAAATCCATTGGAGTTTCCTCCTTATTGAGCTTATTTTCTAGCCAGTCATGCATTGTTTCTCCGTAGTAATTTTCTCTTACCATCATTATTATTGAGAACTAAGTTGACATTTAAGTTTCATGGGCTATCTAGTGAAGAATTCGATGACCATGGTGAAAATGGTGAAGAATTTGCTGTTGAGGGAGAATAACAACTTTCGGGTAATTGTTGATTAGCTGCTAACACGTCTGGATTTTATTTGTTCAACATCTTCAAAATATGATAACAACTTTCGAATGCAATATTTTTGCCATTTTTGTGCTACCATTCTGTACGAATCTTTATTTAAACATCACCATCCACAACACCACTCTCCCGGCTTCTCTTAGCTTACATTATCAATGAAACATAAGAAGCGACTTCCTTATTGATTACAACGAAGCGACCCAGTGGCATCACGATCATTGATGTTCATAATTTTCTCTTGATATCTCAGAAATATGTTATCCCACATGGTATTACCGTGCTGATGTGCACCATCAACATAATCTTGGGTAAAATAAAAATAATGACGACAAATACATTCATCTTTTGTGATGTTGAATTTTGCACTTCGAACTTTGACCTTTTTTCCTTTACCTTTGCCTTGACTTTGAGATTGTGAATCCATATTACAAAAAATTAAGAAATCAAGAAATGTAGAGAATGTGTGATTAGTTAATCTTGGTTTTAGATCAAAAGAATATCGAGAGATAAAGAAATTCTAGAGAGATTTAGAAATTCTGGTGTGAGTTGAAATGAATTTGAACTTGTATATTTATAGAGTGGGAATTTCTACCATTTGGATGAGGAACTGCTGAGCAATGATCTAATCATCGAGCGACCACATGACTAGTCGTGGCGCTACAATGACGAATGAGCGATATTAAGATCATATATCAATAAAAAGTTTATCGCTCGCTCAAAACTCCATTGTGTATTCCTAAGTGGTATATTAGACACATTAATACATACGTTTGCCACTTTAACATACGCATATAAGTGCAAAAGTGGCATCCAACTCAAAACATATTTTAAGTCTATTAAAGTGACATTAGCAATGTGGGATTATTATCCATACAACATGTGCATGGGAATAGAAACACATGATCTCTTAATTTATTCAGGAGCGGAGCCAAGGTTTGACTAACCCTGGCTCTATAAAAACCCTCTATTTCTTCCTATATATTTTATGTTTAGTCCACTAAATATTAATATTTAGTCCATCAAAGTTTCTAAAATTTATTTTAGCCCCCTAAATACGCTGAATTTATTATTATTTTATTTCTTTAGTGTTTTATTGAATTTGATTATCCTTTTCTTGGACGGTTGACATCAAGATTTATAAGGGCTGCAACCAGGATTACTAGGGGCTGATACATCTCAAGGTCTTAAGCGATCCTAGCCATTGGATCGGCTAAATGGTATCAGCTCCCAGTAATCCTAATAGCAACCCTTATAAATCATGGGTTGACACGTTCTTTGTTGCTTCATTTTAAATTGAAAACTTATCATCTCTAGCCCTTGCCTTTATATTTAATTTGCAATGGAATTTAAAGGATTAAATGAAAGATCTTGAATGAAGTGTTCACCAAAATCTCCTCCTGTTCATAACAATAGAAAGAAAAATGGCATCCTCGGCTTGGCTTTTCAAGTAGGGGTGAGCAACGGACGGACGGTTGCGGATTAGGGGTCACCCGCAACCGAACCGTCAAAGTTGCGGATTTGGAAAATGGAACCGTGACCGGCCCAATCAACCGCGGATTTATCCTCTGCGGATCAGCGGATTGTACAGGCCGGTTACGGATTATCCGCGGTTTAATAAAAAAAAATATAAAAAAAAAAAACAGACAACTCAATAATTTTGCACAGTTTAGAGATTGAAATCCACTGTGAACAAAAATCAAACTATTCCAAATTGAATATGAACCCATCCATGAAAATCAATGAAAGCAACAACAACTCTTGTTTAAATCGACCCTAAGTTAAATGGATTTCTCCCAAGCAAATCTAGATCCAGAAACTTTATTGCTGCAATTTCTATAAAATCGAAAAACTCTTATCTATACCCAATTTGAATCTGGGTTTAGAAATCCCCAAATTTGTTATTGTTGTTGTTGGAATCGGAAGAACAAATCTTCAATTGGTCAAGAGACAAAAAATCCAAGTTGCATTTGTGCTGGTAATCCTGTTGTTGCTGTTGAAGTGTTAACTGTCTACAATAAAAAAGAACAAATCTTCAATTAATCGATAAAGTAATTTTGGAAATTATAAATAAAATGTTGAAGAGCAACAATCAGATCGTCAATCAATTAATGGAAGTTGAAGAATAGAATCTGGTGAATATCTTCCACAGCACTTGTGGAGATAAAAACGTTGTTATTTATATCAGAGAAGAGTACATTGATAACAAGATATTCAAAGTAAAGATAATCCCATGTTATTCGTCGGATCGTATTGTTGCTGACTGACTAGACTTGTTTGTTGAGTCTTCGGATTTTTGAGAGTCTTCAGGTTTGGTACTTGACTTAGTTGATCGTGAGATTCCAGGGTACACCACACTACTTTCCTTAACACCCGCCTTCAAGTTGTACTGGAGTTTACGAATGTTCAACTTGTCTCTGAGCTGTTGAAATCTAGCCGAAGACAATCCCTTGGTGAATATGTCTGCTATCTGGTCCTTTGTGCTAATGAATCGAACATTGAGTTGCTTACTAGATACCATTTCACGTACGAAGTGATAGTCAATTTCAATGTGCTTCATGCGTGCATGGAAAATGGGATTAGCAGTAAGATAAGTTGCCCCCAAGTTATCACACCAAATTGAAGGAGTTGAAAGTTGAATACCCAATTCTTTAAGCAGTGACTGAATCCATATGAGCTCAGAAGTTGCGATTGCCACTCCTCTGTACTCTGCCTCTGTGCTTGATTTAGAAACGGTCTTCTGTTTCTTAGCACTCCACGAGATCAGATTGCCGCCAAAGTATATACAGAACCCACTGGTAGACCTGCGATCATCTAAATTACCTGCCCAATCAGCATCAGAATATGCATGCAAGGTACTGTCAGAACTGCGTCTGAAATGCAAGCCATAATCAACCGTATTCTTCAAATACCGCAAAATTCTTTTAGCCAGCTCCCAATGCTCAACATATGGCTCATGCATGTACTGGCAGGCCTTGTTAACCACAACAGAGATGTCTGGCCTGGTTATATGTAGATATTGTAGTGCCCCTACAACACTGCGATACAAAGTGGAATCACTAAATTTCTCAGTCCCCAGCTTCTTTACTGCATTATTAGTCGCAAGAGGTGTGGTGACCGGTTTAATGCCATCCATTTTCGTACGACGAAGTAAATCAGCAACATACTTTCTTTGTGTAAGCACCAGCTTGTCACCATGCTGTAAAACTTCTACACCCAAAAAATAAGACAGATTGCCCATGTCTTTTACTGCAAAAATAGTTCCAAGATCATCGATTAACTGGTTAATCTTTGTCGGATTAGAGCCTGTTACGATAATATCATCCACGTATATTAGAACATAAGTGACAGAAGTGGGTGTGAGCTGCACAAATAGTGAGGTGTCAGCGATGGAAGAAGTAAAACCCAACTGAAGTAGATGTCCACTAAGCCGTGAGAACCAAGCTCTCAGTTCCTGTTTGAGACCGTAGAGACTTTTGTGTAATTTGCAGACGTGATTTGGAAAATTCGGATCAACATACCCCTGTGGTTGCCTCATATATACCTCTTCTTCCAATACACCATGTAGAAAGGCATTATCTACATCCAATTGACGCATAGTCCAGCCATTCATCACCGCAATGGAAATCACCAATCTGATGGTACACGGCTTGATTACCAGAGAGAAGGTTTCACCATAGTCTATCCCCTCCTGTTGGTGAAAGCCCATTGCTACAAGACGTGCCTTGCGACGTTCTATCGTTCCATCCGGGTTTTGTTTGACGCGGAAAACCCATTTACAGCCAACCACATTCATACCTTTTTCATATTTTACCAGAGTATATGTTCCATATCTTATAAGCGCATTTATTTGCACATCCATAGCATTTCTCCACTCCGGAATTGTACAGGCCTTGGAATAACACGTTGGCTCCATAAAATCTTCATCTTCCAATGGATGATTTGTGGCATTGAGGCATAGCTTCTCGATCGGTTTCGTGATTCCAGCTTTAGCTCTTGTTATCATCGTATGCCCCGGCACCACTGTTGATTCTGATGACTGCTCATCAATAGATTGCGCTGTAGATGATGATGGATTTGGAGTGGGAAGTGCAACTGACTCTGTTGATGATTGCGGTGATGTGATATTCGGAGTTGGGACTGGTGAGTGTTGCTGCAAAACTGCTGCTACTTGTTCTTGAACTGGAAAAGGTGCTGTTTGAACTGGTAGGAAAACAGACGAGATAAAAATATCTGTACTTGTACAATGAGTTGGTTGTATTACCTCAGGAGCTGACTGTGGAGGAGGAGAGAATGGAAAAGTACTTTCTTCAAATCTAACATGTCTTGATATATACCGTCGATTTGTTGGTAATTGAAGACAGATGTATCCCTTGTGAGCTGAGCTATAACCTAGAAAAATGAAAGGTAGAGACCTAGGTTCTAGTTTGTTGCCAGTGTAAGAACGAAGACACGGATAGGCCAAGCAACCAAATACACGGAGAAATGAGTAATCTGGGTTTTTGTTGTAGAGTAGCTCAAGAGGAGTTTTGGGCTCAGTTGCAGATTTAGGAATTCAATTTATGAGATAGCATGCAGTAGTAAATGCTTCAGACCAAAATTCTTTGGGAAGTTGTGCATGAAATAGAAATGCAAGACCACTTTCAGTAACATGCTTAATCCTACGCTCAGCTAGCCCATTTTGGTCAGATGTATGGGGACATGAGAAACGATGCTGTATCCCTGAGTTGTTAAGATAAGAAGTGATCTTTTTGTATTCAAGTGCATTTTCGGACTGGAAAGTTTTAATTTTATGACCAGTTAGGTTCTCTACTTGCTTATGAAACTGAGTAAAGACATGGGAAGCATCAGAACGTTGCACTAAAGGAAAGACCCATGTATAATGAGAGAAAACATCCATTAATAACATGTAATATCGAAAACCATTTATTGAGGTTTGTGGAGAAACCCAGATGTCTGAAACAATGAGACTTAAAGGTGTATCATAAGTAGTGGTACTACGAGAAAAAGGAAGACGCCTTCTCTTTCTAATGTGACAAGAGTGGCAAAAATCAAACTTTTTATTCATTACTGAAAGGGAAAAATTGCTAATTATTTGTGAAACCGTGCTTAGCATTGGATGACCAAGCCGCTGGTGCCAAACTGGTAAACTTGCAGAGTAAAACGACTTTGGAGACAACCGACGGTTTATGTCACCTACACCGTCCAACACGTACAGTCCATTCTCATTCCTCCACTTTAGTAGCAGTGCTCCCGTGGTTTTGTCCTTCACAACAAAGAAATTTGTGTGAAACTCAAAGTAAACATGATTATCCTTGCAGAACTGATAAACATACAGAATATTTGTCTTGATTTTCGGCACATGGTAGACATTATTTAAGCAAAATTTATGATCATTAGATATGAATTCAGCGTTACCAATATGTGCAATCTGCAAAGTATTACCATTACCAACTCTCACTTGGTCTGTTCCATCATATTCATGAGGAATACATAAGTTCTTGACATCATCAGTAAAGTGATGAGTAGCCCCTGAATCCGTGACCCACTGAGCACCTGATGAATCACCTGGGAAAGCAAGATAAGCAGCTGGTGGATTGGTCCGTGAGTTGTTCCTTTTCTCATAACGAAACCAGCAGCGATCAGCAGTATGGTTTCTCTTCTTACAGATCTGGCAGCAAACTTCTCCCTCTGCAGCACTTCTTTGCTACTGTGGTTGGCGACGGTTGTTGTTATTTGGAGGTGGTGGCCCTCTTGGTTGATTATTGAAACGTCGTTGTTCATTCCTGTTGTTAGAACCTGAGCTGGACGCAACATAGTTGGCCACTGGTGCTTGAATATGGGCAAGCTGTTGTTCCACTCTCAACTCAAAAGAAAGAAGGTGAGAGGTAAAGGTTTGATAATCCATGTTGTCAACAGTGCTAAGAGCCGTAACAACGGGATCATAGGTTTGATTCAAACCATTACAGATGCACTGCTTCTTCTCATCTGGTGAAACAGTGTAACCCGATGCTGCAAGTTGATCAAATAAGATTTTAGCATCATTCAGATAGGTTTTCAAGGTTTTGTTACCTTTATTCATGCAGTGGAGTTGCTTTTTCAGAGAACTCTGGTGAGCAAAGGTTTTTGGTGCATATTCAGCATCTAACTTGTCCCATATCTCTTTGGCAGTATTTAGTTCTGAAACAGTTCTTAGTACTTCTGGGGTTAGGGTTGAATTCAACCATCCTACAATCAATGAATCTTGAGCTTCATGAGCAGTAAAAGCTGGATTAATGGCTTCACCTTCAGGGAGAGTTTGTGCTGGCTTTTCTTTTGTTCCATCAACAAACCCAGTGAGATCGTACCCTTTGAGTATGGGTCGAAACTGTGCTTTCCACAGATGATGGTTAGTCTCTGTGTGCTTCAAAGTGACAAGGTGATGGATCTGAACTTGTCGAAGAGTGTTTGTTGCTTCTGCCATTGGTGATTAGGGTTTTTGATTTTTTTTGTTGTTGATAGTTTATGGTGATTGGGTTTTATGTTTTCTAGCGGAAACGACCTTGGATCGAAGGCTGATACCAAGTTGAAGAATAGAATCTGGTGAATATCTTCCACAGAACTTGTGGAGATAAAAACGTTGTTATTTATATCAGAGAAGAGTACATTGATAACAAGATATTCAAAGTAAAGATAACTATCCCATGTTATTCGTCGGATCGTATTGTTGCTGACTGACTAGACTTGTTTGTTGAGTCTTCGGATTGTTGAGAGCCTTCAGGTTTGGTACTTGACTTAGTTGATCGTGAGATTCCAGGGTACACCACACTACTTGCCTTAACAGACGCCTGAAACGATATTCTCACCAAATTTTTCTTCCTCCGTATCACACAGGGAGAGATTTATAGCTCTGACTGTATAGAGAAACATAGGTTTTTAACAAAATCAAACTTACAATCAAAATACAAATATATTGCTTCAAAAAAAAAATATGAAAATTATTAAAATCTAGAAGAAAAACCCTAAATCGGATGAGTGAGACGGTGGAGGAAGGTATTCCACCTTCTTGTTGTTGCTGTAATAAATACAAAGATTATGAACTAATTCATTCATTCACTACCTGCTGCTACTGATATTCCAAAAACGAGCACAGAATATAAGCGTGAAAATTAGGTCTAAGATAAGATGCTTATATATAATACCCACACTTCCCGTATTATCCTTCATAATTTTACTAAATTCCCAAACTGTCCTACGGTGCGGGTAATCCGCGGTTTTCAAAACCCAACCGCAACTGTAACCGCACCGCGTGCGGATTTGAAAATGCAACCGTGTCCGGTCCATAACTCTTACGGTTTGGGTCAAATCCGCAATTTTGCGGACGGTTGCGGGTGAAATCCGCGGTTACGGTTTTTATGCTCACCCCTACTTTCAAGTAGAATTCAATCATCTTCATTCTCTGTTCTGCCATCCATTGGTATAGTCTCTCGGCAGTTAAGGCCCATTATTCCTCAACCTCCTCTGCATCTGGAAACCCGGAAACTCATATTTGAAAAATGTCAAAATTTTAGCAGTTCTGAAGCAACATTAATTAGTTGTTGCTGTTCGAGTCATAGGACAAATTCTTTAACTGGTTTAGTAGAAAAGGAGATTGCTAGAAACCAAAATGACGATGCTGACAAAGTAATTGGAACGGAAGAGGAGGTGGTTTATAAGTTTTCAGCTTCATGGATTGATTTATATCTTCCTAAGGTGGTTCGTCCTTACGCTCAACTTGCTCGATTTCATAAGCTAAGCACGACATGGTTATTTGCTTGGCCATGTTTTTGGTAAGCTTTTCTTCCATCTGTTGGGAATTTATCAATCTATTCAGCATGAATACTACATGATTTGCAACATATATCCCTTCGAAACAAATATATAGTTAACCTTTGTTTTACGCCACTATATTTTCTATATTAGGTCGATAACTTTAGCATCGCCATCATCAAAACTTCTCAGCGTTAAGATGTTTGTACTTTTTGGACTCGGTTCATTCTTTCTACGGTCAGTGGCATGCGTGATAAATGATATTCTTGACCGTGACATTGATGCAAAGGTAACGCTAGCATTTTCATGGTTTGTGGTGCTTCATTATTTTATTTTATTGAAGATTTAGATTCTGGTTACTCGAACTGGGTAAAATTAATTAAGGAACAAGTTTATAATCAAATGACAGTCGAATAGGTTTTGTGAGAGTACTACCAGAACTTTAGAGTATTTTTCTTTCTTTTTTGATCGAGTGTAAACAGTAAAGTAACTTCCCTCGTAAGATTTCTGCTCACAAGTTTGTGTAAGTAGTTAATGAGGGACTTTACTCGGTGGCCTCCGCCTTTCCCTAATTAGAAATCCAAAATAAAAAGGCATATTTAATGCTATATTATCCTATGCATGAGTGCATGAGATAACATGAACCTCTTTTCTAATACATGGCCCCAAAATGAAAGCCAATATATGAGAGTGAATGTCAAGGACAGACGGAAGACACGTATACTAAGGGAAAAGGCTTTGGGGAAAGGAAAAAAAGGATGTGTGAAACCTTTTCGGTTAATGAGTTGTTAGTTGTTAAAAGTCCACGTCTCTTTTTCCGGCCCGTAATGCCCGTACTCAGTAATCATCTTCCCTCTTGTAATTAATCTGATAAGTGCAGAAGATGTTTTTTATTAATTGATTCTTGATAGGTTTTAGTGGACAATGGATCCTAATTATATTTTGGCCTTTTGTTTGTACCATAAGTAAAAACGCCACTTAATGGGCTGAATTGATACTTGAATCATCCTTTGGTCCCCATCCAAGCCCACTAACCAGTAAACCAAGGCGGACCACCAGTCTGCATAGACCGGTCAATGGTCAAAGTCGGTCTACTGCCAAAATCAACATCCGGTCATGGTCAACGGTCAAAGTCAACCGTCGGTCAACTATCGAAGTCAGACGCACCTCCAGCCAATTTTCAGTCTTGTAGCCAGCAATGCTGCTAACTAATTCCAAGCCAAAAACTCGTCCACCCTGCCGGCCAGTCTCCACCCATGCTGCCAGCCATTATGCACGCCGATCAACCTAGTCACACTTGCCTGCCGGTCAATCCGATCCAAAGATTTCGACCATTGAATTCCAACAGTTTCATCCATGCAGAATTTATCATAGAGACATAAATGGACAGTTTCATACAGAATTCATGAGGGAAGCATAAAGACAGCAGTTACATGCAGAATTCATGAAAGAGGCATAAAGATGGCAGTTTTATATGAATTGATGATGAAAGCATAAATGGGCCATTTAATGTAATTTATGGGGATAATTAAATTTAGATGGAAAAATGTATCAAAAGAGAGAGGAGCAGAAATAAGAGGGGGTAGCCAATAGGAGGGAAAAATACAATATAATACAAAACACGAATGAAATTATTCTCCCCAAGGGGATTCACCCGTGGACGTAGGCCACTATGCCGAACCACGTTAAAACTCTGTGTTTCCTTCCGTTCTTCAAATCAACCTCTAACCCTAAATCCATAGAAAAAAACAATTCATCGTGTTTCGTGCTCAAAAGTGATTTTGGGTACAAACATTGGCACCGACTAAGGGGACTACGAGAAAAGGAATCGTGTCCTCCCATTGAGAAAAGTTGCAGAAAACGCTCCAGAATCGTTTCCATGAAAAAGCTATTTGAACGTCGTGAAAAATCACTGTTGTTGTCAGTGGTCAAGTCGCGCAACCCAACTTGATCATAATGGTCGCAGATCCGGTGATCGCAGCTCTTGTTAACCATATAATTGCACATCTTGCAGTCCAGTTGATCGCAACTGCTGCAATCAAGATTCGCCGTTTCAGATCTGCTGAAGCTATCACCTACGGATACCATTGAAAATCGCATCACTACGAAATCCGCGGAAAGGGGTGTAGTGAAATACCATCAAAACTATTTCTGGATGTTCGATCCGCATCATGGATGGGTCCAGTTTGAATTTCAACTGCGCAATCAGATTTGTAGATCCGTTTTATTTCCGATCATCCACCGATCCATTTGATCGCAATGCTGCTTGCAGACTAGTGAATTACCGTTACTGCAGTCCAGTTGATCGCCACTGCTGCAGTCCAGCATCGCAGTCGGAAGCCATCAAAACCGACTTGCTACGAAAATCATCAAAATTGTTGTCAGGATGTTCGATCCGCAGCATGTCCGAGTCGGAAAAAATTTCTTCTCAAATAACGCATTACCCAGCTGTTCGAGTTTGTTGTATGTCAAAATCACAATTGTAATTATCGCAAGGTTTTCAAGTTTTCTGCATCTCAGGGTGCTTGAATACCCAAGAGAAAAACCTCCGGAAAAGCATGTTAGAAAATTCCGCAAAGATTCGGCAAAACCATGGTGGAAGGTCCATAAGAAACAGCAACGGTTCAAGAGGATAGGACAACAGTTTCTGACACCGTTACAAAGGCCGTTGCAAGGATGAAAAGACAACAGTTCAGAAAATATGTTACTAAAGGTTCCGGAGGCAAAGATCACTATACAGATCACTATACAGAAAACTGTTACTAAAGGTTCCGTAAGGCAAGAGTTGCTAGGCTTCCGACTAGTTTCTTGTCTGAATTTGGAAATTAAATGAAAGTAAAACTCAAATAAAAAAAAAAAAAAAAAAAAAAAAAAAATCAGAGAAAGCCGGCGGCCCTACCCGGCGGCCCTACCCGGCGGCTAGAGCGAGCGGCGCCGGCAAAAGCCGGCAGCAACACAACCCAGATCTGTTCACCCACTTCTAGTTTTTCTTCACCCACGTCAAATTTTGTTCACCCACGTCAGAAGTTTTTCACCCAAGTTAACAACCCTCACCCTAAAAAAAAAAAACGTTCCGTTCACCCACTTTAAAACATTCTGTTCACCCACCAAAAAAAAGGTGTTGTACACCCACTTCCATCAGTTATACAAGAAAAGCTTCGATGCTTAAGATTATATCAATACTCGATGCTCTTCGCATTCCAACCATTGATGCTACGGGTTCATCAAACTTCGATGATCCGAGATGCATCAAAACTCTATTTTCAGTAAACCTTCCATGCTTCACGTTTCATCAAAACTTCTATGTAACTCAAATTCAGACCGTTGATACACCTCACGATGATGATGTCGGCAACCGACCCGGCGGCAAAGCCGGGGGCCAAAACTGGCGGTTGCAGAGAGCGGCAATCGACGATTAACTGCCGCTTAATCGCCGATTATTAAAAGGAGAAATTTATGTTCCGATTAATCGCCGCGATTTATTGAGTGCCTGATTAGGTGTTGCTCGGTGTTTCATAATCCCGTAGCCCTCGGATATTTGCGCCCAGTAACTCTTGCCTTACGGATTAGTACACCCATTTGGGCTTGGTTTAGAAGTTTGTTTCATTGATATTTTGTTCTTCTTACGTCCGAATTGGATGATTTTTGGCTCGTTGTGATCACATTTCAATATCCTACGACGTGAAGGTAAATTTTTTTTATAAGATTTTTTGGGTACCATCACCTCATAAGTAAAAACGCCACTTAATGGGCCGAATTGATACTTGAATCATCCTTTGGTCCCCATCCAAGCCCACTAACCAGTCAACCAAGGCGGACCACCAGTCTGCACAGACCGGTCAATGGTCAAAGTCGGTCTACTGCCAAAGTCAACATCCGGTCATGGTCAACGGTCAAAGTCAACCGTCGGTCAACTATCGAAGTCAGACGCACCTCCAGCCAATTTTCAGTCTTATATCCAGCAATGCTGCTAACTAATTCCAAGCCAAAAACTCGTCCACCCTGCCGTCCAGTCTCCACCCATCTTTGCGCGCCATTATGCATGTTCGCTGATCAACCTAGTCACAAACTGCCGATCAATCCGATCCTTAGTTTCAGCCATTGAATTCCAACAGTTTCATCCATGCAGAATTTATCATAGAGACATAAATGGACAGTTTCATACAGAATTCATGAGGGAAGCATAAAGACAGCAATTACATGCAGAATTCATGAAAGAGGCATAAAGAGGGCAGTTTTATATGAATTGATGATGAAAGCATAAATGGGTCATTTAATGTAATTTATGGGGATAATTAAATTTAGATGGAAAAATGTATAAAAGAGAGAGGAGCAGAAATAAGAGGGGGTAGCCAATAGGAGGGAAAAATACAATGTAATACAAAACACTAATGAAATTATTCTCCCCAAGGGGATTCACCCGTGGACGTAGGCCACTATGCCGAACCACGTTAAAACTCTGTGTTTCCTTCTGTTCTTCAAATCAACCTCTAACCCTAAATCCATAGAAAATAAACAATTCATCGTGTTTCGTGTTAAAAAGTGATTTTGGGTACAAACACCTTTCTTATTATCATGTTAACAAGTTCTTTGACATACTTCAGGTGGAGCGAACAAAGTCGAGACCACTTGCTAGTGGTCTTCTGACACCATATCATGGACTCAACTTTCTTGGCTTTCTAGTTCTGTTATACCTTGGATTCCTCCTTCAACTTAATAACTACAGGTGACTGATACTCTAATCTGCTAATTAGCATGATTTTTATGCTTGGCTGGCGATGTTTAGTACATCTTGCGATTATGTTGACTAAAAACGTATCTAAAATGTTTTTGGTACAGCCGTGTTTTAGGGTTACTACTGCTGCCGTTAATCTTCTCTTATCCCCTCATGAAAAGGCTAACATTTTGGGTAATTAATGACTTACAATAACTTATATTCAATTTACTAAAGCATATTCTTGATCAATCCTGTTGATAAATTAAACTCATATGATTGCAGCCTCAAGCATATTTGGGTGTTGCGTTTAATTGGGGAGCTTTATTAGGATGGACTGCCATTGAAGGAAGCTTGAATTATGCTATTTCCCTCCCGTTATACGTATCTGGACTATTTTGGACTCTTGTTTATGATACTATCTATGCACATCAAGTAAGATAACTAAGCATTTCATGTCCAAAATCTAAACAATCAGTTTATGTTAGCTTTTTGATCGTACATGAATATATATCTGAAAACTCTATTGCAGGTGATTAAGATATAAAATAAGATAATACCTAGCAAAATAAAAAGATATATGATATCGATGAATTTCATTTTACCACCATGCAGGATAAAGAAGATGACTTGAGAGTGGGCGTCAAATCTACGGCAATACTGTTTGGTGAACAGACGAAAATTTGGATAACTGGTTTTGGGATTGCATCTATTATCACCCTAATTCTCTCAGGATATAATGCAACCATTGGTATTAATCTTATATGATTCTATTGTTATAAATATATATATAAGCCAATATGTTTAGCTATCTGACTAGCTCAATGGAGGTCGAATGGACAAGCTAGCTCGTCCTTTTTAACTTGCCAGCATGTCCTGATAAGTCTTGAGACCAATGATACCAAACCAGCCTTCACTACAATAACAACATGATTATATTGATGGACAGGATGGCCATTTTATGTATCCTTGATCGCTGCTTCTGCTCAATTAGCATGGCAAATTTGGACAGCTGATTTATCGAATCCTGCAGATTGCAGTAACAAGTGAGTGATTACGCATCCGGAAGTCTTGAGTAACTATATTAACGTTCAGTAGTAATAGTGTCATAGTGATAGGTTTTTCAAGGTTTTACGTTTTTCTTTTTTAAATGTGTTTTAAGTTTTTAATTCTTTTCGGTTAAAACAATGAACCATCCATCATTGAATATTTCTATAAACGAGACCTTAATTCAGTCGATCTGTTCTTTTGCTTAATGCAGGTTTTTATCCAACACGTGGTATGGAGCAATTATGTTTGGAGGAATCCTGTTTGGAAGACTAGTCACATGAATTTCAAAATGGTGTCTGGCAACAAGCTTTTAAAATAATTCATTTTTTCCAAAACATAATATTAAAGTATTGTAGGTATAAGATAACATATCAAGGTTGGGTCCTGTTAATACAGGTTAACTCCTTCAAAATATATTATTTTTACCTAGGATTTGATGGATACTATTGGAATCATCCGATGTTTTGGTAAATCAACCCTGACATTAAATAAACGGCCGTTTCCTATACTACCCTTAATTAAGACTATCTGATTTTAGTTTTTAGTCATGTGGAGCCCATGCCATCAGATGTTTCCTTCTATAAAATCTGTTAACAAAATAATTTGATCACTAATCCATTAAAGTTCACCAAAATATCTCTATGTTGAGATTTGTTTATATTTTTCTTTCGTGAATATAGCAATCACTTACATCACATGAGGTTTTGATGTAAAATCATTAATCCATTCTGTTCTTTTTTAACGATAACCCATCCCTTGATTTCACCCGATCAAAATCCGAACCTTACATCACATCAGCTTTTGATTTATTATAGATTTATGATTTGAATATATTTTTTGTTATTAGCATAAGCATTACTGTATATTAGGATTTAGATTCTATAAAGGATAAGCTTTTCCCTACCCTATGAGATTGATCAGTTCACATATTCCACGGATCAAGTTCTATAATTTGGCTTACATGTTCAAAGATAACTAATATTAGTGCAAGCAGGGCCGGCCCTGAGATTTGGCTGCCCGAAAGAAGGATAAAATGTTTCCCCGTCAATCATGATATGCTTTGCAGGTATTACCAACACAAACGAGATGTTACAACAAATAAGTGCTAAGTTTGTTTTATTGTAACAACATCGCCATTCATACGGTTGAAGGAAAATTAAAATGGTTAACTTAGACGAAATGAAATAAATAGAAGATACTATAAGAAGTACGAGTTCTAGCTAGCTATCTACCATTCAATGGTTGATAAAGGTTCAAAAATTGATACTTTCGGACAAGGGGTGGAGCACTTGCACCCTCAGCCCAGCTGGCTCCAAAACTTAATTTGGGCCCTTTAAGCAAGTTTTAGACCATTTATAAGCCTGATTTTGCTTTTTGCACCCCGTTAAAAAAATATACTTGCCCAAAGCAAATTTTTGCACCCCTTCATTGAGATCTTGGCTCCGCTCCTGTTTCGGACGATAGGGTAATGGATATTAACTTACCATTCAACCAATGATGATCGACACACACTCATGGAGGGAGAAGAAATTAAGAGTTTTAAAGAGAGAACGATGTTAAATTAGTAAATTTTATTTCTTAATATTTTGGTTTCTGTTATTTATAATAGGGATCCCTAAGCTAATGTCTTATTTATAGAGTGCCCATTCATACTCATACAGACTTGTCCTAGTTTTTAGTTCTAAAGACATTTAAGGCCAATCTCTTATTTTTTACACGTAAACCCTTTTAAGTATCCCAAGTTTTGTTGCCCCTTTTATCGTGATGCTCCGAAGTCAATCTTCGTTAACCTTCCCTCGGGGTCGGCCCTGAGTGCAAGTGTTTATATTGTATCCTTTTAGGGTTCATGTTCAAATCCTTTTTGGTTTTCATTTATCTTTGTAAGATTTAAGTGCATATTTCGGTAGATGAACAATTTATGCTCGGTAAACTCACTTTCTTTTCTTTTATTTAATGCAGGGGTACTTATGGTATTTTGACGAGGTTATCATCATAAGTTTCTTTAACCGAGAATCTTGTTATTCCAAATTTCCAATAAAAGTAATTACTATCAATCCCAGAAAAACACAACTCCAATAGAAATTGTGAATTCCAAAACAAACAGTAACTCAATAATTGCTCTTTTAACGTACACCTTGTATACATGATAACAATTGCCATCAAGGTTTCATCATTCCGATATTTTTTCGTATTTTTTCGTTTTATTTGATAATATTTTCATTTGATAGAAATGCGTGCATAAATAAATAAAATAAAATAAAACTAATCTTTCGGTAAAGAACAAAAACAGCACATTATTTTGAACCCAACCAACTCAATCTCCACTTAAGTATTCACACTACATTTTATACTAATTCGGCTTGACTCTGGCCGCGATGTGTTGACCATTGGTTATCACATCTCAAACTCACCACCTTTGGTGATTCTTCTTCTCAACTCCTCTGTTGATTCTCCCTTTGTTCTATGTGTTTATCCTCAATCTCATCCCTGTGATGATTCTTAACTCATATCCAGATCTCCATTCCTAGGTCTTGTGTTCTGTCTTTTGTTCTTTAGATTCTCTTCTTGTCCTGTCTTTTTTCCTCCGTCCTCTTTAGCTTTTATTTTAGTACTTTCCTCTTCAATTCATGGCGACATCATCCTCAAGCACTCATGATTTTGAAGACATCATCAATAAAATGTCAACTCTGCTGGAGTGTAATAATGAACTAGAATATGAAGACGGAGATTCACAGGAAGTACACCTACCAGAATGGAAAAGATGCATAGTCTTCAAACTGGTTACAGGGAGAGGCTATGCTTTTTATATAATGAAAGAAATGTTATCAAAAGCTTGGAAAACAACCGGAGAATTTTCCATCTCAGATCTTGGAAACAATATCTACAAAGTCAGATTTGAAAACCTATGTGACATGGAAGTAGTTCTGAAAAATTCGCCATGGGCTTTAAATAGTGAACTAATGGTAATGGAAAGATGTGATGGGGATCTGCTCCCAGAAGAATACGAATTCAAGTATGTCTGGTTCTGGATTCAAATACATGATCTACCGATTAGTATGTTAAACAGAAAAAAGATATTCGATATGGCGAAAAAGTTTGGTACACCCCAAAACATCACAGAGGAAGATGCTGCTAAATGGGGAAAGTTTGCAAGAGTTAGGGTTAAGATTGATATAACTAAACCTTTTCCAAAAGAGATGAAAGTCACTCTTACTTCCAAGAAAGTTCGCACAGCCAAGTTCAGATACGAAAAACTACCAAAATTATGCTATTTCTGTGGTTTGTTTGGTCATGTTCAGAAACAATGTCCAGTGTTATCAAAACATTTAGAAACGCTGCAATTATCGCCGGAAGTTTTCAGCGCAAGAATGGAAGACAAAAGGCTAGAAAGATACTCTGAAGATATCAGGGTTGATTTCAAGAACAAGGATAAAACAACTGCGTCTCTGATAGTAAATCCGGCACAAATGTGCAATCCGGTGATTCAGATCCCCCAATCTCCCACAACCAACAGACTAGTCGACAATAATGGAGAAATGGCAGACAACATTACAGCAGGCAAACAACGTGCAGGGACTCAGAAGGACAGGCCTGTTTCTCAACAAACTCCTGCAATTCCAGAAATCACGAGCACCAGTAATGTGTCCAATCGAAGGGTAGAGATTAATCCACAGATCGAGCCATCGAGTGGCCAAGGCTACAACGAATGGGCACTTCACACGTGGAGCAAGAGTCAGATACCTGCTGGAGGAGAGAGATCGGTGAGTGATGTTAACCCACAGGATAATCCCGTAAAAGAGGTAACGTCACACACCAATTCAACACAATTCGTTGCTCAGGCCCAAGAAAAATCAAACACGGGTAAACACGACCCAATCCAAAACTCAAAGATTAGATTAAGAGTGAATCGAGAAAATTCCCCAATTCCAAGCACTACCAGTCTACAAGTGAAGAACCCTAAACTAGTCTCTACATTTCATAACCCGCCTAATTGTTCTACTGACTCTGAAAGTGATGCCAGTCAAAATACACATACCCCAGATGAAACTAGAAAGGAGAGAAAGAAGAAACAAGGTCAGTGGAAGAGAGACTCCAGGAAGAGGAAGGATATATCGACTCAGGAAAGGGAGGTGGAGGAGGAATTTCTAAATGGGAGAAAACGTAATGCTTCACCGATGGATATAGATCAGGTACAATCACTCTCTAAACAAATACTATCTGTGGTACCTTTTGAACTAATGGGTGTGGTGGCTGCCCAAAATCAGCCACAAACTCAATGTTAGTCTACTCCTGGAATTGTCAAGGGTTAGGGAATCCCTCGACAATTCGTCATCTAAATTCCTTCTTGAAGACTTGTAACCCGAGCATTGCCTTCTTGTCTGAAACCAAGTTAGATAACAGTAAAGCTAGAAGATTTATCAACCAGTTAAGCTTCAATAATCACTTCATTGTTCCTTCTGTGGGAAGCAAGGGTGGTTTAATTTTTTTATGGCATGATAATGTGCGTTTAAATATTATAAAGAGCAATATCAATCTTATTCATTGTGAAGTCAATCAGATCATGATTCCAGCCTGGGATTTACTGTGTGTGTATGGTCCTCCTGTTAGAAATGACAGAAACCCCTTCTGGTCTTCTTTATCTAGCTATATTGAAGTTATAAGTAAAAATTTCAGTATAATTGGAGACCTTAACTCTATTAAATCGATGAATGAGAAAAGTGGGGGTAGATACGACAATAATAGTCACAACAGAGAGTTCAACAAGATGATCCATGATAGAGGATTAATTGATATGGGACACTGTGGTCCTGCTTTTACGTGGTCAAATAATGCCATCTCGTCCACTCCTATCTATGCAAGACTTGACAGATTCTTATGCTCCCCTAGCTGGTGGTTACTCTTCCCCGAAGCTGCTGTGTTTCACCTTCCTAGACTGGGAAGTGATCATTCTCCTATTTACTTGAATACCCACAGAACATGCAAGCGAAGAAAACCTGGTTACAGATTTGAATATTATTGGACTTCTCATCCTGATTTCCAAGATGAAGTGCAGAAAGCCTGGGATACTTCTAGTGGTAATACTTTGGAAAGACTTAGGGAAGCAGGAGAGAGTATCGCAATTTGGGGGAAGAAAACGTTTGGCAATGTTACTAAAGAAGTTGAAGATGCAAAGAAATACCTGCTGGAATTACAGAAAATGGCTCCAACTAGAGACATTAGAGTGGAGGAAGATGTTTTAAAAGCCAAGATTGAGGAACTCATGGAAACGGAGAGGATGTTCTGGCAGCAAAGAAACAAGAATACTTGGATCCCTAATGTGGACAGAAACACTCAGATTTTCCATATGGCAGTTAAACAAAGAAGGAGGAAAAACGCCATAGAAGCGCTAAGAGACTACAATGATCAATGGGTTTCTGGTCAAGACAACTTATCCAAGATGCTAATTAATCACTTCTCCAGCAACTTTAGAAAGGACCAGCAGGAACATCTTTTCACTATCAACTTCAACTCTGACACTCAAATTATGACAGACGAGAATAACATGATCAGCAGTATCCCAACTAAAGAAGAAATCTGGAATGTGCTCAAGAAAATGTGTTCTCTCAAATCACCAGGACCAGACGGCATGCCACCAATTTTTTACAAGAAATGCTGGGACAAGGTAGGGAACGAGGTAACCACTCTTATCAAAAATTGCTTTGCCTCCAGTAGTCTTCCTAATGGGTTGAATCACACTAACCTAGTTCTGATTCCCAAAGTAAGGTCTCCTTCGAGACCTGTAGAATACAGACCAATTGCTCTGTGTAACATTCTATACAAAATTGTCGTCAAAATTATAGCCCAGAGACTTAAACCCATGCTTGATAATCTGGTAGATAAAGCGCAGTCAGCTTTTGTGCCTGGTAGATTAATTCTTGACAACATTCTAACTTCTAAAGAGTTAGTCCACTCCATGAATCAATCTAACTCAATCTTAGGAGCTTTTGCATTAAAAATAGATATAAGCAAAGCTTATGATAGAGTCTCTTGGAGCTTTTTAGCCCATTGTCTTAGAGCTTACGGCATTGTAGGTAACACTTATAAGCTCATTATGCATTGTATAACTACAGCATCTTTTTCCATCATTGTAAATGGTACTCCAGAAGGTCATTTTGTAAGTGGGAGAAGGCTGAGACAAGGATGTCCTCTCTCACCTTACTTGTTTATTCTTTGTGCTCAGGGCCTATCTTGGATGATTCGTAAAATGGAAGCTAACTGTTTGTACAATGGCTATAGAGTGAATAGATGGGCCCCATCTATATCCCACCTAATGTTCGCAGATGACCTTCTCTTCTTCGGTACTCTTGACGATAGAACAGTTCAGAGTTTGCAAGACATTCTTTATGTGTATGCCAAGTGGTCAGGTCAACAAGAAAATCTGGAGAAATCATCCATTCTGTTCAGCAAAGGGGTTCACACTGATAGAAGAAACCAAGTGGCTGTAACTTTGGGAGTCAAGCATATGGAAGGCAATGATAAATACTTGGGATTTCAACTTCTAAAGTCTGCTTTCAGAATAGATTCTTTTGATTTCTTATTTGAGAAGATTGAGAACAAGTTAGCTGGTTGGAAAAGAATTTATCTGACTCATGCTGGGAAGACAGTCCTCATTAAGCACGTACTTGGTTTAATTCCTCCGTACTACATGGCTACATCCCTTCTCCCTAAAGAAGTTATTGCAAGATTGGAAAGGATCATTAGGAATTTCTGGTGGGGTCATAACCACACCACCAGAAAGACTCATTTCATTAACTGGAACAGGTTCCTAGACGAAAAAGAAAATGGTGGACTAGGAATAAGATCTCTAACTCACCTAAATAGAGCTTAGATTGCAAAACTTGGATGGAGATTACTAGAAGATGAGAAATGTGTGTGGGGAACCATCATGAAAGCAAAGTATTTCAGAGATAAATCGTTTTGGGAAGCAACTGCAAACTCTATAAGTTCTTCAACATGGAAAGCTATCATTGAATGCAGAGACGATTTCAAAGACGAATGCATTTGGATTATTGGTGATGGGGGGAGAGTTCATGTCACCAAAGATCCGTGGCTCATCAACCAAGCCAACTACAGACCAGTGCTAAGAGATAACATGTCCCTGGGAAATATCCACACAGTGTCAGAACTCATCCTCCAAGACCCCACCAGATGGAATGTTCAACTTGTTAACCAGCTATTTCAAGATCACTCGGCTACTCAAATTCTAAATACTTACATTCCAGATGCAGCTGAAGATATTGAAGACAAACTTATCTGGAAACCCCACCCAAATGGTAAGTTCTCTTGCAAATCCTTCATAAAAACTCTTAAAGATAAGCAGCCCAGTGCTTCTTCTAACCCTAGTGATATCTTCCCATGGAAATTATTTTGGAAAGTCAAAAACCTAGCACCCAAAATACATATCTTCATCTGGATAATGCTGCATGATGGTTTAGCCTTGTTCAAAACCCTAGGAAGAAATATAAACGGCATCAACCTAGAATGAAGATTATGTAGGGCGACCATTGAAGATATAGAGCACATATTTTTTCATTGTCCAGTGGCTGTTGCAACTTTCTTTGGATCGCCTCTAGGATGAAGAACTGAACAATACCGAGATCTGAATAGAAAACAGATTATTGCTTGTTGGTTAGATGAGAAGGGTGACTATGAAGTTTTTAGAATGGCTAGCTGTGTTATGTGGGAATTATGGAAAAACAGGAATGATAAAGTTTTCAACAACAGAGATCAGAGCATTCAAAGTATAATAAAGGAAGCCATGTTCTGGTTCAACTATTCTGCTCCCAGTCTACCGGAGGAAGAAATTCAAGACCATCCGTCTCACAATAAGAAGCAGGCTAACAAGTGGATACCACCCGATACTAATTGGACGAAACTGAATGTAGATGCGGCTTTCGACAACTACAACGGTGGATGGGCTGTGGTAGCTAGAGACTCAGATAATAAGTTCACAGGATGTGGTACCATGGCACAAGAGGTGATGACCCCTATTGAGGCTGAAACTAGAGCGGTGTTACTAGCAGCTGAATTTGATGTCATGAACAAATTGCAGAAGGTGATCATTGAAAGTGATGCGGAAACAATGGTTCAATTGTTGACTACTGAGAATAGTTATTATCCATGGAGATTGCGTCATCTCATACTTCAAATCAGGACTCAGTTGAAGAAAATTGCTGAAGTGAAGATAGTTTTCAACAAAAGAGATGGGAACGATGTGGCCCATGCTCTGGCAAAGTATGCCTTATCTCACCACTCCAACATGTGGTGGTTCTCCTCCAAACCCCCTATCTGTATTGAGGCTTGCTTGCAAGCTGACTATCCTATTATGTAACTGTGTGTTTTTCTCTGTTTAGCAAAAAAAAAAAAAAAAAAAAAAACTCAATCTCGAATGCAGAGACTGGCTCTGGCTGGAAAAACACTCCTGAATGTGAATCAAATAACTTGGAACTTGCAACAAGATATTCATGGACCATGGGGCTCTTATTTTGAAAACCTACCTACTGCTACAATTTTTTTTTTTTTTTTGAAAGAAAAAGGATGCATATTATTTTGAACCTAACATGCCGAATTCTATCATCGGGTTTATTTCCCTTCTTTTTAAAAAATGAGTTTTGTTGCATGTTCAATCATGTTTTTCACAAAATTTGAAATCATTATTTCTTTTTCTAAAAGAAAAACCAAAATTAAGATGAAAAACCATACTTCTAGGTTTTGTATTGGAGCCATTTATTTCTTTTTGCTGATCTCCTTAGGAAATTTGGGGAACTTTTCGCCTCTTTTGCAGTGACTATAGCACCAAATGTAGGATGATATCGATTTACAGTTCGACAAAGTATGTTTGGTTGTTGTAATGATTTAAATTAGAAAATCAAAGATGCATGGTCTTGACAAGATCGTTCAAATCAAAGATCATCAACAAGAAAAACTAACCAATATGAATAATTTATTAATTTTTCTTCTGGCAGATAGTTGAGAATTGTGTAATTTTAAATTTAGAGGTAAAATACTATTCCGAGAAAAGGTAGAAACGTAACATTGATAAGTAAAGCGTAAAATAATATTTTGATGACATCCCACCGAAACGCCCAATAGCCAAAATACTTGGCCAGGGATAGAAGAGGGAAGCGCAAACACTTCGTCATAAATAACAAGGTAATGCAAGCATCACAACGTGTTTGGTTGAGAAACTACTTGGAGACTCATAATTAGCTTAGAGAGAGATGGAGATGGAAAAATCAGCAATTGGATCATATTCAATGAAAGGTGGAACTGGTCGGCATAGTTATGTCCATAATTCCTCTCTTCAGGTACACAAAGTCTTTCTCCCTTTTCGTCGTCCACATATTCATTCATATATATTTGTTTGATTGGGATATTCTATTATATAATACGAGGTTTGAGAAAATCCGATTTTGTGCTGATGAAAATGGTTATGAAAGGTAATAGTCTTTTACTGTTGTTTCCCTGATGAAGAATGCAATCCAAATTGGGTTTCTAGCATCTGTTGGCGCTGTTGCTCTGAGTCTGAGAGTCTGAGATCAATGAGCTATTTTTTCATTTTTTGCTTGGAGTAACTAGCTTTTTTTTTCCTTCAGCACTCCACTAGTGTTTGTTGTTTCCGCTTGTGTTTCAATAGATTGAGCTTAACTTTATCTTGTTATCGGCAGAGACGTGGCATTGATCTTTCACAAGGGATGACAAAAGAAGCTATAGCTAAAGAATTCAATGTCGAAAACCAACTAATGAACAACCCAAGTGCCACCTTTCGCATTGTTGACTTGGGTTGTTCGGTGGGACCTAATTGTTATATTGCTATAAATGACATAATCGAAGCGATTGATCTTAAGTTCAAATCATATTTTCAAGGGCTTGAACTCAAGCAAAATGTAACACCTGAGTTTCAAGTATATTTTAATGACAAAGCATCTAACGATTTTAACACTTTATTTGCGCTGATTCCTTTAGAAAAGCGGTTCTTCGCATCAGGTGTACCTGGTTCTTTTTACGGCCGTTTGTTTCCTCGAGCTTCCATTCATTTTGTTAATTCGTCTACTGCACTTCATTGGCTCTCCAGAGTTCCAAAAGAGGCTGGTGATATTAATTCCTCAGCATGGAATAAAGGAAGGATACATTATACTAATGCTCCAAAAGAGGTCTTCCAGGATTATTCAGCTCAATATGTCATGGACATGGAAGCTTTTCTTCTTTCTCGGGGACACGAGATTGTTTGTGGTGGATTGATGTTTATTTTGGTTCCAGCTGTCCCTGATGAAACATTAGTTTCTCAAACAAGTCCTGGTGTACTTTTAGATGTTTTGGGATCTTGTCTCATGGAAATGGCGAAAATGGTAACCTTTATATATTTGAAGTCACAATATTGCAATGAGCCTGTATTTTTTCCGCACTCGTTTTAGGACTACATTGTATTCCAACACAACATATTAAAGTAACAGCGAAGAAGTGTTTCCAAACTTAGTTTGATTTGATTACTTGACACTGAGTGGGAATTGATATTAATTAGTTTGTTGCGTGCGTGTAGAATATTGTGGATGAAGCTAAAGTGGACTCCTTCAACTTGACAGTTTATTTCACATCACCCAAACAAGTAAAAGAAGTTGTAGAGAGAACTGGGTATTTCACCGCAGAAAGATTGGAGAAATTGGAGACGGTGTTTCCACAATCTAGTAGTGCTGTACAAATAATTAGTAACCATACGAGAGCACTAGTTGAAGAAATTATCAAACAAAACTTTGGGTTGAGTGATAATGCTTTACACAAATTGTTTGACCTTTACTCCAAAAAGCTTGTTGATTCTCTCTCAGTCTTTACAGAATCAGAAGACAAGTCTTTTCAAATGTTTCTTGTTCTGAAGCGCAACGACTTTATTATTGCAAGCTAATAAGGCGACAATGATCAAGTTGTTAATTGTGTTTCTGCCAACAGTTTCAAACCCCTTAATTTGGTTAATGGAAGAGTGGTACTTCTTCCTGTCTAGAAGCAACCTTACACTTTTTTTCATTGCGTTTCATATGTTTCATGTTTTAGTAATTTTTTCCTGGATCAACAATTTGTGAAAATAGCTTCAGCAGGCGTTGGTTGGGGAGAAAGAAGTAATTGTTAAGTGGTGTTTTTTTGGTGCGGGAGAAAGATGAGTGTATTCTAGTTTCCTGTTTCCGTACTTTCATTTCTATAAGTTGTGACAGCTTAGCTTCTAAATGTTGTTGGAATGCAATTTTTTATAGTCTTACAAGATGTAATGGAGTACGTTTTGCAGTCAGTAGAGCATGACTCTGCCAAGTAATGGAAATGCATTGCTTATAAAATATTTCAATGGAAGATAATGAAAATGAATGTTTTAAGAATAGAAGCATTGCCTATTTCAGTCACTAGTCTCAGGAACTTGCCAACATTAGATGTCTCTAGTTGCACGGATTTTGAAGGGTTACCTTGAAGTCGGCTATATACTACAGCCTTAATTTACCTGGTTTAATTGGGACCTTCCACATTAAATGGGGGCCAGGCACTAGAAGACAAAACAGGTCTCCCAATAGAAATTTGGGTCACCTCTTATAAAAAATCTTTCTAAATGCCTAAAATAGCCTTGAGTGATTAGTATTAAGAGTTAATGAAGTAGATTAGTGTGTTAATTGCGTTTACATAAAAATCAGATTTTGGGATTATTTTTTTTTGGGTTTTTATGTTTTGAGAAGAAGAAGAGGAGTTTTGAAAGGAAAAACTAGGGTTTTTAGAAATGAGCAGTAGGATCTTCATTTCCACCATTTTTCATGGCTTCCTCCATTAAAACAATCAGGTAAACTTGATATACTCTTCAAATTGTCTGAATGGTGCTCCAAGTGGTCGATTCATGGTCACTATGGAACTACTTAGAGTGAGGGTCGTTATAGTCGGGTGTTTTATACACCAACGACTAAAGAATCGTCAGTCTGTTGAGACTCAAGTGGACGATTCAAACCTGCAACTTTTAATGGTGATGAAAAATCGTCAAGGTGGTGTGTTAAACCATGACGACTGTTTATAATGTTCACCTAGAGTCGTTAGTTGATTCGTTTAATACCCAGACGATTCTCGAATCCAAACTCTCTGTATAAAAAGGCAAGTTTTTGTGTGTTTGAGTCGTCATAGGTATATTATGATATACTGACGACCCTAACCCACCATTTAATAATTTTTCATAGAGTCGTTTACCAATAACAAAGGGTCGTCAAAACAGGGTCGTCATCTTCAACCATTAACACTAACGACTCTATTTTAGGGAAGAAATTTTTGAAGTAGCAGAAAGAGGGTCGTCATCTTCAACCTAATACCCTAACGATTTTTCATAGAATCTGCATGCATATCAAAAGTCGTTAGGTATTTTTATTTACAGACTAACGACCCTAAATCTGTAACTGCTACTTTTCAGTTACCAAACTCATTTTCACAATCAAAATACAACAAAAAATCGAATACAAGGTGGGTTTAATTGGAGCCATAGCTTTCTTGGGTTTCGATTTTTTGGCGATGATTACACGATGAATCGGTTGAAGAAAAAAAAATTCTTCAAAATAGTCTTTAATGGTGGTGGTGGAGAAGAGAACAGGGAGGAGAGGAAGATGATGAAGAAGAGAAGCCTAATTAAGGTTAATTGATTTTTAATTTTTAGTTTTAGGTAAGGGTAAAATAGTATTTTCATAATCGGATTAATAAGCCCCTGATAATTTTGGGGTGCAAATAAAATTTGATGTCCCCCATTTAACGTGGAAGGCCCCCAATTAATCCAGGTTAATTTAATTCTTTCCCTTTTCTAGTATTTTTATATTTAGTTTTAGATTTATTTTAGGTATCTAGAGTATGCTATAAACAGTGCAACAATATATTAAATTCTCTTTAATCTCTTTATTCCGCATTCCTTTCTTTTTTCACATCTTCAGCTGCTTTCTTCTAGTTCATAACTAGTCGGTATTATTCTTACTATCAGGAATGGACGAAGCAAATCTTATTTTCGGTACTTCACAACTTTTTCGTAGTTTGATTGTTACAATTGCTCAAGAGGTAGCTCCAGAACTCAAAGGTGACTTGAACAAACTTAATGACACCTTGAGGATGGTCTATGCTCTAACTTATGAAGCCGAGAGATTTCTGTTGGAAAATTTGGGTAAAAACATAGGATGATAACACTAAAAGAAATTGTTGTACTTGTGACTTTCAAGGATCGAATAGATTTCTTTTAGACGATTATTTTTACCCTCCCAATATCAATTGGCGATTGCAACAGGTATGCGAAATAATGCCTTCAGAATACAATGAAAGCCCTACAACAGAGAAATTGGATTCAAGGTTTGCACCCCTTGACCCAATCAAGAACAAACTAGAAAGAATTCTGATGATGCTTTAGAAAGAGAGAAAACAGGTTTAATTGATTGTATAGAATGAGAGAATACCTTCACTACTTATAGGGATATTCATGCCTATTAGAGATACCTCTTCACTTCCAAAAGACACATAAGGTGTCTATTGGGAATGGTTATGTCTTTTATGAACCATCACACCCTTTGGATGTGCCTCTTCATCTCCAACTAACATCCATTGTGTCTAATCGACACATGACGCTCCCCGTCGTAGCAGCAATACAAAAAACAAAACCGTTTTATTTTCTATGTTATTGAAAATATCCAACAATTGCAACAAAGCGATGATATTGTTAAAAGTGCTGGGAAGGCTTAAAAATATTGCTTATGATGCTGAGGATGTACTAGATGACTTCTCATATGAACTCATGTGTCGTCGATTCGAAACGGACAATCTCTTTCCCAAGGTAAAGGATTTATTTTCTTCTTCTAATCGTCTTGTTTTTCGAACAATGATGGCTTATATGGTAAAAGATGTAAGTGAACAACTAAAGAAATTAAGGATAGTTTTGTACAAAATTCGCAAAGGCCGTCATGATACAAACAAGCGAGCAACCTCGGTCACAACAAGTATTTTGATAAAATTATTGGAAGGGAAAAGGATGTTGAATCTTCAATTACTCCACCAATCACTCCAAAAATTACTTCACCAATCACTCCACCAATCACTCCACCAATTACTTCACCAATCACTCCACCAATTACTCCACCAATTACTCAAATTATTTTGTAAATTTAGTTTCTCTCTTTACTTTGATGACTATATATACCTCCTATTTTGGAGATGAATACATAACAATTAATTTTGAGTTGAACCTTAAGTTTAACATGGTATCAGAGCTCCATGGTGAGTTGAGTGCTTCTTAGTAATAGTGAGTGCTTCGTTACTTCGATTGATCCTTCTTCCGCTGGCTTAAGGTTCTTGTTTTTCTCTATACACTTATTGAAACAAGTAAGTTGTACTACCGATTTTATGATAAACTTGTTATGTTGAGTTTATGATTATCCTTGTTTAAATCCTACTTAATCTTGTTAATCCATTTATCTTGGACTAAGTAAGTTGTACTGCTGTTTTTGTTTCTTACAAACTGTTATCATCTTTGATCAAGATATTTTTTTTTATCTTAGCTAATTGAGTTTGTTTTTCTTATAAGCAAACCCTTGTTAAGTTTGTTTTCATATATTTGGTTGATTTTTCGAACTTAATTTCTTTGTGCAAGAGAGAAAACTTGATTTGAATTTGAACTCTTACCGTTTTTACCCTTATATGACTTATTCCTCATATTTGATTACTCATATAATTTTTAGTTGCTAGCTAGTATGTAGCCGGTTAGTTTTTCGCCCCCCATAAACAGTTGTGTACACAATCAGTTTCATTTGTACCTTTTTTAGTCTCATTTGTTAAAAAAAAAAAAAAGCGCTTGCCAAGTTTTTTGCAAGCTGCTTGCGACCTGTATTCATACTTCATATAATTTCTTCTTTAATCGTGATAATGTCTTCCGTTAGACGTTGTGTTTACTGTGGAAGCAATTCACACTTCGTGGAGAAATGTTTCAAGAAAATTGGCTATCCCGATTGGTGGGACGCCTATAAAATACAAATAAAGATCGACCAAAGAGGGGTAGATACATGTACTTCAATGATGACTACGACAACCAATACTCATTCTTCCGTGGTTGAATCTCATTCTTTGGTGAATCAGAACCTTTTTAAGTAATCAAGTAAAACCGATACGGCTTTACTTACTACAAATTTAGAAAAAGATCATGGTTGGGTACTTGACTCCGGTGCCACTAATCACATGACATTTGAAGCATCTATCTTGAAAGATGCATGTGCACCTGGATGCTCAAAGGTGTATAAATGGTGTTCCGTATCCGGTTATTGGAGCTGGGAGAGTTGATCTGAATTCTTCTTTGACTTTAGAACATACTCTGTTGATTCCTTCTCTTTCTAATAATCTTTGTCCGTATCACAAGTGACTGCACAATTAAATTGTGTAGTATTAATCTATTCGACCTTTTGTTTTCTTCAAGATCTTGGTAACGGGAAGATAATTGGGCTTGGTATTAAAATATGAGGGTTATATTACATTGATGATGTGTGTGAAGGACGATCTTTATCGGCCAAGGGGTCATCTCCTGCAAATGAAGATCAAATTCTATGGTGGCATCACCGGTTGGGTCATGTTTCTTTTGGTTATTTGCAACACTTATTTCCAACTTTATTTTTAACTTGCAAGCCTTCTGATTTCAGTTGCGAAACTTGCATCTTAGCAAAGAGTCACCGTGCGACTTACCCTGATAGCTTTAGCAGAAGATTAATTCCTTTTGCTTTGGTTCATTCTGATGTTTGGGGGCCTTGCCGGATTACAAGTAATTCAGGATTTCGTTGGTTTGTTCTATTTATCGATGATTTCACGCGTATGACTTGGCTTTATTTGATGAAAAATAAAAGTGATGTAGCTGGTATTTTCAAATATTTTCATGTGATGATTCAAACACAATTTTCTACCGCTCTAAAGGTTTTTCGTTCTGATAATGGTGGTGAATATGTTAATGAAGTGTTACAAGGTTATTTCCAGGAACATGGTTTAATTCATGAGACTACTTGTCCTTCTACGCCACAAAAAAATGGTGTTGCGGAGAGGAAGAACAGAAAATTACTTGAGATTACTAGATCTTGTTTGATTGGAGCAAACATGAGGCCACATTTCTGGGAAGAATCTATCACTAATTCAGTGTATCTTCTTAATCGTGTAACGAATAGTGTTTTGAAATTTCAAACACCCTTGGATAAATTGGCTTCATTTATGACGATTCCTTCTCATCTTAAACTCCATCCGCGACTGTTTGGATGTACCGTTTATGTTCACATACAAAAATATTTGTGTACCAAGCTGGACCCATGTGCATTAAAGTGTGTTTTCGTTGGTTATCATCCGTACCAAAAGGGTTACAGGTGTTATCATCCTTCTACTCGTAAATTTTTTGTTAGCATGGATGTTACCTTCTCCGACCATGAGAAGTTTTATTCAACATATGAATCCAGTCCTACTCTTCAGGGAGAGAGTCAAATTGAAGAGTTGAATTGAATTGATTTATTTCCAACTAATAATGAGATAAATCTTCCGGTTAGTGAAGAAATTTCAAGTAACACTCATGTTTCTACTGATATTGGTGCGATCACTATGACACCCACGAAAACAGTTCAAGAGGTCGAAACTCATGTGATTGAAGTCCCAGTCCTTTCTTCACCAGTAGTACCTACAACGAGTCATCCTCTTGCTGAAACTCATGTTACTGAATTCCCCGTCATTTCTTCACCAATAGTACCTACAACGAGTTATCCTCTTGCTGAAACTCCCGAGGTAAACCAAAATCCTTCAATTAATACTGACAATACTGGTGAGTTACTTGAAACTGATAAGTACCAATTACCACAAAGAAGTAATCGTGGAGTTCCACCAGATCGTTTTTTACCTGAAGCAATTAGGAAGGTGAAATACCCTATTTCAAACTACATGTCTACTCATAAATTATCAGAAGCTAGCAAAGCGTTTGTCAGTCAAATGGAAGATGTTATTATTCCCAGAACAGTAGAAGAAGCACTATCTAATCCGAAATGGGCTGGTCCTATGAAAGAGGAGATGGTGGCACATGAAAAAAATGGTACATGGGATATAATCTCACTACCAGAAGGAAAGAAAACAGTTGGCTGCAGGTGGGTATATACTATCAAGCATAATCCAGATGGATCGATTGATAAGTACAAAGCAAGGCTTGTGGCTTAGGTATTTACCCAGACTTATGGTATTGATTATTAAGAGACATTTGCTCTTATTGCGAAATTCAATACTATTCGAGTCTTGCTCTCCTTGGAAGCAAACTTAGGATGGGCTCTACAACAGTATGATGTAAAAAATGCTTTTTTACATGGTGATTTGCAAGAAGAAGTCTACATGACACTACCTCCAGGTTATAATTCTCCAAACAATTCTAATGTTGTGTGTAAGTTAAAGAAGGCTTTATATGGTTTGAAACAATCTCCCAGAGCATGGTTTGGTAGATTTTTAATCTCATTGGTATGCATTGCAATGAAGAAGTTTGGGTATATCTGAGTAATGCCAAATATTGATCATACCTTGTTCCTTAAAAGAGTAGGTGACAAGGTAAATGCTCTTATTATCTATGTAGATGATATGGTGGTAACAGAAATGACCAATAGTAGGAAGAGATGAGTAATCTAAAGAATTGCTTGTATTCTGAGTTTGATATGAAAGATTTGGGTGGACTTAAGTACTTCTTGGGTATTGAAGTTAATCGATCCAGAAAGGGAATTTTCTTATGTCAGCGAAATTATGTGATTGATTTGTTGAAGGAAACTGGTATGACTGGTTGTACGCCAATATGGTCTCCTATGGAACAAAATCACGGTCTTGAAGAATGTTCTGATCAAATACCAGCAGACAAAGGACAATACCAGAGGTTAGTTGGTCGCTTGATTTATCTTTCTCATACAAGGACAGATATTGCTTATGCTATAAGTGTTGTAAGTAGATTTATGCATAATACGGGTCAGGAACACATGGATGCAGTCACCAGGATACTAAGATATTTGAAGTCCGCACCGGGCATAGGTTTGATGTTTTCAAAACATGGACATCTTGATGTATCAGGCTACACTGACTCAGACTGGGGAGGTAAAGGTGACAGGAGAAGATCAACATCTAGGTATGTTACCTTTGTTGGAGGAAATTTAGTGACATGGAAGTCTAAGAAACAACAGGTTGTTTCCTTATCCAGTGCTGAAGCAAAATACAGAGCAATGATGAAAGGCATTTGTGAATTGTTATGGTTAAAGAGGCTTATGGAGGAGCTTGGTTTCCCTATTGAAAAACCTATGAAGTTGTTTTGTGATAACCAGTCAACAATCAAAATTGCAGAAAATCCAGTGCAACATGATCGAACAAAGCACGTGGAAATTGATAGGAACTTCATTTATGAGAAACTCGAAGAAAACATTATTGAAGTACCATATGTCCGAACAACACAACAGCTGACAAAGGCCGTATCAAATAATATATTTAACGATTCACTTATCAAGTTGGGCATCTGTGACATATATGCACCACCTTGAGGGAGAGTGTTGAATCTTCAATTACTCCACCAATCACTCCACCAACTACTTCACCAATCACTCCACCAATCACTCCACCAATTACTTCTCCAATCACTCCACCAATTACTCAAATTATTTTGTAAATTTAGTTTCTCTCTTTACTTTGATGACTATATATACCTCCTATTTTGGAGATGAATACATAACAATTAATTTTGAGTTGAACTTTAAGCTTAACAAAGGATATATCGAATTTACTATATTTGTTGATCATACATACCGTCGAAGGATTCTGCTCAATATGAACAAATATCGGTCGTACCAATAGTGGGTATGGGGGGACTCGGAAAAACGAGACTAGCTCAATCAGTCTACAATGATCAATGTGTTATTGAATACTTCGAACTCAGAATATGGGTTTCTTTATCTTCTGGTTTTGATTTAAAAGAGGTTTGAAGAGATATCATAAGATACATTGATATTAACGCTAAATATGATGATGATTATGGAAGTCTTCAGCTAATGATCAGACAAGTTACTAAGATGTTGAACGGGAAGAAGTATCTGCTAGTACTTGACGACTTGTGGGATATTGAGGGTCTAGACAACTGGGAAAGGCTACAACACATTTTCATGTGTGGTTCTCATGAAAGTAAGATTTTAGTCACAAGTCGTAAAGCCCACGTTGCATCTGATGTCCTACGGGTCATCCCTGCTTATCACTTGCAACAATTATCAACAGAAGAGTGTTGGTCAATTATCAAGGAAAAGGCTTATTTTTGTGGCGGGGTATTGGAGAATCCGAAAATGGTGAACATAGGAAAAGAAATAGCAAGCAAATGCTGTGATTACCACTTGCTGCCAGAGTATTAGGCAACATTTTGTGCTCAAAACCAAAAGACATGGAGCAGGCTTTACTTCTCGAAGCCAAAAGGAGCATCTATTCAGCAATGAAGTTAAGTTACGACCGTCTGTCGTCATCAGCTTTAAAACAATGCTTTGCTTACTGTTCTACATTTCCTAGGGGTCGGGAGATCGATAGAGAAGCTATAATTCAGTTATGGATGGCGGCAGGCTTTCTTGTACCATCAAGTGGAGAGATTTCAATGGAGGACGTTGGAAATAAGTATTATGACATGTTGCTGTCCGATTATTTGTTCCAAAGTGTAGAAAACAAGGATGAGTTAGCTGATGACATTCAGAAGTGTAAGATGCATGATTTTGTACATTATCTAGCGCCTACTATTGTTGGCGATGATGGGTGCTCATTTTCAACAGCCAAGAAGGTAGTAGCAAGTGATTCTGAAACTCGACGTTTGGTTTTTGATGAAGATATGCCGAGAATGTTGCCAGAAGTTGGTAATTATAAAAATAGATTGCGCACGGTTGTGGCCCTTGAAGCAGGAGACTGATAATATTCAAAATATTTTTAGGAATAGGAATTTGCGTGTAATATACTTGAGAGGTTCGTCGACCCAGAAAGTTCCAGCTTCGCTTTCAAAGTTGAGACATTTAAGACATCTTAACCTCTCGGGCTGCTCTAATCTTGATGTATTGGATGATCACTCTGTCAATAAGCTCTATAATTTGCTGACACTGGTATTACACGGCTGCAACTCGCTTTCGAAACTTCCAGAAGGCATTGGATCATTGAGAAGCTTGAGGCACCTTGATCTTTCAGTTACTAGTCTCCGGAGTTTGCGAACATTAAACGTCTCCAACTGCCCAGACTTTGAAGAGTTACCTGAAAACATTGGAGCCTTGAAAAATCTACGGATCCTTGATATTTCAGATACGAAGGTGACTAAATTACCTGACACTATCTGTTGTCTTGAAAGATTGGAGAAGCTCAGATTGCACTCATGTCACAACCTGGAAGCTTTTTGCCTAGAGGAATTGAAGCACTGAGCAGCTTAAAAGTGCTTGACATCTCTGGTACAAAGATCAAAGTAGTACCTGAGTTTCTTAACGGGAAGGAAAAGATTGTAGTTTCTTGCTCTGAGAGTGTCTGTATGAATTCTGAGATACGAATTTCAAAAGTCTTGATTCAGTTGATGTGTTTTTAAATTGTAATGTTTCTAATTTAATGATATATTAACTAGACAATCTCTTACACTTAATGCCTATGGTTTTCCTAGACTACAAACATTCATTCCGGAAACTTGCAGTAGTACTGGTACATATGAGCCGGAAGCACAAAAAAATATATTACAGGTATCAAACCTGCAACCCTAGGCAGTAACTGACACAAAAAGAAGTTAATGATCCATACTGATAGCTACAACTCTAATTGTGTTCATTTCCAAAACTTAAATTCAGCCAATCAAAGGAAATGACCAACACAAAATAATATATGCCAGGACTTTCGATTTTGTTCATCATCATTTAGAGGAGATGCGGGCAGCACACTTAACTTAGATTATGCATGTATGCTACAAAATAAAATACTAACAAAAGATTTCGGACAGATGCACCTCTTGAAAACTGCACTCACATCATGCAGGGATCTCACCGTCTTCTAATTCTTCGTCGCTAAAACCTTGGAGAAACTCAGCATCAAGATCAAGAAAGTCATCAGGATTGATATCTCCAATAAGCCCTGAATAAGCATCCCTAAGATCTTGTTCGAAATTAAAACCGGAATTTTCTGGGAGTTCCAAATCCTCAAAATTGGAAAAGAATAGTTCATCAGTATCTTCTGTTTCCCTCCTCAATATTGATTCTGCATTTACACAATTTATAGGATCTAATATCTGTGGGTCCTCTTCTTCCTTTGGTTCTTCTTCCTTGAAGGTAACATGTTTAGGGATCGGGGAATTAGGTTCACTTAACTTGCAGGGGGGAGGAGCTGCGTCTTTAACGATTTTAAGATCAAAGCTGGCAGAAGGAAGAAATACATAAATTACAGGATACTCCACAATGAGTGTGTTTGCTAATTGTTCGCATATTGAGGATTTCATGTCCAATTCACGATATGGAGACTTGGGATGCTGCAAGACAGACAGGGAATGAGATTAGGACTTTTTACACATCAAGAATTTGTACACAGCAGCGCAAATTCACACCACAATTAGAAATACAAATATTACTGAACAACCGAAGAACAAACCAAGATTTCTTCAACCATGCATAATTATAAGGAAAGACAGGTACCTTTGCATTTGTGCGAATGAAGAATTTTAGACGATCTAACTGCTCCTCGCAGAATGGCCTCAGCTTATTATTCCAGGGACCAAGCTTCAGATGCTTCTCAATTACTGAACAGAGTTTAGTACGTTCATCTACTCTGTGCAACAAAACCAGACATACCGAGGCCATTACGTAAATTAATTTGTAATTGAAATGTGTGGGAAGAAAACATAATAAACATTGATGTTCAAAACTAACTACTCAAGAAAAGCATTAGTTATATGACTAACCTGTTGTCAACTATAACTACATCAGTTGAATGAAACCGCCACTCAATCGTCCATGAAATGGACGCATTCCTGAAAGAAAATAAAGACATTGCAAAGAAGTATCAGTCGGCAATCCTTTAAAAATTGTTGGTCTACTACTCAGCAGAAATATGACTTAATTATGTTGGATTCTCCGTGACACCTAGAAACCATTTCAGGCTATTTAGCATATAAAAAAATTCAAACTTAGAAACTCGAAAAAGATAAAATAAAGCAACATAAATCCATCATTCATTGCCGAAACCTTCAACACATCCTTTTCTTTATTTACTTGGCAATTAGCAATACCTTACACCATGAACAACAATATAACTACTAAAAAAGAAGTTGACCGGTTTAATGCTGTAACAGCTAGTCAGAAATCTCGTGTGGAAGTGCAGCTCATCGCACCTTGACAGATGCTGCTTTTGCACATATACAGATGTTCATCATTCGGTGTCTACTACAACAAAGTGGTATTTGCATCGAGAAAAACTTATGTACGATCAACAACTATACTTAAGCCTTTGAGAGCCATATATGGTACTATAAGCTAGATATAACGACGAAATCTAAGTCAGCTCATATATAAAATCACAAATTTCGTTTTAATGAAGTAACAAACTAAAATACAGCTGACAATATGAACGGGTGGATGAATGTTGAATCTTAAAGACCCATTCGCAGCTGAGTTAAAGTTGGTAGGTGATGTGAAAACAATCCCTGTGTAATGTGGGATTCACAAAACCAGCAAAAAAAAAAAAAAAAAAATCCCAATCCCCATTCTAGGATATGTCTTAACATAGAGTGGAAGCCTTGACCGAACATAAGTTTCATAGCTAAACAGAAATTTCATCTACTAAGCAAAAAAAATAAAAATTTATGTTGCCTGATTTCGATATTTGTATCATAAATTGAGGGTTCAGGTCCTGAATTGATAAATCATTCAAGTTACTGTTATAGAATTGAAATACAGAACAGAAAATGAATCAAGTAAGAATAAATCACACCTTTGTTGGTAAGAGGACATGTTTTTTTGCCTCCTAGACATTCCATCTGGAAGAAACACAAGTTGTGTTCTTCTTCTTGTCGCTGCTAATCTAAGTTTATAAATCCTAAATGGCAACCTATTAGACTCCCCCAAAGAATCACCAAATACAGCTTTTCTCGTTCTCTTTGCAGATTCAGCTACTCGTTTAGCTTCTTCTAAGAATCTATAATCAGAGATGAGAAGATTATCATCGAACTGCGATAATGGAACGATTTCATCACGAGGTCTTTTACCAGTACATGAAGTTCTTTGTTTGTGTGATTTTACACAAGGTAGACTACATGAACGAATTAAACAGCCTGGGCATTTGTATTTCCATGGATTTTCTTTACATTCTTCACACATTGAGGAGGACTCTTTCAATTTAGGGTTTTCTGTTGATGATTTTTCCTCTTCCCCTTCCACCATGATTACACACAAAATTAACCCCAAATTTTCTTCCTTTCTGTAAATTAATGGTTGGGTTTGTGATTAATTATTGGATTGATTCTTTCTGGGGAGAAAATTTGGGAGGCTGTGGCAGAGAAAGAGGGGTTTTAGAAGAAGAAGAAGAAGAAGAAGAAGAGCCAAAAAGGTAATTTAGGTTTTCCATATTGAATTCAGTGTTCAACACTAACACCGCACTCTGGTACATATGTGTATACGTGACAACATCTAACGGTGTCAAACCATCACAGGACTCCATCCGGGTTGCACAAATACGGGTACGGGTATCCGGTAACAATGCGTGTCCGATATCAAAATTTGTTTGTTTCTGACGTCTTTTTTATTAGGCGCCACTCGCCGATTCATTGCCATGCAGCATGAAGAATGGCAGAAGAATCTCTGCTCCAGCAATACACCAAACTCAACCACTTTCATTTCGTGTCAATCCGCCATATCCTTCTTCTGCTCTATAAATACTAAGCAAATTCAGTTCTCCGCTTCACAGATCAAATCATCTCATTCTCATTTAAATATAGTTGTCTAGCCATGGCTAAGTCTTTCTTCTTGATAAGTCTTTGTTCAATTATTTTGTTTCATGGATGTTTAGCTCAGATTGAGCAGCAACAGGTATGGGGAGGACAACAACAGCCACAACAACAACGACAACGTCAGTCCCGTCAGCAAAGTGAGTGTCGCATTGAGAATATACAAGCTCTTGAACCCACTAGAACAATCCAATCTGAAGCTGGTGTTACTGAACGTTGGGATGAGAATGAAGAACAATTGCAGTGCGCTGGTGTTGCTGTTACTCGTCATGTGATTCAACCTAGAGGCCTTCTCTTGCCTGAATTCGTCAATGCTCCTAAACTTATCTATGTTGTCCAAGGTTAATTAATTAGCTCCATTTCCATGTACATATATATGTTCATGCGGTTACTGGTTTTGCATGTCTTTTATAGAATACGAGATCGATATTATAACATTTTCTTTATTTAATAATTTATATCTATACCAACTGCAGGTAGGGGTATCCAAGGAGTTTCGATTCCTGGTTGTCCAGAAACTTATCAATCATTCCAACAATTAATTGAAGGAAGAGGCAGCCAAGGCCAACAAAGCAGGTATAGAGATGAGCATCAGAAGATCCGACACTTGCGACAAGGCGACATTGCAGCATTGCCCATTGGAATCGCTCACTGGTTCTACAATGATGGAAAAACTCCACTTGTCCTTGTCAGACTTCTTGACACAAGCAACGCCCAAAACCAACTTGATCAGAGACCCAGGGTAAGGGTTATATAACCATGCATGCTGCTACTAATATCTCCGCCCCAAGAACGAATTCGAATCATTAGAACCAGAAGAACTAAATTAAATTTTCACAATAAACATCTAATTTATATCTCTTTTGATCATGTAGAGATTCTACTTGGCTGGAAACCCGCAACAACAAGGCCAGACAACCTACCAGCGAAGCCGCCAGACCGAGGAGGAGAGATCAGGCAACAACATTTTCAGTGGATTCGACGAAGAGATGTTGGCAGAAGCTTTCGGTGTTAGCACCGAGACAGCAAGGAACCTGCAGAGCCTAAACGACAACAGGGGCAACATTGTCAGAGTTGAAAATGGACTTCGAGTGATTAGACCACCAAGAAGAGAAGAAGAAGAAGAGCGTGAACAAAGAGAAACTAAGTACAACGGTTTCGAGGAGACTCTTTGCGCAGCTAGACTTGTCCACAACATCGCCGACCCCGTTCGTGCTGATGTTTATAGCCCACAAGGAGGAAGAATCAGCAGTCTTAACAGTCAGAAATTACCCATCCTCAGCTATCTCCAATTGAGTGCCGAAAGAGGAGTTCTTTACAGGGTAAGATCAATAAAACATACTCAAATTTGAGTACGGCTTAATAATCATGTTCCTAACTGATCAAATAATTGTGCCTACAGAATGCTATCATGGTACCTCACTGGAACTTAAATGCCCATAGTATCATCTATGTCACACGAGGAAATGGTAGAATTCAAATTGTTGGAAACTACAAACGTCCCGTATTCGATGGACAGGTCCGAGAAGGTCAAATTTTGACAGTTCCACAGAACTTTGCTGTGGTGAAACAAGCAGGAAGCCAAGGATTAGAATGGGTTGCATTCAAAACTAACGACAACGCCATGATCAGTCCTCTAGTCGGAAGGATTTCAACTCTAAGGGCAATGCCAGAAGGTGTTTTGATGAACTCGTACAGAATCTCAAGGGATGAAGCAAGAAGGTTGAAGTTCAACAGAGAGGAAATGGTTGTTTTTGCTCCAACTAGGTCTGGTTCCCAGCAGGAACAGAGATGGGCTTCTGCTTAAAATATATATATATATATATATGTAAATTATGTTTTATGTAATTAGGTCGCGTAATAAAAATCCTTATGAAGGTAGAGAGGTTTGGCTTGGCTCAGTTTGTTCGTAGCGCCAATTCGGTGTAAACATGATCAAACACTTGGAGATAATAAATGGTAGTCGTACTTGCATTTCATATACATTATTAATGACCGTCTAATATGCACATTATTTCATTATATACCGACTTCGTACTTAGCTTTAGTCGTAGTAGTAGTAGTGGTGGTAGTATATATAGTGGTAGTAGTAGGAGGAGGAGGAGGAGGAGCAGCAGCAATAGTAGCACTTATTGTGAGTTGGGATAAATGTCTTTCTTCTCATATTCTTCGACAGATTTAAAAAGAGCTGAGATGTTTCCTTTGCCAAATCCTCCACATCCTCCTTTCTGAACAATATTACCTTCTTCATCTTGCACCATACATCCAATCCGTTGTATTATCTCTATCAGTATTGTTGGCCTGAAAATGTCATGCAATAAGAGTTCAAAGTTTAGGCTAATGAAATACAGAAAGAGGATACAGTATTGTTAGTCCTGCTTACCTATCGCTCACGGGCTTGGCGAAGATTTGAAATACAACCCCTTGATCATCTTTATCCACCAAAATCCCCAACTCTTCACACTCCTTCATTTGTTCATCTTTCAAAACATTAACTCCAATTCTATGCTTCAAAGTTCTGTAGTAAGTTGTTGGTGGTGGTGGCATAAATTCAAACCCGTGACGGCTTCTTTTTTTCATTTCTTTCAATGTCGTAAAGATATCTTCACTAGCAAATGCCATATGCCCTACTCCTTCACCTTGGTTGTGTTCAATATACGTCTGGATTTGACTCTTTCTCTCTGTACCATACACCGGTTCTGTTATATTCAGCAGCACTGATTCTCCGTTATTTGCTAGTACTGCTGAATTTAGACCGCTCTCAATTACTCCTGTTAGGTCATCTATGGTAAACTGAGAAAACTCGTGAAACCCAGAAAACATTTTCACATATTTAACAACTTCTGGTAAATTCATTACGTTCCCTGCTACATGATCCAAGCGTCGTATCCCAAAATCCTCTAAATCCTTTGAAGCCAGTGCTGGTTCCTCATCATTTATACCTATAAGATAAAAAAAGATAACGGGGTCACGTACATTAATAAGTGTGTATACTGTAAACACCAAAGCGGACCACGCAGTGAAGATATATAGTAGTTCTTATGCGTGCGTCTGGGCAAAAGCATTGTCGAGGCTGCTAAGTGCACAAATTATTCTTCATCAATATACAATTTTATGCAATTTTGATTAATTTGGAAGTCTTTCGGTTGCCTTTTTCCTAGTCAAGGCGTAAATAACTACACATACTCTCCTCCCAGAACAATTGTTAACTCATATTATAGTACACATAATACGCACCTTTGAAGCCCGGCAAGAAATTGAGACCAAGATTGGAATTTTTGAAGCTAATGTAACGCAAAACAACATCTCCATAGAGTTCAATCTCTGAGATGATAATACCATCATTGATTTCCATTGGAGGATGTGATGATCTGGCACCGCACGAAATACTGATATTGAATGCAGACTTTGCATCTTCGACTTCTACAGCAATTGCTCGAACACCAAGACCATGTGAGGTGGAAAATGAACCAGCCTTGAAATGATTAAAAGTAGGAATGGAGGCAGTGCTAGCAGTAGTGCGAGTTAGTATTTCGGCCACCGAAGAAGAGTAAGGAGCTGTAAAGAGGATGTTAAGATCACCTGAATGGAGCAGATAAGATGCATGCACCATATTCCCCGTGGAAAGGTCAGATTTTTGTGTGATTGGTATGCCAAGTCCGTATGAAAATCGTTGAGCCACATTGATTGCGTCACTGCACCAAAACTCGACGTGGTGGAATTTTTTGACATGAAATTTGTCGGATCTTAGATTTGTTCTTGTGAAATTTCCATAACCGACTAGTTTGAATGATCCATCACCCCCATGGTTGTTATGCTGTTGCTTCTGCATATCATTCTCCATCTCGCACTCTCGCAAAAATATCTGTCTAATTTATTCTTGCAAGGCTAGCTATGATAAAGAAAATTTGAAGATGAGAGAATTTTGTCATTAATAGGCTTCACGGGTTCTCTTTATATAGTAGATGGGTTTAGTTAGAGTATATATGAAGCAAGTCGATACGGTAAATGCAATTCTAATGATGAGATAGTTAAAAGCTTTATGTCAATCTCTTTATCATTGCAACCGTTACTATGAAATAGTTAAATGGCTTATGCTAATCCTGTTTGTCACTGCTACCGCGGCAATGGAATAATTAAACGGCTTTTGTTAATCCTGTTTGACACTGCAATTCCAATTTGATAAAGATGAAATAATCATATATGCCTTGTGTTGATCCAATTTAATGCAAATGAAATAAATATGGTAACTTCGATCAACATGTGATATTTAAATGCGTTGTGTCAATCTCTAGCTAGTAGCTACGACTCTCAAATTATAAGGAAGAAAACACTTAATTTTTTAATTTTTTTTTACCATAACGTGATGGGCTAACTTACGGTGATCGTGGAATTATGTTATCTGGCTAGTTTAGGGCCTATAAGAATTATTTGAGGCCAAGACAAAAATGGGTTATTATGAAGTTATTCCAAAAACCCATGTTGAGATTATTAGTCCCATATTGTTTATATTATCTCAGTAATCTGAGATCCTGCGGTTTATAGTCCTTAGGGTTACTCCACTCATTGCCAATTGGTTTTGGGTTGGATGTTCATATTTTAACATGGTACCAGAGGCGGAAAGTGTCAAAACAAAAAAAAACATGGTACCAGAGCAGGCCATTTGTGTCGAGTCGTTTGACCACACCTTTACTCCGCGTCACCCGATTTATCTGTCCACGTGTTAGACCCAACGAGGCTACACGTGAAGGGGCATGTTGATATTATTAAATAGTCCCACATTGTTTACATTATTTGGGTTATCTAAGATCATGCGGTTTATAGTCCTTAGGGCCACTACTCATTGCCAATTAGTTTTGAGTTGGATGTCCAAATTCTAACAATCTCTTAGCCAAATATTTTCAAAATAGGCTAGTTTACACGTGATTAATTAGTGTTAATTAATCATTTTGGGTGTTAATTAACTGAGTTATATATGTGAAATCAACTAATGTTAATGGAACTTCAAAACATCAAACAATTGAATATTTTTTATTTATCTTTAAAAAACACCAACCCATAATCGGTGGATGTTCATGTTTTTGTGGACCAATTTAGAGTTGATGTTCTTCATTCACGAAGGACAACACGAATCGGTTTATGTAAGTAAACACAAAGACCGATACTTAAAAAACGATACGTTAACGAATTATCTGATATAAACCGACTGATTTATTTTCATGAGAAAAAAAATATCCATTCATACTTTTAGGACACATTCATTTCAAATCAATCTAACCACTTTCATAGGCATCACGGATGCACTAATTAGCACGTGCAACAAGCCTTTGAATCCCTATGCGATCCTAGTGAACGAGTTATAGTTTCGTGAGGGTTTACATAAAGATCTACCCACAAAATCTACACAATATTCTATAAAACTATCAATTTTCATCCGAGGAGGAATCTTCGTCCGTCTCAACGAAACCCTTCATAATGTCCAGGGCATATTCCGGGATTTTGGATATTATGAGATGATAGCTTTCATCAAATGTGAAAACCTCTCCCCTTTCCTCCAAGTAGTGTGCTTTTACGACTTCCTCCTACAAAAACACCAGCACAAACTTACTTTGTTAGTGTTGTTTAATTAGAAGATCAAAGAACTTAGATTGCGTAAAGTAAACTCTAAAAATCCTTATAAATTGTTGCAGCGAGAAGCTTAAGTGGCTAACATGAAGATTCGTTGTTAGAAAGCTATACAATCAACTAGCACATTTTGGATAACTTGGTACCTATCATGAGTTTGTTGAATAATTCTTCTCTTAGTATTCCCATAATCTCAACATATTTGATATATATTTTCGCCCGAAAGGTTTCGAGATCTATCCTTTCGGGGGATACAACTCGACTTTTGGTGTATCATGCTTTGATTATGGCCAAATCTTCACTTGAATCAAATGATGTCATGGTTGTAGAGGTATGAAGTGTGTGTTTGAAGAGTATATGAAAGTAGGTGTGTGGCGTTTGAGTAGTGGATGGAGCAGGAGTTAATAAAATATGCAAGTTTGTGGCAAATTGAGTCTGGGAATGAGCTCTCTTTATGTAGATAAAAACCCCAACGACTAGTTTTCTCGAAAAATATGAAATTATTGGGTACAGTCGGCCCTCGTGAATGCCCATTTAGACCTATTATTTTTGGTAGAAAATGGAATCAGTCTTTGTGGTTGTCAGCATATACAGATTGTGTCTTTGGAAATCAAAAATAAAATAAATTGAACTTTCCACCGACCACAATCGGTTCATATTTTTACGTACACACGTAACCCGATTTTGTCTAGATAAACACACAAAAAACTACCATTTTTTATGGCTTGGAGAATCGGATTACATGAAGACCTTTATAAACTGACTGTATACTTGTATCTAAAAAAGAATAAATTAAATCATGCATAAGCCAATTGTTGCATAAACCCACTACATATCATAGTTATAATTAAAATCCATTAGATAATTGTACCATAACTAAAAACCATCACAACTTTTATGATAACTACAAACCATTAAAATTCTTAGTATCTTAAATTCAATTAGATAGCATATAAAGAAGAAATCATCAAGGAGAAATAGCATTATGAGCAATCGCATTTGGAGAAGCGACAGCAATACCACCATTTGCACTAGCACCAACATCTTTTGCCTAAAGCTTCATCAGCATGTTTAAACATCTCCTTAAACTCCAACAGATCTATAATTTCTTGTCTCCAACGTTCTGCAAAGCTGTCGAGCACCCCAATTTCCACATATGCAAGTTTAATTGCAATTTCCAGAGCCTTCTCTAGTATGGTTTATCGGTAAAATGCAACATTGTATTTGTTCACAAATATTTTCTATGGATCCCTCTAAAGATCACTTACTTGGATTTCACGATTGTAAAATTTTAGATGGATGAAATCCATATCTACGTAAAAGTTCAATCAAAACAAAAATCTATTTAGCTAGACAATTGGTGCATAAGATAGTATATGTAATATGATTTTGTCTAGAAAACTTCACAGAAGAATGAAACCCTAGGAATAGGTAAATAAGTCATATAAATAGATACATATTTCTGATATGGGAATCTCAAAAGGCAAGTGACCTGATCGGTAAATGAACCACATATATAAAAAACGATTATAAGCACAAAATTCAAAATACCAAAATAGGTATATGATGATTAACTTATAAACTGATTCTAGTTATGTCTTTCAGAATTGAAGAACTACCCAAAATTGGTACATGTTAATCATCTTATAAACCAATCTAGTGCATGTTCTTCATAAAACGAAGAACATAAACCTAAAATTGGTGGATACGGTGGATCTACAGAAACCAATTCTGGGTAGAAATCATAAATTTTGATTTTCAAAAATGGGTTTTAAATGTGTAAATATATGAATGATCTTTATAATATATAGAACGGGTTTGATGGGGATTTAGCTTACCTATGTTGAATCGGCGATAGTTGGACAAAAATAAGAAAACAAAATAAAATTATAGTAGAACCTCTATAAAGGAATAAACTCCATATAAGAATAAAATAATTTGGTCCCAACTTGGCTTAATCAGTGTAAAAATTACCTCCATATAAGAATAACCTCTATATAAGAATTTTTTTTACGGTCCCAAGGGTATATAGAGGTTCTGCTGTATTAGGGTTTATAGAATTTGGAAAGATTAGATGAATATAAAGGTTTTTTTTTTTTTAGAAGGTTAGATTTTTTGGTTTTTATATATGAAAATAGAAATGAGTTGTATTTATATGAGTTAAAATGGTTAATTTGAGGTGTTAGAGCATAGCTCGTTTGAACTCACCAAGATTTGGTATGTCAAGTTTGGTTGTAATATTTTAGTGACTCAAAACTCATCTAAAGTCGCTTGATTCTATACTAGAGTCAACTTCGTTTAGGTTGTACTAGAAAGTCTAAAAATGTTGAGATATACAAGTATTACTTCGAAGACCTGGAGAAAGTGAAGAAGAAGCGAACAACAACGACAACATCATCCTTCCTATTGATGTTAGTAATATTGACTTGAACTCTTTCATTCATAACATAACTTTCAAGTCGTGCTATATTGAAAACATAACTGCGAAGTTGTATATACTGTACATATTGTATGATACTCTAGTAATGTGACATGGTCATATTTGTAGGGAATTAGACTATGAAGGATAACGCTTATCTTTTGAACTTTGTAGATATGACATCGACATAATCTTGTATATATATTGTTATGATTATGTGAACGGGTTATGGTGAAGATTTCATCCTAGAATACAATGTTTTACATTTATTTAAAGGAAGTACATTCATGAACTTGTTTTATGAATCGAAAGGGAAATCACTATGCTTATTGGTACGACTATTCATTGTAAATATTTGGATTACCAATATGTGTGAGATCGTAGAACCGATCGTAACTTTGTTTTTTATCTTGGTATAACTAATCACAATGCCTGACTTAATTATGATTTGGTATGACTAGTTTTTATTAATTAGTGTAACCGATCATAAGTAATCACCGCGAGATTGTATGATCGATATTATAATTGTAATTATAATCCTTCTCGTTTTCCATTAAACACCAAGAAAATGTGAATGATACCTTGTCTGATGTTTTCCCCACGATGTTGAACAACAACATATTATATTTGTTTGTCTTGTAGGTGCAATCCATCATAAGAACACCAAAACATGTATGAGCCAATTTTGCAAGCAAAGGATGCGAAACGAATATTTAAAGGGGCTTGTTGTCCGGGCCTCTTTTAATGATACGTATGTGTGTAGTTGTGATCCTAAACTATCTTCTCAAATTCTTGCATAACGTTCCTACCTTCCCATTCCACCTTTTTAATAGTTACGTGTGTGCTATAAATTGTACTTAGAGAAGAAACGTTCGTTCGATCCTTTTTCTTGAAGCCTTTGAGAATTTGTCTTGGTTTGATACATGCTTTGGTCAATCTATTTACATCCTCCATTTCATGAGGTTTTAGCTTCGCAACTAGGGAGTGACCAACAAAATCTTCCGGATTCAGGTGGTTATGGATGTCAAACCACACCACACAATTCCATACATCGTCTCTTAAATGGAATACAGGCTTAAAGGGGCAATTATCCTTCCTCGTATGAGTCTTGTATACCCTATTAGTCTTCTTTGGATATACATAACTCTTTTTCTAGTGGCTATTCTTCTCCTTGTATTCCCCGCTTCTCTCGCAAGCCATCTCAAAACGAATCTTTGAACCTTGGGTATTCCTAACCAACACACACATGTTCTTTAGCCCAAACAATTGCTTCTTTTTTAGATTTTATTCCCTACATAAGGACAACAATCGGAGATTATAAGGTTTATTATAAGCAATCCATTAGTAAATTTCAAGATATTAGGTGAAAAGTATTCTTTGGAAACATACCAGAGGCATTTTATAGTATTCCGACGTATCCCGACCAAGCGGTCTTACATTTGTTGGATCAATATATGTCACAATTTAAGGAACGAATAAAAAGAAAATTAAATTAGTTCCAAAAAAAATTAAAATATTATGTCGGACCACAATTCCGGCATGCTCGCCCAGAGTTCCGGCATGTTCAAACTGAAACGAAACTGAAGACCAAATTTTAAATGCTTCCGGCATAAAAATTTCATTGAAAATCAACACCGGAAATATTGGTGCCAGCATGCTCGTTTCCTATTGTTTCACGCCGGTACACAATGCCGACGTGGTCGATAATTAATCAACCACACCGATATTTAATTTTCATCGTCACCAACTCTTGTATGTTTTTTTGGAGGTACCAGCATAGTAACGTTAGAATTGAACAATACCGGTAGTATATTCCGTAGAATATTCCGTGGTAGGTAAAAAATAATTTTTGTACCGGCATAGTTTTTTGGTTGAATACAATACCGGCTTGCATTTCAGAATGGGGGATATTATTGGCCGCCATGGCTATAGTATGAATACTATACCGGTAATGGGACTGCCGGCATTGTATTCATACTATGTCAATGCCGACACCGATCCTTTTCAGCTGCAACAATGGTGAATTCAAAAAAAAAAAATCAAATTTTCAACACACTAGCACCTGTACCTGAGTATTGAGAGTGATTGTATGTTAAACTTGTTTACTTTCTTGTATTGGTACTTCTTCACGAAACACTTCATGCTCATAAAAATCATGATCTAAGGGTCTTGGTTCCACAAATGCTTGCAATTGTGAGTTGTTGTCATTAGCAGAAGATTCAAGATATGCTCTTTGTTATAGTTGAGCTAAAGATTCAACAGCATTTCTCTCTTCACTATCATCCACCATTTTCACCAAAAAAAACTTCTCTCTCAATTGTTTTTTGTTTTTTCCCCTCCTTCTACTCTCACTCAAATAATAACACATACTATTCATTTAACAAATACTTATAAATTTCCTAATTATAATTGAACACTAAACCTGATTAGTGAGGGGTAGATTAGGAATTAGTTAAAATACATAGATAATGGAGTGACCCTGATTTGATATTTAAATCCTTTTCTTTTCCTTTTTCTTCATCCCAATTTAATATAAGTATCCCCAATTGCGCGTTCATAATAAAAGCATAAGCTATGTTTAAGAGAAACCTTTTTTTTATTATTATTGAAATGAATTAATTATAACTGCAACATGAAATATTTAATTATGCTTCAAAATGAAAATATATATATTTAATTGGTTTGTGTCAACCTCTAGCTACGACTCCTGAATTGTAAGAATTCTCGTGGCGGCAGTAAAATTTAATTAAAAAAAAAAAATCATGCCAAATGCATAAATTATGCGGTAAGCAGATTTTTAGAACACAAATCAACACTCTTCAATCAAATATATATCTCTGTAGTTCATTATTCTTTCTTCTTCTTAATATATACTATTTTCGTTTCAGGAAAAATGCGATTTTTACTTTTTCAATTTGGCCTATTTTTAGGTTAAAATTAAAAAGTGAAAATAACATTTTTCCTGAAACGGAGGGAATATATATCTACTAGTTTTGCTTAGAAAATGGATGATGCATCATTCATAGTGGGTTCAACGATCTTAAGCAAAAGTCATTATAAGATCTTCATTTGTGAGTGTTTTACATACAAAACCCTTTGGCTTAAAAGTCATTCTCAATAACCAGACTACCAGAATGGTATTAATATTTCGTAAGTTTTACGACTGGATTGACATGAAAACATTACCTAACTCGTTTTAGTTTCAAAATGTGAATTTTCGTACACCAAATTTTTTGACATGTGAAAAATTTTGTAAGTAAGAGAAAGGTGGAATTGATGTCCCAGACTCCCAGACTCTCACTCAACATGTCGTCCCACCAATCAATCAAACCCTTGTCTTATTCGTGGAGGGCGTGACGTGACTGTTTATGACGTACGTCGATCAACTCACCGATCTGCTGGTTAGGGTCAAAATTCAATGGTTGAGGGCGCTCTAGCGCCTAGTTAGCAATTAAGGATACGTGATATGTACGGTACGGATGAGAATTATACGGATTTGTAAAAGTCGAATTCGGTCAAGAATCCGGTCAACGGTTCGTGATACCACAGTAATACATAACGGCATACGTACGTATATAATTTGTTTTAGAGATATGAATTCGGTACACAAAAGTCCGCATGTACTAATTGGTTTAGAAGATTAAATACAAAGGAGAACTGTGATTTGTGTACAAAAAATGCCACATATACAGAACAAATGTAATGCCACAAAAGTCGGCAGCACCAAAAAATGCCCATTATGCACCAAATAACTGTTGGCTCGGTGGACCTGAGTCTACTAGGGGAGTTAGATGTCGCTGGTTCGACTCCCTCCACAATAGGTTTTTGGAGAAAATAAGCTAATTGTTAGCTGGGCCCTGCAATATGCTACTAAAAATGCCCAATAACAACTAGGTCAGCGTTTAATGGAGAACCATCTTTTGGGGACTACCCAGTGATACAAATGTCCACCCTACAATGATAAGGGGTGTCCTAAAATGTGGAAATGACTAACCTAACCTACCCTTAACCTATATATATATTACCACCTCCTTTCATCACCACCACCTATATATATATAACCACCTCCTCCCATCACCCCCGCCGCTCACCACCACCGACCACCTTGAACCACCACCACCACCGACCACAATATATAGCTTAATTTAAATCATTAACAAAACAAAATCAAAATCAAAATTATAACAAACCCATTACTTGTCATTCGTTTTGGTTGCAAAAATGAGAAGTAATCATTAAAATGAGTTGAAAATGTAAGTTGCAGAGAGAAGTTCGGTTAGGAATTATGTGAAAAACTTTGTCGAACTAGCCGAACTCAACTTTTAATGGAGGTTTTTCTTTCAGAGAAAAGTTCGCTTACGTCGCAAAAAAAATTTCATAACCGAACTTTAGTTCGTGCCGCAATTTTTTCTCCTAACCGAACTTTTCTCCGAAAACTATATATTGAGTTCATTTTTTTTCATTTTTTTTTCCCAAAGAACTTTTAGTTCGATTTACGTCGTAAAAAATTTTCCTAACCGAACTGTTATCTGAAACAAAAAATTCCATTAAATCTGAGTTCGGATACCTGTGTTTTTAAAAACATTAACCGAACTACACTTGCAGATGAGTTCGGTAACTTGTTCTTCAAATGTTGTAGCCGAACTTTGTAAACCAAACGAAAATCAATTTATAAATTGTTCATTTTTAGGAATGTTTTGGCCAATTCAAGCACCATTAACTAAATTTGAAGTATCCATGAGTACCCAAAACATCATACTCTTGTTCTTCCTATTTCCTTCTTCTTCTTATCTCTCAAAAAAAAATGTTAAAAACAAAACAATCCAACTTATAAAACACTAATCACTAATCACTAATCCCTAATCCCTAATCCCTAATCAGTTTTTAACTAATCACTAATCAGTTTTTAACTAATCACTAAGTTTATCATCAAGGGTAAAATGGGTATTAGAAACAAAAATTTTAAGGGGTGACCAAATATTACTTCTAATATCCTCCACAAAAACTGATGGGTAGTCCCCCAACTTTTTTGGGTAGTCCCCAAAAGATGGTTCTTAATGGAAGCATAATGGGCCGATTGAATACACACGTTCCTTGTTCGGAACGCGAAAATCGCGAATAGTTCGTGAAGTTGAGAAAACACGCAAATTGGCTACGGAGTTTGAATGATGCGGCCGTATAATTCGCCACCGACCAGTTCGCAAAAATTCGCGAATCATTCGCCGAATTGCTAACTAGGCTCTAGCGTACCCAAACAAAAAAATGGGTCCACAAAATTTAAAAGAAAGGTCGTCAGTGCATGAGGACAGTGCTGAGCAGTCAAAATTTCAGAGCAGATACGGTATCATGACCCTAGTTAGTAAGTTCGCGAATGATTCACGAATTTTTCGCATCATGAATTTTATCGTTTTATTTGCGTACGTTTGCAACTCCGAACCCAAGTCGCGTATTATGTAGCATTCCCGGATTATTCGTGAATCGTTCACGAATTTTACGTATCCCGAATCCCGAATGATACGCCTGCTTAATTCGCCATAAATTCTTTAACTTTTACGTTTTTAAAGGACCCACTTTTTGGGGTTTACTGCCTCCCGGGCATACACGACCCAATATTAGACGTTGTTGTAATTTTTATGAAATAAAAATGACTGAAAAAATTTGAAGGTGAAGGTGAGAGAGATCTCACACTCACTGACCAAACATCTAAACCACTATACCACGTCCTCTTGGATGACCAATGTTGTATATATTATTAATATCATCATATTAATTGTATTTTTTCTTTAAATAACTCACACATAAGCATAAAAATTGGTCTATGACCTTATAAATAGTGGTAATTGAATTATTGTCCTTACTTTTGATGGTCTATACAAATATCCTTATCACATAATAAATATGTCCCTCCTCATCCATAAGACCATTAGGGGTCCATTAATATTTTCCTTCTTTCCATATTTACTCTTCATCTTTTAAGCTTCGGTCTTCACTTCCTCATTCATTTTTTCTTTCTTTCTATGTCTCCCCATTCATTTCAAACATGAACATCACCTCTGCAACATCCACCACCAGCTTCGCCGCTGCAATCAACGACCACTACAATCTCCGACGCCACCACAACCAACACCACCAGTACCAGTACCATCACCATAACTACCACCACCACCTCCTTAATCACGATCTACATCTCCATATTTTCAGATCGAAAATAACTTTCTCCTTCTCTTCTTAAAACATCCATCGCCACCACCACCACCTCTGCAACTACGACTATCTTCTCCGCTGTTAATGGATTCAGATTTAATCGAACTATCATCAACAACATCTCCACCACCACCTCTGCAACTACAACCACTTTCTTCTTATTATTCTTCTATAAACTGAATTTGAAATCGGATTCAATTAAATTTAAATCTGATTTTAGGTTGCAATTATAGATCGATGATACCGCCGGTCTCTAGAAAGGAATATCAGATTCTGCTGGTTGTGTTTGAAGACGAACAAGATTGAGAAGTAATTAACAGTTTGAATCTAGGTTTTACTGTTGCTGTTGAATAATTGATGATTGAATTGAAATCAAGAAGATATGGAGATTCAAGAGGATGAAGGTGTTGCTTCTGTAATTGAAGAGATGAGTTCGAATTAATAAGTTGCTGCTGTAATTGAAGCTAATGGATGAATTAGTTTTGATGATTTAGGGTTTTCCTGTGAATTGGTACTATAATTGAATTATTGTCGGTTTCGAGTGTTGTTGTGATTTTCTTGACGAGTGTTGGATCTTTGTTGATTTCTGTTGTTTTTATTGGATTAGGGATTGTGTTTGCTCATGGTGATATGAGAGTTCCTGAATATTTTTCTTGGTCTCGGTGGATTCAATTAGGCTTCAAATCCAGTATCATAACCTCCTACTATTACTGGTATGTATTTGAATCTATTTTCTTTTTGTATGGGTGGTATTGTAAGTGATTGTGATGTAGATGAGAATAGTTTAGAACTAAGAAATAAATGATGTAAATGGAGGTGGTTTTGGTTGGAATGATAAAATTGGTGTTGGATTTTGGTTTTGGTTGTTTGGTGGTGGTGCTGGAGATGTGTGATTTTGTTGGTGGAAGTGTTGGTATGAGTTGTTGTTACAGAGATTGAAGCCTGTTGCTGAATGAAATATGGTGGTTATCTGGGTTGAAGCAGGCAGTGATATTGGATCAACTATGGTTGTTTATTCAACTACAATGGATAAACTTCTACTATTGATCCAACTGCAATGGATAAACATCCACTTTTGATCCAACTGAAATGGATAAACATCCATTGTTGATTCAACTGAGATTGGTTTTGAAGCTGGTATTGGAGATGTTAGTGTTTATGAAGCTACAGGTAATGAAATATGGTGGTTATCTAGGTTGAAGCATGGAGTGATATTGGATCAACTATGGTTGTTGATACATATATTTTGGATCAACTATGGTTATTGGTCCATCTATATGGGATCAACTACTGTTGTTGATCCTTTGAACTCATATTTTGTAGTTTAAATCATGTAAATTTGTTCTAATGTTGAACTTGTGGTGCAATGGTAGCATGACTGACTCCATGTCAGATGATGCGTGTTCGACTCACGCCAAGTTCACTCCATTTTACATGGATAAACTATCATTATTAATCAATTTTACATGGATCAACTTCCATTGTTGATCCACTAAAATTGGATCAAATTCTACTATTGATCCTTTTTTCTTGGATAAACTAGATAAACTTATACTATTGATGGTTTTGTTGGTGGATCTGAAACTGCAGTTGATGAAGTGGTAGCATTTTTCCATCAGCATGGATAAACATCCATTGTTGATCCAACTGCAATGGATAAACTTCTACTGTTGATCCAACTGCAATGGATAAACATCCACTGTTTGATCCAACTGAAATGGATCAACTACTTTTTGTTGCTACAAAAATATTTGAACCAGCGGTGGCGGTGGCGGCGATGAACTTGTGGTGGTGGCGGCAACAGACTAGTGGTGGAGGAGGACTAGTGGTGGTGTAATGGTGGCGGTGAAGGAGTGGTGGTGGAATATTGGTGGTGGTGGCGGTTGGCAGGCGGTGGTTGTTGAATGGTGGTGGTGGTGGAATGGTAGTTGAATGTTGGTGGTGGTGGTGCTAGTGGTGGTGGTGAAGTGGTAGAGGAAGAAATTTGTTGTATTTTGAAATAAAAAAAAAAATTATATGAGTGAGGGTATTAAGGTAATCTAATATTAAATGGATAAGGTTATAAAAATGGAGGGACATATATATTGTTGTATGAGGATATATTTGTAGGGAGTTAAAAGTAGAGACATATAATTAATGTACCTTTATAAATATAAATTATTTAGTATATATTGATACCGAATTTTCAGAGCCGAACTCACATTTATAAATCGAATTACACACGTACGTATGCCGTTCCGAATTACTAACTAATCACGTCCCGTTGACCGAATCTTGGACCGAATTTGAATTTTACAAAACCGTATAATACTCGTACGTTTGCCGTTCCGTACGTTTTCCGAATTCCGAATTGCTAACTAGGATCATGACTTTACAACATCTCTAAAAGTCCCGCATGGAAAATATTAACAGCAAAAAATTATTTCCAAACGGTAACAGAGAGATGCACATGGGTTGTGTAAATTGGTACGGGCCAGCACGTTTATGGCACATCACAACACGTTAAAATTCGAACACAGCACGTGACCGGCTCAGCACGGGCACAACACGTTTGTTTAATGTGCTGTGATGTGCGGCTGTGCCAGCCAAAATAGGCACACGGCCCAACACAGCACGTGGCACAACACAACACGCGAAAAAAGCATGCCACGTCATGCGTAAAATTTCACAAAAAGATCATTGTTTTAGCCAATTTATGACATTTTATTTTCGGTATTCTAATTTATTTCTATAATAATACATGTACTAACTAAAATATCTCAAAAATATTTATTTTGGAGAACATAAAATAAGTGTGCTAACACAACACAGCACGGCACATCACGTTTATTTTTCTGGCACATCACAGCACGGCACACCGCACGTCTGAATCTCTGGCGCAATCCAGCCCAGCACGCAGCACGCTAAGCACGTGACTTCGTGGACTAGGATGTGCCGACACGTTTTACACCTCTATTTTGGCATGTATAAATAGCCGATGAATTATTATCAAATCAAAGGCGTGAGATAGAGAAGAACCATCAAAGGTGTAAATTAGAGAAGGAGATGGACATGGAAAGATCGTCTGTTGAATCATATCCAATGAAAGGCGGAACTGGGCAGCACAGTTATGTCCAGAATTCATCTCTTCAGGTACACGTATAATATATCCATTACCGACAGTTTTTTTCATCTCTAACTCAAACGAATCCGGGTAAAATATTTTAGAAATACAACCAGATATGTGCAGAACCAGTCTTTTACCGGTAGAATCTCCGTTGGCGTTATTGCGCTTAAACCAGTTGGAACATGCGGGTATTTCATTGCAGTAGATCATTTTGAGTTTAACTTTTTCTTGTTTCTCGCAGAGACGTGGGATTGATCTTTCACGAGGGATGATAAAAGAAGCAATTGCTAAAGAGTTCGATGTAGAAAACCAACTAACGAACAACCCAAACACCACCTTTCGCATTGTTGATTTGGGTTGTTCGGTGGGATCCAATAGTCTCATTTCTGTTAATGCCATAATCGAAGCCATGGATCTTAAATTTGAATCATATTTTCATGGGCTACAGCTTAAGCAAACTGCAACACCCGAGTTTCAAGTATATTTTAATGACATAGCATCAAACGATTTTAACACTCTATTTCGGTTGATTCCTTTAGAAAAGCGTTACTTAGCAGCAGGCGTACCCGGTTCATTCTACGGCCGTTTGTTTCCTCGAGGTTCGCTTCATTTTGTTAATTCATCTACTGCACTTCAATGGCTCTCCAGAGTTCCAAAAGAGATTGGTGATATCAATTCCTCGGCATGGAATAAAGGCAGGATACATTATAGTAATGCATCGAAAGAGGTCTTGCAAGCTTATTCAGCTCAATATGCTATGGACATGGAAGCTTTTCTTCTTGCTCGTGGGCACGAGATTGTCTCCGGTGGATTGATGTTTATTTTGGTTCCAGCTATTCCCGATGAAACTTTAATTTCTCAAACAAGTACTGGTATACTTGCAGATGTTTTGGGATCTTGTCTCCTGGAAATGGCCAAAATGGTAACCTCTTTATATATTTGAAGCCCCATTATAGCAATGAGACTCATTTTAGGACTATTCTATTCCAAATTTCGAACACAACATCGAACTGTTCAGTTACAATGAAAAAAGTGTGCACAAAATTTTGATGACTTGACTTTGGGTGGAAATTGGTATTGAGTTGTTGCTTGTATGCAGGATATTGTGGAAGAAGCTAAAGTGGACTCCTTCAACATTCCACTGTACTTAACATCACCTAAACAAGTGAAAGAATTGGTAGAGAGAAATGGGTGTTTCACTATAGAAAGATTGGAGAGATTGGAAGCGGTGTTTCCACCAGCAATTGGTGCAAAAATACTTAGTAATCATCTGAGAGCATCAGTTGAAGAAATCGTCAAACAACACTTTGGGTTCAGCGATAATGATTTAGACATATTGTTTGATCTTTGCTCCAAAAAACTTGTTGATCCTCTTTCAATCTTTACTAAAATAGATGACACGTCTTTTCAAATTATTCTTGTTCTGAAGCGCAACGACGTTATTATTGCAAGCTAGTAACGCGGTATGATCAAGTACTTGTGCTTCTTCCTACAGTTTCAAACCCCTTTGGTTAATGAATTTACGATTTCTGGAAGAGAAAACACATGGAAAGGTAGTAATACTGCTTCTTGGACTTGGAGCAAACTTGGGTGCACTTTGTTTTATTGCGTTTTATTTATATTACGATAATTTGTAATTTCCTGGATCAACAATTTGCGAGAAATTGCTTCAGCGGGTGTTGGTGAGGGAAAAAGAAGTATTGTTTGTTCGAATGCCGATGAATGTATTTTAGTGTGTATAATTACAAGGGGTTAAACCTCTTTTTATCTACTCCTTTAAACTCCTAAGCCATGCGAGGCCATGCGTCGCGAGGTGAGAATACCCACCCTTGGGTGAGCATCACCGCCCCCTTAGAAATTCTCCATTCCACTTTTCTTCTAATTACGTGAATATAACACAAAAAAACTCTTTCGGTAGAAAAAAACGTCCAAAAAAAAAACGTCCACATAATAATCGCGTCTAACCGTGTTCTACTTCTCACAACCCTATTTTCTCCTTCTCCTGAAACCCTGATTATCTTCTCTTTCTTCTCCGGCGCTTTCTTCTACCACTCTGTCTTCTCTACACTTCTTCGATTCATCTTCTCTAACTGGTAAGTTTACTTTTTGAAAATTTTGTTTTATTTTTATTCGTTTCGATTCTTCCCCCAAAAAATAGAAGGAATTATTTTTCGATTGAAGATTTAGTTTTGATTCTTTTTGTTTAAGTGTTTAATGGGTTCTTCCGGAATGGAATCGAAACTTACGGTTTTAGGAAATGGATAAAAGGAACAAAACAAGATTATGTAGGGGGATTCTATCTACTCTAGGAACTGCTAAATGGAAGGTCAGTTTGTTTTTGTAACTGTCACTCTCAATACAAGGTTGTTGTAATAATTTGTTAATGGTTGTTGTAATTTAGATTATTTATAATACAGGTTGTTTAATGGGTTCTTCCGGAATGGAATCGGTTTACAGTTTACAAGGTTGCACGCTCTCTAGATACAAAATTTAGATGAGGTTTTGCAGTCAAAAGTTAGATATAGATTGTAGATTTTTTCTTAATTTTTTTGTGTGTGTTTACTTGCAGTTTACAGGGTTACCTACTGGTGTGAGCAGATTCCTAAAATTCTTTGTGTGTTAAATAATTTCATCCTTCAACAGGTTGTTTGGTTTTAGTGAGACTCTTGCTTTTTTGTGTAGTTGGACTGGTGATGTCTAATCCCAGTTTCTGTTTTTCAGTTTAGTCCACTGCAATTTGTCCCTTTGATTGATGATTTTGATTCTTTTTGTGTTTTTTGATTCATGTTCTGATGATAGGTTTTGTGTATCTCTCACAGTTCAGGTTTGCAAATTTAGCTATGTTTTGATTAATAAAACCTAAAGTGCAATGGATCATCATTTACTGTCATGTCTTTAAGTTTTCTTTGAGTCATTGGATGTGAGATTCTTAAGTTTATCTATACACTTTTTAGTATATGTGGAATACTTAAGTTTGATTGTAAAAAGTCGGAGGTACATCATATATGTATTGCAGTGGAATTGAAGGAGGGCGAGCTGCAAGCTGGCATAAAAAGGGAATTGATTACAATAGAAAAGGATGATGTTCAATGTTCAGCATAAAGAAGTTGTTGCGTCTAACGTTATTCTACCCAAGGTAAAATATTATTTGTATTTTCTTTTAAAAATAATTTCTTCCTATGTGAAGTATTAGTTTGATTTACTCATAAAGCTTTAATTTCAGGTGCATTCATGGGTGATTCATTACCTCCCAGTTACATGTCGGCAGTCGAGTAAAATCCTTTTTCTTTTTGGTCGACAATCTTTGTTCCTTCAAATGAAGTTTCTTTTATCAGGTAGCACTTGAAATGATTACGTATGTTATGATTGGAGATGCCGTCTACAAGTACGTAAGTAATTTTAGTTTCACTGGAAGTGTAATGATTGGAGAAGCATACGCATGGCATTGAACGTAGGTTCCTATTGGGAAAGGTATCTGCGAAGATCAATCTTTAGGAGGCCATCATCATCATCAAAAAACAAAAAAAAGAGCTTGACAAGCACGCTTCATTAGTGACTAAACTAAGTGATATTTACCAAGCATGCCTATTTTCATTTCTATACTTTTGTTTTGTTTTCCACACTCTCTTTTTCAGTCCTAATTTGGATGGAAAGGATAAAGCAATTCAGTCAAACTCGACTGATACAGAGAAAGCTAAAGATATGTGTTACCTAAAGCAGTTCTAAGTCGTCATTTATTATGGATTTTTGACTTTCTGGATGCTTCTGATCTGAGTTAGATCTCAATACCTCAAAGGCACCTCAAAGTGGAAGCCGAAACAGTCATGCATCACTTGATGACTTTGGTTCAGAATACAGCTGTGAGTATTTTCTTTATTATTACCAAATGAAATTTTTGTATTCAATTTCATTTGATTTTATTTTGTTACTGATTTTTTTCTTTGTTATTTCTTATTGCCGGCTACAATGAAAGAAATAAAACCTTTTTTTTTTTTGTTACTGATATTTTTGTTTTTTGTATTCAATTCACGGTGTGCACAAGAGATTGATGGTGATGACTCTGTATTCAGGAATGAAGAAAATAAAATCGTAAGAATTATAAAGGTAATACTACTTATTTTGCAAAACTAAATTTATTGCATGACTAAATTTATTGATGACTCTGTATTGCATGACCAATTCGTTATCACCAAAGAAGGCAAAAGGGAACATAGTACTGAGTTTCCTAGGAAATGGGACGATAGTCGGGACCGGGAGTTAAAAGGGCTGGAGGCAAAGCTATTATCTTAGCAAATAGTTAGGTGAATGGAGCTGAGATATCGGTGGATGCTTATATCCTTCCAGGAACTGCTGTTAAAGCTGATGATAGAACCAGAGTTTTCGATTACATAAAGTCGACTAAGAAACCCACTGCATACATCAACACTCCTAAAACTGTGTTAAATACTAAACCAGCACCATACATGGCCTCCTTCTCATCAAGAGGCCCAAATAGTCTTGAACTCAATCTTCTCAAGGTAAGAACTTAATCTGCACAGCTACTACTCCCATTTTATAGAACTTTATTTGCACTCTAATTTCTATTGGTTAAGACATGCCATCTATGCTTAACTTGCATGTATTTCTCCTATGCACCCGATGCACATATGGAGATGATTTTGAGGGTGTTTTATTTCCATAATGATAGTCACCTAAAATTTCCACCGATGCTCATTTTGATGTCACATATATGCTGCTTCTGGATATTTTGTGGTAATTTTAATAAAGAAAAATCGTTTCCTTGATCGTATTTATGCAACCTGATATTACTGCACCAGGGTTAAATATTCTGGCAGCTTGGAGTGGAGCAGTAAATCGAGACGGGGCGAGGCGGAGCCGAGCCACACCAAATCGAGACGGGGTGAGGCGGAGCCGAGCATTAAACCTGGAAGAGAAGATGTTTAGATGGGAGTTAAGCTCTATAATGAGGATTATGTAGCTGTTAGTGCTGAAAGGATATGATTGAAAGAAGATTTGAGTTATGGTCAATGGTTGAGTTGTCTTTGTAGGCATGTTTTATTGCAGTCGGAAAATAGAAGAAATTAAGCAACAATAAAGATAAGGCTGTATGTAAATATAAAAATTTATTGATTTGTAAGGATTGAAATTTGCCAGTAATCATATAAAACTTTGGAGCATCAAACTTAAAATATGGTGTATGGTTTGAATCCGCCCGGTGCGTAGCACGGGCCAAAAATCTAGTATGTTAATAAAACTTGTCACGTAAATCCCGAACTTAGGTACAAGGCCATCTTAGTCAATACGCTAGCTTTATAACACTCCCCTGATAAGCACACTTTGGCTAGCTAAGTCATTATAAACATAACAGAAAAACTCAAAAGGGCAAAATATGAAAATGTATCAGCATATACAGTGTTCGACGCGCATATGTTGCCTTGTTAAAAACCTTGATAAGGAAAACTCATTGGGACAAAATCTTGATGAAGGAAAAAGAGTACAACATGATATATTCAGTAAATGCACATTTGATGATGACGCTCTCCCTGATTAGTACTTAAATCAAATCTTGTCTTGCAAATTTTTGAGATGAGACTTTCAAATTTCGACGAAGGAAGTTCTTGAATGTAGAAGATTATTGTGCTTCCGTGAAGAAATTTGCTATTTGACGAAGTCTTCTTTTGTGTTAGTCTTCTAATAGTAGTGTACTCAAGACTTCATGCTTCTTTAAATACATTGAGGACTTGTGTCATGGATTGCTAAATTCTCGGAGGTGATTTACAGAATTAGTTGATGTAGTTTCTTCAACAGAGTGCAAACATACGAACACATTATAATATGTGAACAAAACCGTATTTGTGATTAAACCTTCCAAATTCCTAAGATATGGTTATGTTGATTTGGTCTAATCAAATGACCTAACTAGTTAATGATGAGAATCCTACAAATATCCAAAAAAAATGAAGAGAATTTATACACTATTATTTTCTTTTTGCTTATAATAGTTATCCTAACTTTTAAAATTTTCAACTAAATTAAGTTGATAAAATTCTGATGTGATATCCAATTACCATCACACAAGAACCATACAAATATCCCTCTTATTGATGGTGGTTTTTTTGACAAGGAAAAACTTATAAAAATCGCCTCTGAACCTACATCAGAGACATATCTATAATTATATATGTACTAGGGCCTCACCCAGCTGAACTCTCGGTATTCTATATATGTTTATAAATATGTGTAACTTCCCGACCCAGCATCAGAATTATAGATTCGTACTTCTGCGCAATATTCCGCAAGAGAATTGAGAATGCGTATCCATCTAATGGCTATACTAGCCTCGAATATGCCTGCAATATTTTAGAGCTTCACTCGACTGAACTCTCATTACTTTATGCACGGCCATACAAATTGTCATGTATTAATTAGTATATACTGAAGGTACAATTTATAAATATTCAGAATAAGCTACTACGCTATTCTTAATTACCAGAAGCATAATATTTGGAATATTACTTCAAGTGGAAAAACTTCCACGGCTGAATTCCTCGAATATGTTACATATGCTAAAAACGAAGTGCTTGCGCCAACATGGACGCACTTCATAATCAGGTCATGGCTATTAACTCCCTAGCTATCCAACTAGCTATCCAGGCCGCGACTTCCTTATCTTTTATCCTGGCCATGTCTTTGGCCAAGGCATTCCTATCCCTAGATAGCCATCTAGCTAAGGCCATAGCCACCAGTTCCCTAACTAGTCACGGCCTCCTAATCTAGCCCAACCGTACATGGCCACCTAGTCTTGGACACGACCTTTTTGCCCCTTATCTTGGACATTAACCACGACTATTTTATTTATTAGCCTAGCCATGTATTTAGCACGACATCCTTATCTCTTAGAAAGCCAGGCCGCTTCCACCTTTCCTTTCGTCATAGCCATGTCTCGACCTAGACTATCCATATGGCTATGGCCTCCTTTCCTCTTAGTCCGGCCTAGCCTATCTTCATTGCTAGTCAGGCCACGACCTCCCTATCTCCCGGCTTGGCCTATATGTGGCCAAGGCCCCCTTGTATCCCAGCTTATCCTATGATGGACACATCCTCCATGTCTACCTTCATGGAAAACCATGACCACAGCCTCCCTTTCTACCGGTCTAGCAAACCATGGCCACGGCCTCCCTGTCTACCGGCCTGGATAACTATGGACAAGCCTCCCTATCTTCAGGAAATGGCTTCCCTGTCTTCAGGACTGACCTATCATGGCCTAGCCTAGTCACGGCTTCCTTGCTAGTCGTCCTAGTTTGGCCTAGCCTATCTATATGGCCACAACTATATTTCTCTAAGCCTAGCAACCGTGTAAATGATGACTCATCTAGCTATCGATTAGGTCGTGCTCGCGCCGTACCACTTAGATATCTATTATCTTGGTGCCCGCACCTTCATGTATTATTATGGTTAGTTTTTTACAATGCCATCTTATTTCAGATTCATTATTATCCACGCATAATATTGGAGATAAGTTGTCACTTCAAGCAATGTCATTCCGACTAGCTTAGTCTATTACTTAATCAATTGAATCGTGGCAAGGCTAGAGATGACCCATGACTCTACTAATTCCTATGAGAAATAAAAACATGTTACATAGGGGAATTATTTATGGGTATTGGTCTGATGGTTTACAGCAACATGCGGCGTGGAAATACCCCATGATAAGGAAGGTACAAGTAGTGGTAACAGTTGAGAGCGGTTAAAGGAAGTGGATAAGTAATGAAGTAATGGTTTACGATTTACAGAAACTTCCCTAGTATAATGGGCGTAACAATACCATTATCCCACTATCTCCATCTCTCCATCTCTCCATCTCTCCACAATCTCCATTATTTAAGAGTAAACAATGAGTGTTCCAACTATAAATAGACTACCTTGTCTATTCAGAAGACAAAAAAAGCTTATCATTATCAATCTCTTCTTCTTCCATAGTTCAATAACCTCACACCCAATTCAATTACCACTGATTTTCTCAACTTTCTTTGCTTTCCCTCCCATAAGATCAACCCATTTTCTCAATTTGTAACCGAAGCAAAACATGAACGGCCAACTTCTTGGCTTAGGATCGTTTTGTATGATTTTTATTTTCGAACCTAAAGAACTTTGACAGTACATTGTTTTAGCTAGGAGCGATTTTTGGGTATTAACAATTGGCGACATAAACGGAGATCAACCTCTTGGTCACAAAATCAGTTCTTCAACCATTTAAAAAAGAAAGTTGGATCTTAGATCTAATTCAGTCATTAACCTCAATTCAAGTTCATCAACCAGTTTCAATTTCGGTAATACCAATGGTGGAACAACATAGATCATTATTCTTTAAAACGCTTTTTCCGAAAATACCAAAGTTCCTCTTTCATGCCATTGGAGGAGACATGCGTAGCCAAACATCACTAAGCCTCTCAGAATAGATGACAAGATAAGAACCTCTTGCTGAAACAAAAGGAGGCACAACTACCACCAAGAAGGAGAACCTCACATATCTGAAGGAACTTAGGGAGCAGATGTCTCCTTCTTGGTGGTTTCCATGAGCAACATCACCCACGGTAATATCCATGACTCCCTCATGTCTTTCTCCATTTGGGTCGTACCCCCGCTGAAAAATGATAAATTAGCAAACAATTGTTCAAGCATGGAGATTCAAGTACAAACCATAAAATAGTTTAATAAGCCGGTTCAGTGGACTTGGGCTTATGGTTTGTTTTCCTATTTTGATGATTTGGACCCCTCATATCCGAATTAGCTTTGACACATTCTACAAAGTTGTTGATCCTTTTGACTATTCATATGTACTATAGAATCAACTCAGTTGAATTACTAAACCTTTAGATGTGATAAAGATAGATAATGATAAGGCATAGAATCGTAAATGGGCTTAGAACCATTAAATAGTTCACTTATCCTATAACTAGATAGACTTATTATGATTATTGTGTGAGCCTTTTGGATAAACTCTTAGAGTTCTTGTGTGATTAACAATTACTCGTTTATTAACAACGATCGATTCAAAGATTGAACCAGTGGGTTATGGATCTCGAGGTAGGCGAGGCTTGTCATCAATTCAGGTGGGAACTCTTGTAACTTTCTTGTAATCATTAAGTTACTTCCATCTGCGAGCATGATGTGTTTTAATATTTGTGAGCATTTTTGCATGTACTTCTATGTGTGTGTATAGTATGCATTGGGTGGTTTCCCCACAAGGAGTGTCTATGATTCCCCACGACTTCTTGCTAAGTTTAGTAGGGCTATGCTACATTGTTTGAATATTATTTTAGTAGGCCGGATTTACCCCGGTTTAATATTATTACATTTCATTGTCTTAAAATAGTAGTCCGGCTTTACCCCAGTTGAATATTATTTGGTAGTCAGTCTTTACCCCGGTTGAATATTATATATACTTTTTATTTTGGGGAAGTCACTCTGTGCATATCATACTTGATTTTCCAGTCTTAGTAGTATGACTGGATTGATATGACCTTGATTTAGGAAGAAATTCTAGGTTCATGATTGGATATAGTCATTATTTAGAGAATACGATCGACGAATAATGATTGGGCCCTTTGTGAACCTGCTGTGCGGGGTCGGATCATAGTAATCAAAATCTTATTATATATTCTAGACTTATATGGCGACATTGGGTTTTATGAGGTGTACCCATTTAACGATAATATCTTACGGTACATGGATTCATACTAGCATTTGAGACTGCAGTTATTCCTAGCATGCTCTTCTCCATTGAGTGAAACGATGTTAGGATAACATATGTTTAGGTTGTTTAATTCAATTCTCATAGATCCATCCGGTGGTGGATATTTCATGGATATTGCCACGATGGACGCAATATGTGGAGAAATAAGTTGAAGCAATCTTCTGCTTCATGTTGTGTGTAAAAGGTGTTATCTGCTTTCCTCTATTATTATTTTTTAATTACATTTTCTTTTAGAACAGTGAAGAATGTTAGTGATGACATTAGAGTTATATGTTTCCATTGGGAACCCCATTGGGATGATGTGCTCACTCATTCCACTTCAGTTTTCAGTTAGCAGAAGAATGGTACACGTGAAGATATCTGTTTTTGTAGCTTCAAGCGTTACCGATCTAAGTTATATTTATAAATCTTTTACATATGTGTATTATTTATTTATTGTAAAACAACACATTATTATATTCAAATCACTCGAGATATTTCCCTTTATATATTATCAGAGTGTTATGGGTTTGTATCGAGATTAGTTCATGTAATTATGATTCTAGGTGGACGTCATATAGAGCTTGGCAACTCTGAAAAACCGTTAAAGAAAATCGAGAAAGGTCTCTCTAAAAATATAGAGAAACTTTTTTTCTCTTAGATTTTAAAAAAGTAGACAACCTGTTTATATAATGGAATAATACAACTTAATAAGGGGAACTCCTAGATGTGGGACTAAAAAGCTTATATAGTCTCTTAAAACAACTAAAAAGTGGAAACTCCACAATGTGGTACTAATAAGTTTTTCATTCAAAAGAAAACAATAAATTGTTATTTATATTATTTTTTTGTTAATCGTTTTCCAATACTGTATTCGATGGACGCATTCGAGAAGGTCAAATTTTGACCGTACCATAAAACTTTACTTTGGTGAAAAAAAGCAAGAAGCCAAGGATTAGAATGGGTTGCATTCAAGACTAATGACAACGTCATGATCAGTCCTCTAGTTGGAAGGATTTCAACTCTAAGAGCAATGCCAAGAGATTTTTTGGTGAACTCATACAAAATCTCAAGGGATGAAGTAAAAAAGTTGAAGTTCAGCGGAGAGGAAATGGCAGTTTTTGCTCCAACTAGGTCTGGATCCTAGCAGGAACAAAGATAGGCTTCTTCTTAAAATATGTTTATGTAGTTAAGTTATGTTTTGCATAACAAAAATCCTTATGAAGGTACAAAGGTTTGGCTTGTCTCATTTTGTTCATAGCGCCAGTTTGGTTAAACATAATCAATAATAAAATGGTAGTATTTACACATTATTTCGTATACCGATCCAAATATGCACATTATTCATCATATATCGATCGATTTCGTATGAGTTAGAGACAATATGTTAAGGAACAGTGCTTCTGGAGTTCTACTTCTCCATAAGTACTTATGGAGAATTTTACTTAGGGATATTTAGACTTTGGGTCTTAATTTTGTGACCAGCTTTGAGTTTGGGTCTTGAGAAAATTTTAATTAGAGTTTGGGTCCTGGACTATAGTTGACCGTCTTGAGAAATACATAAGCCGGTTAAGTGCAGAAAAGACCAACTGAAATTTGGATTTTTGTTTATTTACCAACTTTGCCATTTTATTCATCTTATCTTCTTCAACTTACCATGACCCCATTACTATCTCATTAATTTTGAAATTGACACACCGTAATGAAAATTCCTGATGATTTCTTCTTTTATCTTCTTCGAATCAAAATCCCCAAAAGCACCAAGCTGTTGAAGTATCTCTTCATATATATCAGAAATATAAACAAAATTCTGCTGGTTTGACGCCCATTCGTGCAGACTGATTACAGAATCCGAGTCCTTTTGTCGCTGAAGTACACCAACGAAATCTTCTGAAGTAAAATTTGGTAGAAGCTCATGGGTAAAAAGAGAAGATAATGTAGAAAATGGGTTCAAACTGGACACTACGACAGAACAAGCTGTCACCGATGGTGCAGTGATGAAATTGGAAGTGATAGAGGTTGTTTCTGAGACAAACAAGAAGTTGGGTTTTGTGGAAGAACCAATGGATAACATTTAAGAGTGGAAATTAAAGCAACCATTGAAACAATTAAACAAACAGGTTCTGTTCACTATTTTCTCAACCACAAACAAAAGAAAATTTGGGTTTCTTTCAGAAAATTAAAGAACCAAAATCTATCAGAAAGAATCAACCATAATTGTACGGTCAATTCATGGATACATGAAGAAAATTGGCTTTAACAAGAACAAGAAACAAATTTGAGATAGGAAAAACAGAGCTTAAATATAACCTCCAAACTCCAATGATTACTTACACTGAGCTAAGAAATGAGTAAGGGCATAGCTAGAGATGAAGAAAATGGAAGTAATTTTTGTTTATCTGTATAAAATTTTGCTGAGAAAATCAAGTGGATAAACCCCTTGATCAGTAGGAAGGTTCAAAGTGTTTTCTTCGAGCAAATACAACAAGAAGATCGCTCTACACCCATAAAGACCGACGTGTATGAAGAACAAGATGAAGGGATTACTTAAATAAAAATTTATTAAAATTAAATTTATTTTGTTTAAATAAAAATCTATTAAAATTAAATTTATTTTTATTAATGGTCAAGACGGTCAACTATGGTTCAGGACCCAAACTCTATTAAAATTTTCTCAAGAGCCAAACACAAACTTGGTCACAAAGTTGGGACTCAAAGTATAAATATCCCTTTTACTTATAAGAAATTCAGAAATTTATTAATTCCTAAATAAATTTTTGACTTTTCAACTTCTTTAAGTGGAAAACTATTTTTCAGTGACTTACCAGTCAAAAAACCTGAAGTTTATTCAAAAACTCTTAACATACCGCCTCCTACAATTATATAAAAACCATTTACTCACATATCTAAAGGGGGTGTGCCCCCCTCTATGTGAGAAGCAGAATTTGGTATACATCACCCTGGCAAAAGAAAGTTTATTTTGCTTCTAAAAGTATTCTGAAATTTAGTTCGCAACTATGACTTCTCAATTTACTTAAATCGAAAAGTTAATTTTTAAAAAGGGTTGGCGGCGCACTTTATTGCTCGCTTGCCTGCTATGTAACTCTTTATTTTAATCACTTTTTTAAATATTATATTTCACGGCCCTAAAATATTTGAGAATAAAATTATTTTTAAAATATTTCAAACACCGTGTTAGAATTTTCAAAAGTCTTTCCGAGAAACTGGAATAAAGTTTTACCTCCTCGTAAAAATGATACTAGAAATCGTTCTATAAATTTGGTTATCTTTTTTTCTTTTAATCTTTGGAAGAGGAAGTTACATTGACTAATTACTGCGAATTTACAATATTTGTGACCAAGAAATAAAGAAAATGAGGTGAAGTCCATATGAAACTTCTGGACTAATTAAGAACAAATTTACAAGACTAAATAAGTACTTACTAAACAGTAGTTGTAGACACTTAAATAATTAAAAGAGGAGAACTCTGACATGGGGGACATACCGACTGACTGTTAATAACATGAGACACTAAACGATTATATCAGTTTTAAAGATTCATTTTTCCATCGTAACACCCTATATAACTTTGGGTTTTCTTCGTCTTCGTTTCTGTCGTAATAGTATTAACTACTTATTGTGATGAGTTGAGATATATGTCCTTCTTCTCATATTCTTCAACAGATTTAAAAAGAGCTGAGATGTTTCCTTTTCCAAATCCTCCACATCCTCCTTTCTGAATAATATTACCTCCTTCATCTTCCTCCATGCACCCAATCCGTTGTATTATCTCCAGCAGTATTGTTGGCCTGAAAACGTTGTGCGACGAATAATTTAGTCTAATGCAATGCATATGGAGGATAAATGTTGGAAGTTAAACCAAGATATGGTAATTTGGTTCGTGGGTCAATAAGTATTGTTGACACAGTGCATGGATCAACAAGTATTGTTGACACGTCAGGGTGGATCAACATACGTTGTTGACACACTGTATCATATTTGGAAGTCGATCTAACTTGAGAAGCAAGTTATGTTGGTTGCTTGTTTTAGAGTTTTACTATGTTTAGAGTTTCTTTGTGTTTCTAGAAGTGTGCGTTATTTAGAGTTTGATTTTATTAGGAAAGTACTTTGAGTGATTGTCAAGTTTGTGAGACTGTAAGTAGGGTATTGAGCCATAATAATTGTACACCAAACTGATTATCAATGTAATCGTTTTTTATTTCGCGTTGTGCTCTCCTCTCTCTTGCTCGATCCTACATTTGGTATCAGAGCAAGGTTAGAGGAAGAGGGAGGAGAGGAGATAGTGTTCGAGAGGATTCATAAGTTTTTCGATGTTAGAGAATTGTTTTGAAGGATGTCGTTTTACTGTGTCGTTGTTTTAAAGGTTCGAAAGTTTAAAAAAAAAAAAAATTGGTTGCTGCTACAACAACATCGAGAACGAGTAAAAGAAGGAAAAAGTTGCTTCCCTAGATTTGATTTCCGGAGATGATGGTTTTGTTGTTAGTTCGACGGAGAGATAGAAACAAGGACGTTCACTGTTTTTCTTTTGATGTTGTTAACGATGAACATGAACAGGTTGATGATGATCGGGATAGTACCTAAAATGTTGTTGTATTCATCAAGTCAAGAATGTGCTGAGCTGATGCCGTGGTGATTAATGGGATTATCATTGATAAACAAAGGTGATAAAAGAAGAAGAGTTAAAGATAATGTATGGTACATATATTTTAGTTTCACAATGTTTTTAGGGTTTCCAGTTTTAGTTTAAAAAAAGGAAAGGTTGTGTTTAGTTTTACTGAGAAGGAGTAGTCATATAGGGTGTTGTTGTCGTAGCCCTAATCTTAGCATCGAGTTCTTAAGCCGGTCTATAGAAGCTTGTTATTGCCATGGTTTACGTAACACTGTGACTGGATGTGAAGAATCAGTTATGGACTTGTTTTAGAAGCTGAGATAAACAAGGAAACTAGGGTTATATCTCGGGAAGAAATTGAGCTGTAGAAACGAACTTGTTGTCGTTGTTACATGCTAAAGATATGTGTATCTCGGGAGGCTATAATTTTGATTGTTCTTAGATTTATAAAATCCCGAGAAAGAAAGCGATGAATCTGTTTGTTACACTCTTAATCCTGATGGTATTCTTGAGGGTTTGGTCAGAAGAGAGTTTGAAGCTGTTTGGTTTGAGCTCGAGTTTGGTTCCAAAATGGAATAGATTAAAAAAAATGGAATGTTCAAGAGAAGATCGTCATGAACAAGATGTTACTTCCATTGATGTTGTAGAGAAGGTTCGTGATGATGACTGATAAAGAGTTCGAGCAGGTGACGAAACTCGATGAAAGAGAAGAGAAGTTATTAATGGAGAAAATCTTGAATCTGTGATGTTTGTCGTTGTTCAAGTATAGGAAACAGAAGATGGTTTCGTTGCAGCTGCCATTGACGGAGAGATGAAGTACATTATGTTGCTTTAAAAAAAAAGGAAAGAAAAGTGTTATTGTAGGTTTGTTACAGTATGTGATGTGTTACAAAGAACAATCACAGTGAGCAGTTGTTACAGAAGTGTGGCAGAGGAGTTGTTACAGAATAGTTACAGAAGAATTGTTACAAAAAAGTTGTTGCAGAAGAAGTTGTTACAGTGGAGTTGTAACATATTAACAGAAGCGTGACAAAAGAATGGTCACAGTTTGTGACAGCAGATGACAATAAAAACGTGTGATGTTTTCTGTCAGAGACGTTGCAGATAGCAGATTTGATGTTTGTTGAGGTAATAAGTTTTTGGGTAAGTGGTTGATTCGAAAGCTTAATTCATGGATTCTAAAAAGAAGAAAGGATCAAAGTTGGTATTGTAGTCAGAGGATTGGTACAGATTGATAGAGGATCAAAGCTGGTATTGCAATCAGGACTAGTACAGTTTGATTAAGGTGATCGAATTCAGAAGCTTAGAATGACAAAGAAAGTTGGGTGGTGATGTTTGAGCTTAAGGGAGGATGGTAGGAGTTTAAGCTCAAACATGTTGGAAGATTGAAGAGTGGTTGAAGAGTTTGTGAAAGAAACTTGGAAATCCTACTTCAATCTTCCGACATGTTTGAGCTTAAACTCCTACCATCCTCCCTTAAGCTCAAACATCACCACCCAACTTTCTTTGTCATTCTAAGCTTCTGAATTCGATCACCTTAATCAAACTGTACTAGTCCTGATCCTCTATCAAACTGTACCAATCCTCTGACTACAATACTAACTTTGATCCTTTCTTCTTTTTTGAATCCATGACTTAACCCTTCGAATCAACAACTTACCCAAAAAATTCTTACCTCAACAAACATCAAATATGCTATCTGCAACGTCTCTGACAGAAAACATCACACGTTTTTATTGTCATCTGTTGTCACAAACTGTGACCATTATTTTTTCACGCTTTTGTTAATCTGTTACAACTCGACTGTAACAACTTCTTCTACAATAACTCTTTTGTAAGAATTCTTCTGTAACTGTTCTGTAAAAACTCCTCTGTCAAATAAGTGTGGCAGACTTTTTGTTAGTTATTGCTTGTGGAAAAAGCATAACAAGGGAAAGATTGTGAGAGAATCTTGAAGAACAAAGAAGTGTGAAGTTTTCACAACAATAGTGTGACTAGAACAATAGAAGAAGAAACAACAACAAGGTTGTGAAGAAAGAGAAGTAATCACCAGGTGGTGATGAGAGATTCAAGAGAAGAGACATCACAAGGGTGTGATCGTGATAAGTGAAGCAATCCCAGTGGGGATTTGGCTAGAGAAGTGAAGAAATTCCAGTGTGGAATTTGAAGAGTATGGAAATCCTGCAAGCTAAGTAGGTAAACAAGAGATGAAGATGAGCTACAATGCTCAGTGAAGAAAGAAGAAGATTGTTATGAATTGTTCCGCTGCGATGAAGAAGAATGTAAAGGAAGAAAAGAGGTTTGTGAATTAAGTTTGATAATGATGACGGAATTCTGGTATGTGAAAAGACAAGAACGTGTTAACGTTTGTCAATGGAAGAAGATGAATAGAAAATAATAAAAGACAAGGAAGTGCAAACATTTATCAATGGAAGAAGAGGTTTACGGAATTCACGTTGAATGATATCTTGGTTTAAGGGAGGATGTTGGAAGTTAAACCAAGATAAGGTAATTTGGTTCGTGGGTCAACAAGTATTGTTGACACAGTGCATGGATCAACAAGTATTGTTGACACATCAGGGTGGATCAACATACGTTGTTGACACACTTTGTCATATTTGGAAGTCGAGCTAACTTGAGAAGCAAGTTATGTTGGTTGCTTGTTTTAGAGTTTTACTATGTTTAGAGTTTATTTGTGTATCTAAAATGTCCTTTATTTAGAGTTTGATTTTATTAGGAAAGTACTTTGAGTGATTTTCAAGTTTGTGACACTATAAGTAGGCTATTGAGCCATAAGAATTGTACACCAAACTGATTATCAATGTAATCGTTTTTGCTTTCGCGTTGTGCTCTCATCTCTCTTGCTCGATCCTACAATAAATAATGATATTACATATGCATGCATCATGTTGTTAGCGTGTGTACCTATCGCCCACTAGCTTGGTGAAGATTTAAAGGAGAACGCCTTGATCATCTTTATCTACCAAAATCCCCAACTCTTCACACTCTTTTATCTCTTCATCTTTCAAAATATTATCTCCAACTCCATGCTTTAAAGTTTTTTAGTAAGTTGGCGGTGGTGGTGGCATGAATTCTAATCCATAAAGGCTTCTTCTTTTCATTTTTTTTAGTGTCGTAAAAATATGTTTACTAGCCAATGCTATGTGCCCTACTCTTTCACCTTGGTTGTGTTCAAGATATGTCTGAATTTGACTCTTTATCTCGGTACCATGAACTGGTTCTGTTATATTTAGCAACACTGATTCTCCGTTATTTGCCAGTACTCCAGTATTCCAACCGCTTTCAACTAATCCAGTTAGGTCATGTAGAAAATCTGATATCAAATACTTAATGAACACACAAACGTAGCTCAAAACACTTGTCAATATTGATATAATTAATCTCATGGCTTAACAGCCTATTTATAGTTTAATAAACTTGACTCTCAAGCAAAGACACTTTCCTAACATATCAAACTCTAAACAAAGATACTTCTAGAAATACTTAAACTCTATAAGTAATCAAATTCTAAAACTAATAAACTTATTTCTCAAGTTTACTACACGTTCTCAATAACGCGTGACAACTTGAACTAGTTTTTTCCATAAACGGCATCAACTTCAACTAGTTGCTTCCACTCAGACAACTTTAGCTTCTTCCAGTTACTTCACTCAGACAGCAGCAACTCCTCCTAGTTGCTTCCAATATATCACGCCAACTTCTCCAAGTTGCTTCCATTTATCAACATCAACTTCTACTAGTTTCTTCCATAAACTATATCTTGGTTTAATCTTCAACATCCTCCCTTAAACCAAGATATTCTTTGCTGATCATTCCAAGTTTTCCACGCAAGTAGATGAAAGTATTAGACTTCAAAGACTTGGTGAATATATCAGCCACTTGATTTTTACTTTCACAATACTCCACATCAATCTACTTATTGATGACTAGCTCTCTGATGTAATGATATTTGATATCAATGTGTTTACTCCTTCCATGAAATGCAAGATTCTTTGTTAACGATATTGATAACTTATTATCAGATATTATTATTGTAGGTGTAACCTGCTCATTGAAAAGATACTTCAACATCATCCTTAGCCATACAGCTTGTGTAGCACAATTTCTAGTAGTTATGTATTCTGCCTATGTTGTAGACAATGCAACAACTTGTTGCTTCTTTGATGACCAAGAAAAGAATCCAATTCATAAGTGGAATGCATAACCTGATGTACTCTTACTTCCTTATGTATCTCCAGCCCAATCATTATCTGTATAACCAACTAACTTAGGATATTCTGAAACTTCATAAAGAATTCCCAAACTAATTGTTCCTTTGACATACTTCAAAATCCTTTTTGCAGTTTGTAAATGTGACTGTCTTGGTGTTTATGGGAAAAAAATCGTTTCTACCAATTTTGGTAAATTCGGTAGGTGAGTGAGAAACTGGTTTAAACCATAAACAAATGTGCTGCACGTGAGCACTTTCTAGATTCAATAGATCAATCTGTACAAGTCCGGCCTAAACCAAGAAATGCCCGTTCCAGACTTGCTTCGGTCACAAAGTGGAGGAGAAGGGTTGATTTGGGGAAGATAGCGGAGAAAGGTAATGAGGCCAGAGAGTTCTGGTTGGGTAGCGTCTCTACTTGTATCAGAAAAAGTAGAAGATTAGGAAGCTTGCAAGAGATGGAAGCTTTTTGGGTGAGCTTGCAAAAGTTGCTTTCTGATAGTGTTGTATTTTTCTCTTAACCAAGACTTGTTGTCTGGTAGAAAATAAGTGAGACCTATTTATACAAGTTGACATTGAAACGTACCCTGGCCTCATTACGGAAGGGAATAAAAGGTAGTTAAATGGGAGGAGGTGGTAACCGGCGTGTGTAAGAGTGAAAACGTTTTTCACTTTTATTTCCCCATTTAATTGACTGCTTTTATTCCTTTTCACGCTTTCTTAATACGAGCGTAGTGTACGCTGCATGTTGTGACCGCCAAACCAAAACCCTGAGAAAGCATCCCCCAGTTTGTGTTGATGTCTCGAGAGTTGGATGCACTTTGGGTTCAAGTGGCAATTCCAAGATGCTAGGGGAGCGTGTGGCATGTGCCAATGGTATGTGTGGAATTCCTTGACCATAAGTTACACTTTGAGTGTAAGTGGCAATGCCAAAGATACTAGGGAGCGTGTGGAATGTTCCAATGGTATGTGCGGAATGCCTTTACCGCAAGTTACACTTTGAGTGGAAGTGGAAATTCCAAAGCTGCTAGGGGAGCGTGTGGCATGTGACATCGTCATGTGCGGAATGCCTTGGTCGCGGGTTGCACTTTGGGTGCAAGTGGCAATGCCAAAGCTGCTAGGGGAGCGTGTGGCATGTGCCAATGGCATGTGCGGAATGCCTTTGTCGCGGGTTGTACTTTGGGTGCAAGTGGCAATGCCAAAGCTGCTAGGGGAGCGTGTGGCATGTGCCAATGGTATGGCGACATGGTAAGGAAAGATGCTAGTGTTACGTGTTGGCATGTGCCAATGGCACGCACGGCCATATTAGCCTAGGTTGCACGGTTTGCAAGCCTAGGGAGCGGGCACTACTTTGGAATGTGCCAATGACATATCGGCTTGGAAAGTGGCTAGCGGTGCATGTTGGCATGTGCCAATGGCACGCACGACCATATTAGCCTAGGTTGCACGGTTTGCAAGCCTAGGGCGCCGGCGCTACTTTAGCATGTGCCAATGGCATGGCGGCTTGGAAAGTGGCTAGCGGTGCGTGTTGGCATGTTTCAATGGCACACACGGCCATATTATCCTAGGTTGCACATTTTCAAGCCTAGGACGCGGGCGCTACTTTGGCATGTGACAATGGCATAGCAGCTTGGTAAGGAAAGTGGCTAGCATAGCTAGGGAAAAGTCAGAGTGCGTTTGGCATGACGCAGCTAGCTTGGGCTAGGTGTGGATAGCATGATTTTCCATTGTCACGGAGGTGCGGCTAGCATGGTTGGCATGCTTTGGCGCGTTTGGTGTGACTAGCATATCTAGGGCCAAGGCAAAGTGTGTTTGGCATGGCGCGGCTAGCTTCGGATAGGTGTGGCTGGCATGATTTGCCATTGGCACGGAGGTGCGGCTAGCATGGTTGGCATGCTTTGGAGCGTTTGGTGTGACTATCATAGCTAGGGCCAAGGCAGAATGCGTTTGGCATGGCGCGGTTAGCTTGGTCTAGGTGTGGCTGGTATGATTTTCCATTGGCACGGAGGTGCGGCTAGCATGGTTGGCATGCTTTGGCGCATTTGGTGTGACTAGCATAGCTAGGGCCAAGGCAGAGTGCGTTTGGCATGGCGCGGATAGCTTGGGCTAGGTGTGGCTGGCATGATTTTCCATTGTCACAGAGGTATGGCTAGCATGGTTGGCATGCTTTGGCGCGTTTGGTGTGGCTGGCATGATTTTCCGTTGGCACAGGGTTTCGGCTAGCATAGTTGGCATGATTTGGAGCGTTTGGTGTGACTAGCATAGCTAGGGCCAAGTTAGAGTGCGTTTAGCATGGCGCGGCTAGCTTGGGCTAGGTGTGGCTGGCATGATTTGCCATTGGCACATAGGTGAATTAGGGTTTCGCTCGTTGTAACCCTAATTTGAAAAAAATACCCCCCATTAATTACTGACTACATGCATTAAATGTTCTAATAAATGTTTCATCGGTGACATTAGGTTATTCGGGGTTTTACAATTTTACCCTTTGTCTAAAAACCACCATCAACATTAAGTCCCCTTCTTAGCTCGGAACATGAGCTTTGTTGCGAGGTAAGCATAAGATGATGACAAACTAGTAAATCGTAAAGATAACTGAGGAGGCTTGTCTGACCTTTTTATAGATAGGATTTGGAATCCTTTCCTATGGTGGTTTTGCACAAATCGGAAGGCTGGCATAATTGGGAAGTCAGCATCATTGAGAGACTGGAAGCTGGGAGGTATTGAGAAGTTGACGCGAGTTGGGAAACTGCGCGTGCTAGCTAGTGGGACCGGTGCAAGGTGGGGAAGCTGATCGTGCTAGCTGGCGCAACTTGGGAAACTGAGAAGCTAGGCATGAGCTTGGTGGGACCGGTGCAATTGGGAGACTTGCACATATTGGGAAGCTGGGAAGCTTGGCGTCCTTTACTAAAATTGTTGTAGAATTCTCATACGAACTCGGATCTTGATGGTCCGCATATGTATCTTCAAGCCCAGGAAATTTCCAAGATTTAGCAAAGAAGATTTTTGAATTTTGAGCATGGTTAAGGGATGAAAAACGTGAAACAGTAAACTCCCAGGAGGTTCAGAACTTTTCCAGGTCGCGTGTTGTCTGATGTTTTGGTCACCTCTCCTTGACCGTTCATATGATTGCCATGAAATTTTGACATGTTTTAGGTAACTTCCATACGAAAAGAATGGTATATAACCAAATATTTTATTCCATACCAATTGCTCCCAGATCGTAATTGAACACATGGAAGTGTAAATTTCCCTCAGCTGAGTTTGTTTGGAAAACGTGTTTCATGACTTTGGTACTTCTTACACATGTCGTAGAAGCATAATAAGGAACTTAAATGATGTTAGTTCACTTAATTTCTTAATCTTATGATTTTCCACGCTTGATCCATCCTAATCCCATGTAATCTTCGTATTAGGTGCTTAACAACGAAGTTGGGAATCATGGATCCACTAGTATAAGCAACCATTGGGTTGTTGCCGATGAAATACTTGACTTATGGTTTTGATTTTCTGGATTTCTGGGTTGATAGGAAAGTGTTACCTATGAGGGTTTTGGGTTATTATTCGGGATGAACCGTTTTTGGATATGGAAGATATGAAAAGATGAATATATGGTTCCTCTTTTTTTTTAGGGATGATGCAGCTTTTTGGTTATGATTGTAAGTGATACGAACATCCAAAGGAAGATATGGAATCGTGAACATTGTATGTTGGTAGATGACATGGCACAGGACATAACATGGCTATTGGTTTTATCATTCCCGTGAAAACTTGAAATGGTAAACCATATATATTCTGTCTAGGAAAGACTTACTCGGTTTCCCGGATCTCTTGATGATAAGGGATCCTCGTGTGTAAGATCGGATTTCGCGGAAAGCACCACTGTGAAAATTCCTCGGTCATTTTAAGTTACTTGATGACTGGACCATTTTATTTCTATTTCTGTGAAGTCCCCAGTCGTTTCATGTAGCTTCACGACTTGTAACCAGGTTGTCTTTCGATTCTTCTAACAGCATCACTGGTTCTTCTTCGGGAAGTGTTTCGGTAAGCTTCGCGTTTCCCTTTATTTTATCTTCTCCTCTTCTCTTTTTGAAAGTGTCTAACTCAAGTTTGCTGGAAGAGTCCGATTCGGGAGATGGTTCTGAGGTGGAGACGCATGCAAACTTTCCTTTGGTGACAGCGACCGCTGGTGACTTGGAGATGGAAGTTGACCAATCATCAAGCACAAATGTTGTTCGAACGACGGATGATTCTCTGATGGTTGCTGCCGCAGGCACGAAAAAGAACCCTTTACAAGTCGCGGGTCTGGTTGCAGGCGCCACCTTCAATCCCCCGTACTTGGTTCCTTACCCAGGTCACGTGTTGGTCGGCGGTTTCAGCGTGCTGGCTAGGTATGAGGAATTATACACAAGGATCTGGAAAAAGTATGGACACATGGCAACAACCAAGAAGATCACCAGTCGATTTGCGTTGGCTAAACGTGTGGAAGAAGATTTATCTTCAATCGAGGATATGTGCGAAGTAACTGGCCATAGTGTATCCGAAGACGTCATTGCTAGTTAGGAGCATCATCATGATGTGTGCGTGGAAAAGGGATTCACTGCTTCATGGTTTGTCAAAGGCTTTGCTGAGATCCAGAAATTGAAAGATGTAGCAGTCGAAAGCATTTTTTATAGGTTTTTGCTGCGAACACGCCGCTTTCCATGTAAATGGAGGCTTTGCTAGTAGCATTGCCAAAAAGTCCCCAATCGCTGGTAGCATCTTCAGCGAGTCCCCAGTTTTCTCGTGTATTCTTCACGACTGGTAACCGGGTTGTCTGGTAGTTGAGTTGTAGACCCCAAACCGATTGCATGCTTCTTCCATCTTGATGCTAGTAACAAGGCGTGAGATGATTTCCGAAAGAGGATATTGTAACCGAAAGATCAATCCTCCCGCTGTGGTCGCCAATTGTTTATGGGTAAAAATCGTTTCTGCCGATTTTGGTAAATTCGGTAGGTGAGTGAGAAACTGGTTTAAACCCTATACAAATATGTTGCACGTGAGAACTTTCTAGATTCGAGAGATCAATCTGTACAAGTCCGGCCTAAACCAAGAAATGACCGTTCCAGACTTGCTTCGGTCAAAAAGTGGAGGAGAAGGGTTGATTTGGGGAGGATAGCGAAGAAAGGTGATGAGACCAGAGAGTTATGGTTGGGTAGCGCCTCAACTTGTATCAGAAAAAGTAAAAGCTTAGGAAGCTTGCAATAGATGGAAGCCTTTTGGGTGAGCTTGCAAAAGTTGCTTTTTGATAGTGTTGTATTTTTCTCCTGACCAAGACTTGTTGTCTGGTAGAAAATAGGTGAGACCTATTTATACAAGATAAGATTGAAACGTACCCTGGCCTCATTACGGAAGGAAGTAAAAGGTAGTTTAATGGGAGGAGGTGGTAACCAGCGTGTTTAAGAGTGAAAACATTTTTCACTTTTATTTCCCCATTTAATTGACTGCTTTTATTAATTTTCACGCTTTCTTAATACGAGCGTAGTGTACGCTGCATGCTGTGACCGCCAAACTAAAACCCTGAGAAAGCATCCCCCAGTTTGTGTTGATATCTCGAGAGTTGGTTGCACTTTGGGGTCAAGTGGCAATGCCAAGCTAGTACGAGAGCGTGTGGCATATGTGGAATGCCTTGACCGCAAGTTACACTTTGAATATAAGTGGCAATGCCAAAGATGCTAGGGGAGCATGTGGCATGTGCGGAATTCCTTGACCGCAAGTTACACTTTGAGTGTAAGTGGCAATGCCAAAGATGATAGGAGAGCGTGTGGCATGTGCGGAATGCCTTGATCGCGAGTTGCACTTTGGGTGCAAGTGGCAATACCAAAGCTGCTAGGGGAGCGTGTGGCATGTCTGGAATGCCTTGGTCGCGGGTTGCACTTTGGGTGCCAGAGGCAATGCCAAAGCTGTTAGGGGAGCGTGTGGCATGTGCCAATGGCATGGGAGCTTGGTAAGGAAAGCTGCTAGTGGTTCCTGTTGGCATGTGCCAATGGCACGCACGACCATATTAGCCTAGGTTGCACGGTTTTCAAGCCTAGGGCGCGGGCGCTACTTTGGCATGTGCCAATGGAACAGTGGCTTGGAAAGTGGCTAGCGGTGCGTGTTGGCATGTTCCAATGGCACGCACGGCCATATTAGCCTAGGTCGCACGGTTTGCAAGCCTAGGGCGCTACTTTGGCATGTGTCAATGGCATAGCGGCTTGGAAAGTGGCTAGCGGTGCGTGTTGGCATGTGCCAATGGCACGCACGGCGATATTAGCCTAGGTTACACGTTTGCAAGCCTAGGGCGCGAGCGCTACTTTGGCATGTGCCAATGTCATAGCGGCTTGGTAAGGAAAGTGGCCAGCATAGCTATGGACAAGGTAGAGTGCGTTTGGCATGGCGCGGCTAGCTTTGGCTAGGTGTGGCTAACATGATTTTCCATTGGCACGGAGGTGAGGCTAGCATGGTTGGCATGGTTTGGTGCGTTTGGTGTGACTAGCATTACTAGGGACAAGGAAGAGTGTGTTTGGCATGGCGCGGCTAGCTTGGGCTAGGTGTGGCTGGCATGATTTTCCATTGGCACGGAGGTGCGTCTAGCATGGTTGGCATGCTTTAGCGCGTTAGGTGTGACTAGCATAGCTAGGGCCAAGGCAGAGTGTGTTTGGCATGGCGCGGCTAGATTGGGTTAGGTGTGGCTGGCATGATTTGCCATTGTCACAGAGGTGCGGCTAGCATGGTTGTCATGCTTTGGCGCATTTGGTGTGGCTGGAATGATTTGTCGTTGGCACAGGGGTGCGGCTAGCATGGTTGGCATGCTTTGGCGCGTTTGTTATGACTAGCATAGCTAGGGCCAAGGCAGAGTGCGTTTGGCATGGCGCGACTAGCTTGGGCTAGGTATGGCTGGCATGATTTTCCATTGGCACAGAGGTGAATTAGGGTTTCTCTCGTTGTAACCCTAATTTGAAAAAATACCCCCCATTAATTACTGACTACATGCATTAAATGTTCTAATAAATGTGTCACTGGTGACATTAGGTTATTCGGGGTTTTACAATTTTACCCTTTGTCTAAAAACCACAATCAACACTTGGTAACTCCATAAACCTACTGACTAATCCAACTGCACACGTAATATTTGGTCTTGTAGCAGTTAAGTATCTCAAACATCCAATAAGACTTTTAAAATCTGTTGAGTTCACAAGTTTTCCTGATTCATATTTTGTTAGCTTCAACCTCTCTTCAGTTGGTGTCAAAATTGGATTACAGTTATCCATCTTGAAACGCTTAAGTATTCCTTCTGCATATCTCTGCTGATTAATAAAGATACCTCTTTCTGTTTGTTGTACTTCAATACCAAGAAAATATGAAATTAATCCAAGATCTTTCATTTCAAATTATTTCACCATATCCTCCCTGAATTTCTTGATAATCTCTGAGCTATTTCCAGTGAAGATAAGATCATCCACATATAATATAATTTCCAAGTAAAGCAGCTTTCAAATATAGTGTATGCTCATGTGGACATCTTGTAAAACCTTTATCAATAAAGTATGAATCAATTCTTGTATACCAAGCACGTGGTGCTTGCTTTAAACCATACAAAGCTTTATTTAGCTTGTACACTTGATTTTCCTTTCCCTCCATAACATTATAACCTTCTGGTTGCTCAACATATACTTCTTCTTCTAGTACACTATCAAGAATGCACTCTTCACATCCATCTGAATTTTTTTCCAATGCTTCTGAGCATCTAGAGCAATGATCATTCGAACTGTTTCAAGCCTTGCAACTGGTGCAAAGACTTTAGAATAATCTATTCCTTGTTTCTGTCTATATCCCTTAGCAACTAACCTTGCTTTTAACTTATCAAATTCCCCATATGATTTATACTTTGTCTTGTAAACCCATTTAACTCATATTTCTTTCTTTCCTTGTGGAAGTTTAGTAAGATCCCATGTATTATTCTTATCTATTGAGTTTATCTCAGCTTCCATTGCTTGTACCCATCCATTATCTTTAGAAGCTTCTTCATAAACAACATGATCACAATTTCCATATAAAGAAAAATTAATTTCTTCTTCATCAGTATCATCATCTCTTGTCATCACATAATCTTTCATTATTGATGGTATGACATATTTTCTTCTTGGTCTTCCTGACTCTTGTTGTGGTATCACATCGGTTCTTACCTCTTCTGTTATTGCTTCTTCAGTTCTTATTTCTTCTTGTTGTTCAGTAACTTCATCTTGAGTATTAACTTGTTCTTCAACTGCTATTGGAACTGTTCTAACAGTTTCATTTGTTAAGTTGGTATCATTCCAATTCCACTAAGAATCTTCATCAAATGAAACTGTTAGATGTGCATAAGAAACTTTTCAATCAACTAAAGGTTATAAACTTTTCAATCAACTAAAGGTTATAAACTTTTCAATCAACTAAAGGTTATAAACTTTTCAATCCTGTAACAGTTAAAATAGTTACATGATTGAAAAGTTTATAACCTTTAGTTACTGAACTGTAACCAACAAGAATACATTTTTCACTCTTATCATCTAGCTTCTTCCTAAGTTCTTTAGGTACACGTGCATAAGCAATGCACCTAAAAACTCTCAGATGTTTTACACTTGGGCTTGCACCTCTCCAAGCTTCTTCTGGTGTTTTATTATTTAAAATATTTGCTAGACATCTATTAAGTAAATATACTGTTGTATCAACTGCATAACTCCAGAAATTCTTTGGAAAATATTTTGTTCTTCTTATAGTTCTTTCCATCTCCATTATTGTTCTATTCTTTCTTTCTGCAACCCATTCTGTTGAGGTGTATATCTAGTTGTTAACTGATGTAGAATGCCATGTTCTTCCATAAAACTATCAACAATTGTATATTCAGTACCTCTATTAGTTCTTAGTATCTTGATATTCTTTCCAATCTTCTTCTCAGCATATGCTTTAAAGCTTCTAAAAGCATGAAAATCATCACTTTTTTTTATAAGTAGATACACCCAAGCCTTTCTACTAAAATCATCAATGAAAGCTATGAAATAGTTATTACCTCCATGTGATGTAACTTCAATAGGACCACACAGATCACTGTGTATAACCTCAAACTGTTGTTCTGCTCTTCTATCTTTGTTCACTGGGAATGGATCTCTATGTTGCTTGCCAAAAATACAATTCTCACACCTTGATTCTGGAAGCTCTATAACAGGTAGACCTGACACCATCTCCTTCTTATATAAATATTGTAAACTGTTAAAGTGTACATGCCCCATTCTCTTGTTCCACAACCATCTTTGGTTGCTTTCATGAGTACTATAACATCTTGCACTCTGATATTGAATATTCAGAGGAAAAAGTCTGTTCTTAGTCATATGTACCCTTACAATAAGTCTTCTATATCTATCTCTTATTAGACATACTCTATTGAATATGTTCATAGAATAACCTCTCTCTAAAAGTTGTCCCATGCTCAACAAATTCTGATGTAGACCTGGTACATAATATACATCTATGATTTATGTTTTTGAGCCATTTTTAAGAACTATTCCAATTCTTCATTTTCCCATAACTGGAATAGTAGAATTATTACCAAACTTAACAGTTGATCTTATGGATTCATCAAGGTTATCAAATAGATCTTTTCTTCCACACATGTGATTGCTACACCCTGTATCCAAATACCACTTCTGATGAAGTTTTTCTTCAGCTGTGTTACAAGTTAGCAACATATTCTCATCTTTCACTTCATCTTCATCTTCTTTTCCTTCTTCTTCTGCTATATTTTCCTTGAAGTTTGATATGTAATTATTAGCAATTGTCTTTTTAGGTTTTGTGCATGCAGTATCAAAGTGTCCAAAAATTCCACAATTATAACACTGCACCTTTGATATATCTACAGGTTTTCTTGCTTGATAGTTTCCATTATTAGGTCTTCCTCCAGTGTTGTTTCTTCCTTGATAACCTGCATTGTTAGGTCTTCCTCCAGAACCTGAGTTTCCTTGTTTGTTATTCAAAGTTACTTGACTTTGTAGTGCTTCTTCAACTGTTTTTGCAGCAGCTGTTTTTTCAAGTAATCTATTATCATAAGCTTGTAATGATCCTAACAACTCATTAAGAGTCATAGTTGCAGTAGTATTACACCATTCTATAGCAGTTACTTTTGCTTCAAACTTCTCAGGTAAACTTCTTAAAATATTTTCAACAACTTTTGAATCTTATACAGTATCACCATTAGCCTTCATCTCATTGACAAGATTAAATGTCTTTGAGAAAAATTATGATATTCTTTCAGTAGCTTCCATCTGCAATAATTTATACTTTATTTTTAGAGTTTGTAATCTAACCTTCTTGACCTTGTCAGATCCTGTGTAATAGCTAATCAAACCATCCCATGCTATTTTCACATCTTTAATGTATATAACTTTATCCATGAGAGATTCAAGAATACCTTGATGAAAAAATATAGGTAGCTTTTGAATTCTTCTTCCTGTTTTCAGTTAATAATGTTAGCGCAGCTCCTTCAACTGCAGTTCCTTCTGGTGGTTCTTCATAACCATCTTTCACGATATCCCATACCTCTTTGTATATGAAAATATTCTCCATCTGCAACCTCCAGTGTTCAAAGTTTTTTCCTTCAAACACTGGCACTTTGATTGAACTTAAACTCGTCATCTTCTTTAACTTAACTTCTCATACCCACAGCCCTAGAATCTGATACCAGTGTTCTGATACCAGATGTAGAAAATCTGATATCAAAGACTTAATGAACACACAAACGTAACTCAAAACACTTCTCAATATTGATTTAATTAATCTCATGGATTAACAGCCTATTTATAGTTTAACAAACTTGACTCTCAAGCAAAGACACTTTCTTAACATATCAAACTCTAAACAAAGATACTTCTAGAAATACTTAAACTCTATACGTAATCAAATTCTAAAACTCATAAACTTGTTTCTCAAGTTTACTACACGATCTCAATAACGCGTGACAACTTGAACTAGTTGTTTCCATAAACGGCATCAACTTCAACTAGTTGCTTCCACTCAGACAACTTTACCTTCTTCTAGTTACTTCACTCAGACAACAACTCCTCCTAGTTGCTTCAAATATATCACGTCAACTTCTCCAAGTTGCTTCCATTTATCAACATCAACTTCTACTAGTTTCTTCCATAAACTATGTCTTGGTTTAATCTTCAACATTGGAAGTTAAATCAAGATATGATGATTTGGTTCGTGGATCAACATATGATGTTGATCCAATCCGAATGGATCAACTGTTGCAGTTGACGCAGTCAAGTTGGATCAACATATGATGTTGACACACTGTGCGATATTTGGAAGTTCAAGTTAACTAGAAGAGCAAGTTGTGTCGGTTGCTTGTGTTAGAGTTTTACTATATTTAGAGTTTTTTTGTGTTTCTAGAAGTGTGCTTTATTTAAAGTTTGTTTTTATTAGGAAAATCGTTTGAGTGATTGTCAAGTATGTGAGACTATAAGTAGGCTATTGAGCCATAAAAATTATACACCAAACTAATTATCAATGTAATCGTTTATTTGCTTCCGCATTGTGCTCTCCTCTCTCTTACTCGATCCTACAGATCATCTATGGCTAATTGAGCAAACTCGTGAAACCCAGAAAACATTTTTACATAATCAATAACTTGTGCTATATTGAAAACATTCCGTGCCACATGATCCAAGCGTCGTATCCCAAAATCCTCTTGATCTTTTGAAGCCCGTGGTTCCTCATCATCCATACCTGTAAGATAAGAAAAGCTAGCGAGGCACATCAATAAGTGCTTATAAAAGAAGGTCAACAGTCTTATGTTAGCATCCAGGGATTGGGTTTTTGTACAAGAAGGTCAACAGTCTTTGGTTATTTTCTGCATTGGGGGGATTGGGTTTTTGTACTCGAGCATTGTTAACATCTAGGGAGACCTATCAGTTCGTGGTATGGTAATACTTGGTAGGGTTTTATGGGGACATTTTGTTTTTCCGACTACCGTGTAATTAGCATTGTCATTTGTCATTTTCATTTATTTACTAGCGTTTTTATATTCCTCATTCTTATTAATAAAATCTTCTCTTCCAATCAAAAAAAAAAAAATCAGTCTTATGTTAGCTCGTAATATTGTGCATATAATAGGTACCTTTGAAGCCTGGCAAGAAATTGAGACCAAGATTTGAATTTTTGAAGCTAATATAACGAAGGACGACATCTCCATATAGTTGAATCTCTGAGATGATTATACCATCGTTGATTTCCATAGGAGGATGTGATGGTCTGTCACCGTATGAAGTGCTGATATTGAACGCAAACTCTGCATCATCGACTTCTAAAGCGATTGCTCGAACACCAAGACCATGTGAAGTGGAAAACGAACGAGCCGTGGAATGATTAAAAGTAGGGATCGAGGCAGTGTTGATAGTGGTCTGCATTAATATTTCAGCTACCGAAGGAGAGTAAGGAGCTGTGAAGAGGATGTTAATATCACCTGAATGAAGTAGATACGATGCATGTGCCATATTCCCGGTGGAAAGGTCAGATTTTTATGTAATAGGCATGCCAAGTCCGTATGAAAATCGCTAAGCCGCATTGATTGCATCACTGCACCAAAACTCGACGTGGTGGAATTGTTTGACTTGAAATATGTCGGACTTTGGATTTGTTCTTAGGAAATTCACATAGCCGACTAGTTTGAATGATCCATCACCAGCATGGCCGTCATGTTGCTTCTGCATATCTTTCTCCATCTCGCACTCTCTCAAAATCTCTATCTAATTTGTTATTGCAAGGCTTTGATAAAGAAGATATGAAGATGAGAGAATATTTTCATCAATAGGCTTCCGGTTCTCTTTATATAATGTTCATAGATATAGTTAGAGTATATATGAAGCAAGTCGATACCGTAAATGCAATTCTAGTAATGAAATAGTTAAAATCCTTATGGTAAAAGCAAGTCGATACCGTAACAATGAAATAATCACATACGCCTTGTATTTATTCAAAAAAATTAATGGAAATCAGATACATATGATCAAACTATTTTAACTGCTTTGTGTCAATCTCTAGCTACGACTTTTAAAATTGTAAGAATTTTCTTAGCGCGATTGCAAAAAATAATCTGCCAAATACATGTGCATTAAGAGCACTTGATTTCTTGCATTCGATCTCTCACATTGGCAGAAATTGATGATATCAGTTGCGTTTTTCCAGGAACTTTTGGATGAAACTAAAGTGGATTACAAGTGAAAGAATTGGCAGAGAGAAATGGGTGTTTCACCCTATGTTGTAAAAGGCTGGCGCCTGAAAAAAAAAAGGATCTCAGGCGCCAAATTATACCTGATTGTGGTTTTATCTAAAAAAAAAGGCCCTCGTCTGGGGCTCCTTAGGCTCCAAAGGCGCTAGGCTTGGCGCCTCGCCTTTCCTAGCGCCTTTTACAACATAGGTTTCACCGTAGGATTGGAGAGATTGGAAACGTTGTTTCCACCAGCTAAGTGGTGCACAAATATTAAGTAACCATACTAGGTGTCTACGGCCGAGGGTCAACATTTTGTATTGATTAATTCAGCTCACTTGTTAGCCAAAAAAGCATTAATGCTAACACTAGAAGTTCAGTTCTTTCGGATTTTCGTAGAGAATGACATGTAAGAATATTTTATATGAATAAAATAAAATATTTCCTTGGGCCCATGTAATAATCTTGGTAATATAGATTATTGCTAAATTATGTCGGTTACCATTTCCGGGATTATTTCCTAATATCTCTTCTTTGATGGACGGTCGAGATTGATTGTTAACTCTAAAGCCTAGGAACCTTGGTCCTCCTTCTACCTATAAAAGAAACTCTATAACCATCAGTATAGAGAGAGATGAAATTTTTTCATTACATAAAAAATAGAAAGAGAGAGGTGAAGAAGGAGAAACCAGTTTTCCACTGTGTTCTATTGTACAAAGATAATTGCAGCCTTGAAAGATTTCTTGGATTCAATCAATGGCTTCATCAGGTAATAAGTTTAACACATCTATGCGTATTGTGATTATCATGTCGTTCAAGATCCAACCATTATGTATAAAATATAAATGTTAAATTCTAAGATTTGGCATCAGAGCATGGTTTAGAACTATATGATTTTATATGATGTTGTATGCATAAATTGTGTGATATGAATCCATCGTATTTGATAAGATACTATGATTTTCGGTGATAATTAACAGTCACTTAATTATGTTATGAATTAATAAGAGAGTTCTTTGTGAAATTTTTCATAAGTCTATTAATGAATCTTGATGATCAATTTTGTGTTGCTTCATCAGTCTCTACTGAAGCTTAGGGACAGCTGCATAAGTGATTAAATGAAAGCACTATCATTTCTATAAGGAAAATTTAGTTTCTGAAAAATGGAATAAGAATCCCATGCGAGACATCATATTTTTTGAACGTTAGAAAAGATAAAAAAAAAATCCAATGTTGTGACTTTGACTAGGTGAGATGTTCCAAAAGAAAAGTACTTATACACATACTTGGCTGACCGACAAAAGCCTGATCACAATTTAGGTTAAAACAAAAAGAGAATATTAATTAGTACTTTCTTTTCTTTTTTTTTAACTCAAAAGTTACAGGCATTATAATAACTTAATATCTTACACAAAAGCAGAAGACTAAAAGAGAATATAGTGAAGAACGTACATTTGTTTTATTAAACTAAGTACTGGTGTTAATGTTAAGAGAGATAATGGATTGATCATAATTGTGTCATGTGATATTGGAACACAAGCTCATAATAGTCTGCCGACCAAGCGTGAAAGCATATATTTTTTTAATGTATATCTTGATTTCCTTATTATTATTAAATTGAGTCAACTCATGTATCGGCATAGTTGGCACTGTTAGATCTGGTCATAGTTTTTATTAACCGACCAGGCATGAAATGGTGGAAAGATATACAGTACAAATAAGTTTAAAATATTTGTGGAGGTTCTGAGCATGAAACTGTATTGGTAATTTGGTATTAAAATAACTAAATCATACCAGTGATGTTTACCGTGTCTTTGATGACGAGACCTAATGGAAACTGGTTTAACATTTATGAATTAATCACCATAGTTGGGTGATTATTCAACTAGATAAGGTTGGTATACAGACACTAGGGGCCGTAAGAGCTTCCACGTATATTGAACTTGGTCATAAAAGTTCTACGACCGACTAAAATAAGAATGCTTGGTGGCCCCCAATGCGTTTTAATTTTTCCAACAAAATGTGAATCAAGAATTGGATACCAAAGTCATAAAATCTGTATGGGTTTGGACTCATGTATACTAAAATAGTCATTTTCCTGTTTAACTTCGGCATAATTGACTTTGACTGACTGTTTGACTTCCGCTGTTGACTTTCACATGATGTATTTTTCTTGGACAATTTTTTATTTCAAATATAGCATAACTTGAATATGTATAGGTTATTAAAATGTTTGAATTGTATGATCTTTAGCTATCATCACAGTGATACTAAAGTATTATGTTATATTAACATGTCATTGTAAGTCTACATCGTTTTGTGCAATCACATAAGAATAACTATCACCCACAGGAGATGTTTATTCAAGTGTTTGTATATATAAATATAAAGAAATTAACCATTTAATCATACATATTAGAATGAAAAGTTACCCACAGGTAACTCTAATTCACATGTTTGAATAAATATTATGATTATGTATGTAACCATGAAAGGCAAAATGTCCATAGATGTTTGTCTTTGCTTGCTTATATATGTGTAATTGTTTTTATGACTTTATGACATGATTGTTGTTTAATTAAGATTCTACCCACAAGAGTTTCTTAATTTATATGTGTGTGACTATGACTTTGTGTATCTTTGTCATGTTTTACAGCTTCTAGTTCTAAGACTTTGCATTCGTATACTTCTTCTATCCCATTCGACAATGGCACCAACTTCTCAGAATGGAAAGAGAATGTTGAGTTGACTTTGGGTGTGCAGGATATTTATCTTGCTCTCCAAATTGAAAAGCCAATTATAAATGATAAGAGTACCACTGAAGATAAGGATCTCTTAAAAAAGTGGGAGAGAAGTGATAGGCTGAGCATACAGCTGATGCGAATGCACATTGATGCAAACATCAAAGAATCACTTCCCAAAAAACCTAAAAGTGCTAAGAACTTTATGGAAATCATAAATGAAGGCTTTAAGACAGCAGATAAGTCTCTAGATGGGAAATTGATGGTTGATTTTACCACCATGAAGTATACCGGTGTAAGGTCAATGCACCAACACGTGATAGAAATGCGTAGCATTGAGATTAAATTAATTGTGGATGAGAACTTTCTTGTCCAATTCATTCTCAACTCGCTACCACCACAATATGCCCCCTTTCAAGTGCATTAAAACACTATTAAGTAAAAGTGGACTGCAAATGAACTGGGAAACATGTTGGTTCAAGAGGAAGCTAGGCTAAACCATCAAGGTCTTAATCAAGCACATTCTGTCAACCAAGGAGTGAACAATAAGCGTAAGCCTGCAAAGGGCAATAAGAGAGCACCACAGAACAATTTTGTTCAACCTGAAAAGAAGAAGGCAAAGAAAGATGACAATAAGTGTCGTTTCCGTAAGAAACCTGGTCATTTTCAGAAAGATTGCATTAAGCGTCAAAAATGGTTCGAAAAGAAAGGTAATCCTTTGGGATTCGTAAGCTATTTTGAAAAAAAATTGACTGTTAAAGAATCTTCTTTATCATGGTGGTTTGATTCTGGTGCTAATGTTCATGTTTCTAATTCGATGCAGGGATACCTTTCAATCCAACTCACAAACAAGAATGAAAACTTCCTTTTTATGGGCAATGGTAATAAATCCCCAGTTAATGCTGTAGGCACCTACCGTTTGGTTCTAGATCATGGATACCTTATTGATTTAGAAAACACTCTTTATGTTCCAACTATTTCTCGCAATTTAATTTCAGTTTCTCAACTAGATAGACAAGGTTTTCAAATTCAAATTGCCAATGGATGTTTAAGTCTGTTTAAAGATTTTAAAGTTATTGGTTCTGGTTATCTTTTTGATGGTCTTTACAAGTTAAATTTATCATCATCATCAATACCTAGAACCTATTTAACCATGCATCATAATGATAGAACTGGACATACTGAGGGTAATTCCTCATTCTTGTGGCATAAGAAGCTGGGACACATATCTCGTTAAAAGCTTCAAATATTGGTAAAATATGGGATTCTACAGAACCTTGATTTTACTGATTACAATAGTTGTGTGGATTGTATTAAAGGAAATATGACAAAACACACAAAGAAAGGTGCCACAAGAAGTTCCGAACTCCTTCAAATAATACATACATATATTTGTGGACCCTTCGACGTTCCAACTTTTGGAGGAGAAAAATATTTTATCACCTTTATTGATGATTTTTCATGTTATTGTTATCTTTACTTATTGCATGATAAATCTCAAGCTGTGAATGATGTGGAGCAATTCATTACCGAAGTTGAGAGGCAATTAGAAAAGAAGGTGAAAATCATTAGGTCTGATAGGGGTGGAGAGTATTATGGAAGGTATGACGATACATGACAACATCATGGACCTTTCGCTTTAGTTCTTCAAAAACTTGGAATTGTTGCTCAATACACAACGCCAGGTTCACCTTGGCAGAATGGTGTAGCAGAAAGGAGAAATCGTACTCTAATGGAAATGGTTAGAAGCATGATTAGTCATGCGAGTTTACCCTTAAGTCTGTGGATGTATGCTTTTCGTTATGTTGTGTACATTTTAAATAGAGTTCCAAGCAAAGCAGTTCCAAAGACTCCTTTTGAACTGTGGAAGGGATGGAAACCTAGTTTAAAACACCTGGAAATTTGGGGTTGTTCAACAGAAGCGAAAGTTTATAATCCCAAAGAAAAGAAATTGGATATGAAAACTGTTAGTGGTTACTTTATTGGTTTTCCTGAAAAATCCAAGGGGTATATTATTTATTGTCCTAAGCATAGTATGAGAATTGTTGAAACTGGAAATGCAAAATTCATTAAGGATGGCGAAGTTAGTGTGAGTACACCAGTGCAAGAAAAATTTGTTCAAGAAATCAGAGTAATAATTCCTTTACCTCAGATTTCTTCAGATATTGTGACTCCTCCGTTTGTAGAACCGAATGATGAGGGAGAAACACAAATAACGGCACATGAGCTTCATGATGAGACTATTGCCAATGAATAAATTGTAGAACAATCACAAGAACTGGCCTTAAGAAGATCTACTAGAGAACGGAAAAGGGCTATTTCTGATGATATTGTGGTTTATCTACAAGAATCGGATTTTGATTTAGGGACTATGAAAGATCCAGTTTCTTATTCACAAGATATCAGGTGTAGTAATTATGATAAATGGATTAGTGCTATGAAAGTAGAGAAAAAATCGATGGATGATAATGGAGTCTGGGAATACGTTGAATTTCCTGAAGGACACAAAGCAATCGGGTGTAAATGGGTCTTTAAGACCAAACGCGATGCTAATGGAAATATTCAATGTTATAAAGCTAGACTTGTAGCTAAAGGTTTCACTCAGAAATATGGCATTGATTACAAAGAGACTTTTTCTCCCGTGTCAAAGAAAGACTCTCTCAGAATTATTCTGGCATTAGTAGCTCAATATGACCTTGAGTTACATCAAATGGATGTGAAAACAACTTTTCTTAAGGGTGAGCTTGAGGAAGATATTTACATGTTTCAACCTGAAGGTTTTGTCCTAGAAGGACAGGAACACATGGTCTGCAAACTTAAGAAATCAATTTATGGACTTAAGCAAGACTCTAGGAAATGGTATCTAAAATTCAACGAAACCATTCTAAAATTTGGTTTTGAATAAAATGCTTTAGATCCATGTATATACCTCAAGATCAGTGGGAGGAAGTTCATATTTTTGGTATTGTATGTAGATGACATACTACTTGCGAGTAGTGATCTTGGCCTTATACATGTAACAAAGGAATATCTCTCAAAGAATTTTGAAATGAAAGATATGGGTGAGGCTTCTTATGTGATTGGGATAGAAATATTCCGTGATAGATCACTTGGAACATTATCGATCTCACAGAAAGCATATATCGAAAGAATTTTAGAGAGATTTGAGATGAGTGCATGTAAGCCAAGTATAGTTCCGGTTTCTAAAGGAGACAAGTTTGGACTCAATTTATGTCCTAAGAATGAACTGGAACGTAAACAAATGGATAAAATCCCTTATGCTTCTATGGTGGGAAGTTTAATGTATGCTCAAGTTTGCACATGACCAGATATCAGCTATATAGTTGGTATGCTCGGAAGATACCTTGTGAATCCTGGAATGGAACACTGGAAAGCTGCAAAGAAAGTTTTAAGGTACCTGCAAGGAACGAAGGATCATCGCCTCACATTTACGAAATCAGATCAATTTGATTTGGTTGGCTATACAGATTCCGATTTCATGGGATGTAATGATACTCGAAAGAGCACTTTTGGATATCTTTTCCTATTAGCTGGAGGAGCAATATCATGGAAAAGTGCAAAAGAGTCTGTTCTCACCGGCTCAACAATTGAAGCTGAATTTGTAGCATGTTATGAGGCTACAAATCACTGTTCATGGTTGCGGAATTTCATTTCAATGTTTGGAGACTTAAATTTTGCCTCCGCACCTGTGAAACTTTACTGTGATAATTCCGCAGCAGTATTTGTTTCAAAGAACGCTAGATATACTAAGGGTTCAAGACACATGGATCTAAAGTACATATGCGTGAAAGAAGCTATTCAGATGAAAAAGTTGTTCATTTAACACATATGCACAAAACTTATGATTGCAGATGCATTTACGAAGGCGTTACCTCCTAAGACTTTTTTGGAACATGTTGGAAACATGGGTCTTGAGGGAGTAACAAACAATTAGTTTCACTTAGACTTTTGCTTATGTTTGAACACTTATTGAGATCTTATTGTTGTTGTTATTCTGAACTTATTTTTGTATCCGCTTTTGTATACACTTATGTTAATGGATAAATGTTAACATAAATAGTCTTTCTTTTAAAGACATTAGTGGACCATTATGATATCCCAATTTAAGGCCTAGTTAAGTAAGTTATTTGTGTTGTGGTACATGGAAGGAAACATGTTGATAACAGGACAACATGCGACCTCCATGACTCGCATGAGTAGTTTGCTTGATCAAGGTATTATGTTTAACCATTAAATTTCGTTTAGCAATTATGCGCACTTATGTTTACTATGATTAACCATTAAATCAATTATCACATGGACCAGTGGGAGAATGTAAGAATATTTTATATGAATAAAATAAAATATTCCCTTGGGCCCATGTAATAATCTTGGTAATCTAGATTATTGCTAAATTATGTCGGTTACCATTTCCGGGATTATTTCCTAATATCTCTTCTTTGATGGACGGTCGAGATTGATTGCTAACTCTAAATCCTAGGAACCTTGGTCCTCCTTCTACCTATAAAAGAAACTCTATAACCATCAGTATAGAGAGAAATAAAAAAAATTTATTACATAAAAAATAGAAAGAGAGAGGTGAAGAAGGAGAAACCAGTTTTCCACTGTGTTCTATTGTACAAAGATAATTGTAGCCTTGAAAGATTTCTTGGATTCAATCAATGGCTTCATCAGGTAATAAGTTTAACACATCTATGCGTATAGTGATTATCATGTCGTTCAAGATCCAACCATTATGTATAAAATATAAATGTTAAATTCTAAGATGACATTGTAGTTTAAGCTTATTGATGTATTTTTATTTTACTAGTAAAAAGGAAAAATTGAAAGCATGGTTGCGGAATAATTTAGATCAGTCAAACTCTAAGTCAATTCTTGGTCATTAACCCCTCGTGTCCTAACCAATCTGGTTGCAAGCCTAAGGGGAGGATGACATTGTAGTTTAAGCTTATGAACATACTTTTATTTTCCTAGTAAAAAAAAAAAAAGAAAAATTCAAAGCACGGTAGCGGAATAATTTAGATCGGTCAAACTCTAAGTGATCAATGCTTGGTCATAACCCCCCGCATCCTAAAATTGATCAAGAAACGATAGTTTCTTAATGTGGCCTTGATTTTCCAAGAGTGTGTGGAATTTTGATTTCTTCATCTTTAATTTACGGAAAATGAAGGCGAAAAGAAAAAAAAAATTGGATTAAAATAGGCATTATTAATTTGTACATAAGTCTTGAATACACCGAATATTAAGAAAATTTCCTATGAACAACACAAAGTAAGAAAAAAGTCTTTTCCTATGAACAACACAAAGTAAGAAAAAACTCTTCCGTCTCTCTCCTCCGAGTTTTGCTCTGCAACTCGGAGAGACCGAGTCTCACCAAAAAACCACCATTAACATCACCTTCTCACAAGGATATCATCTCAACTTTCCCTTCTCCATCGTTCTCACATGTAGTCTGATCTGAAAAACCATCTATTTACACAACCCAATTAAAATCATCTCTAGAAAATACCTAAACCCATCAATACGAAACTCCCAGACAATTCCTTGTACACATCAATTTTAAATCAACTCTTATTCAACAGATCTAATGAGATCTGAGTAATAGCGGCTTACCGGGGCTGGCATACGTGTGTTTAGATGACAAAGATGGTGGGGAGACAAAACATTGATTTATTAGGGGTTCACTTTAATTTTAAGGTAACAGTTGAAGAGGGGATTCATGCTTACAATCAATCCTGGGATTGAATCACTGATTGGGTTTTTTTCTATGGGTATGCACTTGTTTTTTCGTTTTTCTTTCTCATTAGAAAGCATACCCATCTTTCCTTTTTCATGCATTTCTATAATCTCGTTTAGATAAAAATCAATTCCTTGAACATGCTTATCACCTGTTTGTTGGTTTGTTTCTTATTTGTTGAGGTTGCTTTATCGGTGTTTAGGTCTCTATTAAAGTTCAGTGATGTACTCTTTTTCGTATCCCTTGTAAGGGGAAATTTGTGTTGGAACTCCATAGTAATTGTTGGTGGGAGTTGATGATTTAATCTCTGTAGATCTATAGATTCTAGAGTTCTTGTCGGTGTGGATCGGATGTTATTTCCGGTAGAACTATAGCTTGCAGTTTTTGCAAGTCTTGGTTTTTTCATTTATAAAATTTTCTAAAAAATAAAAAAAAAAAAAAAATCTATGTGTTTAGGAATCCCTAAGGTTGATGTGTTCGGTGACGTCGTTTTGTAGAATAAGGTGTCGTTTTCTCCCTTATTTTGACTTTCTATTTCTATAGAAAATGAATGTTCTTGGTCGTGTTATTATCTATATACAACTGTTTCAGAGTGTTTTCTGCATGAACTTCCGGAATTTTTCAAATGAATCCTCAACCTTAGACTGTTATCACATGATTAACCCCAAGTGCCCCACAATCCTAAATCAGACATTAATGATATCCCAAGATCCCTTCCTGCCAGCCTCGGTAAGTTTCTCAACTAATTTCTCTTTTAATTGAACCTATATAGTACTCCTTATAGTTACTGTTTGTGTCTTTAGTTTTCTTTTATAAGTGCTATCCTATAAAGCACCTTTTTATTATGTGTATTGTTTGTTTCGTTTGGTTTTTTGTAAGTGCCATCCTAAATCACGCTTTTCAGTCTTAGCCGTAGGTACTAGGTGCTACTTTACAAGGCACATTTCGTGTTGTCGTAGTTTAATCTGTCTCTAGTATATTTTAGCATTATTAGTTGTAGTCCACTTTATCTTTCTCTGGAAGCTAATACCTAATGGATAAGACGGACAAGAAAAAGATGGACTATTTACATCCAGGCAGTACACCTCAGCAGACAGACGCAATTGCCTGATTGGTATCTTCAATCAAGTGCATCGACCATACTTACCATCAACCAAACCATTATGGACCGTTTCGTGTCCATCAAAAACACAGCTTTTCTTGTGGAAAGCATTGAAGGAAGGCCAGCCGGCCTCCAACTACAACATTTCCCCCCGATGCAATTTTGATCCGAAGACCGCTGCTCACGCACTGCTCCATTGTTTTGTTTTTCCAGATTCATGGCATATCAATACAAATGTAATCGATGAATATTTGGGTATTGTATACCCAGGTGTAATAGCTCTTTAAGTAATTTAATAATATGCATGCTTCAAAAAAAAAAAAAAGTCTTGAATAGATTGAATGCTTAAAAAATGAGGTTAGATTGTGATCAATACCAAATCAACTTAGACCTACATGTTTGTGTATTTCGGGGAAATGGGGTGACTTTAAGATGATGTGAACAAGATATCCAATCGGACGTTGATCCCATGCATCCTATGAAGTCATCTTAACCATTTTTGGACCAACTATACCTATTTATTAACACTTGGATGTGATTTTTTACCAGCTACATGCCTACATGCACCTCTTCCATTTACAGTTTATATTAATTCTTCTACATTTTTCAAGGTTTCTCCAAAATCTGTAGTACAAACAAGAGCGTGCATTCATTTTTGAGGTGCGCTCAGTTATGATTTCTTGTCGTAATGATATCATTTGTTTGACTTTCTTACTCTTCTTTCTCCTCACCTTTCAGTTTGCCTTGTTGCATAATTGCACCGCTGCAGATGATACTACTATTATAACAGCTAATCAAAGTTTAACATCCCCGGGAGAAATTTACAAACTAGGCTTCTTTAGTTCTTTAAATTCTAGCAATCGATATGTTGGAGTCTGGTATAATAAGGTGAGTGTAAAAACCATCGTATGGGTTGCCAACCGAGATAACCCAATTGAGGGTTCTTCAGGTGTGAACACGTAAATTACGATGGTATGTACGTGTCCACAAACAATTTTCGTAGATAGTGAAATCCGTAGATATGATATAACGTGCGGAATATAAAGTGCGTAATATAAGTGCGGAATGTAAAGTGCATAATGTAAGTGCGGAATGTAAAGTGCATAACGTAAGTGCGGAATGTAAAATGCACAATGTAAATGAGACGGCTAATTACGTGGTTCAGCACTGAGGCCTACGTCCACGGGGTAAAAGAGGGGTTTTATTATATGCAAAGTGGATACAAGCGTAGTCAAATGACTTTGGGTGTGTTAACTTAGGCTGCGGGATTAGGGAATTAATTACTCTTCCTAATTCTCTATATCTTTTTCTTCTCGACTCAACCTCCCCTCCTCTCTTAGTGAGGAGGGGTATTTAAAGGGGTTCCGTCGTGGGGTCCAATGATAGAGCCGTTGTAACCTTATCCTCTTGTGCTTTGTGCCGATACACAAAGCCTTTGGTTCCTACGAGGCCCTCTTCGTGTCTTCGCTATTACCGCAAAGGCATGATCGTCTGTTCCGTTGGTTGGTTGACACGTGTGCTGCCCCAGGTGTTTAATGCGGGTGGTTGGGTCCTCTGCACGCATCAGACCACGGTCGCATGTCCTTGTCTTGTCCGTGTCATGGGATAAAGCAGTTCCGAAGGTGCATTGGGTCCAACGCAGGGGTGCTTTAATTCGGTGCTCCTTCATTTGTGGCCATTGGATCCCCGAGATGAGGGTCCTAACCTGCCGGTACACGCTTCTTGGCTATATCCATGTGGCATCGTCTTTTGATGCCGCGCGTCACATGCTCTCCACGTTCTTACCCGAGGACACGTGCCGAGTGGTGGAAATATGTACTTACAATTTGCCCCTTTTCTTCTGACTTGGGGCGTCAGTTGAAGTGAGAGGAAAACCGTCACATTCCCCACTCGCCCAATAACTTCCCCTTGATTTTAGGGTGCGTTTCTCATTACGCATTAACTTCTTGCAATAACTTCCCCTTGGGAGAAGGGACGGTTTCGATTTTCTTAGGTTTTTATAAGGGGGGAGAGAATGTGAAATAAATTTCATTCTCTGTTGGTCCTTCATTCTTCTCCTCTGCTTAAATTCTTCTTTTTTGTTTGGACGCCATTAACTGCTGCTGCTACTATTTCCTGCTGCTATTTTGTTTGAATACGACCTGTCCTTGATTCCGTGCATTCGCTCGCTGTTGATCGTTCTTCTGAAACTCTTGGTACAGGTAAGGTTTTAACTTTTGGTCTTGTTTCTTACTAACCGTTCATCTTTTGCTGCTGTTTTGTTACCCTTGTGATGAAGAACGCATATACAAAGTATATTTATCACAAGGGTCATAAGTTCATAGTAGGAGAGCTTTTTACCTGTGTCATAAATCAGCTAGGGTTTTTGTTCTGTTTTTTTTTTCTTCTTTTGAGATTTTTTTTAGAAAGTTCAGCTTTTTGATCTTCACTTGAGATTCTGCGGGATTCACAACTTGTTTGTATATCCGTAGATATGGCCGATCGTCCGCGGGTTCCTTATCAGACCCCGCCCTCTAGTCCTCCTAGATCTCCTCCGCGTAGATACCCGGATGTATCTCCGCTAGGAGGCTCTAGGGCTTCGCACGTGGATCTTCGTTCTCAGAGGGTTTCTTCTTATTATGGTCATAGACATTCTTCTAGGAGGGGATATCCCCCTGGTTCTAGATACGCTGCTACCCGCGCTTCTTCCCGTCCGCGCGATGAGCCTAGAGACTCGCAGGGTGCTCCTCATAACGAAGCTTTGGCTGCTCATCCCCTTCGCTCTTCGGTTCCTCCGGCGTTTCAACAGAGTCTTCTCCCCCCTCCTCCGGCGGTCCCTTCCAGAGGAAAATCTGTCAGGGGTGGTGCTTCAAAGGTCGATCCATCTAAGAATGCGCCTTTTAAAAGGAAAGCCCTGGATACGAGCCCTCCAAAAGACTCCGCGCAGGATTCTCTTGATGAGGAAGACGCTGCGTTGGTTATTCGAAGCGTCCCGGTTGGTAAGAAAAAATTTACCTTCAAGCACATTGATTTGGAAGTGTTTAAGGAAAAGCATGAACTTCAAGCTTTTGATGTTCGCTTTTATTCCCTTGATGATGACATTACTTATGATCTCATCTTGGGGTACCAGTTCGATGAGTTTCATCTATTGACCACCGTGGGGGCCTTTGAAGCGGGTCTTATGCTCCCTTTGTACAAGTCAGGTGATTCTTTTTATTACGATGCGTTGGCCGGTCGTGAGGGTTCTTCGACGAATACCCTTAGTCGTTTTTTATCACAGTTGACTGGGAATTATCTCCGTGACCTGAGGAAGTGCTATCTTCGCAGCAAGGGAGAAACAATGATGATCTGCTATACCCCCAATCCTGCTGAGAGGGAATGGTATACCCCTCATAATTTCAATAGTTCTTTCGGGGAATATTTCAACAGTAGGAACCGTTCGCCGTGGAGTGTGAGTCTTCGTAATATTGTTGCTTCCCGTGGAGAGGTTCGTCTTTTGAGTGAGGTTAGCGATGCCAAGCTGAAGTATGTTCCTGGTACTGAATGGTCTGCTAATAAGAAGCTTTTTCCTTCTCGTGAGAGGATCAAGCGCGACCATGACTATGAGTGGCATGCTATTGTTATCGAGGTTGTTGGTCCGTGGGCTTGGGGTTGGATTCCTGGTCCCGACGGATGGCGTCCTACTGCTGATAGTGTTCCTCGTGAGGTTCCCCCTCTTCGTTATGGGAATTACTGCCATTGGCAATTGAACTTCGAAGGTATGACTTTTCGATATGACTTCGATGTTGTTGATATTGATTCGGGGTGCTTCCCCTTCCTCGTAGAGTACTGTTGCTGTAAAGGTGCAGATCCGTTACTCCTTTAGTTACCCCTTTTGTCTTTTCTCAAAGGAAATCTTTGAGTCAAGGAAAGAATTTTGACTTGATTCCCTTATTACTTTGTAGGTGACGAATAAAAGGAGGATCGGTACCAAGCGCTCTTCTACCATTGTTGTTGATGAGGCAGAGGTCCAAGAGGAGGTTACTAGTACTGCTAATGAAGACTTCGATGAAGATGAGGATATATCCGATGGGGAAGAACGTACTGAAACTTCTCCCCCTCTTCGTGAAGATGTCGTTGATGTTGATGGTACAAAGGGTGCCTCCGGTGGTGATGAGGCTGAGGGTACTACTGCTGATGGTGATGGTGATAGTACGAGGGGTACCCCTGGTGGTCATGATACTGAGGATACCAACACTAATGGTGATGGGGATAAAACGAAGGGTCCCCCTGGTGGTCATGATGCTGAGGATAATAGTGTTGCTGGCGTTGGTGGCGGGGACCCGGTTTGCCAGGAATTCTCCTTTGGCCGAGTCCACTCTGCGGGGCAGTCCTTTGAGGTGAATGCTGCCATGGGATTTGCTGATGATTTTTCCCTGCTTTTCCCAAGCGATGATTGGGACATACTGGGTTCTTCTGGAAAGGGTAAAGCTTTGGAGAAGGCTTCCTCGCATATTGATGCTTCGTAGAAGGTTCCCGTTGTTGGGGAATCTTCTACTCGGTCCCCCCGGATGATTTCCCACAGTCCTTGATGTTGGAGGGTGATGACGCTGTCCTTGCTTGGCTGAAGAAAAAAAATTCGATGTTCGTCCCAAATTCTGCTCCCGTTGTTGCTGGGGAGAAAGATTCTGACGCTTATACCCATAAGATGATGCAGTTGTCCGCTGAAGATCTAGTTGCAGAGGTGTGGGACAGGAATCTGAGGTCACTGGAGGCTACCTTAGTGGTTGACCCTCCCGCCACCGTTGTTGACATGATGGCCATAGTTGACGTATATCAGTATGGTTACCCTCACCAGAGGATGCTGGAGGTACGTGGTGTTTTGTTTTATTTTTTGTGGGTACTCCGCGGTATTCTGACATGTTGCTCTTCGTAGGTGATGAGGAGAGAATACTGCAATCATAACTTTTACCAGTTTTTCAAGGCCAAGTCCCTTAAGTTAGAGGGTAAGCTTCGTCACAGAGAGGACGAGTTGGTTGTGGCCGAGGGTGTCATCTCTGCCAGAGATAAGGAGATAAGTGAGCTGAAGAACCGTCTTAAGGGGAAAGAGCATCTGGGAAACGAGGAAGAGAGGCTTCGTTTGGAGCTTTCTATGGTGCGTAGTGAGCTGGAGGCTGTTCGAATAAATGCTTCATCTTTCACAGGTTTGTCCCTTGTTATTTATCGTTGTTTTCTTCTTGGTAATTCATGTTCCTCCTGAGTATCCCCACCCTATCTTTAGTGGGCATAGTCCCCGAGTTGATATGGCTTCGAAATGAGAGAAACCGACAGAAGACCCGTATTGTCGAGGTAGTGGAAAAACTTAAGAGTGAGGTGATGCAGTTTTACAAGTGGTAAGTATAGAGATTCGGTTCTCGGACTTTTTTAAAGATTCGGTTTTTAGACAAAAAGATGGTGATTTTTTATAAAACTTATAAAATAATGGAAATGCTAAAAATGATTTTTATGTTCAATTAAAGGAGACTAGGATGTCAAGATTCCATCACTACTACACATACCAAATGATTATAACTATTCCCTATAACACTCTCCCAAAATTACTCAAGACGATTTAGGACAAATGATACGTCTCGGAAAATAAATCTTTTCAAGAAATTATTTTTCTCAAAGAATTAACAATCTTCTTCACTATAAAATGCTAGTCTCTAACATAGGATATATAAATCAATTATCAAGCATCATAGGACACATGAAGAAAATCATTATCGTTACGAATCAAGAATAAGGACCAAGAGAATTATTATAGAAAATAGTCAAAACATTTTAGCACACATTGTAGGATTTCCTCTCTAATCCTAGATAGAAATTTAGCTACTCATAATTAAAAGTACTAACAAATAAATAAATAAGAAGGAATATAACATAAAACTAAAAATGGAAGCCTAGAGTGAAAGCCATGAGCTTTCACTGTTTCTCGCAATAGACGAAAGAAGAAGAAATGAAAGAAGAGTATGCAGAAGAGGTGTGTGATGTTTTTGGTGTGTCTGTCGAAGCTCCATATTTATAGGGAGAAATACCCAACACAGCGTACACTTGATGATATTTTATTTGATGGATTCTTTGCTTTCGGCCCTTTCCACTTTCTTTTCTTTTCATTCCACCCAGCAACTTTCTTTTATTTTTCCGTCGGCCCATTTTTCTTTGTCTTCCACTCTATCTTCATGGCCGACTCTTCATGATCAAAGATGCAAGATGAGCATCATCTCTCGTCATCACTCGAACTCTTCAGCAGCAGACTCCATCGAGTCATCCTGGCAGTTCACCTTCACCATCACCATTGTCGTCTGCCAAACTCACAGCAATGCAGCGTCACCCTGAGCTTCAATTCGAGCTCCTTATCGTCCATGATCTTCAATGGCCATGCATGAAGCTCCGTCACCGTCATCATTCTTCTTCCGGCCAACTCCAAACAGCCGAAACTTCATCAGCACTACGATCACTGCCAAGCTCGTCCGAGTACCATCTCCATCACCGTGCATGCTATGCTTTGAGCACCGATCAACAACTCGGCAGAAACTCGAGTATCACCATCATCATCATCGAGATGTTTTCACTCCTTCATTCTCTGGCAGAACCAACATCTCAATCTTCATTATTTTCTCAACAACGCCATCACTCACGTCCATGAGATCAACAACATCAGTTCCTTTGTTGATATATTCTGTCGATCATTACTGATTATCCCCTGTGATCTCCTAACGGCAGCAGCTCTCACTAACTCTAACAACAACACTCCATGACCGAGCATAGGGTAACAATGGTCGTTAATGGCAGCAAACTCGAGCTCCGACCGTCTCTGTAACATCATCGATCATTTCCATGTTTTGTCTAACTCGACATTAGTGGCAACCACATTCAGTTCCCTTGCAATGACTCCATCAATCACCATCGTGACCATCGCTCAGCTCCATTAAGACTCTGTGTAAACTCGATGGAGAAGATGATGGTGCCCTGAGTAAAACCAGCAGGTGCCTTTAACAGTGTTTGAATTTTGATAGCCCCTCAAGCAAAAGACTGGACTGCCTTTAGCAATACCTTTGAACTTGACTTACCCTTAACCTTCGGTTAGGGTGCCAATAGTACTTCCCTTGTTAAATGACCATTTTGCCCTTTTTCTTGTTTTTCCCATAACTTCTTCATATGAATTCCGAATGATTCCGTTCTTCCGCCATTTCCTTTGCCTTCTCGTCCTCTACACAATGAAAAGTAGAAATCTTGTATTTGAATGAGTTACATTTGGTATTTGGCCCTTCTTCACTCTTAGCTAGCTTCTTTCATTGCACAACTAAGCTCAAATTCACTTCTTTTTGGATTATTCACCTAATAGCACACAAATAAGAGAAAACAAGCGTAACACACAATAATCTGCAAGAAAACTAACAAATACTAGCATGGAATTAACACAAAATATATGTGGAATATGCACTTATCATGAGGCCGAGAGGTGGGATGCCAAGGCCGAGGTATGACGTCTACGGCATACCCAGACAGTTGATATGCAAAATAACTATAACGCAGATCGTCTTTTTTTTTATGGTACTTTGATGTGGACGCGCGATAATCTTCGCGAAGCCCGCGAAATTGTTTCGTCTCTATTGGCTAAGATGAATCTTCTCGAGGAAGAGCTACGGCAGGCTCGTTCTTCCCAGGATTCCAACGTACGGAGGTATATACAACGCCTTGCCAAAGAAAGAGACGATGCTCGGTCCGAAGCCTCTACCCTTAGCAAGGCCTTAGCCGCGTCCCGGGCCGACGTAGCTCATCAATCCGAGTCCGATAGAAATCTTGAAGTTAACATGTACCAACTTAATAAAGGATTGGAGGAGCTGAATAACGAAGTCAATCATCTTCGTCATTTGGATTCAATGAAGCAGTTAGATTTAGACGCTAGTAAATTTTCTCTTTCCACTCTTCAACAGGATTATAAGAAAATGTCCGACGAGTATGACTTTCTTGACGAGGATCGGGATGCGGTTGTTAACGAATATGAAATAGCTTCGGCTAGAGTCGAAGGTATATATTTTCTTTGCCGGGTGTGATTTTAGCGTTTCGTTGTCCTAACTCTTCGTTTTATTTTTCAGAGCTCCAGGGACAGCTTCTCGCTGCAAATAAAAAACTTGACAAGGCTCAATCTGATCTAGAGCGATCTCAGACTGCCTTGGTGCAACAGAAGGGACAGACCTCGTATTTCAAAGTCTTGGCTATGTCCAACGAACAGGAAGCTAACTTGGCCTCTTCGGAAGTGAACCGTCTATCTTCCCTGTTGTCCCAGGCTGAGATGCGTAACACCGCTATTACGTACAAGGATCGTTGTCATCTGGTCGAAGAGACGAACAAGGTACTGGCAAAAATAGAGCATGACCTCCTGACTAAGCATGGTATTGAAAAGCATTATCCTCGTCGTCCTAAACCTTCGGCCTTGTCTGGGTCTTCGGGACCTTCTTCAGGTGGGAGCGTACCTTCGCTTTAGAGGGAAAGCCCTATGGGTGGTACTGAATCGTCTAAGTAGATTCTTCTGTTATAAAAAGTTGATCCTTGTTGATTATATAGTTTTTGTTGCGTCTGTCGAACTTCTTTTGCTTGTTTTGTTTCGTTTTTTCTTATTTTGTTGAATCTTGTAATCAACTTTTATGGAATGGATCATCGTTTGTTGGCTAGCCTTGTGAATATCTTGAGACCTGTCACCCTGCTGTCCAACCTTTAGCAAGACAATTCCCAGATGGTTGGGGTTGGTGTAGCGTTCTAGGATATGGGTTGTCACTATGTACATGTCCCCTTTCCGTCGACCCGCTAACTTTGTTTTTGAGTGGGGTGTCGAAGGTATATGCCTTCGTGAGCATATTGAGACTTGTGACCCCGCTGGCTAATCCTTGGCCAGAGGATTCCCAGACGGTGGTGGTAGGTGCAGCGTTCCAGGATATGTGGTGTCGCTATGTACATGTCCCTCATTACGTCGACCCGTTGACCTAGTGTTTGAGTGTGATGCCGAAGGTATGTACCTTCATGAACATCTTGAGATCTGTCCCCCACTGGATAATCCTTGATTAGAGGATTCCCAGACGGTGGGGGTCGATGCAGCGTTCTAGGATATGGGGTGTCGCTATGTACATGTCCCTCATTCCGTCGACCCGCTGACTTAAAATAGTAGGAGATTTCCTTCTGCTGGATGTCTTCCCCTTGTATTATACCCTGAGTTGATTGTTTTTCATAGATTAAAAAAAGTTTTTCATTGATTTATTGAGGCCTGCTGTTCCTCGTCCAGAGATAGAAACATATCGAAAAAGCATCGTCTTCTTCTTCTGGTGTTCTTTACGCAGTTGTAACGTTGCGATGTGATCTAAGGATGGTATGGCTTGAGATACTTGGCGTTCCAAGGGTGGCGGAGGACTTCCCCTTTTAGATTGCACAGGTAATAGGATCTGTTTCCTGCTATATCTTGTATGACAAAAGGTCCTCCCCATGTTGGTGCCAACTTGCCCCACTTCTTTTCTCTTTGGTATTGGGGTATGGTTCTTAGCACATACTATCCTTCTACGAAGTTCTTAAGTCTAACCTTTTTATTATATTTCTTGATAATTTTATTTGGTAATTCTCCATCTTTTGTAGCGCTGCATCTCTTCTTTCTTCGAGATCATCGAGCCTTTCCAGCATCATGTCCGTTGTGAGGTTATTTTCCCATGCTTCAGTCTTTGTGGCTGGCATTATGATTTCCGTGGGGATGACAGCTTCGGCTCCGTAGGTCAGAAAAAAAGGGGATTCCCCTGTAGCTGATCTTCGGGTTGTTCGATATGCCCGTAACACATTATGTAGTTGTTCACACCATCTCCCTTTGTGCTCATCTAATTATTTTTTGAGAATGAGAGCGAGGGTCTTGTTTGTAGCCTCTGCTTGGCCATTGCTTTGAGGGTATATTGGTGTTGACTTGTTTTTTTTTGATTTTGAAGGTATCAAATAGTAAATCGATATTTTTACCTTGTAATTGCTTTCCATTGTCAGAGACAATTTCTGCCGGGATTCCAAACCGGCAGATTATGTTCTGAAAGATGAATGTGAAGACATCCGAGTCGCGGATTCTAGCCAAGGATTTAGCTTCTACCCATTTAATGAAATAGTCCGTGGCCACTATCAAAATTTTTATTTTTCCTGATCCTTCGATCAGGGGTCCTACGATGTCTATGCCCCATCTTGAAAATGGCCAAGGACTATCTACTGAGTTTAGCATTGTTGCAGGTGCGTGGATTCTTCTAGCGAACCGCTGACATTCTTTGCACCTTTTAGACATTCTTGCAGCGTCTCGTATTATTGTTGGCCAATAGTACCCTTGTGTTTTTTCTTTGTCGGCCAGGGATCTCATCCCGCTGTGATTTCCCGCGTCTCCTCGATGGATATCTTTTAGCACTAAGTGGCCTTCGGATCTGGACAAGCATCGTAACAAAGGTCCGAGGAAAGATTTTTTGTATAAAATCTCTCCCCTCAAGCCGTACCTTCCTTCTTTTTATTGTATCTTCCTAGCCTGCTTTAGGTCTCTGGGTAATGTTCCTTCCTTGAGAAATTGGTGGATATCCATCCTCCAGTCTTCTTCTTTGCTGAAGTCTTCGTCTTCATCCGCTCTTGTCATGATATCATCCTCTTGGAAGTCGTCGGCGATGTATTCTCCCACATCATCGTCTGTCACTTCCCCCTCCGCGCCATGCTTCATGTTCGTAGCGCATAGCTCTTGGGGAGGGATTGACGGCTCGTAAACCCTAGTGATTTTAATTGCTGCTATATTTTTGTTTTTTAACATAGATGAGATGTATGCAAAAGCATCTGCGTGCCTGAGCTCCTTCCTGCTCAAGTGCCGGAATATAATGTTTGGTATTTGATGTGCTAGTGTATGGACTAAAGTCATGTATGCCAAAAAGGTTTCTTCATACACATTATATTCCAGCTCTATTTGCATGATGACCAGTTGTGAGTCACTGGTCAAGCGTACATTTTTTATACCCATTTCTATTATCAGACGTAGAGCATGTACAATGGCTTCGTATTCGACGATGTTGTTGGTGTGTTCTTTGAACTCCGGTCTGAACGCGTGGATGATTCGGTCTCCAGTGGGGGTAGTAATTACGATGCCAATTCCCGCTCCTTCTTTGTTCCTCGAGCCATCGACAAAGATTTCCCATTGTCTTGGGTTCGCCGGCTCGAGGACATCGACGTGATCTTTTCTTACGCTGCCCTTGGGTAACCCTGTTGTGTTAAGCCCCTCTATAAGGACTTCTTCATCGTTGTCCAGCGGCAAGTCAGCCAAGAAATATGCTAAGACTTGGGACTTCTGGGAATGCTGGAGCTCGTGTATAATGATGTACTGGTCGAGATGAGTATTCCATTTTGCGATTATCCCTGTTTTTCCCGCGCTTTTGAGGACAGCCTCTAGCGGGGCTTTGCAGGGGACGCGGATATTGTGCGTTAGGAAGTAGGTCCTTAGCTTCTGGGTGGCCCATACTAGCGCCAAGATGAGTTTCTCCATCTTTGTGTAGTTCTTTTCCGCTGTATTGAGAGTTTTGCTGACGTAGTAGATGGGATGTTCTATCTTCGTGTTGGTTTTGACCAACACCGCGCTGACTGCATTCTTTATTGCTGCTATGTATAGGGCCAGAAGCTCATCGGGGTCGGGTTTTTGTAAGATGGGTATTCCATCAAGGTAGTCTTTGATTTCTTTGAATGCTTCCTCGCTCTCTGCTGTCCATTCAAATTTGGTCCCTTTTTTTAAGGATGTTAAAGAAGGTCTTGCATCTGTCTGAGGACCTGGATATGAATCTTCCTAGTGCTGCTAGGGAGCCGTTGAGCCTTTGGACTTCTTTCAAGCTCTTTGGAGAGGGCATTTCTGCAATAGCCTGAATTTAGGCAGGGTCTACTTCGATGCCTCGTTTTGTTACCAGATATCCGAGGAATTTCCCCGAAGTGACATCGAAGGTGCATTTTTCCGGGTTTACCTTCATATTATGCTCTCTCATTGCCTGAAAGATATCTTTCAGATCTTGATGATGATCTTTTCGCAGCTTACTTTTGACCAGCATATCGTCCACATAGACTTCCAAAGTATTCCCAATCCATGGCTTAAAATGGCATCGACCATCCTTTGGTATGTTTCCCCTGCGTTTCGTATCCCGAAGGGCATCCTTACGTAGCAGTAGAGGCCATGCGGGTTGTAGAATGTTGTATGATGTTGGTATTCTTATGATAGGAACACTTGGTTGTACCCGGAATATCCATCCATAAATTACATCTCTTCGTACCCTTCAATCGCTTCGACCAGTTGATCGATGCTTGGTAAAGGGTAGCTGTCCTTGGGGAATGATTTGTTGAGGTTGGTGAAGTTAATGCATATTATTACCCCGCCGTTCTTTTTCGGTACGATGACCATGTTTGATATCCATGTTGGATATTTGACTTCTTTGATAAATCCGGCTTCTAGTAGCTTACAAAGCTCAATCTCGATGGCTTTGTGATATTTTGAGGCTACTTTTCGTACCTTCTGCCTGAAAGGTGGTGTGCCTTGCTTTATGCGGAGTTCATGATGGATAGTCTTAGGGTCGATCCCAGGCATGTCTCCTAGTTTCCATGCGAATATGTCTGCATGCTCCGTGAGCATCCTTATTAAGGATGCCTCGCGCTCCTTGTCCACCAGTGTTCCGATCTTTATTATCCTCGGTTCTTATTTAGTTCCTATGTTTATTTCTTTCACAGCTTCTACAGGTGTAAACGTGGGCTTTGATTCCCCTAGGATAGGAATTTTCTTTGATTTCTATTTGGCAGATTCCTCGCTTTCCTTTGTGGCTGGGGTACTTGCCTTCGTGCTCCCAGTCGTATGTCCTTTTGGAAGGCTTTTTCCGGATATTTGTTCTAGGTAAGCATTGATGGTTTTTTACTTTGTGTTCTCCTTGTTTCGGGATCTTCGGTTCTTTCTATGCTCATCTTGTTAGTTGTTGAGCTTGTTTTGCAGAGTTTGACACTCTCGTGCCGAGACTTGATCGCCTTTTATCTCCATTACCCCCTAGGGGGTTGGAAACCTAAGGTACTGGTGGTAGGTAGCGGCTACCCCTTTCAGTTTATGCACCCACCTTCGGCCAATTATAGCATTATATGGTGAGGGTGCGTCCACCACGCTGAACCGGGTGTCGACCTTCATTGGTCCTGCATTAACTTGTAAGATAATGTCCCCTAAGGTCTTCGTGGCTGCTCCATTGAATCCGTAGATGGTGTAGTACGAAGATAGCAATTGTTCATCATTGAGTTCCATTCGTTTGAATGTATCATAGAATAGAACATTGACGGAGCTTCCCCCATCGATGAGGATTTTATTGATATTGCATCCTGCAATTGGTAGTGTGAGAACAAGGGGATCGTTATGATCTTCCATGTCTTCCCCTACATCGTCCGTGTCGAAAGTCAGGGGTGTGTCCATCCACTATTCGTGCTCATCAACTTCTTCCCCGTCGATTTTATAAAGCTCGCAGTAGTCTTCAAATTGCTTCCTCAACCTCTTACCTATCTGAGCCATTAGGGAAGGTCCCACGGACTCAGAACAGGAGTGGTGTTAAGGGTGCGATTTCCTTCAGGAAATTGTACTTGCTTGCTTCGTTTAGCTTTATCTTCCTCTCCCGTCTTCTGCACAAATTTTTGGAGGTATCCTGCATCTACTAGCTTCTGAATCATCATCTTCAGATTCTTGCATTTCTCTGTCCAGTGACCGTTAAAACAATGATATTCGCAGTATTCTTTAGCATGCTCTGATCTAGGGGGTTGTTTTCCCTTAGATCACGGCCATTCCAACTTCTCACTGTCCTTGATTTCTCTAAGGATGTGAGAATAACTGGCATTCATCTTCGTATAGACTTGATCTTCGAATTTTCTAATATCCCCTCGGCGATCATCTCTGCTTTATCTTCTATCTTCGTTGGGTCTTTCTCCTAAGTTTCCCCCCATAGGTCTGCTGGATTTTTCCGCAGAGTTGGTCCATGGTGGACGCTGGGTCTGAGCTCTGGGGTTCTCCCGTTGTATTTCTTCTTGTCTGGCATGCTTTTCTATGATCACTCGAAGATCTCCTTCGGTTGCAGGGACGATTCCGTGAATTTTGACAAACAGTGGGCTCATCATGTCGAGCCCCCACTTGTATCAGTTGACGCTGACCACGGGGTCTACATTTCCGATGGCTTGGCAGATCTTGTGCCACCTTTCTGTGTATTCCCTGATTATTTCCTTGTACTGGACTGCCAGTGACAAAATCTTATCCATTCCGGTGTTCACCACCTTGTTGTACATGTAAGTTGTTAAGAACTTCTCAGTAAGCAGATCATACGAGTTAATGGAATTTGGTGGCAAGTTGTCGAACCATGAGAGCGCGGATCCCTTAAAACTTGAAGGTAAGTATCTGCACAGTATGGCCTCGTCATAATTCCATCGTGCCATTATTCGATTATAATACCGAAGATGGGCGGCGGGGTCGCTAGATCCGTCGTAGAATTCGAATGCCGGAACTGGACATTTATGCGGAATGAGAGCCTTGGCTAGGTGTTGTGTTATGGGGGTAGTACTTGCTTCCTTCATTATTTTCTCCAATCTTCCCCCCCCCCCTGCCTAGTCTTCAGTAGTTTGATCTCCGCCATCATCTCGGCGCGGAGGTCTTCCATTTCACGCTGGTTCTCTTCTTGGGCAGATGGTTTCTTGGTATACGGTGGATCGCTGTAAAAGTTGTCCGAGTCTTGGGGGTTGTAATCCGGGTCGGATCTTTGCCTTCTTATCGTATCTCCTCGTTTCAAAGGGTCTAAGTTGTTGGTCAGCACCATCCTGCGATCCTGGTTTGGCCTTGGTGCCATTGAGCTGGCTTCGTCGCGCTGGACCCCCATGCTCCTACTACGAGAAACTCTTAGTTGCTGATTTTCCTGTGCCAACAGAGCTACCGCCTCCGCGTATGTCTTTTGAGCTCTCCTCAACTCTTCTAATTCTACCCTCATCTTGGAAAATTGGTTTGACCCTTGATTAGGAGTTCTTTCCGGCAGAGGCTCTTCCACGGCTATCGTTTGATCTTCGTCGATGATTTGAATCAGGGGCTCAGGTGGATCTGTCTGTGGGTGTATCTGCTCCGCTAGCTGCTGGGCGTGTATGTTCGCTATTAGGAGCGGCTGGTTTACTTGGAGGGGTACATTCCATTTATTGGTGCGAGGCATCCCGTAGAGTGGCTGCTGTACTCCTGACTCTGCCACCCCTTCACGCGGTTCGCGTGGTCGGGTGGCAGCGGTCTCTTTGGAGGCCGCTCCTTTGGATGCCACGATCTTTGATGCTGCGGCTTTTGCAGCCGCGACCTTTAGGGCCTCCGCCGCAATAGCGGTTGCAACCAAAGGCCTAGAGCTTTCCGCTCCATTATGCGTTTTTTCTGCGGCTTTGAGCTTTTCGCCCATTTGCTTGCTCCTAGTCATTACCGGTATTGTCCGTGGTGTTTCTTTTGATGAGGCTTTCGTTTTTCCTATATCTTTGTTCTTTTCCATTTTTGATATTTTTTCTGAAAAAGTTACCATGTACAAAAGAAAAGAGTGGTTCATAGGGAACCCGTTAGTAGAATCCCGGAAATCAGATTCCGGAGGTTTTAAGAGATTATCCGGTTTTTGTTCCCCTTTTCACGGGTATTGGATATCTTGATTCCTTCGGTTTGTGTCGCAAAATAATACCATGAGCAGGTATGGCTCATAAAAGTAACACAGACATGACGGAGAGTATATCCGTGGAGGGATTTATTTGTTTAAAGTACTTTCGAAGATGTAGACCTACTGTAAAATACGTGGATATGTCCACGCGCTTGATTTTCTAAAGATTAAGCTTGAAAACCATTTCGAAGATGTAGATCTACTGAAATATACGTGGATATGTCCACACGCTTGATTTTCTAAAGATAAAGCTTGAAAACCATTTCGAAGATGTAGATCTACTGAAATATATGTGGATATGTCCACACGCTTGATTTTCTAAAGATAAAGCTTGAAAACCATTTCGAAGATGTAGATCTACTGAAATATACGTGGATATGTCCACACGCTTGATTTTCTAAATATAAAGCTTGAAAACCATTTCGAAGATGTAGATCTACGGAAATATAAGTGGATATGTCCACACGCTTGATTTTCTAAAGATAAAGCTTGAAAACCATTTCGAAGATGTAGATCTACTGAAATATACGTGGATATGTCCACATGCATAATTTTCTAAAGATAAAGCTTGAAAACCATTTCGAAGATTTAGATCTACTGAAATATACGTGGATATGTCCACACGCTTGATATTCTAAAGATAAAGCTTGAAAACCATTTCAAAGATGTAGATCTACTGAAATATACGTGGATATGTCCACACGCATGCTTTTTTAAAGATAAAGCTTGAAAACCATTTCGAAGATTTAGATCTACTGAAATATACGTGGATATGTCCACACGCTTGATTTTCTAAAGATAAAGCTTGAAAACCATTTCGAAGATGTAGATCTACTGAAATATATGTGGATATGTCCTCACACATGATTTTATAAATATAAAGCTTGACAACCATTTCGAAGATGTGGATCTACTGAAATAAACGTGGATATGTCCACACGCATGATTTTCTAAAGATAAAGCTTGAAAACCATTTCGAAGATGTAGATCTACTGAAATATTCGTGGGTATGTCCACACAAAAATGCTCCAAGCACCGTTATTTTCAGAGAGCGATTCTCGGAAAATCCAGAGCGTTCAAATCACAGGATACGATAAATCTTTTACCGGGACAAAGTCCTTGTTTCTAGCGCCAGATTGTGAGCACGTAAATTACGATGGTATGTACGTGTCCACAAACAATGTTCGCACATAGTGAAATCCGTAGATATGATATAACGTGCAGAATATAAAGTGCGTAATATAAATGCGGAATGTAAGGTGCATAACCTAAGTGCGGAATGTAAAGTGCATAACGTAAGTGCGGAATGTAAAATGCACAATGTAAATGAGACGGCTAATTACGTGGTTCAGCACTGAGGCCTACGTCCACGGGGTAAAAGAGGGGTTTTATTATATGCAAAGTGGATACAAGCATAGTCAAATGAGTTTGGGTGTGTTAACTTAGGCTGTGGGATTAGGGAATTACTTACTCTTCCTAATTCTCCCTCTCTTTTTATTCTCGACTCAACCTCCCCTCCTCTCTTAGTGAGGATGGGTATTTATAGGGGTTCCATCGTGGGGTCCAATGATGGAGCCGTTGTAACCTTATCCTCTTGTGCTTTGTGCCGACACGCAGAGCCTTCGGTTCCTACGAGGCCCTCTTCGTGTCTTCTCTATTACCGCAGAGGCATGATCGTCTGTTCCGTTGGTTGGTTGACACGTGTGCTGCTCCAGGTGTTTAATGCGGGTGGTTGGGTCCTCTGCATGCGTCAGACCACGGTCTCTTGTCCTTGTCTTGTCTGTGTCAGTCAGTTGAGCCCTGACCATTGATCTAGGATTTCTCTCGGGATGGGATAAAGCAGTTCCGAGGGTGCATTGGGTCCAACGCAGGGGTGCTTTACTTCGGTGCTCCTTCATTTGTGGCCGTTGGATCCCCGAGATGAGGGTACTAACCTGCCGGTACACGCTTCTTGGCTATATCCATGTGGCATCGTCTTTTGATGCCGCGCGTCACATGCTCTCCACGTGCTTACCCGAGGACACGTGGCGAGTGGTGGAAATATGTACTTACATCAGGAGTTCTAAGGATTGCGAGTAATGGAAATCTTTAAGTTTTAGATGAGGGTCGACAGGTTACTGTTTGGGCTACAAATATTTCTAATATTGCGGTGAACAACTCAATGGTTGAGCTAATAGACTCTGGGAATCTTGTTTTGCGGCAATTAAGTGATAGAAAGATTTCATGGAAGAGTTTTGAACACCCCACCAATACGCTTTTACCAACTATGATGGTTGAGAACCGGAAAGATGCAAATGCTTAGTCTTAGAAAGGTGAATCAGATCCTTCGACTGGGAACTTCTTTTCATGGATTGAGTATCTTGACATTCCTCAGGTAGTGGTTTGGAATGGATCCAAACGCCATTGGCGAAGTGGACGATGGAATAAGAGGATCTTCATAGGCGTCACCACCATGTATTCTGTTTACTTAGATGGTTTTGACATTATTAAAGACAAGTACACCGCACGTGCTATGCACGTGCCTCCCCTTGCACTCACCGCAAGCACAGTAGTTCAAAAATCAGTATTGCCTTGGTGAGACCATGTCAGTGTATTTACCGTTTTAGCCTCAATAAATTTTTAGAACATTTTCGACAAAGCTATAAAATGAAGGGCAAAATTGGAATATCCAAAATTGCAGCGTCATTCACTGTAGCGGGAACAGTAAACCTAGTTGCCTTTATAATAGGAATAGATGAAGATACGGTATATTTGATCTATGATTATGTCAACCGGTCTTCCTACAGAAGGTTTGTTTTGGATCATTTCAGAGATTTGATGGAACGGCGTTGGGATGAACAGATGAATATATGAATATATGGACCATGTACAACTCTGCGGAAGCTAACGGTGAGTGTAAGACTTATGGAAAATGCAGTCCGTTTGGAAACTGCAACAATTTAGGTTTACCAATTTGTTCTTGTTTGAAAGGATTCGTTCCTAAGTTTGCGGATGAATGGAGTCAAGAAATATGGTTGGGCGGATGCAAAAGGAAAATGGAATTGAAATGTAATAGAAACATTAGCAGTGAAGGAGAGAAAGAAGATGCATCTGACTGCTGCATTGAAGGGGAAGAAAGGATGTTGATCTAAGAATACATGCCCAAGAAAAGCTTGGATGAAATTCTCTTCGGTATATATATAGTCCTCTCTGCTGATCAAAAGGTCACAGACCTCTCTGCTGACGTGGCAAGGATCTCAGATGCTATTTTTCTTCTAGGGATTTCGTTTCTTCCCCATGGATAGAGGCGCTAATCTTCCTCGATCTTCTTTGAATCCTTCTGTAATCCAAGACATCAACCTTGGATTTAATAACTTTCCTCCTTTAATTGCACCGTCAAATGGTTCTCTTGAGGAAAACAACATCTCAACCCAAAATCAGAGATCTTGCTGGTCCGGAAAATTTCACTCTCCCAGTTCCTCTGTAAATTCTTTAAGGCTTAAATTTGAAGATCCCAAATCTATTGATGGTGAATCAAGAGCTGTCTTCTCGTCACGGGATCTCAACCCATCCGTCAAGGTTTGTGAATCTTTTGTTGTTGGGCATTTTGTAGGAAAAAAATCCATGGCTAAAGATGTATGGACACGGTGTCCAAGTGTGGCGTATGATACTTTTTGTACTAGTGAGAGAAAGGAAAATGGAAACAAAGATTAAGTTCTTTCCTACCCTCAGTTTTGCTTAAATCTCGAGGAGCAAAGCGATGAAGCTTGATTTTAAGTGAAGGACAACTTAGTAAAGGTGGCTTCACCAAATTTTGGGTGATTGAAGAAAAGTCCCCCTTTTCTTTATTATAGTAAGATAAAAAACGGAGTCTCGAGAAGTATATGAGAAAATATTCGGGAAACTGAGAGCTCTCTCAGTGGTCTAATGCCTATAGCCTTCTAAGAAATCTTTTTGGTTCTTAGTTCTCAGATTATGTTTGCTTAATGTTTTCATCTAGAGATTTAGTGTGTGTGTTTCGAGATATTGTATGATCGAGAGCTTGATACTAGTAGATTTCTTGAGCTCAAAGAGTTAGAGGTTAACTCCATGTTCATTGTTTTTGTGGAGAGCCTAGTCTTGCTTGTTGAGAAACTTTTGTCATCGAGAAAGAAGACTCGAGAAGATGTGGTTGGTCTAACAAGAAACATTTGAAGAACATGACTATTATGTACTCGAAACATGTGTCTACTTTTTATATTTTTTCTAGGCTGGTTTGGTAGTGATTTTTGGGCAAGAATGTATAAAGCACTCATCTGGATGAATCTTAGAGGTGTACCACTTCATCTTTGGAATGAGATGGGTTTTACAAGATTAGCTAGTATTGTTGGAAAACCAATCATGACTGATTCACAAACAGCAATGAAAACTAGGATGTCATATGCTAGAGTGTGTGTGGAAGTAGATGCAAACTGCACTTATCCGGCAGTTCTTCCTTACCAAATTGACAATGAGAGGTTTGAAGTGATGGCCGAATATCCATGGAAACCTAGATCTTGTGCACATTGTAAAAGCTTTGGTAACACAAGTGCAAAGTGCGTTTCTAACATTGCACCTAAATTGAAGGCTGTAATGGATCCTAAGGCCATTCAAGATGTGAATTTAGTTGCAACTACAAATAAGAATCAAACTTCAATTATTGATGGAGAGCAACCTCCTCAGGAAGTTCGAGACCCTACTGCAAGTTGTCAACCAGTTGGTGCTTTGCGTGTGGCGGGTGAGGCAGATATGCTTTCCAATCCATGTACCGAACAGTGGAGAAGATGCATCAAAATAAAGAATATTTCAGGAAAGATGGGAGACTCAAGCCTTCCGACTTGTGATCCAAATACTTTTGAAGTCTTGTTTTCAGAACATGAATGTTAAAAAAAAAGATGCTAGAGAAGTTGCTACAAAAATCAGAGGGGAGGTTTCCCATGAAAAAGAAATCTTAAGAAATGGCATCGCAGTTATGAATGTTGAACCAGTTGTGAAAGGTGCAAGCACATCATGTACTGATCACTCTATCCCTCCTGGCTTTGAAACTCATAATAGGTTTCATGGAATCGAAGAAGAAGAGGAGGTCGCCACTTCTCAACCAGCTGTAGGAGATTCAGAGATGAGCATCGCAAGGCCGTCTTCGTCCGAGCCATCTTTAAGTGCTAATAAGAAATTTGGTTCCATTTCCAAAGTAACAGGTATGTTCCCAAGTGGTACTCTAAGTACAAAAAAGAAAAACATTTCAAAATCTAAAGTTCCGGACAAGGTTTCAGCTAACAAACTTTTGGAGTATGGCTCTTCATGGGGTTTAGACTTTCCCCTCTTAAAGAAAAATCGTGAAAAAATGTTTGGTGATCTCGCAAAAAATCATGATCGATGGGTTAGTTATAGAGGATGTCGATGAGTCTACTAACTAATAGTAGATAATTGTCTTCTTATTGGTTTGTAATTTGATTTTTGATGTTCAGGTACCTCTTCTATGTGTACCTTGAATATTTGTGGCTTTAGTTTTGCTTTGTTTTGTTGTCCTTTCTTTGGGATTTTTGGTTTCTTTCGTTTGTATTCTCCTGCACACGGCTTGTGTGCCTTTTAATATATTCTCTTTGATCGATCAAAAAAAAAACATATATATATATATATATAGTCCATCATTACATCTAACTATATATTATTATTGTCTCTTAATTTACCTGCAGATTCCACAAAACGACAACTCTTAGACTGGGAGGTGCGATTTAAAATCATCGACGGAATTAGCCGAGGGATTCTATACCTTCACAGAGATTCTAGGCTAAGAGTAATTCATAGAGATCTCAAAGCAAGTAACATTTTATTGGATGAAGAAATGAATCCTAAAATCTCAGACTTTGGCATGGCAAGAGTATTTGGAGGCGATGAAATGCAAGCAAACACCAAAAGAGTTGTTGGGACATAGTAAGTATTAGCTCCTTTACAAAGTGACAATAATTCTATTGCTTCCCATCTTGATAAAACAGTTGAATACTAACTAATTGAAGTGGTTATATATCACCTGAGTATGCCATGGAAGGAATATTTTCAGAAAAATCCGATATTTTCAGTTTCGGAGTGCTACTATTAGAGATTGTAAGCGGAAATAGGAACAATATCTATTACAATCATGAACTATCGTTAAGCCTCTTGGGATATGTAAGTTTCTTGGTGCACATCTATATCGAAACACCTCTTTCATCCAAATTGGTGATGATAAATAAATTGTGTTGTGATACTGTTTCAGGCATGGAATTTATGGATTGAAAACAAGACACGTTCTATGATTGATCCAACACTGGAGGTCGAATCAAAACTCGAAACGGAAATTTTGAGATGCATTCAAGTGGGATTATTATGTGTCCAAGAGTTTTCCAAAGACAGACAAATAATGTCTACAGTACTTTCCATGCTTACTAGCGAAAATGCAACCATTCTGATTCCAAAGCAACCTGCATTCATCGAAAGGCGTGTGTGGTTTGATCAATCACAGAATGATGTTTCAATTACAAGTGTTGAAGGTCGTTGAACTATTTGTGTGTGTGTATGGGGGGGGTTCTTATGATCAAGTTGTTAATTGTGTTACTACCAACTGTTTCTTGTTCTCAAATAGGCGATGGACTATCAAAGGTGTGGGTTAATATGGAAAAATCAACTGTGAACCAATAGCTTGATTTATATACCAAAATCAATAGGATGGTTTTGTGTGTAGTAACTAGCTTTGAATTTTTCTCTTTCTTCTGATTTTTCTCTGCAAATCGGAGGCCTACTCAGTCACTTGTCTAGGCTAGTTTCTGTTCCATGTTCCCTGAATTATTTCAGAAATCTGTCATTCTTCTAGTAATCATCCTTTTCAGTTGCATTAGCCTCAGTTTTTTGCACTATCTAATCAATCTTACAATCATAAAAGAACACCATAAGAATATCATTTCTACCAAAATCAAACACAAATACTATTCAGACAAAGCTCAAAGCAACAACCATATATCCATAATTCATTCCAAAAGTAGTTTCCAAACTCTGTTTTACCATTACATTTCAACTACTTCTTCATCATACCAAAATAACAATACTACAAGTAACCAAGACATCAAACCAAGTTCCAAGGGCATAGCTCCCAATTCAACCTATATCAAAAACCATCAAAAATCTACCAAATACCTGAACAACCACCACAACAATAAAACATGTGCAAGAACAGAGAAAACTACCAACAAAGTCGACCGTTTTGCTTCAAAAAACAGCAAGAAGCTTACCATCAACAATAACAACAAATTCAAAAAGTTGGGTAAACAGGGAACATACCGGAGAAGCCTTTTCATAAAAAAAAATCTTACTATAGTCAGGCTTTACACCCAACATATAAATTTGGCTCCTCTAGTAAACTCTGTGGCTCTCACCACATATCATCCTATCCAACATATCCTCCTCGCTCGCTATCCTCACTATCTGATGGAGCAGGTGAAGTTACGCTTGAATCGGTATCACCATTTTGATCTTCAGTACCATAATAAGCTCTGGAACTTACACTTAGGCGTACGGTTTCACCTTCGTTCATGGTGCGCGAGAATATCTTTGGATTGGAAAGATCATATGAAAATCGACTTTTCAAATGCTCCTCATCATAAACAATATCCCTATTCCCATTTCCTTCACTGTCTCCATCATCTTTTGAGTCCAAGTCACTGGTATCCATTTCGCCATCACCTTCATCATCTGTCTCAAACCCTTCTGAAGCATCAGTATCATCATCTGTCGAGCTTCCATATTTTGGTGCTTTGGCATGTTTCTCCTCTTGCTGCTCTTCCCATTCACCATCCTTCCTCTCCCGCCTTTTATAATACTTTGGCAGCCACGCTTCATAAACCCTCTCACGTCTCCTCTCCTCTAGATTTCTCTTCTGGGAAGCAAGCTCTTCTTCTATCTGTTGGATTTGCAATTGCTTCTTTTTCTTAATCTCTGAATGAACAATACTCTCCAATTTCTGCAACTCCTCCAACTTCAATGCTGATAGAAGTGATTTGGCCAACTCATACTCTGGAGATTCGGAATATGTAGCAGCGATGGTTTGCATATCTCCCTTTGGAAACCTATCACATCCTGCACTCTAAGAAGATGTTACGGCCATTCTCTAATTTTACTAAATTCTCTCTTAACCTTTCCTATTATGGTGAAAGTGTTATGATTTCCTACTTCGTTTATGATAATTACCTTCCCAAACCACCTTTTAAAGCCACCAACATACCCATTCATTACCATTTAAGTCGCTTGGTTAAGAGTCACGTCGCTTTGTTTACCACGCCGCTTAAAAGATATGCGTCTGATTTTACCCTACAGATTTGCTTTTAAGAGGAGAATTAGCAGTTTACCATACTTTGAATTTTATCTTTGGGGTCTAATTAACATTTTATGTTGCATGCATATTAGGATATGGCAGCACCAGTTGGGAGGCACCACTACAGTTCGGGGCATATGAGTGAGGAATATGTCTAGTTTACCCACCAGAAATAACCGCCTTTCTACCATTATTATCTTTGGATGTTTACATCATCATCTCAACGTCATCATAAGAAATGACAAAGACAATAAATACTCTACAATCCAATCAACAAGTATCCACTTCCATCTCAACCCGTACCAAAATTATCATTACAATATCACTAATCTCACCCAGTTGTGCTTCTCTCCCTATAGCATTCACGTGAGCACTTTACAGAAAAAACATACCCAAAAGTTTGTTACTGATAATGATGTACATTATGTTAAACCTCTCACCCAAAGTACTACTTTTAACCTCGTTCTTGTAACCTTACATAAAAATCTCCCTGAAATATGCTTAGATTTTAGTCATCAATATTCTCATTCTATTTTTAAGGTTCAAATACAAAAAACTACAAAATTTGCTACCATTTCCATCTGGTACACTGCTTACACCATTTATCAACACAATACTCAGCAGAACTTCATTTCTTTAACTATCTATTTTATAATAACTTCTGGGAATCCTAAGTTTACTCAAATTTCCGAAATATATATTCTCATAACCTTCTCTATGGAAAAACCATCTTCCTCAAGGAACTCTCACACCCTTAATCTTGAGATCCAATCTCTTTCTACCCAAATGTCTGATAAGTTAAACCTTCCCGCCACTCTCACTAAACCTGTTTTCATAGATAAGAGAGTTATTCTAGAAGAAGCTGACACCAACTTGAAATGGTGTATGGCTGGTTATATCTATTGTGAAACCCTTATTCCAACTTCCTCTATCAGATACTACATTTGCAACAATTGGCCTCTGGCTCAAAACCCTACTGTTACCACTTTCAACGGTCAAAGAAATAAAGTTCTCATCCTCTTCCTCTCGGAGGAGGATTTCAACAAAATTAATTCACAAAAAACTTAGTTCATTTGTGGTTATTTATCTGTTCTGAAAGTGGTACCATCTAAAGGCTGGCCTCTAAATCAGCAACTCATTTTTTATGAAGAGATTATGTGGTTCATATTATGTAATATACCAAATGAATGTACTGAGTTTGAATATTTGAAGCTTCTCACTACAAGTATGGGTGAACTCATTGAAGCTCATAACCCATTTGGCAAGCACCCACACAAGAAGAATATTAAAGTCTTTATAAGAATTCCAGTCCAGAAAACTTTACCAACAGGCATCCCTCTCTTTACTAATGGAATAAATGAACCCTTTCTTATTGAGTGCAGACACATTATAGTTCCAAAATATTTTTGCAAATCTTGTCGCATTCTTGACTATAAGGATCAGAACTGCCCTGCCTGAAAGCTTAAAAAAAATAAAATTAAATAAATGAATCCCAGTTGTAATCACTACAATCTCCCAAGTGTTTCCAAGCTCATGGTACCTTCTACTTTCAAGGAAAATGGTACCTCCTCTACTGGTGCTGAGATAAATACACAAAATTTTGAGGATGTTCAAGATACTCATATGAGTCCAACAATTGAAGCAAAATACATAGGTAAATCTGTTGCTGTTGACACAATTCTAGCTGATTCTGGAAAGATTTTTTTGTCAAATACCTTCCAGATGGGGCCTATTTGTCAATCGATCTCTAGCTTTGAAGATTTTTGATGTTGGTCTAGTGCAACAGCACACAACTCAAGTGGAAAAAGGTTTACCAGTAATTGGCAAGCAAACTACCATCCAAACTAATACTGCTACTATCCCAATTGCTGGGTCTGAGTCAACACCTAGTGGTCCGATTCGGACTACCAATTCTTCAAGAAGATTCAAAACCACTGTTGTATCAAATATAAGCCATATTGTCACTAGAGGAGCAGTTAATTCTGCTGAAAAAAAATCCATAGCTAACCTCAAAAGAAATATTAATCCAAGATCTAATCTAAGGAAGCGTACTAGAGCTACCCCTAATGTGGCTACTTTAGACACCATTTATGAAGACCAGTACTCCAATGAACTGGATTATGCTCAACTATATTCTTCTATCACCAACTTGGATGAATTATCTGATATAAATCTTTCTAATTGTTCCCTCAATACCCAAGCCATGCTCAACTCCATGGGTAACTTCATTGTTCCTGCTGGTACCTCCCCTACAAGCAATGGTGTCTGCAATAATTCCCTTCTCAATGCTGCTAATCCTAATCTGGTTTCTTCCCAAAGTTCAACTCAGAGTGGTGACGATGCTAAATTCTTCACTTGGAAGTAGTTCTGGCTCTCCTTCTCAGGTAAACTCTATTCCAAGTATCCCTATTCTTCACAATTCAAACCTTATTTTGAATCAATTTCCTGTCAATAATATAAATCTTATAGCCTGGAACATTAGAGGTCATGGGAAAAAATCTGCTAATAAAGAACTTAACATGCTATGTATAAATGTCAATCCTGATATTATTTTACTATCTGAGACCAAAATGGGTAAAGATATGGATTCTAGGAAACTCAAAAACATGGGCTTCCCATGTACCTTCAATTTTCCTAGCATTGGTAGAAGTGGTGGTTTGGTGCTGGCCTGGAAAAAGGAAATTCACTTGTTTGTCATATCTTCTAGCTTAAGGGGCACCCATGTGACTTCAACTGATATCATTCACTCTAAAACTTGTCATATTCATTTTGTGTATGGTGAACCTAATAGTGCTCTTAGAGCCTCTTTTTGGGATCAATATTTTCAGCAAACTATAGCTCCCATAAATGAACCAGTTTTTGTCATTGGAAGTAAAAGAGTCTGATTTTGAACTTTTAAAAAACTTTTTCTCAACTAATAATTTGCATGATCCTGGCTTCTCTGGTCCAAGGTTTACTTGGTCTAACATGCAACAGGGTCCTGATCTGATTCTTGAAAGACTTGATAGATGTTTGTAAACCAAATGGCTGAGGAACTTTGTCCTAAATTCTTTGTTAATAACCTACCAAGAGACTCTTCTGATCATTGTCTTATGCATGTAGGTTTTAATTATGAGGATAATTGTATGCCTAGGCCCTTTCATTTTATGGATATGTGGATAGAGGATCCTACCTATAGGGATATCAATGCTAACCCTTGGTCTGTTAATGTCATAGGCTCTCCTGCCTATAAACTAAAACACAAACTCCTTAATACTAAGAAGGGTCTTAGAAACTGGAACAAATATTCTTTTGGTATTATTCAAACTGATATATCTACCACTAGGAAAGATTTGTTAAATTTGCAAATATCTAATCCCACTGATACCACATCTACCTCTATCCTTAAAGATAGACTAGAGTATCTCTACACTCTAGAGGAACTTTATTGGAAAGATAAGTCTAGAGAAGTCTGGATGATTTAAGGAGATAGAAATACTCCTTATTTCCATAAATTTACTCTCTTCAGAAGGAAAAGGAATGCTATCAGTTGGATCAAGGACTCTACCAATGCTACTCTAACTGATAGAGATAATATAGGGAAATCCTTTTTAGATTATTTCAAAAAGTCTTTATTCTTCTCAACCCCAGCAATTTCAGGAGGAAATGCTAAAGGATCTACATGTTAAATTTTCTACTGAGGATAATGATTAGATGAATGTCCCCCTCACTGCTGAGGAAATAAAAAATGTTTTTTTTTCAAATGGGAGGGAAAAAAACCCCTGGACCTGATGGTTTCACTGGCCTCTTTTATCAAAAACATTGGGACATAGTGGGTGATGATGTGATTGATATGACCCAAACATGCTTTAGAACTGGTCATATTGCTAAAATTTTCAACCATACTAATATAACCCTTATTCCCAAAGTTCCATTAGCAGAGTTAGTCAACCATTACAGACCTATTGGTTTATGCAATTTAATTTATAAAATCCTCTCCAAAACTCTAGCTAATAGGATCAAACCTTTTATGAATAACATTATCTCCCAAAACCAAAGTGCCTTCATTCCCAAAAGGAGTATTTATGATAATATTCTTTTAGCCAATGAAGTCATATATTCTGTCAATCATAATGAAAAAGTGGAGGGCACTGCTACCATAAAACTTGATATGTCCAAAGCCTATGATAAACTGGAATGGGGTTTTCTAGAAAAAGTGTTGAGGAAAATGGGTTTAGCTGAAAAATGGATTAAACTTATAAACTAGTGTGTGTCCACTGTCTCTTATTATGTTATGCTCAATATGGTAGTCCCACTGGTCTTTTCCAACCTGGGAGAGGTCTTAGGCAAGGGGATCCTTAATTTATCCCCTTACCTTTACATTATTTGTGCCGAGGCTCTATCTTCTTATATAGACAGTCTCCAAAGAAATGGTTCTCTTAAAGGTATCAAAATTTGTAAAAATGCTCCTGAGATGACTCATCTCTTTTTTGTTGATGATTCCCTTCTTTTTTCTTCTGCCACTCCTGAAAACTTCAATGTCATAAAGAATTATCTTCAAAAGTATTGTCTTGCTTCTGGTCAGGAAATAAACTTTGAGAAGTCTGGTATCCTTTTTAGTAAGAAGGTCCATGAACATAGAAAATCTATTTTAGCCAATATCCAGGATATTCAAAGCAGGGATTTGGGGGAGAAATGCCTAGGTAGCCCCACTGTTATTCAGTCTTCAAAAATTCAAACTCACATGAGTATTTTACAAGTTGTGGATGCTAGGATTACTATATGGCTCTATAAACTCCTCTCCCAGGATGCTAGAACCACTCTGGTTAAACATATTGGATAAGCTATCCCTCTCTATCAAATGGGATCTTTTCTTATCCCTAAGCACATTTGTAGACTGATGGATTCCCATCTATGCAATTTTTGGTGGGGATAATCTTTAGACCCAAAAGATAGAAAGCTTCATCTTTTGGGGTGGGATACTCTTTGCTCCCATAAATCCGAAGGTGGTATGGGTTTCAGAAAAGCTGAGCTGAATAATTTGTCCATGCTAGCTAGAAATGCTTTGAAAATTATTGAAAATCCTGACTGTATGTTAGCTAAAATTTTAAAAGTTAGACATTTCCCTAGAACTGATTTTCTTAATGCCAAGTGTCCTCCCAATTGTTCTTGGACATGCAAATGCCTTCATGCTATTAAAGAGTTGATTAAACCCTTTGTTTCCTGGATTGTTGGAGATGGTAAATTTATCAACCCTTGGTGTGATAAATGGATACCAATTCTAGGGTATCTTCTCCTAATCCTAGTACTCCTCCAAAACCCAGTTTGACTGTTGATTATTTCATTGACAATACTACTAGAAATTGGATTGTCTCTGTTAAGAATATTATCACAATTCCCTTAAGCCATCTTTTCACTCCTGACAGGAGGGCTTGGGACCTTTCGAAGAATGGAAAATTTTCTTCAAAATATGCTTATTTGGGTCTCAGAGGCTCCTACCCCTCTCCCTATAAGACTCTTTGGTTACATATCCTGGCATATTTAGGGGCCATCCAAAAAGATTTAGGGGCCAACATGTTATACTCATCCAAAGGCTTTGGTTACGGGGTTACCTTTTTTATAGTGAATTTCCGTAAATGTCCTTGTAGTAAAAAAAATTTAAAAACCCAAATATAGTCTTGTTCATATTCTCTCCCGATTGTAGCAGTATTCGTCCGAAAATTTTTCTCCCTCTCTCCATTTCAACCCTTCTTCTTCCTCTCTTCCTATTCTCTCCCGATTGTGGAGGTTTTTTTTTTATAAAACAATGGAGACGGGTAATGCATCCCACAGACCTAAAACCAAAAACGTTCCTCGGGGTTTCATTCCAAATATAGGGAATTTAGCAAGAAACAAAGAGATTGTTGGTGAAAATGACGAAGAACGCGACGAAGACGAATCCGCGGATTTAGTTGGCGGTGGAGTTTCTGATAGTGTAACACTCCGGCAACTTCAAATGGCACCAATTAGGTAAGACTCTATCAATTTTAGGGTATATTTCTCTTTAATTCGCCGAATTGAGAAAAAAAATCTAGGGTTTTCTGCAATTTACCCAGATTCGGTAGTCAAACCTGTTAATTTACTACCGAATGTAGTCGTGTTCTTCATTCCTGAAGAACATTGATAGAATTCGGAAGTTATATGTTTTGTTTTTCTTCTGAATGTGTTTGGCCCTATGTTCCTGCGTACGAATATTGTTAAAATCGGTAGTTAATTAATTTGTGGTCTTCCGAATCTGTTCAAGTAGACATACAATAATCGGTAGTACACTTACTACCGAATTTCTCAATCTGATGAAATATAATTAAAAAAAATTGATTTATGAAAAATCCCATTTTTGGGCCAAGATGTATTCGGAAGATAACATAATGTTTTATACCTCCGATTTTACATGCTGAAAATTTTAGAGTTTCTGAACTCCAATTGATGCATATTCGGTTTGAAAAATTGTATTGTTTTTTCCGAATGTTTACATTCGGGTTTAGTTCGTATACAAAGGCCTCCGATTGTGTGGTTTGTAAACATTGATTCTTTTGTTGTTTTTTAGACCAAGTCGAGCTAAGCAAGCCCCAAAAACAGGCGACTTAGGGCCTCGTCGAGCAGGGAGTAAGAAAGTGTCAGCTAGTGCTAGGAGAGAAAGGAGTTCCAAAGCTAATTCAAGTGATCAACAAAGTGTATAACCACAAGGAAGTCAACAAGGTGTGCAAGAAAGTGGTCAACAACCCACTCAAGAAGGTGTAGAACCAACTGGTCCACATGGCATTGAACAAGGCAGTCAACAAGGTTTAGAACCAATTGCTCCACAACTTACATCCCACCCTGAAATTGAACCAATTGATCCAGTTCCCAGAGTTCAAGAAGAAGGACAACCAAGTGGTACCCAAAAAGCCAAAAAAGCTAACAAAGGAGCAGAAGGTGGAAAGAAGGATATTGCTAAGAAAGTATCACATCTTGTCCCTCAGCACTTGAAGGTGAAGAATATTCCACCTGGATAAATCCTTGGGCTACCGGCGGATGGAGGAAAATTGCTTTTTGGATACAAAGACTCTTGGGCCAAAGAAATATACGAAACCGAGGTAATAATAATCGTATATTTTTTATTAATGTACTGTGTATGTGTTACTTCGATAATAGTTGTATTAAGGGTTTTTGTATGTACTTTAAACAATTTTCGTGTGTTTAATAGTATCATCAAGATGCGGTTCGTCTACTCAAACCCACCGCTACACCAACAAAAATGCTTGACTGGCCTTTATCCGGTGAATGTGAAAGGTTCAAGAGAATTGTAACCAACTCCGGGTTAGCTAATGCTGCGGAGAATTCATTTTTGGAACATGATCGTGTTGCTATATCGGCGTTCGTGGAGAGAATGTATCCTGAGACCGATACCTTCCATATGCCTTTTGGGGAGATGACGATTACCCCGGATGATGTTGTGCAGATTCTTAACCTTCCTGACCAAGGCACAGCTGTGAAGTTCAACTACACAAAGAAGTTAAGTTGGGCACAATTATATGTTCTAACTAAAAAGTGCTTAGGTTAGGATGAACAGACGACCACAGAAGAGTTTAAGAGGCATTCAAGTTCCAGAAAAAGACAGTTCAACATTACCGTATTCATGGATATGTTCCGAGGAACCTTTATTAAAGAAAAAAAGGGAACGTTAACTGATGAGCAAGTGAATCACGTGGCCACAGCGTATCTCCTTTGTGTATTGGGATGTGTCATTTTCCCCAATACTTCTGGCAACCGGATCGATTCCAACCTTCTACAACTTTTGGATCCCCTACATGAAGTCGGTGACTACTCTTGGGGAATGGCATGCCTAGCATTCTTGATGGAAAAGTTGAGAAAGGCGTCGAGGCGAGGAACTAGCCAAGTTGCCGGGAATGTCGCTCTATTGCAGGTTATTTTTGAACTCTATTAGTCAATCTATAGTTATTCGGTAGACAATATATATGATGCCTATTCTGAAATCCAAATGATGCATATTCGGTAGGATTCATATTTTCTTAACCCCCGACTGTTGTGTATTCGGAAACAAATTACATAGTTTTACTTCCGCTTTTGTATAATCGGAATTTACTCTTTCCATATTAGTACCGAATATATAGGCCAAACTACTATAGTTTAATGAACTCCAAATGATTGATATTCGTTAGTACATGATCCCATTTTACGTCCGAATGTATTTTATTCGGACATAGGGCAATTAGTTTTACTCCCGAAGATATATAATCGGAACTTGATGTTGGGAAATTAGTACCGAATATATATGCAAAAAACCAATGGTTACTGAACTCCAACTGATGTATATTCGGTAATAGATTCACATATGTTGCCTCCGAATGTTGAGTAATCGGGAATCTGTAACTTAGGTTTTTTTCCGAATTTATAGAGTCGGGTATTATGGTTTGTCAATTACCACCGAATATGGAAATCATTAAATATGGTCTATTGAACTCTATTTGTTATCCATATAGGCTTGGATCTATGACCACTTCCCTATCCTGAAGTTGGCCGGTGAAGACCCGGAGTGGCGCAAAGGTACTTCTAGAGGAAAAAAGTATATCTTCGAAGACAACCGTTCTAGGACAAAAGAGAAGCAGTTGATCCACATGAGGGAGGTTATGGACCAATTGAAGGCCTCAGACGTATGCTTTGATCCATACAAGGAAGATCGTGCTACTGGGCATATAAATGTTCGGTCGGACTTGTCCCTTTATTTTGGACCGTTGTGGCACCCCACAGGTTATGTGATGCACAATCCCTCTAGGGTGATGCGACAACATGGGTATATACAACATCAACCAATGGAGGAAATGAGGGATTACTACAAATTGGAGACGGGGTTGTGCTCTTCTAGTGGTGACAAGATGACGATCGTTCACAAAGGCCCACCTACTGTTCTTGATAACTGGGATAAGAGGACTGAGTTCATTATCAACACTGGAAGACCATCCCCCCGAGGTGATGAAAATTCTCCAGGCTATATGATTTGGTATAGGAGCGTATCACATCCTTTGGTTATCCGTGAAGTTAAATCCAAGTCTACTTCGGCGGGGTCTAGTTATAATTGTATTATCAAAGACAAACCAAGTGGTTACGATAGACTGGTGCGTATTCTTCTAACTTTCTTGATATTATTGCTAAAAATCTTATGTAATAACCGTTTGATGGTATGTAATTATGTTTAAAAATAGGTGAATAGGTTTAGTTGTGTTTCCAAAATGTTTACTGCTTGCATTAAGAAGGGAGATCCCGTGCCAGTTGAGAAGATACAAAAGGCTAGAGACCTAATTGACAATATAGACAATGAATAATATGCAGCAGAATTAGGGGAAAAATCTACGAAGAGGCAGTTAGATAAGATGGCAGTATCAAAGTCGGGTAAAAGAACTCGAGCTTCTACGAGCAATCGAACGGAAGGTGTTGAAGTAGAAGGACCTCAAACTCGTGGTCGTGGTGTACTTGGAGGTAGTCTCGGTCGTAAAGTAAAATCAAAGAAACAATGAATGACAATCTTCCGTTTTATTTATGGAATGCTTCTTAAATTGGTTTTGTTTTTAAGGTTAGGATCGGATTTGAATTTCTTAAAACACGTTATGGTATGTGGATGGTTTGTTTGATGGTTTATGAATGGTTAGTTTTTTTGTAGCTTTGGAATGATGAGCCATTGTAGATAATCTTCATTGTTTTGTATCTTTGGAATGATGAGCCATTCGGAGGTTTTGTATATTTTTGTTCGCCCGATTATTTGAAGTTCAAAACCAAGAAAATCTTCATTTTTCGTAGCTTCGGAATTTTAGGCCATGTTATATTCGGTAGATAAAGACGCTGAATTATCCTCCGAATTTGTATAGTTCAAAACCAGCCCCTCCATGGCTCTGGGTGGTTCCACAGGCATAACAGAGGGTTAGCCATAAAATTCGGAGGTATTGTATATTTTTCTTCGCCCGATTATTTGAAGTTCAAAACCAAGAAAATCTTCATTTTTCCATGGTTCGGAATTTTAGGCCATGTTATATTCGGTAGATAAAGACGTTGAATTATCCTCCGAATTTGTATAGTTCAAAACCAGCCCCGCCATGGCTCTGGGTGGTTTCCACAGGCATAACAGAGGGTTAGCCATAAAATTCGGAGGTTTTGTATATTTTTCTTCGCCCGATTATTTGAAGTTCAAAACCAAGAAAATCTTCATTTTTCCATGGTTCGGAATTTTAGGCCATGTTATATTCGGTAGATAAAGACGCTGAATTATCCTCCGAATTTGTATAGTTCAAAACTAGACCCGCCATGGCTCTGGGTGGTTTCCACAGGCATAACATAGGGTTATCCATAAAATTCGGAGGTTTTGTATATTTTTCTTCGCCCGATTATTTGAAGTTCAAAACCAAGAAAATCTTCATTTTTCCTTGGTTCGGAATTTTAGGCCATGTTATATTCGGTAGATAAAGACGTTGAATTATCCTTCGAATTTGTATAGTTCAAACAAAAAAAATATCCGTTGGGTTACATATCCTATATAAGGAGGGTATCTCTCACCATATATGCACCAAGAATACATTTTTCTCTCTCCAACATCAAATAAACCATCTTTAACATAATGGCCCAACCATTCATTAATTCTACCGAGTTCACGATGGAAGAAGATTTATCTTTATGTAGGCGCTATGTCCAATTCTATCCGAGACGGGGTGAAGAACACAGGAAAGGAGGTGTAATGAGTATGAGTTATTTGTTTAGAATTCACGAAAGATTTTGCATCGACACCGGAAACCCAAATAACCGTCAGTCGGCTGATCTTTTCTGCCGAATTGGTTCAATAAACGCACACGTCCAACAATTCGTCCATTTAACTTATCTTGTGAATGAATATCGATTGAGGGGTGAAACTAATGATGAGGTGATAGAACGATCTCTCGAGGAATGGCGGCGATGGAAAAGATCAAACTTCCGTTTCGAAGCTCATTTTAGAATCCTTATGGCGATGGCCATATTTAATCCATTTAGGGCACGTGAAACACGTCCACGAAGCTAAGCGCAAGTCATTGTAATGGAATTGTCGAAGTGTAATCCTTACATCATATTATGATATTCAAAATATTTTGTGTAATCGGTAGTTAGGAAGTTATTTAACCTGCCGAATGTGTTTGAATCGGAAACTATTATGTTTTATAATATACCGTTTGTACTACAACGGATACTTATTTTTAATAAAAATAGCCGTGCCTCGAAATGCACACACAATCGGTAACACTAAATAGAAGTTTCCTACCGAATATTCAGTAAAATAAGAAAAACAGGTTTATGAATTCAAAAAGAATATTCGGTGGTAAGAAATTTAAAATAACGACCGATTATTATATTCGGTGGTAAAACGTGACACATTTACTTCCGATTGTCGTGTATTATTGTTGGCACGTTGTACCTGTTTACTGTTTTTGTGCCTAACCTAACGGCCATATTATCAACATAAGAGTCGTTCGAACTTTAACCTATATAAGGTGGGTAACCTCTGCTCATTTAGGAACCAAACCACACACATCCATATTCCATTGTCAAGTATTTTGTCGAACCACAATATTTCATATTACAATCATGTCGAACTTTGACGCAGCCGAAGATTTGGCCATTGTGAAAACATGGTACCAAGAAACCAGACGTGAAGATGTCATTGCCGGGAGGTTAACCCCCGAAATCTTTTGGGGGAGAGTGTACATCCAATTTGTCCGAGAATATGGAAATCCAAAGCAAAGATCCCTCCAACAAGTTCATGATCGGTTCCGACTTATTCAAAAAGGGGTGAACGATTACATAACGATACAAAAGCGAATCTTTAACATTAGCCACTTAACCTTGTCGATCCAACAATTTGTAAGTATTTGCATACGAAACAATACGAACTGAGCAAATCCCATTAATATTTTATACAAACTACGCATTCTATTATAGTTTGTTTTGGTTTATGTAGGAGACACTTGCAAAAATGCACTACTTAGAGGAAAAAGGTGAAGAATTCACATATGATGGAAGTTACGAATTCTTGAAGGCCGTGGCCACGGTATAGAGTTTGGCCCAATTTCCCTAAATTATTGTCTGAAATATGTTATATTCGGTAGCTAGTAAGTTGTTTAATCTACCGATTCTGTCATAATCGGTAGTTATTGTGTTGTTTAATCTACCGATTTTGTAATATTCTGAAAGTTCCAAAGTCAGAGTTACAATCGTAAGTTTTTATATTTTATAATCAAACGAATACTTGAGGGTTCCAATTTCTTCAAGTTCTGAATTGAAAATGATTAAAATCGGTAATGTGGTGAAATACAAAACCAACCGAATATTACATTCGGTCATACTATGTGTAATATTATCTCCCGATTATATCACATATCTCCAATGAAATTTTAAAAAAAAACTTGTAAAAAAAATACGGTTCAAAATACCTCTTCTACACATAATGGAAAGACTAATCGTCGTCATCATCTTCAATCAGTTTGAGTAACCCAGCGGGAAAGTTGTTATTCACAACACGATCCCAATCAACCATGTTTGACTCATATTGTTTCACCCAATCCTTGCAATGGTTCATTGGAAAGTAATCGTGCCACTTACTCAACGGTGGTAAGGGACAATCTTTCTTTACCCGCAATCCTATAAAATGCATTTCATTCACAAACGCCATAACAATTCTTCTATCTTTAACCAACTCATCGCAAACCGTTCTTGTGGGTGCAAACGTCATACTGGGTCCATACTTCGGAGGAACAAAAAAATGTACCACGCAATTCAAAACCGCCGCTAGGAGATATCCACATTTAGGCATTGTCATCCAATACTTGTATCCGACTGTCTTCAATCCCTTTCGACACTTTATACGCGCAACTAAATCTTTGAACTCACTCTCTTTGTCGTATCTATCTCCTCGCCTCATCATTTCCATATAAAAATCCTTATCCTTCATTAGTTGTACCACCATCTTATTTCTTAAATATTGGCATTGGGTGACATCTTCGATTACGGCCTCTTTGAAGTAACCCATTTGTTCCGTAGCGACATGAAATCCACAATTTCCATCCCCATCAACCTCGTCCGTGGATATAACAAATGGAGCAATGAGTGGAGGGAGTTGTTCCAAATACTCTTCGATAATTGTATAGTGCTTCGATTTGGTTTTCCATAAAGATCCCTAGGGCAACGAAGACTACCATACTTCTCTTTTATAGTCACCATTTCTGTTATTAGTGTTTGTTGAGACTCGCTCAGTAGATAAACAACAGTACAGCTAGCTTGGCTCTCCACTAACACAACTTCTTCCACCACCTCGGATTGACTTGCTTGAGAAGGCTCGGTAGAGACCTTTGATTTCACTTTTCGTGCGGTGGGTCCACTTTGATCCTTTCTTGGACGACCTCTTTTCTTAGGTTCCGGCTCATCTTCATATTCGGATTCCAAACGCTCGGCCCTACACAATATTCTTTTATTAGACAAATACTCCTTCAACTCTTTTCTTTGGATGGTCCTCAACACTTCGGTGTTGGGTCTACCGGCCCCCTTTTGTTTAATAGGTTCATCAACTTCCCGTAAACAAGGGTGAAGGGCTTCCTCCAAATTGTGCATCAATATTTTCTTTTTGGTGCCATTTGATGTAGCATAACGCTGTGCTATTCGCGCACACAATTCAAACTCAAAGAAAGACGGACCATCAACTACCGGGGTGCTTGGAGTAAAATTTAATTGCTTCCAAAATGGATGAATATCATTGATGTCAATCACTTCAACATACCTACCCAACTTATGACGACACGGGAGTCCAATACCCATCATATCCTTGCAAACACAAACCGTATTCTCGTCATCGTAAGCTTTATAAAAATGGAGTTGTTTCATCATGTGATTTATTGCCCATCTCGAAACTTTATGAACTATGCCCCTTAGAAGCAATCTTTCCTTAGCATGTTCTATTGGGAATTGGTGTACACTAAATTGCATACTGGTTCTAATCTTTACGAGATCATGTTTGGTGTATTCATGGATTGCTTCTTGAATCGACACAACTCCATTTTGACTGCCAAGTAGTATAGTCTTTAATCGGCCATGAGCCCCCTCCGCAATGCTTGTCGCTTCGTTCTTGAAGTTATGAACTTCATATGTCCATGCAAAGACAAACCTCTCCTTAATTGGTAACCACTGTGTTTTACAATACTCAACCGATTTTGGATAGTTCGTGCCATATTCATCCTCAAATTTCTTCAAGTTTTCTTCGTAAATTTCCTCGGTCATTGACCAAACAATCTTGTCCCATGCTTTCAAAAACATTCTCCAAATCATTCCATCCTCCGTCCATTTTACATCAAATAACTGTTTCTCTTCTTCTCGTTCTTCCACGGTTAATTTATTAATGCGCTCATCCTCTTCCTTCGATATCTTCGTACCCTTCCTTGGTTTTTTAGATTGGAAATGATGATGGCAATTGGATTCGAGGTTTTGTTGAATGTGCCAGGTACATTGCAAGTTTCGGGCTTCTGGAAACACTACCGCTATTTCATGCATTAGGGCTTGATCGTTATCCGTTACAATAACCCTGGGAAAATTATCACCATTATAAATGGCCCTCAACGTCTCCAACATCCAAATGAAACTCACATTCTTCTCATGATCCATTAAACCCCATGCAACCGTAAATGTGTTTTTGTCCGAAGTGTGGCAAGCAATATTCAACAACGGCATGTTATATTTGTTTGTCTTATAAGTGGCATCTATCAACAAAATTTGATGAAAGCATTGGGCCAATTGGATCATTTCGGGATGTGCCAAGAAAATACGAACCACTTTACCATCCTTTTCTTCCCTTCTCAACGTGTAGTCGTGTAAATCCGATAACCACTCCGATTGTTGCATGACCGTTCTACCATCCCATTCCGTTCTTTTGATCGTAGCTAGGGCTGACTTAATTGTAGACAAAGAAGACAAGTTGTTGGGGTCATCCGCCTTTATTCTACTTAAGATCGCACTCGCTTTTTGGATCCTCATAGACTTCACCGTCTCCATTTCTCTTGGTTTTAGCTTGGCAACCATTACATGTCCAAGTAAAGTATCCGGATCATCGTGGTTATGAGAACCATTATCAACTTTATACATTTTCCACTATAAACCTTCCTTACCTTCGGGCTTATAGAAGACAATCTTGAAAGGACATCCGATTTTCTTTGTATTGCTTCGGTATTTCCCCTGCGTCTTCCTTATGTACTTACTATTCTTTCCCTCGTGACTCTTTCTATCCCCACCTCGCTCACAAATCATTTCAAATCGAGTTTCACCCACATGATTGTTTTGAACTACAACGCACATGTTATCTTTTGCCTTGTTCATGAGCCATTCCTTCGCCTCCTTCTTACTTGCAAATGACTAAACACGAATAAAACAAAACTAATATCATTAGTATAACCATTTAACATACGTATTTGAATAATAATAATAATAGTAATGCGTATACCAAATCGTTTGCATATTGTAACGAAGTATCGGGCCTCAAATAGAAATCATCAAAAACCGCTACAACGCCTTGCAAAAATGAAGCAACATGGTTTACATTCACAATCGGAAGACAGTATGTACGTTTTACAACCGATTTTAATATAATCGGATGAATCTTGTGTCAACAAAACTACCGATTTTAATAGAAAAATTTAGACAGTCTCCTGAGTACAAAAACAATCATAATCGGAAGACATATATCTGGTAATACTTCCGAATATGTACAATCGGAAGATAACGTTATAAATAATCAGCCGAATTTCACAGAACAATAACTATTTTTACGAGATTGCGAGAATTTGAATTGGGGGCCAAAGATATATTCGGTAGTTATATAAATTTTTAATACTACCGAATGTAAAAGATAAGAATTAGTGAGTTTCATAATTTTGAGGATTTCGATTTTTGGGACATTCGGTATTAAATGCACTTTAATAATTACCGAATGTAGCTATTTTGAAATATCAATTTGGTTTTTTTTTAACTATTCGGTAGTAATATACATTATTTAAACTAACGATTGTAAATATTTGGTACTCAGGAGGTTGTATTCGGTAGACATGTGAATACATTAGCTACCGATTCTGGGTAGTTCATGGCGTTAAATGTATGCATTTATCGATTTTTATCGTTTCAAAACTCATACAAACGCATACAAAGTGGGTTATGAGTTTCTTAACACAATACCTGCGTGTTAGTTGCATCGTTAGCTTCGATCTCGGTTGATTCTACGGTTTCCTCCATGAAAGCGTCGTCTAGGGTTTCCTCTCCACAAAAGTTTAAATCATTCAACATATACCCCAAATCGTCTTCTCTAAACGGTCGTGATCCTTCAACATTAAGTTCTTCACGATCATTCTCAACAAATTCTTCAAATCCATCCATTTTTGTTGCCTATTTCTAAAAAAAGTGGTTTTTCACTATTACCATTCTTCTTCTTTTCTAGAACTATAACAGACAACAAATGAAAAAAAAATGAAACAGTCTCCTCAAAAAAATAAAATGAAACACATTACTTACTAACACTAAAGCGTCCACAATCGGACGTTTGTGATTTTTTTTTCTACCGAATTATTCGGTAGATAACGATCCTTGTTTATCAACCGATTATTAGAGGTTAGTTTTGCCATTACGATTTACGGGAGATAAGGGGTGGCTTCGTTTTATATTTGGGTGACCCTATTTTGTTTTATTGTTGGCCCCTAAATCTTTTTGGGTGGCCCCTAAATATGCAAGGTTACATATCTGGAAAAATTAGAGTTCCTTATAGAATTCAACATTTTCTTTGGAAGGATGCTAAAAATGCTTCACCAGCTAGAACTGTTCTACATACCAGAATGCCCATGCATTCTGTTGATTGCACTAGGTGTAAGGATCCTCTGGAAACCATTATGCATACTTTGGTCCTGTGTCCCTTTGCTTCTAAAGTTTGGTTTCTGTCTAAGTTATGTATAAATACTGCTTTCGTTACTCAAAAAACTTTTCAACATTGGCTTGTTTTCTGGTTGCTAGACAATAAATCTAGATTATCTGATGATAATCAACAGCTTTTTGCTGCTATTTTATGGTCTATCTGGACTAGTAGAAATAACTTGGTCTTCCAAAACTTGTCTGAAACTCATAAGTCTTTCTTAGAAAGAGCCAAAGCTATGCTTATAAAAATTGACCTTTAGATCTAGGTTGCCATGTGAGATATTCTTTTCCTTCAAATCGGGTCCTTATATTCAAAATTTGCTTCATAGTTGCTCCACAGAATCACCAGCATATTCCAAGTTTTAGTATTAGTATCTATTAGCTGAGACAAGATCTTCATGTTAGAAGATCCAAAAATACAATTAACATTGGAATGTATCGATGGTATCCATCTTTTTCCAAATATTTATAGAAGTTCCATCTCCCACTTGCCAATAAGCATATTGTTTAATAATTTCCAGACCCCTACAAACATCATTCCATATCCATGACCCATTATAGTTGATATTATCATATAAAGGATCAGATATGCGAAAATGCTTACCTTCTAAGATTTGAACCCATAACTCATCACGAGAATGTAGCATTCTCCAGGATAATTAAGCAAGCAAAGCACAATTCATGATTTCATTTTCTTTCTATTTATTAAAAAAATGTACGAAAAACTGAATCGAGCTACTGTGGAAGACTTAATATATTAAGGTTAATTTTGTAAATAAAAAAGATTCTAGAAGGAATACGATTAAAACTGAGTGGAGGCTAGTTTCGGTGGGTTTCTCTCTCTTTCCGTCGTTTCTACCGACCTTATCTTCCCTTCGTCTCCCTCTACATTTTTCTCTTGCTGAGGAAAAACTCTGCAAAAAAATTGATCGTCCACTTCTTTATGCTTTTCACACTATCTTTCCAATACTAGTTAGCAATAATCATCAATATTTATTCCCATGTTTCCTTCTCTAAATTACCCCCTCGCACGCTTTCACCTTTATTTTTTTCTGCAATCGGTTCTTATCATTTACCAAACCCTATGTCTATTTTTTAGTTCAATCTTTGATCAAAACCGTAACTCGTTCCTACCATTTTTCAATTTGAACAAATGCCAGTAAAAACCCTTAACCGAATTGAAGAAACCCCTTACAAAATTCTGAGATTTGTTCATCTCTAATGAACATTCAACTGATTTTATTTTTTTTTTCATTTTTCAGTTAGGGTTTTTGTTGATAAGGGTGCAGATCTAACTGATTTTAGCTCTAAGGGTTATTCAGGATTTAAAATTTCTTATCGTTGAATGCAATTTTGGGGTTTTTTATTTTACTCAGTTGGGGTTTCATTAAATCTCTAATTGTTAACTGAGATATCAACTCTAATGATCAATTGAAGGGTTGATTTTCTAGTTATCTGATCAAGATTTTCTTTTGTATGAAACTTTATCTGTGTTGTTTCAATTTCTCTGTATTTTCAATAGCAGTGAAGCCTATAATGTGTGTTAATATTTCTATTTGTGTGATTTATGCTCATAGTGACTTAATGGAAGTTTTTTTCCCAACTACATCAATATGTATTGATGATATTTATCTGACTTTGGCCTGATTATGCTTGATTTTCTTTGGTTATGCTAGCAGTTGTTATTCGCTTGCCTCTTTTGTAGTTAATAAAATTCTAAATGTTGGAGTTGGAGTTGGAGTTGTTCTGGTGGTGATATTGCAGCAATTAAAGATGCTCAATTAGATTTTGAATATTGTTCATATCCCTTATAAGGTATGCAGACATTTTTATTCCTTACGATTTGAAATTCTATAACTAGGGATTCAAATAATCAAAATCTTATTTCTTTTGCTCATTTATATTAAGGTGTCTGATCATTTTGTTGTTGTTTTAATTTCAGTTTGTAAGAAGATCTAGTAGCTAATAATGTCTCCATCTCCTACATCTAAAGGTAATTTTAGTTTCAGTTTATATTGAGATTATGAGCAACTTTCGAAGTCTCATTTCTTATTATGTTTACTTGCTTAGAAACTTGGTTATTATCACTCTAGTTTTATTGTTAACTTGTCTTGGTTTTTCTCCTGTGGTTGAAGTCATAAGGAAGGTACATGCGAAAGATTTTTGAACCTCAAAATAACATTGAAGATGAGTCTCCTTTACCTTTGTTCTGTTTTTCTCTTATGAATAGTCATCTCTCTTTACGTATATATGTGATGCTAAATTTTGATATGTCAATGTGAAATTGATGAACAAGAAGAGGATGGTAAGTGAAATTAGTTTCTTAATGAAATAATAAACATTTCATACTCTTTAAAGCTAGGTTAACTACTTATTTTTGTTTATTGTCTGTTGTAGGAGTTCAGATTTGGAAATTGGGACGAATGGGTGCCATAGGACATTAAGATTCTGATTTCATTATGTCGCGAGTTGCCTCTGTTAGCTACCCAGTTTGACTTTAGATGTATACCATGCGAAGCTTGTCTATCGAGAACATTTTCATCTGTTTAGATTTTAATATATTTCTTGCCTGATTACTTGAATATCAATATCTTTACCATACCATCTTAAGATTCTGATTTTATTATGTCGCGAGTTGCCTCTGTTAGCTACCTAGTTTGACCTTATATTTAAACCCTGCGAAGCTTGTCTGTTGAGAATATTTTCATGGATTTAGCTTTTTAAATAAATTGCTTGCATGATTACTTGATAGGTGATAGGATATTTGTTGAGTGGGTTCTCCTAAGATTGGTTATAGCACCTATCTAATAGCTTTAAAACAGAATCTACTGTGTTGAGCTCTGTATTTCCAAAGTATATTGTTTTCACGTATTGAAAATGTATTGTGAGAAGTTGAAACTATGCTAGTAGCCATCCATTTATCATTCACTGACTTTTCTGCTTTATTTGCAGATATATAGAGATGAGTCTTATAGGAGGGGGCAAAGAATGAACTATACCTAATGAAAGGCCCATGTTCAGGCACTAAACTGTTTACTCAAAGTGTTTTGCCGTTTATGTTCATCAATATTACATTGCTCAATTATCCAAATTTTAGGTGGTTGATAGAAGTTTGTTGAGGCCTTGAGGTAAAAGGACCTTCAAGTTACCGCAGCAGGCGGCAATCAATAATTCATTGTAATTTCTCAAACCTTGTTCTTTATTATTTATTGTTTTCTGGTTATGGTATGTGTGAGATGAAGTAGTGATAAATGATTAACTTGCAGCTGTAGAATCTTGTTCTCTGTATTGGAGGATAATGTACAGTTTGTTGCATGCTTGTTCTGTTTGTACGTAGCAAAGGTTCATTAAAATCGATCATTGTTTATTGTACATTGTCCTTAATGAATTGTGCTTGTTTTTCTTTCTCTTCGAGGCTTGCATCACGCCAAGTAGTTAATTTGGAAGTAAAGTGTAGTTTGTATATATTAACTACATCTTTTGGGACAAAGTGTAGTCACAAAGCTGTTTTCTTCTACTATTTTCAGGAAATGCTTCCTGCTGAGAAAGATTTCTTGACATCTAGTTGTCTTTATGAGCTTGTTGGAGGTTACGTTAGGTCAAGTCTTAAGAATTTATAAGCAGCGACTATTTCCATTTGGGATGATTATTGTTAAGTGCTCAAATATATTGATGCAGGTTCAAGCTGATATTGTCATTGCATGTTCTTGTGGAATAATTAGACAAACTGTTACACCAGATATGTTCACTCGCTTATCGGATAACAACATAAGATGTTTTGAATACCGCACTTGTGTAGGTCAAGATATGTATGGCGAATGAATTGCACATTGCTTTCTATACCATCTTTGAATAGTTCACTCTTTTCATGTTGAAATTAGTTTGTAAACTAATGCCCAAGCTTATTTTTGTTCCAAGTATGTGATTCTAAGTTGTGTGGCTCAGTTCGCCAACAGATAGTTAGTTTGTCATTAGATAGTTCCATCATTTTGTTAGTTTGAGCTTATCTCTAAGAAAACTTAGAGCTTGTATTAGTCCTAATTCAGATTTTAAAAAAAAAATTTTTTGGGGATTCTGAGTCCAAGTGTCAATTGAAATCAGCTATTTTTCTGGTGATTCTAAGATTAATTGAATGGGGAGTGTTTTAACTTAAGAATTTAGGTTGTATTTGAATGTAAATTGAATTGTAGTTGAATTCTAAGATTAATTGATGTGGTAATTGAACTTTTGTCCTTACTTTTGATGATCTACACAAATATCCTTATCACATAATAATTTTGTCCCTCTTTATCAATAAGCCCATCAATAATTTAGGGACTTCCAAATATACCCATTTTTAACAATTTAGGGACTTCCAATTTCAGATCTAGAAAAAAAAGATTTCTCTTTTCTCTCTTCCTTCCGACTACGGCCACCACCACCTTCTTCATCGTCTCCTCCACCACCTACTACCACCAACGACACCACCACCACCACCTCCTAAATAATTTATTTAGATCGATATTCACCTTGGTTCTGAATTAATCAATGAGTTATAAGTTGCTCGGATTGGGAGAATAGTAATTATGTCCAGATAAAAATCAAGCAGTGGTGATGAGGCATTAAACACTACTACATCTTATTTGCCGCCGCCAATCGATAAAATATCCTTCGTTTATAACAACCGCGCCATTTCTCTTTTGTCCTTACTTAGATTCGGTAAGTTATTCTTCTCAATCGATATATCACCAACTCGAATTTCAGATCATGTTGATTGGTGATTTTGTTCTTGAACAATCGCCATGAAAATTAAGTAGGTAAACAGTCGATTATGTGTTTAAACGAGTTTACCTTATGATTTTATAATTCGGAATCCGATTCAATCAATTTCACATATCAGTTTCCAATCTTCGATTTTTTTTTTGTATTATTTGTGTTTCAAATGTTTACTAGTAATGAATTAGTTGATTTGTGTTCATCTTGTTTAATTTGGTTTTGAGAATGATTTTTTTATATATTAATAATGGTAAATGACTTGTTTAAGCTAACAGTGGTAGTGGAGGAGGTGGTGGGTCTTACAGAAGCTAGAGTGGTGGAGATCGTGGTGTAGGAAGAGGTGCTTTTTACAGTAATTGAGAACTCCATCCCACTGGAGACTTGTCATCGGTGTGTATGCCCACTGTTTCAATTTTAGACCTCAATGTAGTAACATTTTGGTTGTTTTTGATTAATAAGAATCTTTGATAAATTTTGCAAAGTTTTGTTATTATGAGGTTTGTTAAGATTCGAATGATATTTTGAACCTGTAGCTTAGCTTCATTTTAGAGCATATATATATATGTGACATCAACTAGACTTTCCTAATTGTAATATTAGATCTTTTTCTGTTTTTACAAGACTTATTGGTGAAATGTTGATGATAGACCACTGTCTGATTGGTGATACTAGTGAAATATGTTTGTTTGTGTTTGTACAAGTTGATCTACTTAATAGATACAAGTTGCCCATCGGCCAACGTCTGGTGCTCAATTTGGATGGAATGTATTGGCCCCTCTCACCGTGGAATGTATCATTGTATAGTATACTGACATTGAATGATATATGCGAAGGCGACAACAGGTCTGTGACATTAGTACATTCTATTTTTCTTTACTACAAACCTTAAATTTGAACTATGATGTGATATTTTTTCTAAGAAACTAAATATTTGTATCATTTTTACTATACACATATGACATGTTGAAAGGATTTAAACATTAGATTCAGTTTTGTGTTTACTAGAGGCATATATTTGAATGCGCATCCAAAATAAGGAGTTCTCATGGGGCGAGTTTATGTTTTTTAGAATTAATTCATGGATATGCTGGTTTGTTTGTGCATTGTTATGGTTATTCAGTTGAATTGTGCAGTGAGTGACCATATTCATTGTGAAAAAAGATCTCTGGACTTCGTTTTTTATGGGATCAACTGCGGTTGTTGATCCAACTGTAATGGATAAAAATCCACTGTTGATCCCACTGAAATGGATAAACATCCATTGTTGATTCAACTGAGATTGGTTTTGAAGCTGGTCTTGGAGCTGTTGGTGTTTATGAAGCTACATGTAATGAAATATGGTGGTTATCTGGGTCGAAGCAGGCAGTGATATTGGATCAACTATGGTTGTTGATCCATATATTTTGGATCAACTACTGTTGTTGATCCTTTGAACTCATGCTTTTGAAGTTTAAATCATGTAAATTTTTTCCAATGCTGAACTTGTGGTGCAATGGTAGCATGACTGACTCCATGTCAGATGATGCGTGTTTGACTCACGCCAAGTTCACTCCATTTTACATGGATCAACTTCTACTGTTGATCATTTTTTCTTGGATAAACTAGATAAACGTCTACTGTTGATGGTTTTGTTGGTGGATCTGAAACTGGAGCTGATGAAGTGGTAGCATTTTTCCATCAGCATGGATAAACATCCATTGTTGATCCAACTGCAATGGATAATCTTTTACTATTGATCCAACTGCAATGGATAAACATCAACTGTTTGATCCAACTGAAATGGATCAATTACTTTTTGTTGATACAAAAATATCTGAACCAGCGGCGGTGGCGGCGGCGGTGGTGGCGGTGGTGGCGGCGGCGACGACGAACTAGTGTTGGTGGCGGCAATATACTAGTGGTGGTGGAGGACCGATGGTGCTTAAGGAGTGGTGGTGAAATATTAGTGGTGGTGGCGGTTGGTAGGTGGTGGTTGTTGAACGGTGGTGGTGGAATGGTAGTTAAATGGTGGTGGTGGTGGTGCTAGTGGTGGTGGTGAAGTGGTAGAGGAAGAAATTTGTTCCATTTTGAAATAAAAAAAAATATTACATCGGTGAGGGTATTAAGGTAATCTAATATTAAATGGATAAGGTTATAAAAAAGTAGGGATATATTTATTTTTGAATAAGGATATATTTATTGGGGGTCAAAAGTAGGGACATATAATTAATATACCCTTAATTGATTGGGGAATGTTTTCAACTGAAGAATCCAGGTTGTATTTGAATGTAAATTGAATTTTAGTTTCTTATTCGTTGCTATTTTATTTTATAGTTCTGGATTCAGCTGAATCAATCCCATTTATTTTATAAAATATGATCCAGCGAAAGGACTGTGTCTATCAATAATAAAGTTTAGACTAATGAAGGTAGACGTAATTTTAAAAATTATAGGGCTCCCATGAGCAGTCATTTTAGAAAATAAGACTACAATGTTAGGGCTACCAGAAACAGTCCTTTTTTGCTATTTTAAGTGTTTTTCTGGCAGACTTTTTTTTTTTCATTTTCCACTAGTGTAAGGGGACAAAAGATCCCCTTGTCTAAGACCTCTCTCATGATTAAAAATCTCACCAGGACAACCATAAGCAAAATGGATGTTGACATAATGCTTATACATTGCTCAATCATTGTGTAGAAATCATCACAAAAACCTAATTTTTTCAAAGTACCAAATAAAAGAGGCCACTCAATTCTGTCAATCACCTTTGGCATATCAAGTTCATTGCCATCCAGCTTTTTTTACCCTTACATTTCTTCATAGAGTCCGCAAGTTCGTGAGCAACGACCATATTATCTTATATACATCTTCCAGAGATAATTAATAGCAGTTCCATAAGGAGATATAAGTTTTACTCAACTTAATAAGTTGTATTGTTAAGTCAGCATCAACACTTTGTTTAACATAGAGGTATTTGATTAGTTAGGCCGACTGAGCAAAGCGAGTGAGGACTTTATATATGGTGACTTTATGTCAATATGACTCGTGACATTTTTTTTAAATTGAAACAAAAAGATTGGATTTTATTTGTTGTCCCATTTGAAATGACTCCACTACCCCTCCGTTTTATTCCAATTATTATAACTCCTTATGTATCCTATCTTTTTAAGGGTATAAATGGAAAACAAATTTTAACATAACATATCTAAAAATCCGTACCTTGGAATTTTACAAATTTTATATCATTGGAAAGCTTATAAAAAAATCTTCGCAACGAGTACAAACAACAATATCAAATTTTGAGTTTTTACGAAGAATTCGGAAATATTTTATCATTTTAGGCACAATTTTTAAAAATGAAATGCATAACCATTATGCGAACCACCACTAAGGATGCATAACATATTATGCATCCATATTTTAATTTAGGCATTAACTAATTTTCTGTTGTAACTAATAAAACGATTTGCTCTCCCCGTTTCAGGAAAAATGATAATTTCATTTTAAGCATAATTTTCGAAAACTGATTGCATAGCCATTTAGTTTTGCGTCAAATTTTTCGGTCGGCCATCCCACCGTGAGAGCGGTCATCTAGTTATCCTTATTATAAGCAAGTCACGCAATTATTATGTAGATGTCAAGTGGTTATGGCGTTTTAGTAGTTTTACACCTAGTTAGCAATTCGGAATTCGGAAAACGTACGGAACGCCAAACGTACGAGTATTATACGGTTTTGTAAAGTTCAGATTCGTTCCAAGATTCGGTCAACGGGACGTGATTCGTCAGTAATTCGGAACGGCATACGTACGTGTATAATTCGATTTATAAATGTGAGTTAACTCGAAAATTCGGTATCTATATATACTAAATAATTTATATTTATAAGGTCATAAACCAATTTTTATGCATATGTGTGAGTTATTTAAAGAAAAAATAAAATTAATATGATAATATTAATAATATATACAACATTAGTCATCCAAGAGGACGTGGTATAGTGGTTTAGATGCTTGGTCAGTGAGTTTGAGATCTCTCTCACCTTCACCTTCAAATTTTTTCAGTCAATTTTATTTCATAAAAACTACAACAACGTCTAATATTGGGTCGTGTATGCCCGGGAGGCAGTAAACCCCAAAAAGTGGGGCCTTTAAAAACGTAAAAGCTAAAGAATTTATGGCGAATTAAGCGGGCGTATCATTCGGGATACGTAAAATTCGTGAACGATTCACGAATAATCCGGGAATGCCACATAATACGCGACTTGGGTTCGGAGTTGCAAACGTAAGCGAATAAAACGGTAAAATTCGTGATACGGAAAAATTCGTGAATCATTCGCGAACTTACTAACTAGGGTTTTACACAAGAAAAAGAAAGCTTATGGGATCGTGTTATAACTGAGAAATTCAATCCCATTCTAATTATAACTGATTATGGAGACCCAAATCGAGCCATTTGGGCAAAAACATCAAACCGAATCCTGCACATCCCTAACAATATGTGTATCGAAACCTGGATGCATCACTCGTAGTCGGCTCAGCGATGTTATGCAAAAGTCATCCACTATTAAATCGTCATTCCTGAGTGTTTTACATGAGATATGAACAAAACCCTTGGGCTTGAAAGTCATTTTCAATCACCAGAGTAGTCTTATTTCTGTAAGTTTTACGAGTGGATTGACATGAAAACATTATGCAACTCAATTTTGTTACAAAATGGGCAACCTTTTCATAAACCAAATTTTTTGACTTTGGAAAAATTTGTAAGGTGGGAATTGATGTCCCTCACTCTCACTCCACATGTCGTCACACCAATAAATCAATCCTTGGTCCTATCCGTGGAAGGCGTGATCAGAAAGCCATGTGGTGACGTCGACCTCAACCTTCTTTCTTCTTTCAATTTTCCCTCTTAACGTAAGAACTATTTATGACGTCAATCAATTAACACTCACCGGGTCCCTCTGATGTTAACGTATACCAACCAATCTGCATCGTATTAGCTGGTCAAAATCCAATGGTTACTTAAGGGCGATGTGGCGTACCCAAAAAATAATTAGGTGGACAAAATTTAAAAGAAAGATCGTCCGTGCATGGCAGCTGACCCTTTCAGGAATCTAGTAAAGTCAAAATTTCAAAGCATTTACTAGATACGGTATCATGACTTTTAAAGTTCAAAGTCCCGCATGGAAAACATGCAAAATTATTTCAAAACGTATACACTGAAATGGAGTGGGGTCACCAGACCCTGTTTGTCCTATACACTTTCAAAACGTTCACAGAGAGATGCACATGGGTCTTGGCATGTATAAAAAGCCGATGAATTATTATCAAAGGTGTAAATTAGAGATGGAGATGGAAAGATCAGCTGTTGAATCACATCCAATGAAAGGCGGAACTGGGCAGCACAGTTATGTCCAGAATTCATCTCTTCAGGTACACTTGCACTGGCTCTTTCTCCCTTTTCCTTATAGTATATAGTTTTTTCATTTCTAACTCAACCGATGATCAAATTTTATAGAATATTTATGGATCCGGAGATATGTACCCAACGAGTCGGATATAATTTGATACCCGACTCAAGTAACTCCAATACATGCGGGAGCTGAGTACAGTTTCGAGTTAGACATCACAAATAAAATAAGAAGAGCAAATAAAATGATCTGACTCGTCCCGAGTTTGATACCAATCCCGATTCGAATCCACACTAATTAACAATCGGGCCGTTGGTAGAGTAACTAGCTTGTGTCTGTTGCTTGCCGATCGTCTTGAGTTTAACTTTTTCTTGTTTCCCGCAGAGACGTGGCATTGATCTTTCACAAGGGATGATAAAGGAAGCAATTGCTAAAGAGTTCGATGTCGAAAACCAACTAATGAACAACCCAAACACCACATTTCGCATTGTTGACTTGGGCTGTTCGGTGGGATCCAACAGTCTCATTTCGGTTAATGCCATAATTGAAGCCATGGATCTTAAACTTGAATCATATTTTCAAGGGCTACACCTTAAGGAAACTGCAACACCTGAGTTCCAAGTATATTTTAATGACATAGCATCGAACGATTTTAACAATCTATTTGCGTCGTTTCCTTTAGAAAAGCGTTACTTTGCAGCAGGTGTACCAGGTTCATTTTACGGACGTTTGTTTCCTCGAGCTTCCCTTCATTTCGTTAACTCATCTACTGCACTTCATTGGCTTTCTAAAGTTCCAAAAGGGCCGGCAGGTTATATCAACTCGGCATGGAATAAAGGCAGGATACATTACAGTAATGCTCCAGATGAGGTCTTTCAAGCTTACTCAGCTCAATATGTGATGGACATGGAAGCTTTTCTTCTTGCTCGTGCACACGAGATTGTCTGTGGTGGATTGATGTTTATTTTGGTTCCAGCTATCGCTGACGAAACATTACTTTCTCAAACAAGTCCTGGTCTACTTTTGGATGTTTTGGGATCTTGTCTTATGGAATTGGCAAAAATGGTAACCTTCTTTAGATGCTAAAAGCGTGCGCATACCCTAAGGCTTATATACTTGACATTGGATGGAAATTAATATCAAATAGTTTGTTGTGTGCGTGCGCGCAGGGAATTGTGGATGAAGCTAAAGTGGATTCGTTCAACATGCCATCGTACTTAACATCACCAAAACAAGTGAAAGAATTAGTAGAGAGAACTGGGTGTTTCACTATAGAAAGATTGGAGAAATTCGAAACATTGTTTCCACCCGCAAGTGGTGCACAAATACTTACTAACCATATGAGAGCTGCAAGTGAAGAAATCTTCAAGCAGCACTTTGGGTTCAGTGATGAGGATTTAGACAAATTGTTTGATCTTTACTCCAAAAGACTTGGTGATCCTCTCTCAATCTTTACTAAATCAGAAGACAAGTCTTTTCAAATGTTTCTTGTTCTCAAACGCAACAGCGTCACCATTGCACAGTAATGCAAACATTATGGTTGTATTCATCTTTTAGCAGACAAATTCTTTAATTTGTGTTTTGTTCTCAAATGCAATGGCATTATTATTGCATATTAGTGCAAACACTATGGTTGTATTTATCCATTTAATTGTCCTTCATCTTTTAGCAGACAAATTCTTTAATTTGTGTTTTGTTCTCAAATGCAATGGCATTATTATTGCATACTAGTGTCTTGCCCGTGTGTTGCACGGGGCTAAGTTTTTTGTATTATTATTTGTGCTCAAAATGTAGAGAAAGATTCCTCATATTGTGGAAAAATGTAGTATTAGCAAACGCAAAGTATTAGATTATCGGGCGTTTTTGGGATGAATAATCTTCGGCAAGTTTTCCTCCACATTTGTATTTTAGACTTTTAGATATATCGGAAATCGGTTTCTATGAATATGCTTATTACACCCATTCCATAATATCAAATCTTGAATAAATTTCCATGCAACATTTCCAGCTTTTTTTATTTATTTCCAGCTTCTTCTCCGCTTAGTATTTCAGCTTTAATTATCTTATTAGATAATGCTTTTATCAAAAGTGGGATTCTGTTAGGCATACTGAAAGTTATCTTTCTAGTAACTACAGTTATCGTGCCTACTTCTTGCCTAATAACATGTCTTGGAACATTCTCCTACTCCAAACTATTTAAGAATCCTTCGGTATAATCAAAGAAACCTCGACTCCCCGCACCTATGCTTATGTACTCGCGTTTTGTAATAGGCTCTTCAAAGTCTAGGTGTTACTGCTATAGATAAATGAAGTTGAGAAGAAAAGGATACCATATAACTTTTATCTTTAATCCAAATATGTCCAGTATGAGAGGTTTATGTTACGACCGCAATTAGGTAGTGATTATGTTTGCAATTAGGACTGTAGTTGAAGATATGGATTCATAGTTATCAAATTTATTTTTTTGTAATTAAATTTATTTATGGATGGGTTCATAGTTAGTATCAGATAACTTAGATTATCGGTGACAGTGGATCATTGGGTACCCAATCTTCAGTATAAGGCCGCTTAACTGAATACTAACTTGTGTTCCTCTTAACTGAATATGTTGCTTGACGCAATTGTTAGTGATTTTCTAAATAACCTGTATCAGTTTTTGAAAGTTTAGAAGTACAGCCATGAGAGTAGCGGTTTTATTTTAGCCCAACCAAAACCATAATACCAACAAATAAAAAGCTATTATAAGAAAAATTCATATAAATGTCCTAATTCTATAATAAATCAGTAGTCTCCAAGGAGTATGGTGTCCAATCTATGTCTTTTGATCTTTATCACTATCCTCAACCAACAGAGACATTCCATCATCACTATCTTCAAGACTTGAACCAACAGTGGCCTTTCATCACTACCAAATAAGAAATAGATCTTATTAGGTACCTTATTGTTCCAGATTCCCCTTGTGTGAAGTTCACATCTTGGTGGATGGTTGAATATAATAAATTAGTGTAGAAGGAACCTTAAGAAGAGAGGGTCCATCACTCCATCTTCTAATGTGTAGATTCCAGCTGGAAATGTTTCCTTGAGATAAAATATGAGATGAAAGAACCTATTTTGTGTATTCTGAAACTGCAATTTTACCAACTCAAGAGCATACTGCATTTATATAAAAAAATTGATGATTTCGATTAGTCCTTAGATGTTTCCATTCCATAAACAAAAGAAATTTAATGAATTAGGTTTGCACAGTTGAAATAATTAAACAACAGGAATTAAAATTATTATCCACTAAACTCACCGTACAGATACATACAGTGTAGTATCAAAACCCCAATCAGTCCATATTTAAATCAATATAATATATTAATATATTAGATCAAAAACTCTATAAATTAATAACAGATATTGCAGAAGATTCTAAAATGGAACCGTCATGCAATAAGAGGTCTCGACCTAGCAAATAAACTGAGGGAGAGGAAATAGGTTAACACTTTTCAACACAACAGTGCCAACATTTTTCATAACTCAACCAAAAATAGAACATCTACTATTTCATATTGGTCTTACAAATGCTCTTATGTAGGCGGTTCAAAATTGCATAAGACAAAGGCAAAGGAACAACAAAGAATATACCTAACGATCTACAAAAATCCTTTTAAAGGATAATCCCAATATTTGCATGCATCTATCTCGCCATGATACACAAACCCAGTGAACTTTTAAACCTTAATCAATGCTCATACTTTAGACCCCAGTTAGTATTTTCAATACTTCATAGAAACTAACCACTCAAGATGTCTCTTTTCAAAAAAATAGTAAAACACTTCTTGCCCCATAAAGGAGTACTTCTTCTAACTTATTCATGTTCAAGGCTAAAAACAACCTAAGAAGTCTGACCTTATCAAGTTTTTACTAAAACAGAATTGTCAATGTTCATCTAATGTTGGTGATATCTTCTTCCCGTAGATGTGAAGTGCAGAAAAGACATCAAAGAACATCATGACAAGATTAAAATAATCTCAGAAAATCCCTGTTTTACAAAACCAAAACCATTTACATACTTAAATTTTGTGTACTATGAACTATGAAGATGTCAGAAAGAAAGAAGAATCTGTTTATGCAAGACTCAACAGAGAAAGGATGTAGAAATGCCTAATGCAATCCAACTTTACCTTAGGTGAGTCTCTCTGTTCTTCCTAAACCATAGATTGATATCCATTTTATGCACATAAAACAAACGCAACAACGACCACAAATTCAACAAATTAGAGAACAACCTAAACAAAAAAGGGTAAAAATATCTATAGTAAAAATAAAGCAAACGGTAAAAAACAACTTAAGTTAAACTGGAATGAGATCAAGTTTGAAGATTATCTTTGCAAAAATTGAAAATTAGGATGTAGCGTAAATTAGAAATCTTTCATATTCAACCACTGGAAAATATAGAAGAGGACATTTACCTTATTAATGGACCAAGAATCATTAACTCATTGTAGCGATAGTGAGAATTGAGAGCATTCGACCCCATTTAATCCGGATCAATACATTCTTGTACTTCTGGCATGTTTTCCACTATAATCCACCATTAGCAGCAGCACTGGCAAGATATCTTTCTTCCATAAAGAAGTTGCACAATAGAAGAAAAGATGAATACAACAAATCCCAGTAAACAAAAAGTGAAAATTTCATTAATCAAAATGGAATTCAGAATTTCCTAGACATATATTATCCCATCCATCATGATAACGAATTGCAGTAACTTGCAAATCAGTTATACTTGCCACAACTCAATAAAATTTGTATTCAACTGTAAATGAACATTAGTTTCTACAAAAATGGTACCAACAAATCGATTTAAATTAACATATTTGTACATGAAACCTTGTCCCTTCTTTTTGAATCTAATATAACATTGAGTCTATTAATAATCATACATTGATCAGAAAGGGATAATTTAGAAATAAACGAATAGCAAACCCGCACATGAAATGATAAGACTTTGACTCAATATTAACTATGACTGATAATACAAAATACTACTTATTTTGATATAATATTTTCACAATGTAGCCCTGGGAAAAGATTTCTGTAAACCCCTCAAAATCACCTCAACAGATTTTTTTCCAGAAACCCATACCGTTGTTGCTCTTAGTATCTGGATGTTGTTTGCAAAGCCTCATGTGCTCCCTAAAACAGACTTGCTTATGACTAAATATCCTGGTAGTACACGATATTTGACTTTCTCATCCATACCAATCATTTAAGAATACATAATATTTGATCAAGTATAGCAAAGCAAAAGGACTTAAAAAATCGTATGTACATATCATTTACAACAATTTTGTAGTGATTATCTAGTGCCTCAGAAATTATTTAGTTTCTGATAACATTAGGACTCTGACTTCCCAAAAAATTAAAAATCTACTGGAGGATACATGTTTTCTCAGTACAATAGTTTCATGACTTTTGTTTTAGTAATTCTTTAAATAATTGTGCCAGTATGTCAACACTTTTGAAATCTACAGACTAAATCTACGGCCTAAAATTTTAGTTTTTAGAAGGGTAACTTTCAATGTGCCTAATAGGATCCGGTGTTTATTCATATCCTTTTGGCACCATAGTTGCTTGAATACGATGTTTCTTCAACTTTTTGTTATGCTTCAGAATCTGCCATTCCGTTTTACATACAGAAAACACAATACATGATCAAGTAACCACCTGATAAAAAAAAGACGTGATCATACGGGACGTTAAAAAAGATACGAAAGTGTATGAAGACCAAAGTTAAGTGAGATAAAAATCCCATTTGAATCTACCACTTCCAAAACAAAAATAAAAAAGATAGAAACCCATTTGAGTCTACCGATCTCAAAAACAAAATTAAACTAAAGTTTCGATTGATAGATTACCTTGACTAATAGATGCCCTGGGAGTGTACATAATATGGCCGTTCTTTGACCATTTTCTCGATAATTTCATTAGGGTTTTCAACAATTTTCAGTATTAGGAGGCAAGAGAGGATGGGGAAGGGATGGGGAAGGGATGAGAAGAGAATTAGGGTTTGGAAATGTTTTAGACATGGTGAGTAGGATAAATAGCCAAATAAATCGGAAACTCTTGATTTCTATTGGTAGGGGGGCAGTAGCTCTAGAATTCAAGCTTTTGGCCTAACTTTCATTTTGGAGCCAGTATTTCGGCCTCAAATTATATATACAATTAGTGCAAACACTATGGATGTATTTATCCATTTAATTGTGCTGATGTTGATAGTTTAATTTCAACCGTTTCGATTAGCCACACCGAAAACTTGAACTACTCCTACACAATACGTAAACTCTAATTTCGAAAAGAAAAATACCTGAAGCTAGTAGCTACTACTCTATATATTTGCAGCACATTTGCAAGTTCCACTGCCAATATGTATTTAAGTTCTTGAACCACAAATTTGTGAAAAAGCCTAAGGCCAAGCATCATGGCAAGCGATTTCGCTTCGATTTAACTTAATTATAACGAAATCTAACAATTATGGTCTTTTGTGTTGTTTAAATATAACGATATCCCTTAGCTACACTTTAAAGTCGATCAGATCTGATGCGGGTTGTAGCCAAGCGAAATCACATGAAAACCGAGTTTCTGCTAAAAAAAACCACTTTGCGAAAACTCAATTTCCATATGATTTTAAACGAATACTCATTTGGAAATTTGCAATTTTACTCTCTATTTTTCACTATTAACTCTTTTATTTACTAAAATTATTTTTCCCCTATTATATCTCCATTTCTTTCTCTTGATTTTTTTTTACCCATAAATAATATTTATCTAGATCCGTGGAAAAAAATTAAAAAAAGAAAAAGAAGAAAAAAAGGAAACCAAGTTTCCTTTTTCGTGTGATTAAGCTAAGGGATGCTCATCTTCCATAGTGAGGTTGGCCTCAGACTCATTTCGCTTAGCCTCAAATAAGCTATAGCTAAGGGAGATCCTTGAAGCTTGGCCTAGTGGGGTGAATCTGACTCGGCCCAAGTATCAGATCGTTTGCTTTTACATTTTCATGATGTCCGACTTGTCTTATACATACATCTTTACTCTAAGGTATATCAGTCAGTTCATATAGTATTCGAAAATTATCTTTTTTAATCTAAATTTTGAATTAGATATAATAAGTCGTATTCAGATATAATAAGTCGTATACAGGTAAGTCAATTGAGTTAGAAAAAACGAACAATCCAGGACAAGAGTTAAAAAATGTAGGAATGAGTTAGAAAAAACAAACAATCTAGGACAAGAGTGACTTTTAGAACGAAGGTCAAGAAAATTTGACATTTCATGGAAAGGGCAGACAAATCCAAATACAAGAGTTAAAAAAGTTGAGGCTTAACTACCCGATTAGGTTAGGAGTTAGAAAAAACAAACAATCTAGGACAAGAGTGACTTTTAGAACGAAGGTCAAGAAAATTTGACATTTCATGGAAAGGGGCGGTCTCGTACACCAAATCCTCAATAGGGACCAAAGTTTTGATCCTGATTAATCTTAGCCGTATAGATTAAATAAACCCTATATATTTTCAAACCCTAATCTCTTGATTTCTTTTTTTTTCTCTTCTTGCTCTCGGTCTCACTCCACCACTCAGTGAAGAACCACCAGATCATTTAAAACCCCCATCAAGATCAACCACCTCTATAGATCTTTCTAGTAAGTAAATAGATCTATGGTTTTACCCTCCTAGTTGACTTAGGGTTTCTTTTTCGAAATGTTTTGCTTGTTGTTGTGTGATTATCAATCAATTTCTTTTGCCAAATTTTATTTTTCTGATTACGAGGTCATGGGTTTTTTATTTAGGTTTGGTTGAGTTTGAACTCAAGGGAGGAAGGAGTCCGAAAGATATTATCATTCAGTTTGAGTTAAGGGAAGGAAGGAGTTTGATTAACTAGTCCAATCTTCATTTTGACTTGATTGAGGTTTTGAACTTAGGGTTTTTTGATGAAAAATGTTTTGAAAAAGGTTTGTTGATGTAAAATGAAGTGATTTACGATCTGTGACTTGATATGGTTGAGTACTGATATGGTTGAATGTTGAATGGTGTAAATGTTTTGAAAAAGGGTTTTATGGGTGGTGAATGTTGATAAAATTGTTTTTTCAATATTTGTTGTATCAAGTTAAGTTTCATTATCAAGTTTAGTTTCATTATGCCAGGGTAAGTAATGTTTGGGTCAAGTTTCATTATCAACCTCTTACACATCAGCCCCACAAGGACCCTGCACCTGAACCTGAAGTTGAACCAAAGAAGAAGGGGAAAACAAGATCAAAAGTTTGGAATGGACAATAATAGCATGAAGACACATTTATCCATGTCCAGATAATCCTAACAAGAAGCTGAAGGGTCAAAAAGTTTGATGTTTCCACCACCTGCACTGGACATTCATCACAACTGGTTGTTGTAAGTTATGACAAGGATATGTGTAGAAGAAGATTGGATGAGTTTGTTATCATAGATGAACTGCCTGTTGATGACAATTTGAGAGATCTTTTAATCATCTACAAAGATGAGAAAGAGAAGTTGAAGAAATACTTCAAGGAAAGTAAACAAAAGAGTGTCTCTCACAATCGATACATGGACTTCTCCAAACAACTTCAATTATATGTGTGTGACAGTGCACTACATTGATATCCATTGGAAGCTTCAAAAGAGGATTATTTTGTTTTGCTTGATCAAGGGTCATACCGGAGTGGAGATTGGGAAAATGCTTGAGAAATTTTTGCCGGATTGGGGGCTGGAAGATCTTTTTGGTGTGACTTTTACTGTGGCAATTGAGTACCTACAAACAAGTGTCATAGGTATAATTACTTTTCTTAGCTCTATATTGTGCTTGTTAAGCCCTGTGCTCTTTATATATTCATTTATGCTTGTAACTGATTCATTTATGATTACTTTTGTTTGATGAACTAGCTAGGAAACAATTGTTTGATGAACTAGTTATGCTTTTATTGTTTGATGAACTAGTTATGCTTTTATTCTTTGTGCTTGCACTCTGATTTTTTGATGATATTTCCTTGTTTCACTCTTACCGGAGTTGCGCTTGTTATCAAAGGAATCTTGTTAAGTTCTAAACCAATTAGTTAACATGAGTTTCTATGGCAGTTGGCATTGATACATGAACAATTGGTTCGTCTTAGAGCTATATTCGAGATCCTCATATTTCTAGGATGGGAAATAATGTTTAGGAAGTACAACTCATATTGGGGAGATTATGAAGATATGAACTCTGTTATGTATTTTGCTAAGTTGCTTGATCCTCGAGAGAAAAATCTGGTTTGAAATTTGATCTTGAGTGTTTGTATGAGCAAGATGATTTTAGGGGACTGTTTTGAAATCTGTGAAACAAGATATGGGAAGACTTTATGATGAGTACAACAACATGTATTCAAGTGCCAATGCGAGAGGAAGGTGACAATGCTTTTCATCATCATTACTTACTATTGATTATTTTTATGTCTTAGGTAGCTTAACTGGTGTTGATGACATGGTTGTTTGTGTGCAAGAAGAGAACATTGAGGATATGCTTGAGTCGAGGTAGAAAAGGCGAAGAATGAATGTTCACAGTACTCATCCAAAGTCGAGCTTGAAAGGTATTTGCTTGATGATTGTGAACCATCTACCAAGGAGTTTGATATTCTAGCATGGTGGCAAAGCTAATAGTACCAAGTACAAGGTACTATCACTTATGGCAAAGGATATTTTGGCAATACCTGTGTCCTCTGTTGTTAAGCGGAAAGCGTATTCTTACTCCATGGAGAAGCTCGTTATCTGCCAGGACAGTTTAGTGGTTAAAAACCCATCTCTCTTGATTTCTTATGTGACTATGTACCTGATGACAATTCCAACATTGAAGATGGTAATGGAATCTATTCTCTTCTTTTTTGACTTGAATTCTGTATATTGAACAACATATAAGTAGGTTGGTGCCTTAGTTAGGTTTACGAGTTCGGGAGCTTTGCTGTGTTTAGTTCAATGTGCATATTCTTTGTCCTTTGTCTCATTTTTGTTGTATATTTAGTAGCAATTGTTAAGATAACCATCTTGTCATAGTCTTAGGGTTCCTTCTTCCTTGAACTTATGAACTGAATATATTTCTCATTAGACTTCATTATCGATCTTATTTGTTGCTTTTTATTTTGGGAAGGATGAAGATTAAGGGGATGATTGGCTTGAGACTTGAGAGATGGATGGTGAAGTCTTTTTCTTTTATTAGCAACTCTTGATGCTACTTGCTTTTTAACTTTGGTTTAGACTTTGGTTAATCTTTAGACTTAAGACTTTGGTTTACTTGTTTCGAACTTCAACTCTTGTTTTTAAATTTTAATTAGAAAGTATGGGTAATCGAGTTTATTAAGAAATTCAGAATGTACGGTGGTAGCAAAGATATCGGTTAAAACCGAACCGCACCGAAGGTCGCAGTTAACGGTTTTTGTGATAACCGCACCGAACACGGTTAGGTGAAAGGTTTTACCTATAACCGCACCGAACCGAACCGTGTGCATCCCTACGAGTACCTCTTCCATAAGGACTAATAACATAAAAAGGGTAACTGTTCAACAAGGTCGCATAATTTAAATTGGGTAACTTTAAATTAGTGCTTATTAATAAAAGTTGGGAATCATTCCAACACGGTCAAACGATTCGCACTGTGAACGTTAAAACATCTCCAAGACAGGGTGGATCTATTTATTTTTAGTGACACATAGGATTTTAGACCCCCGTTTGGCATAAATCCATCTCCAACAGTAGGATGCTACAAGTTAGGAGGGACCAATTATTAAATATGAAGTTGTTCAAGAAAGTGTTATCTACACCTCCGGTTGCACCTCCACGTCATGTTTTTAACCAATTTTCTTTTAATTTTAAGAGTTAAATTTGTCACTGTTGGAGATAGTTTTTTAGATATGAGGTCATATATTTACTCTATGTATAGACCCCATAAATAAAAGGACTAAATAAAAAATTCACGTAGGATTTTTTCCACCTTCTGTTAGAGATGCTCTTAAAATGTGTCTCCGCGTGAAGTATTTAAAATATGATAAGGTTCATCATTTTGAGTAGCTAATTTAAAACCAATGCCATAGCTACACCTTCAAGTAGCATCTTGCTAAAATGCTAAACCATATATTTTGAGATAGTAACTGCAAATATTGGAATATAAAGAACTCATCATACACACAAATATACAACCCTTTACATATTAAGTACTCAGTAATTTGAACAGAATGAACTGGATTTGCTACCTTAGATGTTGGGTCAAACTGTCCACGAAACAAAACGAGGAACAATACAATTTTTTCCAACACCAGAATCCCCTAACAACACTAGCTACATGTCGTAATTCAGTATCTCCAAATAAAGTTGGTGCATAAATGGTGATTATGCACTAGAGCGTGAATACGAAATCCGAGATTCCATAAGTATGAAAATATCTTTCAGGACAAAGAAAGATCTAGTTTATCATATACCTTCACCCGAAAGCTTCTGGTCTAGTCGTTCAGTCCAGCATTATTCCCTCCTAAATACACATGTGTCCTACCTGCAACCTAAGTATTACATTTCCACATCTTCGCACAACAATCAAAATGAAACGAGAGAAAATAAAAATACATGAAACACACTGAATACAAACAATTTAGAAAAAATCTTCCTTTGCGTACTCGGCTAGCTGCAGCCTCGGCCTCCTATTGTATTATAACACAAAATCTTGTATCAGTACATGGTTAACGATCAATGGCGTAATAACTGTATGACCTAACGTTCTAGTCTACTGATTAAGAAATCACATGATAAATTGATTAAACCGTCAAGGATGTCTTGCAATGTCCAAAAGCATCTAAAGAGGTTTGATATATTGGGCAAAAACCCAATACAAATATGTTCGATTCAACTAATAGCTTCAATGAATTATTAGGCCGACCGAGCGAAGCGAGGGAGGACTCTATATATGGTGATTTTGTGTTAATGTGAAGCGTGACATTTTCTTTCCAATTTGACACAAAAAGATTGAATTTGGTGTCTGTCTATTAAGGAAAATCCGAAAATACCCCTCAGAAAGGACGCATGAGTAATTTATTTCTTCTTTTCTTTTTAGACAGTTTTGTAAATAAACAGAAAAAGGAAGGATAATCGCGTAAATTTAGTTAACAGAAAAAAGGACACGGAGTTTGGAAAACTTTTAATTGTCGAGGGGTAATTTCGGAATAATCGAGTTAGAGGTAGGATCGAACCCGACCACCTCCCAAATTTTAGTTTGTTTTTTTTTCTTCCCTTCCTTTCTTTTTTTCTCTTCTTCCTCCTCCTCTCGATTTCTTTCTTTTCTGAGAAGAATTCTCAACATCTTCAGATATCTCTATCCACCACCATCACCTCCATCACCATCAACACCCTACAAAATTCTCCACCACCCTGCTAGTGTTATGGGTGGTGTCTTTATTCTTCTTCTTTCTCTGTTAATCATCTATCGGTGATTTGAGAAACAAATCTGAGGGTCTCGAGATTCAGAAAAGAGGAGTTTGGGGTTTCTCTGAGAATCAAAGAAATCGATGACGGTGATGAAGAATTTGATCGTGGTGGTGTTTCTGGTAGGAGGTATGAATAGGAATTGTGAAGAAGAAAATGATGCAAATGTGAATTGAGAATTAGGGTTTCATTTAAAGATAAGGTTGAGATCGAGAGAAGAGTATAAATATTAAGGAAGAGTTGATGGTGGTATTGGTTGATTTTGGTGATTTCAAATTCAACAGAGAAGGTAATTCAGATATCTAAGCTAGGGTTTTGTTATAAGTTTCAGATTATTTTATGAATTGATTCTTTATTAAGGTTGGTTTTATTGAATTGAGGTTGATTGAACTATATGGGGTTCTGATTTTGGTTAATTGTGAAGAGTGAGAATCTCAAGATTAGGGTTTCATATGAATTGCAGATTTAGATGCATGTTAGGTAAGGGAAGAAGGACAAGAATTTGTTGTTGCTGTTAATCAGAGAAAAAAGGTTTTCTGCTATGAATATTGAGTTGGTGAATTTGGGTTTTTAACATAAATTGAAGCAAAGAATGAATGGGTTAAAGCAGATGAGATAGATGGATTCTGTTGATTACAAATAATCGAGTTTTTGTTGAGAACTACAAATTGAATGAGCTGCTGTTGAGAATGGGCTCGGGAGTAGTCTACATGATGGAATTGGTTATGGAGTCTTTGTTGCAGTCGATGTTGAACATGGGAGGCTGCTGTTACTATGTCGACGGAGAAGTTTATGATGATCGAGGTTGAACAGGGAGACGAGAACAAGCAGATGAACTGTTGTGGCTACTGGTGTTGTTGGCAGTGAGGGGTATGCTCGAGTTTGAAGAATGGATGTTGGCAGGTGATGTTGGTCATGGGACTGAAGGAGGAGAACGGTTCGAGTCTGTAATTAGACAATACTGGAGTTGAGCTTAGCCTTTTGCAATACTCGAAAATAGATGAACATAGGATGGACGTGACTATGGAAGCTTATGCTGGTGATTGCAGTTGGAAGAGAATATACGGGAGTTGTGGGCTGTTAAGAAGGTCGAGTTAAATATATCTGAAGGATGTGAACTATGGAAGTGATTAGCTGCCATTGGCAGTGAGAAGATGAAGCTGAATGTATTTGAAACGAAAGAAGAAACAAGAAGATAAAGGCCGTATCGATCCCAAATATGACTAAGTGCCGCCTGCTAATTTTCCTTGTCTGGATAAATTGAGGGAAGAATTATCTTGTGCTTGAAGTGGAAATTTCTTGATTCTGAATGCTAAATTGATCAAATCAATTGTGGGGTTTTCTCAACTGATTTAAATTTTATGATATTTACAGTTTTGGTTGGACATTTGTGTGAATATAAGTCTTTGTAACATCTCAGCAAGGGTGTGGAGCTTATTGTTTCGTTTCGAAAGCTTATGGTGGTAGTGGGAGCCTCCAATACTGGATTTAGAAGAGACGTATCAAGGGTATGGTTGCGTTTGTATAAAATTTAGTGAAGTTTCAAAGATTTTATCTGAGCAGGTTACTGCAGTTGCACCAATTCCTTGTTCTCGTGTATTTTTGCATTTCTATATTGTGGTAAGGTTGATTTATGTGTTGGACTGTCCCACTTTCAGCACTAACATATACAACCCCTTCTATGTTTTGAATATTGGTTTTTCTTCTTTTCATTTTTCTAGGATTAGTCAGTAGGTTTGAGGTTTGAACTGGCAAGTGTGTGGGAGTACAGTGAGATTAGAAGTGGTGTTGGCCGTTTTTGGGGTGTATTAAGACCTAGATTTTACAACAATAATCTGTCGGTTGATGTGATGAACACACTATAATGTTTCAGAAGCCCCCAAAGCCAAAGATTTCTGTTGAAAATAATAGGAAAAGAAGATGGTGAAGGTAACAATGACAATGGCATGTTTATGGCAAGATGTTGAGAATGAGGGTGATTGAGACATCTTTAAGAACCATCTATTGGTATTGGTATATTGGTATCATAGCAAGTGGTTAAGCTTCCTAAGGCATTGCAGGATGGTTTTCCTTTTTGTTTGTCAATTTTTGTAATGAAACTGTAATGAAATTAGCAGAATGATTGAGCTTCCTAGATGTGTGTTAGGAATGATGCAGGGAAGAAGAACTGGACTGAGAGATACCCAGAATACAAACAAAATTATGTCGGGTTTTCATTCCGATTAGTTCACCCAATGACTCACAATTTGACTCAGTTGAGTAAGATCCCTTAAAGTCGAATCAGAAAGCTAACTCGGCTGACTCGCACCTTATCTCTTGACTCCCTTGACCGTTAAAGATAATGACTGGCGGTTAGTTAGACTCGATAACTGCCAGTGACAGGAGTATTTTCCGGTTGGGGAAATGGCCGGGATCGTAGTCTGGGGAGTTAATACAGTAAACTAGGTGAGTCGGGGAGTTAAAACAGTAAACTAGGCAAGCTTTACAATTTTTCTTTACAAATCCACAAATTCGACTTTGTGCCATTATGTCGGAACTAAATTGTGAATACAAAATTTAGTTTTGCGTCAATTTTTTCGGTCGGTCATCCCACTGTGGCAGCGGTCATCTAGTATAAACCCAAATTCCAAACCAAAATCAAAATTCAGACACACATTTTTACATCTCTATTGATTCAATAGCTTCAATTAAAATGCTAAGTAATGCATCAATTTAAATCATGCAGAATAGAAAATTCCAATTAGTTCTACAACTGCATCGGTCATCATTTTTAATCATTAATCGGATTAAACTAACTAAGTACAATGTTAGGCCTGTACAAAATCCTAAATTGGTGAAATGAGTTAAGCAAAACAAAATAATTAAACGCTCTGTTTAGTTCCTGATTCATAATAGCATCTTCGTATGTACTTACCTTAATCGATTCATATAATACAATTCAGTTTTCCATTCCCAATTTGATCCAGGGTCCAAAACTCTTGTAATTTAGTTATAACAAGATACAGAAAAGGAAGAAGGGGCATATGTTTAAAATGTATCTAATAACCTAACCCGTAGAACCTAACCTAACCAGACTAATTAACCTAACCTAACATAGCATAACCTAACCTAACCTAACCAGGGTAGTTAAGCTAACACGACTAGGGAGGATAGGTTAGAGATAAAAAGGTTGAGTCGCACATATTTGTCCCCTTTTGAGGATTTGGACTGGGACCGCCCCTTTCCATGAAGTATCAAATTTTCTTAACCTCCACTCTTAAAAAATGTAGGAATAAGCATGAGGTACTAAACATATGGCCATGTTTGGTGGGAGGTCCTTCCACTAAGACCTTATCAGTCGAAGGTCCTTTTTTTTATGAAAGTTAAAAATCTGGACCAAAATTTTTATATGCAGGTCCAGCCACACGTGCATCCTTTTATTGATTACCGAAAAGACCTTCACATATATATCATAATAAAACCAAATCCGAATTCAGTTTTTTCATTTTCTCTCTCGATTAGGAGAGCTCTGGCGATTAGCGATCGACGATCGGCCATGAAGCTTCTTGCAAAGTCTTAAATGTGATTGGCGATCAACGATTCTGGGCTAAATTCTTAGTGGTGCACTAGTGCTTATAGATCAACCCTCCTTCCCTAAAACTTCCACGGAAAAAACTACAATACCTACAGTTTTTTCCTTTGTTCCCAAAAGATGAGAAATTCTATTCTTCTGCATTTTTCTATTCTTCTACATTACTATATGTTTCGTACAATCAATTCAATTACTAGCAACAAGAACTGCAATGGAAAGACAATGGTCAAAGATCCTATTTGAAACTGACTATGAAAATCTGATGCACTTCATAAAATCCTCCCTTGTGTATTGCAGGAATGATAGCTAAATTAAGCAGAGAATGCAACAAATTTCTCACAGCAATATACAACACAACTATAGAGAAGGAAACCAAACAGCTAATAAATTACCTAAACCTCTCGACAACAATTTAGGACCGGCGATCCCACCTTTTTTTTTTTGATGCAAAGGAGGATTTATATTAATTAAGCATTGTCATGCCTGATAAAGTTTAACAAAAAATGAGGAGGATCTCTGAGCCAAGTACTCGAGACCTTTTCCTTACGGGAAAATTTTGCCAGTTCATCTGCACACTTATTAGCTAATCTATTCGTGTGCGTACAAGACCAAATTTCAAAAGAATCTAAAAGAAATAAAATGTCTTCCACTATTCCTCTGTGCTCCCATGGAATTTCTGTATCTTTCCCTTGAATCACTTGAACTAAAGGTAGATAGTCTGTCTCTATGGCTATCTTGATAAAGTTTAGCTCCAATAAAGCCATCTTGATAGCATCTAACACAGCCAAGCACTCCAATTGTTCCAAACCAGTAGCTCCATTGAAGACCACACATCTTGAGATTAAGTGCGCACCTGCATTATCACAAAATATTAGACCATATCCCCAGTAAAAGATAAATGGCAGAATGAAGCATCGGTATTAATTTTAACTACGTCTAAAGCATGAGGCAGCCATTTAGGAGTGACTGCTTGTGCAGGAGGGGTTAACCTAGATTTAGAAGTTAAAGACATATCACAAAGAAAAGAGTTTATATTGTGAATAGTCTGTTGAGGGGGAAGAAACTTGTTGCCATAGACAGCAGAGCATCTTTCCTTCCACAAATGCCAGCAGATTACAGCCATCTTAGCCACCATATTCTTGTCAGAACCATTGATCCATGACGATATCCATTCTTTAGGAAAGTCAAAATGCTGATGAGGAACAATATACCCTGTTCCAAACCAGACTGCTCATCTCATCTGAGAAAGCAGAGGTTTTCTTCAAACACAGTCGGTGGAGAACAGAGTAACAAAAGGTCAGGTCAAGTGAGGATTTCTTCTTCTCATCACTGTGTCTGAACATTACATAGTTCTAGAGATGTTCATATGTGCCATTTTTATTATCTCAAAACATTTTGTCTAGCTAGTGTTTGATGATTTTGCAGACAGACTAAAGTAATGATTTTAACTTATTTAATTTTCATCATTAAATGTCCTCTTAATTAATCTAATATATATGTATTTTTACATTTTATCAAATTGAATGGACCCTTAGATTCTTAAATCCGTTTTGAAACTTGGGTTGTTGCTAAATTTTTAAAATTAAATTAAATTATACCTCTAATTCTATGATTTTCTTTGTTTGAAATCAAGTTATGAAGAGAAAGGGGAGGTAAACCTATTACGGTAAATATAAAATAAAATCATCCGTATTACATTATTTTTTGGCATCCGGTAAAGTGAGACAAAAAAGAAAAAAAAGAAACGTCATATATCCCTCCGAGTCTCTGCCCATAAAGTAGCTCCTTAACTAGAATAGGTAATAGAAAAACAGAGCAACATCATATCCATTGGAAACAGGTACGTAATGTTGATAAAACCTTTCTTTTTTTTCTTTGTCCCCATATCCAAAAAAATCTCATTTTGTTTTGAATAGATTTTATCTACAGAAAAAAAAATCATCATCCTCTTCTCCTCGAATATGATGTCACAACTCTCCTGTCTCTCTCTCTATATAACCTCTTGTTGTCTTATGAATTCTTCATTATGAGATATTAATGAGACACTAATTATAAAACACCCATAATGATTAATTTTAATTATAGCAAACTACAGCTATAGATTTATCTTTTCCCAAACTAAATCCCCACCATCCTTCGGAGAATTTTGCCCTCTTTTCGCCGAAGTAAATTGACCGAAGCTAAGGAGTGTGATATGACCTACCCTAATGAAGATAGGGATAATTGGAGAAAAAAACTAAACCATATATATAATTTATTCTCACCATTTTTTAGAGAATTTAAATATGGAGTCAACGCAAAAATATTGAGGTCATTCCGAGGTCATCCGGGGAAGCATTCACCAAACTCGAGCATAGTGGAAATGTGGCCGGAAATGGACATTCCAGAAGTAGATGCATAGTGGTTTCAGTATGAACCTTGCATCTGCAGCACATAATCGTTTCCTGAGGGTACCTTATGTTCATTTTTTCTTTCGAGCACGTAATATCCTTGGCACATTTCCATAAAAACAGCTTGATTTTTGGAATAGCAGCAATACTCCAGATCTGTATCCATAAGTTATTGTTTGTTGTAGCCTGCACAGACTCTCCATTATGGAATTTTTTGTTGTAGAGAACTTGATAGGAAGACTTGACTGAAAAATTTCCCCCTTTAGATTGAGTCCAAATTAGCTTGTCTTCACTTCTTAATGGGATTCTCATGCTTAGAATCTTTGTTGCGGTTTGCTGGTCAAAGAGTAGAGAGATGATCTCTTGTTTCCATGTCTTACTATCATGATTAATAAGCTCACAAACATTAGTGTATTGATAGCTGGGGATGGAGGATCATTGGTATTAAGAATCCACTTATCTTGCCAAATCAAAATTTGTTTACCATTACCCACTGACCAGAAACTACACTTGTAGATGAAGCCTAGAGCAGAATTAATACTCTTCCAAGACCACGAAGAGTCTGCCTTTTTAGGGGCATGAAGAGCGTTGAGAGATTTGAAATATTTAGCTTGAAGTGAGTCACCCCATAAGTTGTTTCTTGCTGTGCACAGTCTCCAGGCAGACTTTGCTAGAAGGTCTTGGTTGAATAATCTTAGATCACGTAAATTTAACCCGCCATCTGCAAAAGTGCGACAATTACCTGACGAAGAGGGTAGAAACAAACCCTTATTTTCCTTTTTATTCCACCAGAATCTCAACTACAGAGAGTTCATTTTGTTGATGGTGTCTTCCGGTAGTTGGAAAGAACTCATTTGATGTACCGGAATTGTGTTAAGCACATGTTTAACCATCACATATCTACCGGCATGTGATTCCATCTTTCCTCTCCAGTTAGATAGACGTTAGCTGAATGATACTTTCTTCTTTTTATTGAGAAAAAGAGGAATTCCAAGATATTTTTCATAGTCAGCCATTCTTCTTACATTAAGAAGATCAATAATGCTCTGAGCAACAGCTGGTGAAGTATTTTTACTGAAAGAAACACTTGATTTCTGGTAGTTGAGAAGCTGACCTGAAGCATCACTGAAAACTTGAAGAATACCTTGAAAAGACTGGATGTTGTCAATATTATATTTAACAAAAATCAAGCAGTCATCAGCGAATAACAAATGACTTATTGGTGGAGCAAGTCTAGAAATTTTGATACCTATTATTTGTTTGGAGAATTCAGCAGCGACCATAGCCCTAGAGAAAGCTTTTATTGCTATAATAAATAGATACGGAGATATGGGATCTCCTTGTCGGATCCCTCTTGATGGATGGAAAGAAGTGCACGGAGACCCATTAATAAGAATGGATATTTCAGTTATGGAGATGCACTGATAAATAAGATTACAAAACCCTTCACCAAAACCCATTCTTTTCATAACTTCAAGGACAAAACTCCATTCAAGCATATCAAAGGCTTTTGACATATAAAGCTTTAGAGCTAAGAAACCATCATCCCCCTTCTTATTTTTCAAATTATGAATTATCTTGTGTGCTAGAGAGATATTATCTGAGATTAACCTCCCTGGCACATAAGCATATTGTAAAGGAGAAATAACTCTCTCTAAAAGACTCTTCATTTTTCTAGATATGAGCTTTGAGATAAGTTTATAAGACGTATTTCATAGTGCTATAGGTCTATAATCTGATAGAGAACTAGGAGTTTTGACCTTGGCAGCAAGCATGAGTCTAGTCTGATTTATCTTCTTTCTAATAAAACCGTTGTTGAAAAAGTCTTGAACCATTTGGACAATATCTTATTTAACTACATCCCACTGTGTTAAGTAGAAGCCTGGAGGAAACCCATTTGGGCCGGGGGCATTCCACGATTCCATAGATTTAAGAGTACAAAGGATTTATTCTTCAGTTGGAATGGCCATTAGCATACTATTTTCTTGACTAGTGATGACACTTTTAATATGGCGCATGAACTCCTCATTCAACTCAGGGTTATAAGAGGTACTAATTTCCTTAAAGTTTTCTGTCAAAATAGAAGAAAGTGACTCTCTATCTGAACACCATAATCCATTCTTGTTCTGCAATGCATCTATTCTATTCCTCGATCTCCTTCTATTTCCATTCGCATGATGAAACTTAGTGTTGTTGTCTGCTTCTTTAAAGAAATTATCCTTGTTTTTTTCCTTCCAGAATTACTTTTTAATCTCTTCCCAATTATGAATCTCAGCTTCCACTTCTAGAATATTACTTGTGTTGTTTGTATGACTTGCTTGTTGATGAAGACTGTCGAGCTTTGAATGGAGATGCATGATATTTGTATCTATATTGCCAAAAATTTCTTTGTTCCAAATGCTAAGGGATCTTCTTGTTATTTGAAGCTTGTGATTAACCTTGAAAGATGCGCTGCCTATGACATTATTATTTTATGCTTTGATGATCTGTTATTTACAAGAAGAATTTTGAAGCCAGCAGGCAAAGAACTTCCAGTTTCTGCTGATATTAGTGTCAGAAGCATATAAAGTCAAGAGGATATGAGTATGATCAGACTCCAATTGGGTTAAATGGGTTAATTTAAAATCAGGGAAGTGAATTACCCAATCATTATTGATCATAGATTTATCTAATCTGGATTTTATCCTACCAGTCCCATGCTTATTGCTAGTCCAAGTGTATGGCTTCCCATTGTAGGTTACGTCTACTAAACCTTCTTCATGAATACATTGGATGACTAACGAAGAAGTAGAACTAGAAGATCCATTAAAACCAATTCTATCAGAAGGATTTAATATGACATTAAGGTCTCTGACTAACACCCATGGTTGGTCGACTTCTAAACCAATCTCTCTAATAAAACTCCACTGAGATTTCTTTTATTGAGGTTTACAAGAACCACACATTAAAGATAAAAGCCATTCAGGTTTGGAAGGATCATTTTTTACTAAGCAGTGGATCATATTTTTGGAAGAGTGGACAATTTCAAGACCAAATCCATCCTTCCATAAGATAAGGAGGCCACCAGATAAACCTATAGATGGTTCAAAAGACGAGTTAGGAAAGTTTAGGCTCTTAGATAATCTTAAAATCTTATCAGTTTTGGCTTTAGTTTCCTGAAGAAAAATAATATCAGGATTATGTATTCTATACAGGTTTTTAATGTGATCCCTAGTTTTAACATCATTAAAGCCTTGGCAGTTCCAAGCAATTATTTTCATAATGTAAATAGAGGAATGATTAGACACAGAATTAAATCAAAAGGAATAAAAACTGACTTGGGAGCAATAAAAGAAAGGAATGAGTTCTGAATATACCTGAGAAGGATCCCCGATGCAATCATTAATGGGTGCATGGAACCTAGCAGCTGAGTTTTACGTAACCATCATAGCAGAATTATGTTGGTCCATAGCAGTAGCTTCATTGTTAACCATATTGTTAGGAGGTTGGATATGGATATTATGAGGATTCATTGAAGGCCCTTGATTGAGAATCGAGTTTCTCATTCTTTTGGAGTTTCTAGGGTTGTTTTCAGGATCTTTAATCATTTCTTCTTCCATGTTGGTGCTTTGATCATTCACACTAGCATTATTCTCCACTTGATTTCCTTCAGTTTCCTCAACAGTTTGTTTGAGTCATTCTTCATATTCAGCATGTGATAAACTATCAAGATAGAGAAGACCATCAGTATGGTCGCAGCTCTCATCACAGTGATTAATAACAAAACATTTGGGACAAATACTTTTTTGCTGCATCATCTCCTGAAATAACTTTCCACTAACCCCCTCTGTGAAGAGGCTTTTTGAGATCAATCTCAATTCTAGTTGTGACTGTGTTTCCTGCACGAGGTCTACAATTTCTTAGTTTGGTTGAGATTTTGGTACCAATTAAACCAATTGCTTCATCGATAACAGCCACGTTCATATGCTCTAGTTTAAGATATTTGAACTGCAGAGTGAAGATTTTTTTGTTGAAGGTATAGTTCTTCAAAGGGATATTAGCATAGTACTTCTGAACATAAAAAAGAACTCCATCCACCAGCCATGGGCCGTCATCTATGACTTCATCTCGTTCTTTTTCATTGTTTAATCTGATAAGCATGAGGTTATGACCCATCACCCTGATCTCCTTGTTTCGATATCTCCCCATAAAGAGTTGATTTCTTCTTTTATCACTCTCATCTTCATCTTTTCTTTCTTAACAAGTTTTCCAAGAATACCTAAAGACCACTCTTCAGTTGCATGATTAATAGATTGCGAAGATCCCATTGTTCTTCTCTGAGAGGCGGACAAGTCTATGTTGGCTTGTCTCAGTTAACGAGAGAGCAAATTGATACGATCATTTTGAGGAGCAGACATGGCTGGATAAAACTTGGTTAGAGTATCACAATGAAACTTAAGGTTTTTGATGGAGAATACTTTATAGAGGTTCTTGGTATTTATATAGTTTTCAATAATATTAACCTCAGAATATGAATAAAGATACTCCTTAAGCTTCGTGAGTGATGATTCTCCTAATAACAGAAAGTTCCAATATTTTCCAAGATAAAACTTACCAACAATATTTTGATAACGACCGTAATTAGATATATAGAATTGGAGGGATTTATGATGAAATATCCACAAAGAAGGAAACCAGACTGATGACTTTGGGTGTTGACTATAACTTGTCCTGAGATTACGGTCATTGATTGTCTGAGTATACGGAGCCAAATTTTTATGAATTTTTGAAAAAATCTGGGTGAGTTGCCTTTGATGTTGATGCTGAAATTGGTGAGTCTGATGAATTTTATTAAAATTGTAGAGACAAGAATAAACTCTAAAAATTGAGTAATCTAAAGATATGGTTGAATGAAGAACATCTTCTGAACTACTGATATGGACCACCAACAAGACGAAGATGGTTAGCACCACTGCTGGCTGCACCACTGTTCTTTGAATAGCTGCTAAGTTCATGCTGAATACCACCACTGGATACCACACAGAATGATTGATGAGAGACCTTCAAGGAGATTACGAACTCATGAGGGAGCAAAACAAGACGGAAGTTTGATAGCTAAGAAAAAGAGTAAACATCAAAACTAGACTAACAGAAAATTAAGAAGAATTCCACAATCTTCTTGCTGAGCTAAACATAATGATGCATATAAAATATTTAAAGAAAAGATCAAACATGAATCAAAATTCAAGAACAAAAACAAAAATCAAAGAAATCGTATGAGAGAGAATGAGCGTAAAAAACGGGGTTATAGTCTCAATGTTGAGTTACGGAAGATGCCGACGATCCCTCCTTTTCTTAGCCAAATTTTACGAAATGACTCCATATGTTCTAATTAAATACCCACGTGTAATTGTGTTAGAGCACTTCTCGGTCGAACTCGCAAGCGTTGCTATCTCAAGTTTGTTTGTCAATGTTAGGGATAAAAACTATAAGTCTTGATTTCTAGTCTACTTAAAGTAATGTCTCGGACTAGGATAGATTGTGTAGTTGATCATTAGACTTCACGGCGTTCATCAATTGAAGGCGAAGAACTACTAAGGAGATCTTGTGGAACTTCATCAATAAAAGGTATGTGGAGACTAAAACTCATCTATCACTTGGAAAGTCTATTTCTACTCTATCTCCTATACTGAGACAAAATTTGTATTACTATATAGTTGTCGATTATACACATTTGATATTTCGAGCTGAGTTTAACTCGCTTACATATTTCTCAGAGTATGTGTTGGTAAGCTTTCGCTTCAACCAAGTTCATCTTATATTCTTGACGAAATTCAAAAGATGATCATGTGAAAATCGGGAGTAACATCTTACATGGTTTGTGTGATACAATCATTTGGTGTAGACTTGAAATGTCTCGTTATGATTATTTCAATAACTTGAAAATTTCTTTGATGCTAATCGCTTGTGAAAACAGCTATTGTCATCCTCTAAGAAAGTTTCAATGATTTAAATAAGAGTTTAGAATACTTCTACATCATTGGATTATAAACATAGTGTGTAATCTTGCATGTATGTGATCCATGACCGGAAATAAAGTATGCATACCCATATGCTCACTTGTAGTTGTGAAATTTTGTGTACCAAGTACACATACCGGTACGCATACTTGCATAAGTATTTGAGGGTGAAAACGGTTTATGCTGGTTTCGGTAATTTCATGTATTGTGGGTGAGAAATGAGTCTAAACCCTAAAAAATGTACTGCAAGGGAGTACTTTAGATTCGAGAGATCAATCTATACAAATCCGTCCTAAACCAAGAAATGGCCTTTCCAGACTTTCTTCGGTCACAAACTAAAGGAGAAGGGTTTGTTTTGGGGAGGGAATCGAAAAGAATGTTGAGACCAGAATAGTTGATTCTGGAAGAGTAGTTGTTTGACTTGTATCAGAAAGTAAAAGATAACAAATGGGAAATCTAGCAAGTGATTTCTGAGTGTTGTATGCTCCTTACCAAAACTTGTTGTTCGGTGGAAATAGGTAAGACCTATTTATACAAGTCAAAGTGAAACGTACTATGGTCTCGTAAATGGGAAAGCTAGAAATAGAAACAGATGAGTAAATGGGAGGAGGTGGTAACTGGTAACGCCTGGAATTGATGTTCCGTGATGCAGGAAAGCGTTTTACCATTACCCCCAGTATTTACTAACCGCCTTATTCTTATGACACTTTCATGTAGCGGGATTAGTGTACGCCGCAGGCTGTAAACATCCAAACCAATACCCTTTATGAGCATCCCCCAGTTTGTGACATGTGTTAGATGTCTCGAGTGTTTTCATGGGAAAACGTGTAGAAAGGTGATACATATGGCATGGTGGCATGCCAGTGGCCATGGTAGAGTCGGTATGGCTTTGCCATAGAATATTCACGGCCAAATTAGGGTTTGGGTGCAAACCGTAACGTTTTAGCTTTGGGCCGCAAGTTAGGTGGCGAACTTGAACGATCGAGATTTTCATCTCAGAGGGAAGGATAGCCGTTGATTATTACAAAACTTCATTTTAGAAGAAAGCGTTGAGCATGGATTTTCCATAGAGTAGGCGCGGCCAAAATTAGGGTTTAGGTGCAAAACCGAGATGTTTTGGCTTTGGGCCGCAAGTTTCCATGCGTTAGGTGGCAAACTTGGATGGTCAAGATCTGCATCTCAAAGAGGAGGGTAGCCGTTGATTATTGCAACCATCCATTTTAGTAGCCAGCGTTGAGCATGGCTTTGCCATAGAGTAGGCGCAGCCAAAATTAAGGTTTAGGTACAAACCGTGATGTTTTGGCTTTGGGCCGAAAGTTGTCATGCGTTAGGTGGAGAACTTGGATGGTCGAGATATGCATATCAAAGGGGAGGGTAGCCATTGATTATTGCAACCCTCCATTTTAGTATCCATTATTGAGCATGGCTTTGCCACAGAGTAGGCGCGGCCTAAATTAAGGTTTAGGTGCAAACCGTGATGTTATGGCTTTGGGCCGCAAGTTTCCACGTGTTAGATGGTGACCTTGGATGATAAAGATCTATATATTATATGAAAGGGTGGTCGTTGATCATTGCAACCCTTCGTTTTGGCAGTCAGTGAGGTAAAGGAAAGGCTGGCATGGTATAGGCGCGGCCAAAACTAGGGTTTATTGCAAACCGTGGCGTTTGGCTTTGGGACGCAAGTTTCCATGCGTTAGATGGATAACTTGGATGTTCGAGATTTGTATATCAAGTGAAAGGGTGTCCGTTGATCGTTGCAACCCTTCTGGTAGCCAGTGGCATAGTTTAGGCCGTCATGGCTTTGGTATTGGCACGATGGTGTGGATGGCATGGTTGACAAGCCTTGGCGCAGAGACGTGGATGGCATGGTTTTCCAGTGGCACGGTGGTGTGGTTGGAATGCCTTAGCAGGGACGTGGATGACACGGTTTTCCATTGGAACAATGGTGCAGCTGGCATGGTTGGCATGCCTTAGCGCGGGGACGTGGATGGCATGGTTGGCATGCCTTAGCGCAGGGACGTGGCTGACTTGGTTTTCCATTGGCACGGTGGTGCGGCTGGCATGCCTTGGCGTGGGGACGTGGCTGGCATGGTGGTGCAGATGGCATGGTTGGCATGCCTTGGCGCGAAGACGTGGCTGGCATGGTTTTCCATTGGCACGGTGAGAGAATTAGGGTTGTGCATATATATATATATATATATATAAGAGGTACCCTGGTAATTCTTACGTAAGCACGTTGCTTGGTTCAATAAATGCGCCATTGATCATAATGACGTCGTGTCGGATATGCGGTTTTACGATTTTATCCCTAAGCTAAAAACCACCATCAACAATAAGTCCCCTGCTTAGCGCGCAACAGTAGCATTGTTTGTGACACCCCGAATTCCGGGCCTGGATTTCGACCCAAATCCAAACCCAAAATCCGAAATGTTACTTTTTAATAACAATCCTAGACTTCCACACTTGGCCCAAGTCCAAACAACCAATTCTTTGTCTATTCTTTATTTATGTTCAAGAAATGGTGATACATAAAAATTATTTTGGGAACATCTAACCGTTAACTTGTCATTATTTTTAACTCACATGAACAATAAAGAACTATAGTTTACCATAAAAATTTATTTCATCGTTAAACGTTCCATATTTAATTCAAAAGAATCGCATATTTAAGGAAGAGTTATAAATTAAAAAGGACATCAATTAAAATCGAAACTATTTCAAATCCAAATATTATTATTATTTATGTTCTGAATCCTAATTGAGTATAGTTCCATTCATAAATTTTATAAAAAAAAATTAGATTATCTTAAAGACCTTTTGTGAACCAAATACGTAGTTGACCAGAACTGCGGAAAAGAAAAACAGAGATAGTCCATTTTATAAAATCATATAAAATCACTCACAACTCCAAATCAGGTTTAGTTTACCATTTTGGAATATAAAAAGAAATCTCTTCAAGTTTACAGAAGACACCAAAGACTAAAACACGCCATAGAATTTGAAAACTTCAACATAGTTGAATCTGGAAAAATATCGAATTTCTTATAGTAATAAAAAATTGTTTTAAAAATAATTCCTGCACTCAGAAAATTCTAATATTTTAACAACTTCATAAACCGTGAGTTTTATGCATACCATAAAATATTCAATCATAAATATCTTAATAACACATTGTTCCATTAATTATACATTAACCCAATAATCTCCAAAATATAAATACTCAATAAGCACTCAATAAATCATCCAAAAGAGAGTTTGATGATATTTTGTTACAAATTTCCAATCATAATATGCAACTACTAGTTAAAACACCAAAACCGATCTCTATGCCTTTCCGCCATTAGCTCCTTGTGGTGTCATAAAATCTGGAATTTTTGTCATAATACGACGTGAGTTGTGACACTCAGTAGGAAAAGAAGCAACAAAACATTTTATGCAATATTTTTCAATTTCTTTTCAAAACAAGTTGCATGGTTAACACCACCACAAACATATGGAAACACCACATCCATATACATTAATAAATTCAATCAATCCGCCGCCCAAGGGAGCCCCCCCCACGTGGGTTTAGGAAACAAAACCGTCCCCAAGGATATCTCGTATCCCAACATTATACAACAATAAATTCAATCAATCGCCCAAGGGAGCTCCCACGTGGGTTTAGGAAACAAATACCGTTTCCAAGGATATCTCGTATCCCGTCATAAATAATCTTTAAGAATCACATTCTATGGACCCAGCCCAACATTCATAATCATGCTCACAACATCGATTATCATCCATATATTAATGGAAACTTACAAACATAAATTTAATTAAAAGAAACTTAAATAAAAGAAGATTTTTAGATTGTGTTGCGCCTACCTCAAATCGCAATCCAAAAACTATAAATAATAGAAGGAAAAGCTTTATCACCGAAGAAATTGTCTTTGATATGAACTAAAAAGAATCGTTATTTCTATTAATTTAGATTTTTGTTTTACTCTTTTCTTCTTAGTATGTTTACTCTTTTCTTCTTAGTATGGTTACTCTTTTCTTCTTAGTATAAGATATATACATATATATATATATATACTCACAACCTAAAACAAGTTCCACCCAACCTCAAGTTTAAAAGTTTGGTCAAGATAAGAATCTAATAATTATGTCTTCAAAGTGATAGCTAATTATTTATGTCTACCACTACCACCTTCTTTTAATTTATTTCTCTCTCTAACATAATTCTTCCTTTTTATTCTTTATTAAAACAAACAGTACTATAAAGAAAAGTTGTTTCCTAGGATTCCACCAAAAAAAAACAAAAAGAATTCAAATTTGAATATAATAAGTTATTAATACCTATTATTCCTTAACTTTCATCATTAATAACCATTAATTCCAAAAAAAACAAAAGATTCTTTGTCCCACTAAGAATTCTTTAATCTAAAGAAAAAGAAAATAATTAATCAAAACTAATTTCAAAAAAAATCAAAAGATTCTTTGTCCCACTAATAATTCTTTAATCTAAAGAAAAAGAAAAGCATTAATAATAACTAATTTCAAAAATCAAAGATTCTTTAATCTAAAAAAATTAACAACAACTATTTTCATCAATCAAAAGAAAAAAGTAATTAACAACAACTATTCTCATCAATCAAAAGAAAAATAGAATTAACAACAACTATTTTCATCAATCAAAAAAATTCTTTTGTTCTTGGCTCAATTCATCTATTTTCAATAACAACTAGAATTTTATATTACATGTTTCATAATGATTCATTAATCCGATCATCTTCAAATTTTAAGGAAGCATTTCTAACATATGGATCTATATCATATTCAATTTTTACGAAAATCCAATGGTTCAAATGAGAGTTATTGATTTTATAAGATCATTTCAAACATTTGGACAGATTGCATCATTTTACCAAACAATTCACCGTAAATTCATACAAATTCTAAATTTAGAAAACTCAACGCATAATTAAAGATAAGACATAGATATACAACTTTTATCAAGATCAAAAATCGTTACAAACAAACATTTTATGGTGAATATGTGATGAAATATTCTCAAATTTTAACTAGAGATACCTAAGCATGTTATCTATCAATATTAAATGCCGATCATCAATTAGATTCATAGTTTTTAATCAATAAATCACTTAGATCTAATCATAAAAATTCAAAATCAAGTATAAAAAAAAACGTAAAGAGAAAGGGAATCTAGCATACTACCTCAATAGCTTAAAAAAAAACTCCTCTTAATTCTCCACTGATTTTCCATGGTTTTCCCCCTCTAAAATAAACTCTAACTTCATCTCCTTCTTCTCCCTAGTTTTTAGTTTCTCTCTCTAAAATTTCTAAAGTTTTAGTTATCAAACCTTAATAACATTATTAAGGAAAAACAAACAATGAATTTGGGTGGCTCTATTTCCACCCTAACTTGGAGCCTTTCTTGTTCAATCCACCCATTTAAGGTTAAGTTTAAGGTTAGGGTTAAGTTTAAGGTTAGGGCTTAAGGAACAACAATCTAAACACAAGGTTAACCAATCTAGGTATAACTTGGGCGAAACAATATATAAAAAAATTACGGGTTATTACATTGTTGCGAGGTAAGCATGAGATTCCAAAATCAAGATAGGAGGACTCGAAAATCAACTAACCTTTAGTTGTTGTATTTTAGCGGAATAACTTTGAAACCCTTTTTCCATCCTAATTCCAAAATCGGTGGGTTGTGCTTATAAAACGGTGGCGTTGAAACCGTTGTGTATTTTAAATAAGAAACCCTTTTTCCATCCTAATTCCAAAAGGGTTGTGCAAACTCCAAAAGTAATGTGTATATAAAGGGTGTCGCGCCTCTTGTATTTTTGTAGTATTGGCCTTGTTCCACGTCTCCACGTTAGCAGCAAAGCAGTGAAGTAGGCAAGCGCATTCCAGGTATGTGCTCTAACATTTTTTATTTTATTTTTTGTCGGTGCAAACCCTAGTCACAGATATATTCTCCATGAACTGGTATAAATACTTTTGCATGAATGATTCTTCCTCCCTAGCAGTATCATAGTAACATTAGTCATCACATCGATAGTAAGAAAACCAAATATTATACAACATGCATGTATGAGTAGGTTGCTGTCATTAGTTCTCTCATTGTGAAAACCTAGCTTCAAGATTTCCTTTCCCTTTTGTGGCCATGTGAAAATATTCCTCCTCTAGTTTTGAGCGTACTTTCATGATAGGGCATAGCTTGACCTAGGTTGTACTTTCTGTGACCTTGCATGCTTCCCGTGGTATTACATAATTTCGGCCAAGAGTGCATTTCCCATGATGTCACGTATACCCTGTTGAGCAGCATCAGTCCCCCTTTTTCTATTCATGAATGTCGTGACATGTGGCTGAAGAGAAACTTCCGTGACAAACACGTTATTATTTGTAGCCGATCTTGGTAATACCTTAAATGTGCCCCCTTTTTTTTTGAGGTAGTAATTCTTCATTTGTTTCGTTGTAGTTACTTCAATAGTATAAGGAATTTCGTTAAGATGTCACCTGGGAAGATTCTTGCAACTGTACCGAAGAATGTTAGCAACTCCAAGCCAAACACGGATAATGAGTTTTTTACAATGTCTTATTCTCCTAGGAAAACCCATCCCAAGTATGTGGCGGTTCTCTTGACTATTTCAGAAAATAAAGGAGAGGTCCAATCAGTTCGTCCAGGGCACATAATGCGATTTTGTCTGCAGAAGAAAGAATATCATGCTTCTCCCATCGACTTCAAAATTTGCCAGAGCCCGTTGCGTTCTTTTGATAAGTGGATGTTATTCATGATAGGTCAAGATCTTGTGAAGGAGAATTTGACCAAGGCGCGGATTATTGGAGCTGTCACAGCTTCCGCAACACTTCAAGTCAGGAAATATATCCCGGGCCTGATCACATTTATCTCCAGATGGTGTCCAGATACTCATACCGCCATATGCAGGTGGGGAGAAATGACCATCACTTTAGAGAGCGTAGCTGTTTTGCTGAACCTTCCCCTAACAGGGAATCTTAATATCACGTTGTCTGATGATGAAAAGGATATGCGTGCTAATATTTTTGAGAAGTCAAAAGGGTTCATCCGAAAGGATCACGAGACGAAGTGTTTCTACAGCTGATGGGTGTCTGAGTGGTTCCCTGACGAGCCGGAGTTGGACATAGAATTAGATGACACTCTCCATGTTGCTGCATTTTTAGATCTGTGGCTGTCCAGAGATATTTTTTATGATGGCTCTGTCAAGAAGGATATTAGGCGTTGGCTTATCAAATTTTCCATCAAATTGGCGAAAGGCGTCGTCCATCGGTGGCTTATTTCTTGGTTCTTTGTACACCCATTTGGATCATCTGGTTAAGGATATGTATGATTCAAATGGTTATATTAATGTGGACTCGTATGTTCACGTTGCTTTCCTCCGGGCATGGTTGTGGGAGCATTTCGTAAAATATGCTCCTTAACCGTTGGTTCCGCTTCCCGAGTCTTGCGGCGGTTCTCAAATACTGCGATGGTCTGCTAGGCGTCCAAGGTCTGGAGTGAAGCTTATTGATTTTCTTGATAACGTTTATGCTATTACTTTTCTTCCCTGGGCTCCAGTTCACACGTCCATAGTCCAGCCAAATACTTTTATTGTTGCTCCGAACTTGACCTTGCTTTCTTCCGGGGTAAATACGAGTGTTGGAGAAATTGTATTTATGCGGAGTTGTATCCTTGGACACGTGCGATCTTTGTTCAGGGGATGTTGCAAGGCAGTCCCTTATAATATTGACAGGGAGGCTCGGCATATTGGTTTTGATCAAGGGGTCCCATTTATTCGTTAGTCGGTTGTTCCGGAAGAGTTGTTGCCAGCTGTTCTCAATGCCAGCATTCTTGTGCCAAGTAAGATCCTTCCTTTCCCGCTCCTAGATCGAAATACAATGGCAACCCCTAGGTATAACAAGTTCTGGCAGGATGAGTTTCTTGTCATCCATGGGTTTGTGGGCGATGTTGTGGAGAATACTCGTGGTAGACCTTCCTCCATGACTTTAGCGGAGCATCCGCTGTTGAGAGAGATTTTTTATGCTAAGATAAAGTCCCCTAGTCTGGATGCGGGTCATTCTCAGAAGAGGGAACGAAGGTCCAAAAACCGTGCGAGTGGTTTTCGGTCGGATACGGAAGTTCCCGTGACCTTCAATTCTTCCAACATACGGGTATGTACGACTCCCTACTAGATTTGACTGATTTACGCAAGTCTTCTATTTTTTGTCGCTGAACATCCTTTATTCTATCGCAACTCAGGGTCTTGACAATACAAACGCCTTTGCTAGGCTTGCACAAAAGTCAGGTAATAAGTTTCCTAAGGATGCAGAAGAATCCGAAGAAGAAGAAAGCTCGGGATCCAGCAGTGATGACGAGAGTGCTTCTGAAAGTAACGCTTGGTCTTCCTCTGGCGAGTTTGCAAATATGTTGGTAAGTTTTTGTATTTTCCTCCCTCTTTGTTCTTTTTGCTTTTGAAACAAAACTAAATCGTAATGTTGCAAGGAGGAATTATTTCTGAAGATGGCCTTGAGGTGGAGACTCGCCCCGACGAAAGTCCAACCGCGGACCTATTGGTGATTTGGAAATGAATGTTGATAACGTTGATACCCAGATGGCGGAAGGTACTCCAGCAACCATTGGTGCAATCGTAGTCAGTAATTCTTTCTCGATCACATATTCAGTCGCGGGCGCCATTTTGTGCCTCCATATTTGACTCCCCACGGATACCATGTGTTGATTGGAGGCTTCAGTATACCATCTAAGAACACAGAGTTATATACCAGGATATGGGAAAAATATGGTCATATTTCCATGACCAAAAAACCCACTAGACGATTTGCATTGGTTAAGCGTGTGGAAGAAGCTCTATCCTCAATTCATCATATGCGCAACGTGAATGGCCATACTGTTTCCGAGGATGTGGTCTCAAGCTGGAAGTTTCACCGGGATATGTGTGTAGACTTTGAGTTTAATGCCTCCTGGTTCTACAAGGGATTTTCTGAGGTCCAAAAGTTGCAGGCTGAAATGGTTGATGGTCCTTCCGCGGATTCGATTAATCATTAGGAGGCGGAAGTCGCTAAGTTGTCTCAAGAGATGGAGAAGTTATCTCAGGAGTTGAAACTGAAGCAGGCATCCCTTCAAGATATGCAGGACGTCTTTTCCAGGAATGAATGAGCCGGTGTTGAGCGATTTCCCTTGAGCATGTTATTCTTCTGAAACTCCTTTTCTTAGTTTTTTTTTTTTTTAAAGGTCAAGAGACGCCTAGATTACGGTTCGGTTTTCTTTTTGGATTGATGGATGGTTGCTTTTTATAAGAGTTTTTGGATTATTTTGGGATAATGTTTTTTTGATATGTTAAAGTCTGAGTTGAGTGTAGGTAACAAATCATCTTGGAAAATTATGAAATCGTGAATGTTGCATGGGAAAGTATGGGATGAAACTTGGGAATAACATGGTGTTTGGTTTCAACAAGGAAACCTATAATAATCGGTTATGTATCCTGGCCGGACTTACCTCTTTTTCGTTTTTCATTTATCTCCTGCTTCAATAAAATGGATCCCAAACCGCAAGTACGCGTTTTATGGGTGGCGGTCGAATAGTCTTGAGAAGTCCCCAGTTATTCCTCATTGCGTGATTATTGACAGTTGGCCGGTGATCTTGAGAGGATTTTTTGATTTTCCCTCCCTGGAAGTCCCCAGTCATCTCTTGTTTTATTGCGACTGACAACTGGGTCGTTGATCACTGATCGGATCAATTGTTGCTACTATTCTGAGATCTAAATCGAACGGTGAGTTCGAGAGTTAACAATGTAACCGAAATATCAATCTTCCTACCGTGGTTGCCAATTGTTTGAGGGTGAAAACAATTTCTGCTGGTTTTGGTAATTTCGTGTGTTGTGGGTGAGAAACGAGTCTAAACCCTAAACAGTGTACTGCAAGGGAGTACTTTAGATTCGAGAGATCAATCTGTACAAATCCGTCTTAAACCAAGAAATGGCCTTTCCAGACTTGCTTCGGTCACAAAGTGAAGGATAAGGGTTGGTTTTGAAGAGGGAGGCGAAGAGAGTGTTGAGACCAGATTAGTTGATTCTGGAAGAGTAGTTGTTTGACTTGTATCAGAAAATGAAAGCTAACAGATGGGAAAGCTATCAAGTGATTTCTGAGCGTTGTATGCTCCTGAACAAAACTTGTTGTTCGGTGGAAATAGGTAAGACCTATTTATACAAATAAAGTGAAACGTACTTTGGACTCGTAAGAAATAGAAACATATGAGTAAATGGGAGGAGGTGGTAACTGGTAATGCCTGGAATTGATGTTCCATGATGAAGGAAAGTGTTTCCCCATTAATCCCTGTATTTACTAACCGCCTTATTATTATGACACTTTCATGTAACGGGCGTAGTGTACGCCGCAGGCTGTAAATCGCCAAACCAATACCCTTTATGAGCATCCCCCAGTTTGTGACATGTGTTAGATATCTCGAGTGTTTTCATGGGAAAATATGTAGCATGGTGTTACGAGCACTAGTACAAACTTTCACATAGGCCACGTTTTTTTATTTACAGCCTAGCCACATTTCTGGTTATTTGTGTGGCAATTGGTCGTAGGTGTAACTATAGCCACGTTTTGCGTTACCCTATAGCCATAGTGCACCATTTGGTCATGGGTTTAAACCTAAACCCATCAATTGTAGCCATAAGGCATCGTTTAGTCACGGGTTTCAGTGTAAACCTATCATATGTAGCCATAGCGCACCATTTGGCCACATTAAGCAATTATATATGTGTCGAATGTGTAGGGTTGTAATAGACACATGATTTGAGCCATGGTTTGAGATCAAAAGCCTAGCCACACTACATGCCTACATTGTTATTGTAGCCACCACAATCACTTTCCCGTAGCCATTAGTTTTGATTTAGTTTTGTGATTGATTTTGAACAGTAATCTATGCCTACACGGTCACGAGCTTAAGTCCAACCTCGCGGATTAAGAGTAGTTAACAACCTCGCGTATGTGCATATGGCCATATCTACTTCCTGATAGGTGAATCAATTTTTTTTCTTCCAATAATCGAATAAAAAGATTACTCCCTAAGACAACCGATGCAGGTATTTTATTTTTGTATATTGTCGGGGCCTGAGCTAGTAAGAGACTTATCTATTCAGCTGCTTCAGCTTTACAGCCCCATGTTTTTTATTATTAATCAAAATAGTGTCATTGTATTTGCGTTGGATAGAGTAGACTGATCATAGATTATTGTTCAAAATCAATCACAAAACTAATTCAATAACTAATAATGTAAGCTAAGGAACTCTCTCTTTATGGAATTTATGGAAAAAATGTCTGCAGCATATTTTTCTTAAAAAATTTATGAATTACAACAACAAAAAGATGCAGACTCAGAATGCACTTGATACTTTTGAGAGGGGAAAACGCATGGGGTAAAACATGAAAACTTTTGCATTCCAGTAACTTAGCGAAGTCATTGAATATCTTTTGCTGAGATTATGCATCAATAATGTTAATTAACTAAGCAAAAAAGTTACACCGCTCATCCAATATTTCATCGGCCTGTAACATCTATTCTCTCTTGTCCAAAAATAAAGACATAAACCAGAATTTTCAACGCTAAATGATTGACTAATTAATCAAGAAACTAAACGGAAGCATTTGTAGCACTAGCAATCCTTGATCACATTCCTTTGCAATTAGCCAAGTAATTGCATATCCTAAAATCTAAAGAGCATACAGAATTAAAATGTATAAGACAACCAAAAATAAGAACCAAATGAGTATGTATGTACTTGTATGAAGAATAATGAATCATATTTAAGCCGAACACCAAAATCTTATAAAGCAACTTAGAAAAAGCAGAACTGATACACGTGTACATCATCTTCTTTAAAAAAAAATTCGACAAACAAAGAGAACATTGCAAATCCATGGTGTCGGCTTGCAAATCTAGAAAGGAGGAGACGCATCAGATCATCTTCATATCCAAATATGGGTTGAACTCCAAAGGAAACATTTCCATACTGATTTTCGTAGGCCCTCAGAATTTACTCTAACACTCTGGCAATATTTTAAAGTAAGGAGTGAGCTTCTGGTACTCACGGATACCCATCTTGTAGGTGAGGTTGAGATTTGGGCGGCTGACTAACACCTAATTGACATGAATAACTTCTTTAATAAGCGCTTCGGATGTTTCAAGCAGGCCTTAGACACTGTACCCATCACCATGGAGATCCTTAAGGACATATTAAATAAATAAAAAAAACACATTTAGCAAAGCAGCAGTTCCAACATTTCCTTTGTCTGGCAAGAAGGCTTTCTTATTGCTCTCATGAACTTGAATGGAAATCTATATATCAAAACAGGTTGTTATCCTATGACGGCATGACATATAAGTAGTACCATTTTTTGGTAGATATCAATTATAGTTTATTCAACAACCACCTATTGCCTGAAAGAAAGTACTAAGTCATCTGAGTACTCAAACTTCAAAATATTCTTTAATTGGAATATACTGCAAGATGAAAGACATCCAATAGTATTTGCATCATTATCACAAATGGTACACAAGCAAGCTGCCTTCATGCATGTTAACACGGTTTAGAAAGCTCGTAAGATAGCTATTCAAGACACAAATTTATGAATAATAATGTGTATTTGCAGACAAAGTTTAATGGAACAATAAACTTACCGAGCCACACCATAAGCCACGATACCAATTCCACATGAACCTGAAACCAGCATTAAGAGTTCAAAGATCAGAAAATTCTTCCTCAAACAACATTGACAAAAACACCAGCAAGAGTGAAATATTCTTTAACATGCCCTACGTACTTGTGCACCAATTTCCAGGTCTCCCCACAAAATTCAAAATGCAACATATTTGTTTGTTTCGCATCCACAAGAATCAACCAAAGTCATCCACAAGAATCCAGTACAATCACTTACATTATAAAGATCAATCACTAATTTATTAGGGTTCAGTAAAAAGGCACAATCACACACACAAACTGTCAAGAAAATAAAACCCCAGGCATTCTTCACTAATTACAACTCAATACCTTACTATTTCTGTGTTAGAACTAACAACAAACATTTTTTATACGTTATACAACACTTTTAATCCTTCTGTAAAACATAAACAACCCCATTGAATAAAGAATGCATGCATTCCAAATGTATCACTCTATCACGGTTGTAGTTTGTATGTTTGTTGCGCATAGGAAAGAATATAATAATGTGACATTGTAAAGAGCATTATTTAATTATTCAGCATTAACAATAGCAGCCAACACACAAAGGACAATGATGTAAAACAAAGTCACCACTTCATTTAACTAGTTCTGGTGTGCTAATCAAGCTTTTTGCTAATCAAGCTTTTTGGTAATCATTACTAACTCAATAACATCTTATACGATAGAGAAATATGTATCTTTTACTAATTAGCTATATAGGCTATAACAAGAGATACAACGAAAAATATGAAATGGGGATAACAAGATATGATGAGTGCTAAGAAAACGTTCTCATGAGAAATCAAAGAAAATTTTAGTTAATCATTTCTACAAACACATAAAGGACATCAATTTATCAGCATACCAAGTTAGTTTATTTGAAATTAAACCATAAGCATGTTCATTATGGTCAAGCCATTTCTTTTTCTTCTTCCCAGAAGAGAAATTGCAAAACAGCACCAATGAAGGAAGTTTACAGATTACAACAAAGGGACATCAACAAATAACAAAACCTATGACATAAAAGTACATAAACCTATTTAAATCGGTAAATTCAAGATTTAAATCAGTATTTAATCGGTTTTTAATTAAAACAGATCTTCTTACCCAAAATCAATGTACGATAAACGAGAAAAACTTCACGAGAAAAAATATGGAAAAAACAGATAGGTTTTGGTTGTGGGTCAATCTCGATCAAAAAAAAATTTAGGGTTGATTAACCACTCAGAGAGGTGTCGTTTTCTGATTTGGTTAGAGAACTTAATCGACTTGGTTATTGATATCATGGTGGTGAAGAATGGAAGTGGTAAAGTTATGTTCATGGGTTTTGTCGAAGGGTTTCAAGCTTGGAAAGAAAAGAAAAAACAAAGGAGCAAAGAATGGCAAAATTCGGGTAGGTTTTCATAGGGGAAGGAAATTTAGTTAAATTTTGGGGATACAATGCGCCAAAATTTTGTTGTTCCCGACCATCGAGCAAATTTTTCCCTCCTTTGTAAGTAGGATCGTGTCACTTTTTTTGTTTGCATTTACATTCATTAGATTAGAGATTCAGATTTTCTATTGGTCGGATAAACACCATATGGATCACACTTGTTCTTTGTGTTAACTATTTTTCTTGTTTGTCAAAAAAAAAAAAAAAAAAAAAAACTATTTTTCTTGATAACATGAATTCTCAATTTGATAAATGACTTAAATCAATAATTTTTACATACGAATATATAAATAACTTGGTAAATTATTATAGTAGATCGATTTGTTTTCCATATTAAATTTGTGGCATTTTATGCAATGATGCACAACAAGTAACATCGAATGATCCCCTGAGTCGGATGAATTTATATCTCGAGCATTTTAGGGGACCAAGTGAAACCGAACGAAATTTGATGTTAGATAAAGTAATGCGAACATCTAAGAATTCCATAAAATTGAGTAAGATAAAATGAAACAGAAATCGTAAATCAGATGATAGTTTTTTAAAAGCTTCAAGCATTAGAGAAGGCCCGGTGAAATAGAAAGAAGTTCGAAATCTCTAACTACAAAGTAACTTACTTCGGTTAAACATTTAAGCGTCAAATGATGAGATAGAGCAAAGTCTGAAATTATGAATTAAATGAATACGTATAGAACTTTTAGCACCATATGAGATCGGGTGTTATATTGAAATTATTTGTTTGTATTTATGTTGTATGCGTAAAAGCCATTAACTTTAAACATGAGGCAGATCCTCACTGTAATGATTATGAAATAAAAGTCATTGAAAATAAAGCACACGTGAAAATGCCAAACAATTGCAGCTAATTTTTGTATCATTTCTGGATAGTGATTTTTGATAGAGAACCCCTTTGCAAATATATATTATCATTTATAAATGGTACGAACTACTCCCACATTACAAAACATCATAAGAGTGTTGAATTTCCATGAAGAAAACGGATCTTAGTTCAACCAAAATAAGGAAGAAAATACAAAAGTAGATTTAAAACTTAATTCTCATCCTTTGCTTCAAGAATAACATAAAAATTTGCTTCATAATTCAATTGTACTCGGCTTTACTTAGTTTCATCAAAATGACTAGAAAACAATATTAGCATATTAAACTCTGTATGACTAACTATCCACCTAATTCCATCTAATTCAGTCCAGTTGTGTTAAAGTTTCCTTCAACGTTACTAGATCAAACTTAAATTTGGCTAGTTATTCATAAACCTAATCCAAATATGCTCAAATTTACATAATCTAATCAAAATAACTAGATCATACTCAATATTGTAAAGTAACACTCGGTATGGCTGATTATCTACCTAAATTCATCCAAATGAGTCCAATTGTACCCAATCTTCCCTCCACATTACTATATCAACCTTAATTCAACTAATTATCCACAAACTCAATCCAATTCTTCTCAATTCTAAATAATTTCCTCAAAATGACTGATTATCCACCTAATTCTATTTAATTCAACACAATCGCACTTAATTTTTTCTCAACATTACTCGATCAAACTTAATTTGACTAATTATCCACCAACTCAATCCAATTATACTCAATTTTATATATAGTGTCGTCAAAATAACTAGACCATACTCCATATTATCTGACCAGACTCGATATGATTGATTATCCACCTAATTCCATCTAATTCAATGGAACTGTACTCAATTTTTCCTAAATAATACTGGATCAACTTAACTTGACTAATTATCCACAATCCAATTTTCTCAATTTTATAAAAATAAGTAAATCATACTCAATATTATCAAATCAAACTTAGTATGACCGGCTATCCATACAATTTTATCTAATTCAACCAAATTTCAGTCAACTTTCTATCACACTCAAAAAAAATTAAGATTAAAATCAAAATGATGGAATTTTAATCTGATAAATAATTATTACTTTTAGATTTCATAGGTTTGGTCTTTCGAACACATTGCGTCAGTCTACGATTATCCGATTTTTTAAATTTCTCGATAATCATATGCTACCCTTTGAAAAAGATAAATATAATCTCCATTAATTTCCTTTCAAAATTTATAATCTCCAAAAAAAAATTAAAAAAAAAATCTTATCTTATATACTATAATAAAGAAAAGACCCTTTTTTGGGTGGTTTTGGTGTAGCACGGCGGAATGTCTAAATTGACCCTCAAATAATCTTACTAATATAAATAAAAGAGTTAACTGTTTGGTGAAGCCTTTTCACATGACAACAATATCCCTATTAAAGAAGTCTTTAATCAATGTTTGTATATTTACAGGAATACCATTGTTTTAAAAATAGATCAAAAAAATTAAAACTTAGATATCTTTAAAAATATATATCGGATTTTTATAAAATTAATATATTTGGAAATCTCTTTGAATTATCTAAATAATGAGTACAAACAAGAATATTAAATTTTTATTTTAAGATTTGTTTTCTTCATTATTATCAAATTTGGTGTTGTTAAAAGAATCCAATTCAAGCATGTGCATCGCACATGGGGTATTACTAGTAATAATAAAGATATTAGATAAATATTATTACATGAAACTATTGGAAGCCTAACAAGCTAAGCTCCAAAGACATACTACTACATTAATTGAACAGGTTGTTGTGCTAACCTACCAGCGAGCCTCATGGGTAACCTAGCCAAGGGAGCCGAAATGGCGGGAGGGGGGCTGAGATTGTGTCACAAGGGGGGCAAACTAACAGTAACTTCCATGTTAATTCCTGCAATATTACGCCATTGGAGACTCGAACCTGGGACCTCCTGGAGAGCATTAAACTTTTTGGGAATGGGGATGACCAGCTGAGCTAGGGGCCCGTTCTTATGCACCTAGATCATACTTTTATGCCCCCACCGTTAATAAGCCAAAAAGTGCAAGATGTTCCAAGTACTATGCCCTTTTCTGTAATTTCAGTTTCTCAATTTCTTTAGGTCTGCTAAAGTAATTGTTTCTATTTTTCATTTCTTATCCATCCGCCAACCTAAGGGAAAAACTTCGCGGCGCAAGATCGCTCTTTTAACCAGAAGTTACTGCTTTTCATCTCCAACAAATCAAGCAAAGAAGTGATGTTCAATGTTAGTTAGTCTTGCTCCATTGTTCTTCACGTCTCCTACAAGTTTTTATAGATTTACATTTTATTTTTATTTTTTCTGTGTAGATTCATAAGGAAGAAGAAGAGAATCCCTAACTTCAAAAGAAGAAGAGATGAAATCTATTCTCTGTATTAAAATTGGGTTTCACGAAATCAATTTTTCATACGGGTTCTGTAGCTACAGGGTTAGTATTTTTTTAAACCCTTTTTTTAGCAGCCCTAGTTTAATTTCCTAATCAATTATTTTATCGCTTTGGTTCTTCTCCGTTAAGAAATAGAATTTTCATTGAATTTCCCCTTTGTATTTTTTTGTTGGATTTTTATTGATGAAAAATGGAGTGATATATATTATTGAGATGATGAGGAAAGTTCTTGAAGAGGTTTCAGATGAATACCCTGATTCCTTTTTATCATCACTTCTATTTTTGTTTTCGCTGATTTGGAATTTTTTGGTGTTAAAGGATGCAGAGTTCCACAAGTAATAGTCCTATTAGGAAGGACCAATGGATTATGGTCGAATTACTCCTGAACTAGAACAAAGGATATATCCAGTAATCCATGTGCAAGAGGAAGAGGAAGATGTCATTACTGTCTCTCTTTCAAAAGGGTTATTGTTCTTTGTAATCTAATGAATTATGGTTTTTGAACTCCTTGTGGTCTTTAGGTTACTGTTAGTTCAGAATTGATTTAAACCTTCAAGTATTTTTTTATCTTTACTAGATTTTTGGTTTGGGTGGTATTACAATTTGCTTTGTAAGTTGGCTTGATTCGTCACCGTTTAGTAGTTGCAAACGAACTATGAAGATCCATAAATGGTACAAAACTATAAATACATGAGTAGAAATAACTTTGATTGTTCATCTATATTTTTGAATATATCCCATTAACTGTTTTTGTTGATTCAAGATATTTTAATAGCTGAGGACCTCACTTTTTTTTTTCTGAAGCAAAGTAATTCACTTTGATAGGTTGTTGTGGTTGTGGCTCGTATTTGTTCACAATTATGCTCTCCGGGATAGTTATGATAAGTATACTTTCTAACCCTCATTCAGCTTCTTCCAGTGTTCTATTTTCAAATGTTATAATTTTGAATGTGTTGTATCCTGATGTTCAGCTTATCTATTTTGATGCTATTATATTTGGATTAAATTCTTACTATTGGTTCGGTTCATTTCTTCTTGATAATGCAGGGTGCTTGTGAGGTGCCAAAACAATGCCAAGCACGACATTAAATGCTCCACAGGCTGATGCTAAAATTTCTTGCAACAATTGTATCCTGAAGGGTTAGTGGTTGTATCATGCACCAACTCTCTATCTTTTAACATCGTAGTCATATGGTATCTTAATACTCTGTATTCTATGCTTACTATTGGATAACTGACACTACATTTTATATTAGTAAGAACATACATTTGATAGGAAAATAGGATTTAAGCATATGATCAAAACACAATTTTCTATTCACTGTTGCAGCTGGAGATTTATAGGTTTCAGCAGAAGCTTTTCTTGTGAAGTATAACGTTATTAGGTGCATAAATTTACCTAAGCTGTACTCTACACATCAATTCAGAAGCTTGCAGGTTATATGGAAATTGATGAGTTTACTTTAAGGTTGATGATTACAACTTGGGAACCAAAATCGTTTTCCCTTTTTCAAGTTTCGATTGTATATGACTTGCACATCCCGGTTCAATTTTTGATGACTTCCAAGCACAAAAACCATCACGTTTTTGTTGACGGAAAGATTATGTCGGATGCAGATATGGTTTCAAGTTAATTTACTAGTGATGCATTTGTCAGTCCTTTTAGATTATTTTTTTTGGTGTACTCATTGTTGGTAACCGATATTATTGATTTGTTAGAATAACTATATGGCAACACGACATGAATCATTGTATTATAATTTTTTTAAAATATATATAATATTCATTTTCAGTTTTGTTTTTTTGCAATACTCTTCTTACATTCCATTATGTTCTTAATTTATACTACCTCCGTTTCAGGAAAAGTGTTACTTTCACTTTTTCAATTTGGCCTATTTTTAGGCTAAAATGAAAAAGTGAAAGTAACACTTTTCCTGAAACGGAGGGAGTATCATCTTTTGCTCGTCGGCAATTTATTACCGAATATCAGCCACATTGAATCGAAAATATTCGTAACTATAACTCCATAAGTGGTGCATTGGTTGAATGCATTTTGTGTGTCTAAATGGTAACGATGACCATGGATAAAATGAATCCACGTGACTTTTAAGTAAAAACTAGCCACGTTGAAACCACAGTTGGTGTCTAGAAGGACATTATTGCCATGGTTTTATCGATTTATGTGTCTAAAAGGTAAATAATAGCCACGCTGGAAGATTGTGTGACTGTAACTCATGAATTGGTCATGACTCATGATGAAACAAAATTCGAGTGTCTAGAAGGTAAATAACAGCTACGTTAAAAGATGTTCGTGTGATTGTAATTCATGAATTGGTTGTGATGAAATGAAATTTGTGTGTCTAAAAGGTAAATAATAGCTACGTTGAAAGAAGTACGGGTGACTGTAACTCATGAATTGGCCATGGTGAAAGAAAATCTGTGTGTCTAATTGTAAAAAAAGGACACGATTAAATAAAATACACGTGGCGTTAAGGTAAATTATGTCTACGTTAAAATCAAATTGTGTGTCTATAAAGATCATATGGCCATGGTGATGGTGAAAATGCTTAATTACAAAAAAAAATGAGTACCATATAGACACTGTTATAGAGATATGGCCATGGTAAATCATATTTTATAGTCACTCAAAGTTTATGTAGCCATAAAGGTACCTCTTTGTCACGGCACCTGATGCCACATTTTTGGAGTGAAAAAAATCCATGACCAAAAGCCTACGGACACGGTGATTAAGTGTGGCCTATGTGAATATTTGTACTAGTGGAATGGCATGGTGCCATTCCAGTGGCCATGGTAGAGTCGGTATGGCTTTGCCATAGAATAGGTACGGCCAAATTAGGGTTTGGGTGCAAACCGTGACGTTTTGGCTTTGGGACGCAAGTTAGGTGGCGAACTTGAACGGTCGAGATCTGCATCTCAGAGGGAATGATAGCCGTTTATTATTATTATAAACCTTCATTTTAGCATCAAGCGTTGATCATGGCTTTTCCATAGAGTAGGCGCGGCCAATATTAGGGTTTAGGTGTAAACCCGTGATGTTTTGACTTTGGTCCGCAATTTTCCATGCGTTAGGTGGCGAACTTGGATGGTCGAGATCTGCATCTCAAATAGGATGGTAACCGTTGATTATTTTAACCCTCCGTTTTAGTAGCCAGCGTTGAGAATGACTTTGACATAGAGTAGGCGCAGCCAAAATTAAGGTTTAGGTGCAAACCGTGATGTTTTGGCTTTGGGCCGCAAGTTTCCATGTGTTAGGTGGCGAACTTGGATGGTCGAGATCTGGATCTCAAATAGGAGGGTAGCCATTGATTATTGCAACCCTCTGTTTTAGTATCCAGTTTTGAGAATGGCTTTGTCATAGAGTAGGCGCGGACAAAATTAAGGTTTAGGTGCAAACCGTGATGTTTTGGCTTTGGGTCACAAGTTTCCATGTGTTAGCTCGTAACCTTGGACGATAAATATTTGTATCTTAGATGGAAGGGTGGTCATTGATCATTGCAACCCTTCATTTTAGCAGCCAGTGACATGAAGGAAATGCAGGCATGGTATAGGTGCGGCCAAAACTAGGGTTTAGTGCAAACCATGGCGTTTGGCTTTGGGCCGCAAGTTGCCATGAGTTAGATGGATAAATTGGATGGTCGAGATTTTTATATCAAGTGGAAGGGTGTTCGTTGATCGTTGCAACCCTTCTGGTAGCCAGCAACATAGTTTTGGCCAGCATGGCTTTTCCATAGAGTAGGCGCGTCCAAATTAGGGTTTAGATGCAAACTGTGTTATTTGACCTTGGGCCGGAAGTTTTCCATACATTTTGTTGGCAAACATGGAGGGCCGAGATCTGCATCTTATGTGGAAGGGTATCTGTTGATTGTTACAACCCTTCTGGTAGCCATCGGCATATTTTAGGCCGACATGGCTTTGGTATTGGCACGATGGTGTGTCTGGCATGGTTGGAATGCCTTGGCGCAGAGATGTGGCTGGCATGGTTTTCCATTGGTAGGGTGGTGCGGCTGGCATGGTTGGCATGCCTTGGCGCAGGGACGTGGCTGGCACGGTGGTGCGGCTGGCATGGTTGGCATGACTTAGCACGGGGACGTGGCTGGCACGGTGGTGCGGCTGGCATGGTTGGCATGCCTTGGCGCGAGGACATGGCTTGCTTGGTTTTCCATTGGCACGGTGGTACGGCTGGCATGGTTGGCATCCCTTGGCACGGGGACGTGGCAGGCATGGTTTTCATTGGCACAATGGTGCGGCTGGCATGATTGGCATGCCTTGGCGCGAAGACGTGGATGGAACATTTTTCCATTGGTATGTTGGTGCAGATGGCATGGTTGGCATGCCTTGGCGCGGATACGTGGATGGCATGGTTTTCTATTGGCACGGTGGTGCGGCTGGCATGGTAGCATGCCTTGGCGTGGGGATGTGGCTGGCACGGTTTTCCATTGGCACGGTGGTGCGGCTGGCATGGTTGGCATGCCTTGACGTGGGGACGTGGATGGCACGGTGGTGCGAATGGCATGGTTAACATGCCTCGGCGCGGAGACGTGGCTGGAATGGTGAGAGAATTAGGGTTGTGCATGTATATATATAAAAAATGGTACCCTGGTAATTCTTACGTAAGCACGTTAATTGGTTCAATAAATGCGCTATTGTTCATAGTGACGTCATGTCGGATATGCGGTTTTACGATTTTATCCCTAAGCTAAAAACCACCATTAACAATAAGGTATAGGTCCGGGAATTTCTGCTGTGATTTGGAAGTGTACTAAGTATGCGTACCCGTTTGCATAATGGCGAACCGGCTACTTAAGTATGCATACCCGTTTGCATACTTGAGTGGTTAAATTTCTAAAATCGGTTAGCTCATGATGCATTCATTGCAAACCGTGGCTATAATGTTCATGAATAGATTCAAGTGAATCAAACTGATTTTGCTTCAATTGTCTTCTTGTATACTTCTATGAGAATATAGAAATTGAACAACTCTTTAACTAGTTTCACTTGAGTCATTTGAACTAGTTATGGTTAAGATGAATAAGGTTGATATGAGAGTGTTCATATAGATAACCTTGGTTAACTACGGTTGAGCCAACATGGTGTAAACATTTAGGTATGGTTACTAAACCTTAATGAGGGTACATTTCATTTGTGTATAACAAGCTAAGTTCGATCTAACGGTTGAAAGATATTAGCTTTAATCTAATCAAGTTTTCATCTAACGGTGAATATTGAATGCTTTGTTACCAAGGTAAATAAGATTGCAAACCCTGATGTGAAAAATATATAAAGGAGAACTCTAGCAACTAGGAAACCTAACTCCCACACCTCCTGTGTGATATTAGTTGGATAAGCTAGAGTCGATTCTCCTTTAACCTTAGGTTTTTCACGAAACCCTGTAGGTTAACGACTTCATTGGGATTGTGAAGCCAGACCCAACTATTTTCTCTGTAGTTGTGTAATCTAATCTTGCTGTTTCTATCATATTTGATTACTATCTTCTCTAAGATTGGCTCGAGATTTAATCTCCGATAGGCAAGATAAAAAGTAGTCACAAACATCTTCGTCACATCGTTTGTGATTCCACAATATCCTATTTCGCTACCATACGATTAAGATTATTGTGAGGTGATTGATATTTCTAGGCTGTTCTTCGGGAATATAAGTCTAGTATGTCAATTGGTTCTTGGTCACCTTGATTTATCAAAAGATGGAACAAAAATCGTAGGTATTTCTGTGGGAGACAGATTTATCTATTCTAATAGCTTTTTCCGTGTGAGACCGATTTGTTTATCAAATCTTCGACTTTGGGTAATAACAACTCTTGGTTGTGGGTGAGATCATCTAATGGAATCAGGTGTGTAGTATCAAGCTAGGATCATAGGCGTAGGAGCATAACTGTACCTTGGATCAGTATGAGATTGGTTGGGGTTCAACTACAGTCCAGACCGAAGTTAATTTGGATCAGGTTAGTGTCTGTAGTGGCTTATTACAGTGTGGTGTTCAAACCTAGACTAGGTCCCGAGATTTTCCTGCATTTGTGGTTTCCTCATTAACAAAACTTCTGGTATCTGTGTTATTTCTTTTCCACATTATATTTTGTTATATAATTGAAATATCACAGGTTGTGCGTTGAATCGATCAATTGGGAAATCCATCCTTTGGTTTTTGATAGAAATTGATTGATCCTTGAACATTTGTATTTGGTACCGTTCAAGTTATTTCTCTTATATTCAATTGGGGTAGAAAATCCTATTTGCTGATTGCGGATTGAGTTGGGAGATAGAGATATAAAACTCTTTGATATACTTTTCTCTAGATTGAGTCTGACTGTCTAGTTGATTCTCTTGAAAGTATATTGGAGTTTTTCTATTCAGATTGCCAAACAAAATATTGGGTGTGGTTGTTAGACCCCCGTTTTTTCAAATTGCTTTTTAGTTTTGTAATTTAACTCATGAAATTAATTATGTAGGAAATACCATATGGTCCTAGAAATAATATATGGGAAAATTAAAAAAGTGCCCGTGTGGTGAAATGCTATTAAGAAAATGCCCACATTTTTTTGAATATTTATTTAATGCCCACGCCGTTATGATTTCCGTCCGGCCCCACCAATTTGATAAAATCTCGTTGACTTTGTTAATTTATCATCACACGAGATGAGAAATTGGTGCGCGTAATTACTAATATACCCATTGTCCTAAAATAACAAAACTGTGGTTAGGGTTTCATCGTTTCTTTATTTCTCTCCAGCTTCGTTTCTATCGCTCTCTCTGAAAAAACTGTCTCTCTAAAAAAAACAAAAACTCTGTCTCTGAAAAATCAAAGCTTTGTTCTTCCCTGATAGATTAGTGTTTGTGATTAAACATATCTTCCCTGAAGATGAAGAAAAAAAAGCAGAAGCCGAAGTGTACGCAGCCGAAAGAACTTTGTAACCCTAACTTTACTTTTTCTTGTTCTATCTGTTTGTTTTCTTTGTTTAGATTTCTTCCTTGTTTTTATTTGTTTGAAAAGGGAATCAAATCTATGATGGGTACTTGTTTTCATTTTATATTTGTTTTTTTGTTTAAAATCAAAATCAATAATCACGAAGAAAAAAGGGTTATCTAATATTATCTAATTTTGTTTAAGATTATCTAATTTTGTTTTTTATATATTTTGCAATTTTATATGTTATTAAAGTTTGAATTTGAAAAATTTATGTAATTAGGGTTTAAATTTGGGTATTTGATTTTATCAGGGTTTCAATTTGTTGATTTTTGTGGTTTAATTTGGGTATTTGCATATGTTTAGTGTTTAAATTTGTTGATTTCTGTAATTGGTGTTTGCTGTAATTGCAATTTCAATTTCAATTAGACTAATTTTATGCATATTTTTGTTTTGTTGCAGGGGATTTATCTATTATCCATATAGAAACATTAGTGTGTATGTTCATAATAGTAAGTTAACATTGGAATTCCCTCAGATGGACAAAGATAGAACATATTTGAAGATGTTGGAGAAGATGTTGAAGTCAAGGTTAGGTCTGGCTGAAGCATAAATAGTGTACTTATATTACACACCTGAAGATCCATGTTTGCCAGAATGCTTGGTAACAAATGATGATTTCATTAAGTTTTGGGACAGTTGTGTAGCTGATGATAAAGATTTTATACATCTTGTGATGACTACATCTAATTCTAAATTGGGATATGATGACTTCTTGGATGCTGCAATGGAACATCCAGTGACAACAATTGATAAGGAGACACCTAAGAAGGATGAGACACCAAAGAAGATTTGCAAGATGAATAAGAAGCCAGTTTCAAAGGAAAAGCCAAAGCCACCTAGGAGGTCACCAAGGTTTGAAGCCTCTTCTAAAGTGCAAAACTCATATCAACAAGGACCATCAAGGAAATTATGTTTTGTGGATTTGTTAAATGAAGTGGAGAGTAGGAAGTAATACAACACAAGCTAACAGTCAACCTAGTCAAGAGAAGTTTAATCATGATCCTTTGTATTTTGTTTCTCTCTTTTGTTTCAAGTACTTTTTGAGTCTGAACTTGCTTAGTGATGACAAAACAATGTTTTATGGATTATTTCAAGTACCTTTTAATATTAATCAAGTTTGCAGATTACATTTTAAGTTTTTTTTCAACTTCCTTACATATATATTTCTTTGACATAAATACTTGAATGCCTAACTCTGTTGTTTGCAGCAATGAATATGTGGTCAGAAGCCCACCTAAAAGCATCACAATCTGTGCAGGTAAGATAAGCTATGTTGAAGTTGTGATTATTCTTACATAATTTCAGCTTCATTACTGATTTGCAGTGACCTTTGAAGCATTGAAGATTATGCAGTGGACAGTAGTTGTAGGAGTGACTTTCTTCTCCACAAGCACAGAAACATATCTCAACTGGAAGCTTGATATCAACACATTTGACTGCATCAATGGCTAAAGAAAACCATTCAAAGTATGTGCAGGTAGGATTTGAGCACTTCAAGAACATTTTACCATCTGTTTCACTTGTGTTTGATCTAAGTAATTGCCCTATGCCATTACAAGGTATATGTTTACACCTAGAATACATCCAAGGACAAACCTTCGATTCATGGCTACCTACATCACAAATTGAACATTGATTTGGCTGTTTTTCTTCACTACTCCTGATGTTGTTGCTTCTACTACTACTTGGAGAATGTGTTACACTTTTTCTCATGTTTTTTTAATTGATTTTGTTTTTGGATGAAAGGTTTGGTCTCAATTTAGGGTGTTTTTATACACTATTTGGTGAATATAACCGTTAAAAAAGTGTTAAATCTGGGCCGTCGTTTGTTTTCTACAAGATCGTGACACGTGTCAGCCGACCGTTATTGGAGTTTGCACGTGCTGTCAGTCATGAGACGAGTTCGCACTGAGTCACTATTTCAACTCGGACATCGAACAGATTCAGGGGCTGAAATGTCTTTTGGCATGCCCGATTTAGTGTCACATACCAGTCACATGTCATGTAACGGCCGTTAGCCGTTTTTTCAAAAAAACGGGACGAAAATGGTCAATTCATGGGCATTAAATAAATATTGAAAAAAACGTGGGCATTTTCTTAAATGCCTTTCCCCACATGGGCATTTTATTAATTCTCCCATAATATATTAGAGAGAGTTTGGTCCAGTTGACTGAGTCAACTGTCTGTTTGGTCCATTTTCAAAATATATTTTATAGTTTGGTCCTGCAAATTATGGTTTGGTCCTAGGATGACGTCATGGATGATGTAATTGTCATCTTGTAGAGGCAGAAATACCCTTTTGGAGCCATTACATCATCCATGACGTCACCCTAGGACATATATACTCAATTATCAAGAGAAAAGATATTATATTCAGATTTACTTTCTCTCACCTCCACATTTTCAGATCTAGTTTTTCTCTCTCTACTTTTTTTCTTCTTCTTGGGTTTTGGTTTTGCAGAGATGATAAAGACGATTTACATAGAAGATTTATGTGAGTTCATCATCTTCATCTTCCTGCTGCTGTAACAATAGTGATTCGAATGTGAAAATCTAAATCCTTTTTTTCTTTTATTTTTTTTTTGATTTCTTCCTGCTGCTGTAACAATGGCGTCTCCACGAGCAAATCATATTGTTGTTGCTGCTCGTGTCAAAGTTGAAGATGAAGATGATGAACTTTGTTGTTGTTTATGATGAAGATGAACTCTGCTGTTTTTTTAATTATAAAGATGATGAACTCATGTTGCTGCTGCTGCTCGTGTTGAAGATGAAGATGACGAAGAATTCCTTTTCTCTTACTGTTTGAAAATGATGAAGACGATGAAGTTCATCAAACAGAATGAACTCGCGTGTTGATGAGATGAACTCGTTGTGAAGATGCACTCGTGTTTGATGAAGATGAAATAGTGTTGATGAGATGAACTCGCGTTAAATATGAACTTTGATTTTTATGGATTTTTTGTGTGTGTTCATGTAAAGAATGAACTCTGTTTTCAGATCTTGAATTACTAGGTGTTCATGTAAGGAATGAATTCGTGTTGAAGATGAACTCTGTATTTTTTGTGTTCATGTAAAGTATGAACTCTATTTTATTTTTTTGTGTGTTCATGTAAAGAATGAACTCATTTCTAGGTTTGAATTAGTTAGTTTTTGATAGGTGTTCATTTTGTCGAGTGAACTCTATTTCCATATATGTTATATCAGGTGTTCATTTGAAGGAATGAACTCCAGAGTTCAACAGACAGAATGAACTGCTACAAAAAATATGTAGTAATTTTAGTTTGGTTTTATTAGGTGTTCATTTGAAGGAATGAACTCAGGAGTTCATCAGACAGAATGAACTGCTACAAAAAATAAGTAGGAATTAACACGGAAGGGTACTTTGGTCCATTTAATATTTTTAAATAATTATGGACCAAATGGAAAAGGTGATTTATGAAAGGACCAAACATACTTGGATCACCTAAAAAGGACCAAACGATATTTTCCCCATTAATTATTATGTGTTTCTTACTGGTATATCCGACCTAATATAGTTGATTCTATTCTATCATTCAAATACAACAAGAAATACCTAAAAATATTTATTTTAAAATAATTATCGAATTTTATATATGTTTCTGACAATAAAATCGTCATGTATGAAGAAATAAAAAAACCCCTCATAAAATATAAAAATATCACTGCAAAAATAACACCTTAGAGCAGTTCATATGGACTCAACAATCAAAGATTTGTTCATTTTGATCCCATTATAGACTCAACAAACATGAAATACGGATGCACAAACTAGCAAATTTGTTGGTTTGTTGAGTGAGTGGGAAGAAAAGACGCTCGTGTGAAGGAAGGTTGGGCGATCGTGGAACACTCGCTGGCGGTTGTACCAAAAACGTGCGGACCATCCTTACACGCCTGCGACTCTTCTACTCACACCAAGTACAATACCTGGTTTCTTTACTATTTTTTTATCCTATTTTATCTCACTTTATCATATTTATCTCACCTAAATATTATATTTTATATTTTATATTTTACTTTTATCCTATAAAATATTTTATATCAAAAAGAAAAGAAATATTAGTGCGCCCCTGGAAACCAAATCTGTTCATTTTGCACTAGTTTTCCATAATGGAAAATGCAGTTTGTTCATTTACGTATCTCAACAAAAAAACATATTTTTTGATGGCCATCGAAATTTCCCTTAGGAGGCACGTACCTCAAGGCCATGACAACTCCGTCTAACCATTTTCGGTTGCATCTGACGATTGTACAAATGTGTCGTATGCCAACTAATTGGCAGTAAACTCAACTGGCACGCCAGCTATGCAATACAAAATCTCGTCGTCCGTCTGCTCCTCAATTAGATACTTGTCATGGACTCCAAGTATTCCAACCACTGATCGCGACCAAAACGTAGTGCATATGATTTATGATTTTTCAAAGTTTTCGAAGTAGTAATTAAGATTCTTTCTCTCAGATTTGCGAAGATTAAATTTAAAGGTTGATGAAAATAATAAAAGAGAGATTCACTGGGTCTAAGATTCCATCGAATCCACAACACGAGGTTCAATTATTTATTCTCAACAATTATCGCTTAGTAAATAAATAAAACATCGACTCTTGGTTTGCCAAAGTAGATCCTCAAAACATTAATTGTATCCCTGGTTGACTCAAATTCTTTCCTAAGGTGGTTTTAAACTTGCATAGAATATCTCCCAAGGATAAAAATGTATGACAGCGTATAATCTTCAAAGAATATCGAAATTCTCTCCTCCCCGTCTTAGATCATCACGCGTCTGTGAGCAGTCAACTCTCCTTTTTTTTACCTCTTACACGTTCCAAATTGTAGTCTAAGTCCTCCAAGTGCACGCAAACATAGCGGAGATTGATTACAACCCACACCAAACTCGGGATAGCAAAGAAAACCCGTGGTTATCCCACTTCTCTCTGCTTTCTTCCACGCGTGTATATATCCTTGTATCTTCGAAACAAAGCCAACTACCATCCCTGGTTTATCAAAACAGGCCCAAATGCATCCAAACCAACAAGGAAATCACTATAAAAAATCTCCACATACATTCCAGAAATACGCAGGTGATAAACAACTTTTGCCGCCAATATTGATTTTCAAAAGGTTAGGGATGGAGTGCCCTTATCCTGTACGGGGTCTGAATAGCATGTGGGGTGCTAGATAGTACACAAGGTGCCCCTTATCAATGAGTTTCCCCTTAGCAATTGATGTGCCCCTTAGCAATTGAGGTGCCCCTTAACCAAAGTGAGGGTCCGAATAACATGTGTCCTCCGGGGTACAAAAACCACTTTTCTAGCAACTTTCTCCATAAGAGCTTATTTGACAAAAACACCTACAAAGAAGATTATTAGTGATAAAATTTATACCTAGCTAATATAAATATGGGTATAAAATGGTGAACTTACGTGCTTATCAACACCCCCCACACTTATATTTTGCTAGTCCCGAGCAAAACAAGAAAATTGACCCGCTACACAGCTGGCCATAAATTAAGAGACTTAGACCTGCTACACATCTGGTCATAACCCTAACAATAAATTTATTTTTATTTTTTTTAAGACCCGCTACACAGCTGGTCATCATAAATTTTTTTTTTTAGAGACCCGCTCCACAACTGGTCATGATAAGCAAGAAAATTCCTGAAACAGAAAAATAAAACATTAACCATTCCCCCACACTTAAATATTACATTGTCCTCAATGTAATTGAGTCATCCAACGTAAAAATTAAGATGAGAAATAAAAATAAAAATAAACAAAAAAAAGTAAACAAATAATTATACCTACTGGAATGTACATAAAACATCCCCGTAAACTAATAGCCTGAAAACTTAGGGATCAACCCAAAATACAATATTTACAAATGACACAAATATTTTATGGAAAAAATGGGACACTGAAACTGTCAGAAAACAAGATTTACCCATAAAACAAGTTTTTACTGCACATGGAAGTGCGTAAAGAACAAAGTATGGGGATTCGATTGAGACTGGGGAAATATTAATTGATTCAGGCACGATATCAGGAATAGGCAAGTCTTCTGGGTACTTAGATGCAAAGTAATCCAACAAAACTTTAGAAGCACACAATTCTAACCCTAAATTAGGCAACTTTTGGAAGTCTAGGGGTCTAGAAACAACCGCTAAGTCGGGTGAATGATCTTGTGAGGTAGATTCATCCATCAAATTAGGAGAATCATCCACACAATCATCCAGAGGGTCATATATATGTTAAGTCTGGGACAAAGAGTCACTACATGATTCATCATCATCATCAACATATAATCTTTGGTATTCTAGAATTCTCAATCTTTGTTCCAAACTAGGTGGTCTGTGTTTGTAATACTTCTCATATATATCTAACGGAGATTCTTCACTTGCCTCATGTGGAGCAGAAACTCCATACCATTGCCTACGCTTATATTCACCAAGCGTCATCTCAGATGAGGTTTCCTGTTAATTAGAATTTCTACGCATATATTCCGCCAGCGTCATTGTAGGTGACGTCTCCTCAAAAGAAGTCATCATCCTGAAAAGAAATAGAAAAAGAAACGCATAAAAAGGAAAAATAAAATAAAAAACTAAAATGAAAAGAAAATACTGTACAAAATAAAAATAAAGCTAAAAAATAATAATCTAAAAACAATTCCGCGTCGCAACGGCGCCAAAATGATTTATGATTTTTCAAAGTTTTCGTAGTAGTAATAAAGATTCGTTCTCTCAGATTTGCGAAGATTAAATTTAAAGGTTGATGAAAATAATAAAAGAGAGAGTCACTGGGTCTAAGATTCCATCGAATCCACAACACGAGGTTCAATTATTTATTCTCAACAATTATCGCTCAGTAAATAAATAAAACATCGACTCTTGTTTTGCCAAAGTAGATCCTCAAAACATTGATTGTATCCCCTAAGCATATAAAATATAAACAAAGAATAACCTATATAATTGAATCACAACTAATTTTATCGAATCATAAATCAATTCAAAATAATGCTACCCATGTATATAATTTGGATTCCTCCGTTGACCCAGTGATGGGGTTTAGCTACTCATTATTGCAAAAAGAAAAAATAAAAGAATAAAAACTATTGTTGCTCGGTACAGGATCCCAACTCCCTAACTCTCGATAATCCTTTCTCTTCAACCCATAGACCTATTTATACTCAACAGCACTGAAATACTCCTAGTTGAATGCGAAAAATTCTGTAATAAATTTGATATTATTTTCCATCATTCTCGGGATTTATTCTCCTCCATTATGCTCTTCGCGTCCCTGGTTGACTCAAATTCTTTCCTAAGGTAGTTTTAAACTTGCATAGAATATCTCCCAAGGATAAAAATGTATGACAGTGTATAATCTTCAAAGAATATCGAAATTCTCTCCTCCCCGTCTTAGATCATCACGCGTCTGTGAGCAGTCAACTCTCCTTTTTTTATCTCTTACACGTTCCAAATTGTAGTCTAAGTCCTCCAAGTTCACGCAAACATAGAGGAGATTGATTACAACCCACACCAAACTCGGGATAGCAAAGAAAACCCGTGGTTATCCCACTTCTCTCTGCTTTCTTCCACGCGTGTATATATCCTTCTATCTTCGAAACAAAGCCAACTACCATCCCTGGTTTATCAAAACATGCCCAAATGCATCCAAACCAACAAGGAAATCACTATAAAAAATCTCCACATACATTCCAGAAATACGCAGGTGATAAACAACTTTTGCCGCCAATATTGATTTTCAAAAGGTTAGGGATGGAGTGCCCTTATCCTGTACGGGGTCTGAATAGCATATGGGGTGATAGATAGTACACAAGGTGCCCCTTATCAATGAGGTTCCCCTTAGCAATTGAGGTGCCCCTTAGCAATTGAGGTGCCCCTTAACCAAAGTGAGGGTCCGAATAACATGTGTCCTCCGGGGTACAAAAACCACTTTTCTAGCAACTTTCTCCATAAGAGCTTATTTGACAAAAACACCTACAAAGAAGATTATTAGTGATAAAATTTAGACCTAGCTAATATAAATATGGGTATAAAATGGTGAACTTACGTGCTTATCAACACCCCCCACACTTATATTTTGCTAGTCCCGAGCAAAACAAGAAAATTGACCCGCTACACAGCTGGTCATAACCCTAACAATAATTTTTTTTTTTTTTAAGACCCGCTACACAGCTGGTCATCATAAAAAAAAAAATTTAGAGACCCGCTCCACAGCTGGTCATGATAAGCAAGAAAATTCCTGAAACAGAAAAATAAAACACTAACCATTCCCCCACACTTAAATATTACATTGTCCTCAATGTAATTGAGTCATCCAACGTAAAAATTAAGATGGGAAATAAAAATAAAAATAAACAAAAAAAGTAAACAAATAATTATACCTACTGGAATGTACATAAAAGATCCCCGTAAACTAATATCCTGAAAACTTGGGGATCGACCCAAAATACAATATTTACAAATGACACAAATATTTTATGGAAAAAATGGGACACTGAAACTGTCAGAAAACAAGATTTACCCCTAAACCAAGTTTTTACTGCACATGGAAGTGCGTAAAGAACAAAGTATGGGGATTCGATTGAGACTGGGGAAATATTAATTGATTCAGGCACGATATCAGGAATATGCAAGTCTTCTGGGTACTTAGATGCAAAGTAATCCAACAAAACTTTAGAAGCACACAATTCTAACCCTAAATTAGGCAACTTTTGGAAGTCTAGGAGTCTAGAAACAACCGCTAAGTCGGGTGAATGATCTTGTGAGGTAGATTCATCCATCAAATTAGGAGAATCATCCACACAATCATCCAGAGGGTCATATATATGTTAAGTCTGGGACAAAGAGTCACTACATGATTCATCATCATCATCAACATATAATCTTTGGTATTATAGAATTCTCAATCTTTGTTCCAAACTAGGTGGTCTGTGTTTGTAATACTTCTCATATATCTCTAACGGAGATTCTTCACTTACCTCATGTGGAGCAGAAACTCCATACCATTGCCTACGCTTATATTCAGCAAGTGTCATCTCAGATGAGGTTTCCTGTTAATTAGAATTTCTACGCATATATTCCGCCAGCGTCATCGTAGGTGACGTATCCTCAAAAGAATTCATCATCCTGAAAATAAATAGAAAAAGAAACGCATAAAAAAGGAAAAAAAAAAACTAAAATGAAAAGAAAATACTGTACAAAATAAAAATAAACCTAAAAAATAATAATCTAAAAACAATTCCGCGTCGCAACGGCGCCAAAATGATTTATGATTTTTCAAAGTTTTCGTAGTAGTAATAAAGATTCGTTCTCTCAGATTTGCGAAGATTAAATTTAAAGGTTGATGAAAATAATAAAAGAGAGAGTCACTGGGTCTAAGATTCCATCGAATCCACAACACGAGGTTCAATTATTTATTCTCAACAATTATCGCTCAGTAAATAAATAAAACATCGACTCTTGTTTTGCCAAAGTAGATCCTCAAAACATTGATTGTATCCCCTAAGAATATAAAATCTAAACAAAGAATAACCTATCTAATTTTATCGAATCATAAATCAATTCAAAATAATGCTAAAGTCATATAGAGAATAAAATAATTTTACCCATGTATATAATTTGGATTCCTCCGTCGACCCAGTGATGGGGTTTAGCTACTCATTATTGCAAAAAGAAAAAAATAAAAGAATAAAAACTATTGTTGCTCGGTACAGGATCCCGACTCCCTAACTCTCGATAATCCTTTCTCTTCAACCCATAGACCTATTTATACTCAACAACACTGAAATACTCCTAGTTGAATGCGAAAAATTCTGTAATAAATTTGATATTATTTTCCATCATTCTCGGGATTTATTCTCCTCCATTATGCTCTTCGCGTCCCTGGTTGACTCAAATTCTTTCCTAAGGTAGTTTTAAACTTGCATAGAATATCTCCCAAGGATAAAAATGTATGACAGCGTATAATCTTCAAAGAATATCGAAATTCTCTCCTCCCCGTCTTAGATCATCACGCGTCTGTGAGCAGTCAACTCTCCTTTTTTTTATCTCTTACATGTTCCAAATTGTAGTCTAAGTCCTCCAAGTTCACGCAAACATAGCGGAGATTGATTACAACCCACACCAAACTCGGGATAGCAAAGAAAACCCATGGTTATCCCACTTCTCTCTGCTTTCTTCCACGCGTGTATATATCCTTCTATCTTCGAAACAAAGCCAACTACCATCCCTGGTTTATCAAAACATGCCCAAATGCATCCAAACCAACAAGGAAATCACTATAAAAAATCTCCACATACATTCCAGAAATACGCAGGTGATAAACAACTTTTGCCGCCAATATTGATTTTCAAAAGGTTAGGGATGGAGTGCCCTTATCCTGTACGGGGTCTGAATAGCATATGGGGTGATAGATAGTACACAAGGTGCCCCTTATCAATGAGGTTCCCCTTAGCAATTGAGGTGCCCCTTAGCAATTGAGGTGCCCCTTAACCAAAGTGAGGGTCCGAATAACATGTGTCCTCCAGGTACAAAAACCACTTTTCTAGCAACTTTCTCCATAAGAGCTTATTTGACAAAAACACCTACAAAGAAGATTATTAGTGATAAAATTTAGACCTAGCTAATATAAATATGGGTATAAAATGGTGAACTTACGTGCTTATCAACACCCCCCACACTTATATTTTGCTAGTCCCGAGCAAAACAAGAAAATTGACCCGCTACACAGCTGGTCATAACCCTAACAATAATTTTTTTTTTTTTTTAAGACCCGCTACACAGCTGGTCATCATAAAAAAAAAATTTAGAGACCCGCTCCACAGCTGGTCATGATAAGCAAGAAAATTCCTGAAACAGAAAAATAAAACACTAACCATTCCCCCACACTTAAATATTACATTGTCCTCAATGTAATTGAGTCATCCAACGTAAAAATTAAGATGGGAAATAAAAATAAAAATAAACAAAAAAAAGTAAACAAATAATTATACCTACTGGAATGTACATAAAAGATCCCCGTAAACTAATATCCTGAAAACTTGGGGATCGACCCAAAATACAATATTTACAAATGACACAAATATTTTATGGAAAAAATGGGACACTGAAACTGTCAGAAAACAAGATTTACCCCTAAACCAAGTTTTTACTGCACATGGAAGTGCGTAAAGAACAAAGTATGGGGATTCGATTGAGACTGGGGAAATATTAATTGATTCAGGCACGATATCAGGAATATGCAAGTCTTCTGGGTACTTAGATGCAAAGTAATCCAACAAAACTTTAGAAGCACACAATTCTAACCCTAAATTAGGCAACTTTTGGAAGTCTAGGAGTCTAGAAACAACCGCTAAGTCGGGTGAATGATCTTGTGAGGTAGATTCATCCATCAAATTAGGAGAATCATCCACACAATCATCCAGAGGGTCATATATATGTTAAGTCTGGGACAAAGAGTCACTACATGATTCATCATCATCATCAACATATAATCTTTGGTATTATAGAATTCTCAATCTTTGTTCCAAACTAGGTGGTCTGTGTTTGTAATACTTCTCATATATCTCTAACGGAGATTCTTCACTTACCTCATGTGGAGCAGAAACTCCATACCATTGCCTACGCTTATATTCAGCAAGTGTCATCTCAGATGAGGTTTCCTGTTAATTAGAATTTCTACGCATATATTCCGCCAGCGTCATCGTAGGTGACGTATCCTCAAAAGAATTCATCATCCTAAAAATAAATAGAAAAAGAAACGCATAAAAAGGAAAAAAAAAAAAAACTAAAATGAAAAGAAAAGAAAATACTGTACAAAATAAAAATAAACCTAAAAAATAATAATCTAAAAACAATTCCGCGTCGCAACGGCGCCAAAATGATTTATGATTTTTCAAAGTTTTCGTAGTAGTAATAAAGATTCGTTCTCTCAGATTTGCGAAGATTAAATTTAAAGGTTGATGAAAATAATAAAAGAGAGAGTCACTGGGTCTAAGATTCCATCGAATCCACAACACGAGGTTCAATTATTTATTCTCAACAATTATCGCTCAGTAAATAAATAAAACATCGACTCTTGTTTTGCCAAAGTAGATCCTCAAAACATTGATTGTATCCCCTAAGCATATAAAATCTAAACAAAGAATAACCTATCTAATTGAATCACATCTAATTTTATCGAATCATAAATCAATTCAAAATAATGCTAAAGTCATATAGAGAATAAAATAATTTTACCCATGTATATAATTTGGATTCCTCCGTCGACCCAGTGATGGGGTTTAGCTACTCATTATTGCAAAAAGAAAAAAATAAAAGAATAAAAACTATTGTTGCTCGGTACAGGATCCCGACTCCCTAACTCTCGATAATCCTTTCTCTTCAACCCATAGACCTATTTATACTCAACAACACCTGAAATACTCCTAGTTGAATGCGAAAAATTTAGTAATAAATTTGATATTATTTTCCATCATTCTCGGATTTATTCTCCTCCATTATGCTCTTCGCGTCCCTGGTTGACTCAAATTCTTTCCTAAGGTAGTTTTAAACTTGCATAGAATATCTCCCAAGGATAAATGTATGACAGCGTATAATCTTCAAAGAATATCGAAATTCTCTCCTCCCCGTCTTAGATCATCACGTCGCCTCAGGAGCAAGTCAACTCTCCTTTTTTTATCTCTTACATGTTCCAAATTGTAGTCTAAGTCCTCCAAGTTCACGCAAACATAGCGGAGATTGATTACAACCCACACCAAACTCGGGATAGCAAAGAAAACCCATGGTTATCCCACTTCTCTCTGCTTTCTTCCACGCGTGTATATATCCTTCTATCTTCGAAACAAAGCCAACTACCATCCCTGGTTTATCAAAACATGCCCAAATGCATCCAAACCAACAAGGAAATCACTATAAAAAATCTCCACATACATTCCAGAAATATGCAGGTGATAAACAACTTTTGCCGCCAATATTGATTTTCAAAAGGTTAGGGATGGAGTGCCCTTATCCTGTACTGGGTCTGAATAGTATGTGGGGTGATAGATAGTACACAAGGTGCCCCTTATCAATGAGGTTCCCCTTAGCAATTGAGGTGCCCCTTAACCAAAGTGAGGGTCCGAATAACATGTGTCCTCCGGGGTACAAAAACCACTTTTCTAGCAACTTTCTCCATAAGAGCTTATTTGACAAAAACACCTACAAAGAAGATTATTAGTGATAAAATTTAGACCTAGCTAATATAAATATGGGTATAAAATGGTGAACTTACATGCTTATCAACACCCCCCACACTTATATTTTGCTAGTCCCGAGCAAAACAAGAAAATTGACCCGCTACACAGCTGGTCATAACCCTAACAATTTTTTTTTTTTTAAGACCCGCTACACAGCTGGTCATCATAAAAAAAAAAATTTAGAGACCCGCTCCACAGATGGTAATGATAAGCAAGAAAATTCCTGAAACAGAAAAATAAAACACTAACCATTCCCCCACACTTAAATATTACATTGTCCTCAATGTAATTGAGTCATCCAACGTAAAAATTAAGATGGGAAATAAAAATAAAAATAAACAAAAAAAAGTAAACAAATAATTATACCTACTGGAATGTACATAAAAGATCCCCGTAAACTAATATCCTGAAAACTTGGGGATCGACCCAAAATACAATATTTACAAATGACACAAATATTTTATGGAAAAAATGGGACACTGAAACTGTCAGAAAACAAGATTTACCCCTAAACCAAGTTTTTACTGCACATGGAAGTGCGTAAAGAACAAAGTATGGGGATTCGATTGAGACTGGGGAAATATTAATTGATTCAGGCACGATATCAGGAATATGCAAGTCTTCTGGGTACTTAGATGCAAAGTAATCCAACAAAACTTTAGAAGCACACAATTCTAACCCTAAATTAGGCAACTTTTGGAAGTCTAAGAGTCTAGAAACAACCGCTAAGTCGGGTGAATGATCTTGTGAGGTAGATTCATCCATCAAATTAGGAGAATCATCCACACAATCATCCAGAGGGTCATATATATGTTAAGTCTGGGACAAAGAGTCACTACATGATTCATCATCATCATCAACATATAATCTTTGGTATTATAGAATTCTCAATCTTTGTTCCAAACTAGGTGGTCTGTGTTTGTAATACTTCTCATATATCTCTAACGGAGATTCTTCACTTACCTCATGTGGAGCAGAAACTCCATACCATTGCCTACGCTTATATTCAGCAAGTGTCATCTCAGATGAGGTTTCCTGTTAATTAGAATTTCTACGCATATATTCCGCCAGCGTCATCGTAGGTGACGTATCCTCAAAAGAATTCATCATCCTAAAAATAAATAGAAAAAGAAACGCATAAAAAGGAAAAAAAAAAAAAAACTAATGATCCCGGTCTATCCTCAAATACAGGTTAATGATCCCGCTTTATCCCTCTGACTCTCGCTGCCCTGCTTGCATCACAGGTTGCTTGGATTCATATGGTGAACATGCAGTTCATTGTAAAGTAGACCCTGGTTATAAATATAGACATGATCATGTGAGGGATATTTTGTATGATGTACTGTGGAGGTCCAGCATTTCGGCAAAGAAAAAGAAGCACCTGTGCATTTCCTGACAGACCCACTTGAAGGGAGATCGACACTAAGACCAGCTGATGTTCTTATTTTTGGATGGGCTAATGGGAAAACACATGTGTTGACCTCACCGGGTATCTCCTTTGGTAGGAATTGGACATGGCACCTTTACAAGTCGGGCGACAGCGCTAAAGGTGCCTCGGGTAAGATATCGAAGCATGAGAAAGCATGTGTTGACAATGGGCATGCTTTCGTCCCCTTTGCTTTTGATACTTTTGGCTATTTGGCTCCCGAAGCAGTTGGACTACTCAAGAGGGTCCAGAAAGTCATGCGCAGCAATGTAATGACCCCTGGCTCACGAGATTTTATTTTTAATAGGATAGGTTTTGCTATTCAAAAAGGGCTAGCGGCACAGCTTGTCGCTCGCTTGCCTAGTATGTAATTTTTATCGTTTTGTTTTGAACCAAACCAAACCAAACCAGACTAGCATAGTATATATTATGGAATGGTTTTGTTAAATAAAAAGAAAACACTGTACAAAATAAAAATAAACCTAAAAAATAATAATCTAAAAACAATTCCGCGTCGCAACGGCGCCAAAATGATTTATGATTTTTCGAAGTTTTCGTAGTAGTAATAAAGATTCGTTCTCTCAGATTTGCGAAGATTAAATTTAAAGGTTGATGAAAATAATAAAAGAGAGAGTCACTGGGTCTAAGATTCCATCGAACCCACAACACGAGGTTCAATTATTTATTCTCAACAATTATCGCTCAGTAAATAAATAAAACATCGACTCTTGTTTTGCCAAAGTAGATCCTCAAAACATTGATTGTATCCCCTAAGCATATAAAATCTAAACAAAGAATAACCTATCTAATTGAATCACATCTAATTTTATCGAATCATAAATCAATTCAAAATAATGCTAAAGTCATATAGAGAATAAAATAATTTTACCCATGTATATAATTTGGATTCCTCCGTCGACCCAGTGATGGGGTTTAGCTACTCATTATTGCAAAAAGAAAAAAATAAAAGAATAAAAACTATTGTTGCTCGGTACAGGATCCCGACTCCCTAACTCTCGATAATCCTTTCTCTTCAACCCATAGACCTATTTATACTCAACAACACTGAAATACTCCTAGTTGAATGCGAAAAATTCTGTAATAAATTTGATATTATTTTCCATCATTCTCGGGATTTATTCTCCTCCATTATGCTCTTCGCGTCCCTGGTTGACTCAAATTCTTTCCTAAGGTAGTTTTAAACTTGCATAGAATATCTCCCAAGGATAAAAATGTATGACAGCGTATAATCTTCAAAGAATATCGAAATTCTCTCCTCCCCGTCTTAGATCATCACGCGTCTGTGAGCAGTCAACTCTCCTTTTTTATCTCTTACATGTTCCAAATTGTAGTCTAAGTCCTCCAAGTTCACGCAAACATAGCGGAGATTGATTACAACCCACACCAAACTCGGGATAGCAAAGAAAACCCGTGGTTATCCCACTTCTCTCTGCTTTCTTCCACGCGTGTATATATCCTTCTATCTTCGAAACAAAGCCAACTACCATCCCTGGTTTATCAAAACATGCCCAAATGCATCCAAACCAACAAGGAAATCACTATAAAAAATCTCCACATACATTCCAGAAATATACGCAGTGATAAACAACTTTGCCGCCAATATTGATTTTCAAAAGGTTAGGGATGGAGTGCCCTTATCCTGTACGGGGTCTGAATAGTATGTGGGGTGATAGATAGTACACAAGGTGCCCCTTATCAATGAGGTTCCCCTTAGCAATTGAGGTGCCCCTTAGCAATTGAGGTGCCCCTTAACCAAAGTGAGGGTCCGAATAACATGTGTCCTCCGGGGTACAAAAACCACTTTTCTAGCAACTTTCTCCATAAGAGCTTATTTGACAAAAACACCTACAAAGAAGATTATTAGTGATAAAATTTAGACCTAGCTAATATAAATATGGGTATAAAATGGTGAACTTACATGCTTATCAACACCCCCCACACTTATATTTTGCTAGTCCCGAGCAAAACAAGAAAATTGACCCGCTACACAGCTGGTCATAACCCTAACAATTTTATTTTTTTTAAGACCCGCTACACAGCTGGTCATCATAAAAAAAAAAATTTAGAGACCCGCTCCACAGATGGTCATGATAAGCAAGAAAATTCCTGAAACAGAAAAATAAAACACTAACCATTCCCCCACACTTAAATATTACATTGTCCTCAATGTAATTGAGTAATCCAACGTAAAAATTAAGATGGGAAATAAAAATAAAAATAAACAAAAAAAAGTAAACAAATAATTATACCTACTGGAATGTACATAAAAGATCCCCGTAAACTAATATCCTGAAAACTTGGGGATCGACCCAAAATACAATATTTACAAATGACACAAATATTTTATGGAAAAAATGGGACACTGAAACTGTCAGAAAACAAGATTTACCCCTAAACCAAGTTTTTACTGCACATGGAAGTGCGTAAAGAACAAAGTATGGGGATTCGATTGAGACTGGGAAATATTAATTGATTCAGGCACGATATCAGGAATATGCAAGTCTTAAGGTACTTAGATGCAAAGTAATCCAACAAAACTTTAGAATCACACAATTCTAACCCTAAATTAGGCAACTTTTGGAAGTCTAGAGTCTAGAAACAACCGCTAAGTCGGGTGAATGATCTTGTGAGGTAGATTCATCCATCAAATTAGGAGAATCATCACACAATCATCCAGAGGGTCATATATATGTTAAGTCTGGGACAAAGAGTCACTACATGATTCATCATCATCATCAACATATAATCTTTGGTATTATAGAATTCTCAATCTTTGTTCCAAACTAGGTGGTCTGTGTTTGTAATACTTCTCATATATCTCTAACGGAGATTCTTCACTTACCTCATGTGGAGCAGAAACTCCATACCATTGCCTACGCTTATATTCATCAAGTGTCATCTCAGATGAGGTTTCCTGTTAATTAGAATTTCTACGCATATATTCCGCCAGCGTCATCGTAGGTGACGTATCCTCAAAAGAAGTCATCATCCTGAAAATAAATAGAAAAAGAAACGCATAAAAAGGAAAAAAAACTAAAAAACTAAAATGAAAAGAAAATATTGTACAAAATAAAAATAAACCTAAAAAATAATAATCTAAAAACAATTCCGCGTCGCAACGGTGCCAAAATGATTTATGATTTTTCAAAGTTTTCGTAGAAGTAATTAAGATTCGTTCTCTCAGATTTGCGAAGATTAAATTTAAAGGTTAATGAAAATAATAAAAGAGAGAGTCACTGGGTCTAAGATTCCATTGAATCCACAACACGAGGTTCAATTATTTATTCTCAACAATTATCGCTCAGTAAATAAATAAAACATCGATTCTTGTTTTGCCAAAGTAGATCCTCAAAACATTGATTGTATCCCCTAAGCATATAAAATCTAAACAAAGCATAACCTATATAATTGAATCACAACTAATTTTATCGAATCATAAATCAATTCAAAATAATGCTAAAGTCATATAGAGAATAAAATAATTTTACCCATGTATATAATTTGGATTCCTCCGGTGACCCAGTGATGGGGTTTAGCTACTCATTATTGCAAAAAGAAAAAATAAAAGAATAAAAACTATTGTTGCTCGGTACAGGATCCCGACTCCCTGACTCTCGATAATCCTTTCTCTTCAACCCATAGACCTATTTATACTCAACAGCACTGAAATACTCCGAGTTGAATGCGAAAAATTCTGTAATAAGTTTGATATTATTTTCCATCATTCTCGGGATTTTATTCTCCTCCATTATGCTCTTCGCGTCCCTGGTTGACTCAAATTCTTTCCTAAGGTAGTTTTAAACTTGCATAGAATATCTCCCAAGGATAAAAATGTATGACAGCGTATAATATTCAAAGAATATCGAAATTCTCTCCTCCCCGTCTTAGATCATCACGCGTCTGTGAGCAGTCAACTCTCCTTTTTTATCTCTTACACGTTCCAAATTGTAGTCTATGTCCTCCAAGTGCACGCAAACATAGCGGAGATTGATTACAACCCACACCAAACTCTGGACAGCAAAGAAAACTCGTGGTTATCCCACTTCTCTCTGCTTTCTTCCACGCGTGTATATATCCTTCTATCTTCGAAACAAAGCCAACTACCATCCCTGGTTTATCAAAACAGACCCAGATGCATCCAAACCAACAAGGAAATCACTATAAAAAATCTCCACATACATTCCAGAAATACGCAGGTGATAAACAACTTTTGCCGCCAATATTCATTTTCAAAAGGTTAGGGATGGAGTGCCCTTATCCTGTAAGGGGTCTGAATAGCATACGGGGTGCTAGATAGTCCACAAGGTGCCCCTTATCAATGAGGTGCCCCTTAGCAATTGAGGTACCCATTAACCAAAGTGAGGGTCCGAATAACATGTGTCCTCCGGGGTACAAAAACCACTTTTCTAGCAACTTTCTCCATAAGAGCTTATTTGGCAAAAACACCTACAAAGAAGATTATTAGTGATAAAATTTAGACCTAGCTAATATAAATATGGGTATAAAATGGTGCACTTACGTGCTTATCAGCAGACAACATAGCTTCCAATTCCAAACTCAGCTCTCACTCAGTCACTCATTGGATAATGACACCATACCACATACTGACTCCCATTTCCTTTTTGACTTCTTATACACCATACCACATGTTTTTTGTAATTATTTGTAATTACGCTTTTTTTTGTGTACTTAACATCACCAAAACAAGTGAAAGAATTGGTAGACAGAACTGGGTGTTTCACTATAGAAAGATTGGAGAGATTGGAGACGGTGTTTCCACCCGAAACCGGTGCGTAAATACTTAAGTGAACATTTAAGAGCATCAGTTGAAGAAGTCATCAAACAAGTGAACAACACATTGAGTTCAGCGATAATGATTTTGGAAAATTGTTTGATCTTCACTCAAAAAGACTTGTTGATCCTCTCTCAGTCTGTACTAATTTAGAAGAGAGTCTTTCCAAATGTTTCTTTGTTCTCAAACGCAATAGCGTTGGTATTGCGCAATAGTGCAACATTATGGTTATATTCATTAGATAGAATTCCCTTATAGTGGTGGGCTTGGATGCAGAAATTTAAAGATGAGATTTATGGGGTCAGGGAATTTGGTGGAATTCGGTTTCCCTCGGTATGCTTGGTTGTCAAAATTTTCTAGATTCACGTTTCACATGGGAATCAATTTTCCACCGAATCCTCCATTTTAAATCCGACCTCCCCTTCATTTGTTTCTTGCTCTCAAACGCAACCACATTATTATTGCACACTCACATTGGGTTCCGCGATCTTATCCAAAAGTCGTTAATAGATCATTTGTGAATGTTTTACATGTGATTTTGTTTCAAAACGTGAATTTTCGTAAGGCAAACTTTTTAACACTGGAAAAATTCCTAATCCAACGATCCGCCAAATTGGTACACCAATTTGATCCACCCTTACACTTTTTGGGAAAAATTTGTATGTAAGAGTAAGGGTTGAACCGATGTCCCACACTCTCACTCAACATGTCGCCCCTCCAATCAATCAAACTTTGTCCCTATTCGTGGAGGTAGAGGTGTAAAACGTGCCGGCCCAGCACAGCACAGCCCACAAAATCACGTGTTATGTGACGTGATGTGTTGTGCCGGAGATTATGACGTGCCGTGATGTGCCATGCTAGAAGGCGTGCTAGGCTGGGTTGTGTCAGGAAAATAAACGTGTTGTACCGTGCTGTGCTGTGCCAGGCACATTTATTTTATATTTTCCAATATAAACGTTTTTCAAATATTTAGGTATTATATGTGTTATTATGAAAATAAGTCAGCGTAACGGTAGTAAAATGTCAATAGTTGGCTAGATTAAGAGTTTTTTTGTGAAATAGACACAAAATATGATGTATTGTGCTATGGTTTGTAGCATTTTATACATATTATGACGTGCTTTATTAACGTGCCGTGTTGTGCCGTGCCACGTGCTAATCTGTGCCGCGTGCTGGGCTGGGCTACTGTGCCAATTAGTCAAACCCAGCACGTCCCATTTAACTAATGTGTTGTGTCGTGTCGTGCTAAGTCACGTGCTGTGCTGGGCTGTGCTCAAATTTTAGCGTGCTGTGCTGGGCTGTGCTCGTGCTGGCACAACCCAATTTACACCTCTACGTGGAGGGCGTGGTCAGGGATCTATCGTAACCCTAGTTAGCAATTCGTGGTACGAGATACGTTCGGAACAGGATACGTACGAGTATTATACGGATTCTTAAAAGTTAAATTCAGTAAAAAATTCGGTCAACGATTCGTGATTCGGCAGTAATACGGAACGGCATGCATACGTGTATAATTCGTTTTAGAGATATGCATTCGGCGTACGAAATTCGGCATATATTAAGCTGTTAAAAAGTATTTTTAATATAATCTTTCCTAAAATACTACGGTTTAATACTTGACATGAACTATACATATGATATGTGCATCACAATCAGCAAATAACATGAACATTGTTGGTATCAGATTAGTGTATGTAAAATTTTAAAAGTCAAAAATATACTTAAATAATGATTATTTAGTGATGATGTGACAAAGTATCATACGGGACGTATGATTCGGTAATTCGTAAATACGTGTATAATTCGTTTTAAGCTGGAAATTCGCGAATCTAAGTCGGAGTCCCAGTTATACGGTCGATACGTACGGATTCGGTCGATACGAACGGATTCGCGAATTATAGGAGTATTATTCGCGAACTTACTAACTAGGTTCGTAACTCGTATGGACTGTTTATGACGTCGATCAACTCACCCATTCTTTCTGATATTAACGTTGACGAAACAATCTGGATCATACCAGCTGGTTAAGGTCAAAATCCAATGGGTAAGAGCATTGTGGCGTACCCGAAACTATAGTTGGGTCGACAAAATTTAAAAGAAAGGTCGTCCGTGCATGGCTGCTGAGGGAAGCGGCCGACTCATTCAATAATTCAAAATTATTGGAGTGGGGTCAGCAGACCCTGTTTTTCCCTACCACACACGTCCACCGTTTTTTACGTTGAAAATGTTCACAGAGAGATGCCCATAGGTTTTACCATTTATAAATCGTAAAATTAGTTAAAAATACCAAAACCAACAATTTGTGGGTAAAAATGACATCTAGATTTTGATACTGTTTAAATGGTCAAAAATATATAAATAGTCAGGATGCACCCAGTTTCATCCTACATGTTTTCAAAAAAAAAATCTTATTTTTAATTTACATAGGATGCACACAGTTTCATCCTCACTATTTTTTAAGTTTAAGTCAGGATGACTCCAGTTTCATCTTTGCTACTTTTCTTTTGTCCATTTTACCTATAATTTGTTTTTACTTATTCATTTGAACCGTGTTTTAAAAATATTTGAACAAATGACCCATTTTCCGTTTATAAATAGGCGATGAACTATCAAAGGTGTGAGTTAGAGATGGAGATGGAAAAATCAGCTGTTGAATCACATCCAATGATGAATTTTCACTCCCGGACAAATGTTTTGCATCATAATTTATCTCTCTGAGTTCTCAAACAGTGTTTCAATCTCAAACAGTGTTTCAATTTCATAATCATCTTTTCACCAGTTCAGAGAAACAGATTCCGGAAGTAATCCGATCTGGACTATGAACTAATAAGGTAATTCATTCTTATGAGAGTCTTAATTTAACCCTTGTGAGAATGATTGGTGATTATTTGAGAAAGTACGTGTTTTTTCTCGATTTAAATTTTGGCAAGCTATCTCGATGCCCAATTGGTGTTTGATAAAATACCTGTTAGAATCTTACTGGAATGCTATTCCATGTTTACTGAGAGATCTAAAGAAAGACAAGACCGACTGATGAAGGGGTTAGATAAATCTCAAACGACGGCGAGCTCTTGGAAAACAGATACGGGATCTAGTCTTGGTAATGGAGAAGGTAGCTCTAATCCTTCGAGAAGATTCATTCAAATGGAGAGAAAATCGTTTACCATTGAGGAAGATAATATTGGGAATACAAAGGTCATCAAATTCACAGAAAGAGGCAGAGGAGGATTCAGAGCTTGGTTGGCGATTGATAAAAAGATGATTTCATGGATGATTCATATACTGTTGTCCACATCGGATGGCGGATCTACAAAGGATAAATGGTCTGAAAGATTAGGTGATGATGTTTACCTGATGCAAATTCAAAAAAATGAAGCGGGTGAATACTTAAGACTATCAAGATTTAGGAAAAATGGAGAAAGTAAGAAATTCAGTGTTTGTTTTCCTGGTGGTGATGATAGAGAATCGGGTCTATTTTAGTGAAGTGATGGAGTCTTTTTGAATAAGAAGAAACATAACTCAAAAGTAGGACCTCTACATTCTCGATTCAAACTTCCCGAAGCTAAAAACAACGGAATCCGTTGAAAAGAGATGGGGTCAGTGAAAATTTACACAAAACTTCATGGAGGAAGATCGCGGGATTATCAAAAGGAAGATTAAGTCTTCTACATTCATTGAGTTGAAAGAGATTAATTTACTCTCTGCTGTTTTCGAAATGGAAGGGACTATGGAAGCCAATAATATGGACTCAGAATGATATTATCATCAAAGTCTGTAAATGGTTTGGAAGTGAGGACAAGGACACTGGTATTATTCTCAAAAATAAAAACCATGTGAAGATTTCAAAAGCTCAAGATTTGAAGGGAAATACTGAAATTCGTCAAACTATAAGTATTGATAATTTCTATAAACAAGTACAATGGTTTAAAATTAAGGGTTTACCATCAAGATTATGGAGCTCAAAATCAATGGCCTTGGTTGGCAACAAATTGGGAGATATGCACAGAATTTCAATGGAAACTTTGCAAATTACAGAAAAGAGAGGTTGTCATTTCTTCAGGATATCTGTAAATGGAGGTTGCCAAGGAGTTCCAGCGGTGTTACTATTGGAGATAGAAGGGGAAAAAACGGTGTTGCAAATTAATTGGGATCATGAATATTTTCCGAAGGATCAGTCACCTGATTTGGAGTATGCAAGGCAAGTTCGAAAATTCTATGAGCTCTTTCAGGTAACAAACTCGGAAACTCCAAAATTATCTTCTCAAGCATGTAATTCTGTGACGGATGGATTTGACTAAGGAGGTGAGTAAGGAGACGATACAGGGTTACATCAAAGAGGGTGTGGGACATATTGTTAGTGAAGAACACGATGGCAGTTGGATTTTCGTTTTTAAACCGAGTAACAGTACTTCATTGGATTCCACAAACAACAATAAGTCTTTCAATGCATCTGGGTCTCGTTTTAGACACCTAAGCGAAGATGAAGACTCTGTAAACGGAAGTTTGGAGAAATCTGTTAATGAAGAAAATGCGACAGACTCGATGAATGATGGAAGTGCTCGAAAGGAGATGGAAGACGAAGTTGTTCAAAATCTTAACATGACAAAGAATGCGTCAGATAGGCAGGAGGAGAACATAGACAAGACTGTGAATTCTTTTGTTAATTTAGCTTGCAGCTACGGTCATATTAGCAATGAGAATATAATATCTCTAAAAAAGAACATGACAGAGATTGTTCTCAAATACAAAGGCAGATTTCAAAGTCCCGGCAAGGAGAATGCAACCAAGAGCACGGAGGAAATTAATAAAGATAATGAGACTTTAATTCGACAGTCTCAGGAGGAGGAGTGTTTTGGACTCACGGAAATACATGGGAGAAGTATTGCTGATGGATTTTAAAATCATAATTTACAATTTAAGGGGACTTAACGATTATCATAAGATTACCTCTCTTAAAAATCTCATCAACAATCAGAGATGTGCTGTTTGCCTCATACAAGAAACAAAAATTATGAAGTTCACTAACTGGTTTATAAAACAGTTATGGTACGATGATTTTTTTGAATGGTCTTTCATTCCATCAGTGGGAGCTAGTGGTGGTGTCTTATCAATTTGGGACAGTAACAGAATAAAAAAGGAGGATGAGAGAAAAGGATACAATAACTTATCTACATTATTTGTTACTAAAGCAAATGGTTTTAAGTGGGCTATAACTAACGTTTACAGTCCATGTGATTATCATGCTAGAGCTGATTTCTGGGAAGATTTGGAGGAGGTTAGACACTGGTGGACTGGACCAATTTTCTTTGCGGGTGATTTCAATGCAGTCAGGTCTGATGATGAACGAAATAGGGGTGAAGCGGATAACAGGAACGCTGGATTTCTGAACAGTTTTATTCTCCGGCAACAATTGGTGGACCAAAATTTGGTAGGAGGCTCTTATACCTGGTCTAATAATCACACTGATCCTCTTCTTTGTAGGCTTGATAGGTTCTTATTCAGTGTTGATTTTGATGATGCTTTTCCTAATGCTTTGCAAATTGCTTTGACAAGAACAGTTTCTGATCATAACCCTCTTATGGTTATTACAAGCCACTCTATAAGAAGTAAACCTTACTTTAAACTGGAAAAAAGTTGGGTGGAACATAAAGACTTTCAAAAGAAGGTTGAAACTTGGTGGAATGCTATGCAATACAGTGGAAGCTATAGTACAGTTTTTTTCTTGAAACTTCAGAACTTGAAACACTTTGTTAAGACTTGGGGTTTGTCTGAGTTTGGTGCTGTAAATAAGGACAAAAAGCTGTTGACCGAGAAGATTGGTGAACTTAATATTTTAGAGGAGAGTGGTGCACTACTACCTGCTCAATTTGAAGAAAGATTACAGTATAAGATTAAGTTGAAGACTATTGAAAACTATGAGGCCAGGAAATGGCAGCTTAGAGATAAACAAAATGGTTTTAAGTGGGGAGATGCTAACACTGGATACTTTCACAGGATTGCTAGCTCCAGGAAGAAGAAAAACACAATTGCTAAGCTGCAATTAGATGGGACAGACTGCTTTGATCAAGCCACAATTAAAGAAGAATTAAGAAACTACTATATCAACCTGTTTTCAGATCATAACAGTGTATACTCTACACTAAATTCTTTGAGTTTTCCTAGTGTGGGTGAAGAGAAAAAGATCTGGATGGAAAGGAATTTCACTGAGGAAGAAGTTTGGGGTGTAATAAAGAACATGGGAGCTAACAAATCTCCAGGTCCTGATGGGTTTTCAGCTGAGTTCTATAAGAAGTGTTGGAAGACTATTAAAGGCGATTTTATGAAAATGCTTGATGATTTTGTCAGGTTTGGTTCTCTAGATTGGAGACTAAATTGTTCTTTTATTACTCTAATTCCAAAAAAAGAAGACTCTTGCACTCCTAAAGATTTCAGACCTCTAAGCTTAATTGGAAGTGCTTACAAAATCATCTCTAAGCTTCTTGCTGAGAGATTAAAAACTGTAATGCCTTCTCTTATCTCAGATTTTCAGGGAGCTTTCATTAATGATAGACAAATTCTGGAGGGTGTGCTGATTGCCAATGAATGTGTGGATAGCTAGTTGAAGTCTAAGATGCCAGGAGTTTTGTGTAAAGTAGATATGGAAAAGGCTTTTGATAACATTAACTGGCAGGCCCTTTTTTGTATTCTTCATAAGCATGCTTTTGGCGAGAAGTGGATTGGTTGGATTAAATGGTGTGTTTCTTCAACTCATCTTTCTGTTCTTGTGAATGGAAACTCAACTGAGAAGTTCAAACCAGGTAAAGGTCTTAGACAGGGAGATTCACTATCTCCTTATCTCTTCCTTCTTGTGGTAGAGATTCTTTCAAAACTTATGATTGATGCAGTTGAGAGAAGACAAATTAGTGGCTTTAAAGTGGCTGATACTGGGACAATCATTTCTCATCTCCAGTTTGCTGACGATACTCTCATTTTTTTGAATGCTGATCCGGCTGAAGTAACAAGACTTTTCATTATTCTTTCAGTCTTTGAATCCCTTACAGGTATGAGACTAAATCTTGAAAAAAGTACCATGGTTAGTGTGGGTGCAGATAATGTCATTGAAGTGCTTGCAAAAGAACTTGGTTGCAAGACAGAAAAGCTGCCTATAAAATACCTTGGTCTCCCTATTGGCGTAAGCTCAAGAAGTACCTCAATTTGGGACTCAGTTTTAGAGAAGATGGAGCGGAAGCTGTCTACTTGGAAGAGGAAGTACTTAAACAAAGCAGGAAGACTGGTACTTATCAAGCATTGCCTCTCTAGTCTCCCTATTTATTATCTGTCTCTATTCAATTTACATGTGTGTGTTGAAAACAAGATGGTGGCACTAATGAGAAACTTCTTATGGGGGGGAAATCAAGATAGAAGAAAGATGGCTTGGGTGGGATGGAAAAAGATTTGCAGACCAAAGCAGTGTGGTGGTTTAGGTATAAAAAGTTTGAGGTTGATCAATAAGTCTTTATTGACTAAATGGGTATGGAAATACTCAAAAAATAAACAAGCTCTTTGGAGAAGGTTAGTTCAGCAGAAGATGAAAGTTTCAGAAGATATTATTCTCCCAACAGATGATGGAGCAGTTCAAGGCAAAATCTTATGGAGAAATGTTTCTAGAATGGTTCCAGAAGTGCAAGACTCTATGACTTTTCAGATAAGAAATGGTAAAGGGATTCGTTTCTGGCATGATAAATGGCTGGTTAATGGGTGTCTTAAATAACTTTTCCCAGTAATCTTTAATGCTTGTTGTAATAAACAAGCCTCAATAGCAGACATGATTGTGGAAGGAAGATGGACTGGGAGGTTTAGACATCAATTGAACGCAAATGAACAACTCGAATGGGACTTGTTGACAAGAGATTTGGGACCAGTCCCTGTTTTGGTTGATGGGGAAGATGGGGTTCAACTTTTTGATGGTAATTTTTCAACAAAATCTTGTTATGATGTCTTGGCAGGTACGATGGAGAATTGTAACTTTATTAAATTCTTGTGGAGGAATATCATTCCTTCAAAAGTTAGCTTTATTTTGTGGGCTGCTTTCAACAAATCTTTGCCTACAAGAGATGTGTTGATGCACAGAGGGGTGGATGTAGAAAGTGCTATTTGCGTAATGTGCAACATGGTGGATGAAACAACGGACCATTTATTCATTCATTGCCCTACAACTTTCAAAGTATGGGATTACTTTATAAAGGCGTTTCATATTGACTGGCCACTTAGGCAACAGTCCTGAATCTTTTTGAAGCGTGGGAATGGAATGCTCTTAATGGAAGATGCAAAGATTTGTGGAAAATCATGCATTTTGCGCAGATCTGGAACGTTTGGGAGGAAAGAAATAGTAGAGTTTCTGGAGGGAGGCAGAAATCGGTTTATGAGATAATCATGCACACTAAACAGACTCTCATTCTCTGGTGTTGTGAGAAAGAGACTTTTCTTTCTTTGGACAGTACGCTAATAATGCAAAACTGGGAAATTGTTCTTCATATGTAACCTGGTCTGCTGTGACTAGTTTTGTATTTGGTTAATTTTCTTTTAATATAACCTTTTCATTCTCAAAAAAAAAAAAATCACATCCAATGAAAGGGGGAACTGGTCAGCACAGTTATGTTCAAAATTCGTCTCTTCAGGTGCACATTTGTTCTTTCTCCGTTTTCCTATAGTCCGCATATCTTATATCCATTGCCTTGTGTTTGTTGCTTCCGATCATTTTGAGCTTGTTTTTTTCTTGTTTCCCGCAGAAACGTGGCATTGATCTTTCACGAGGGATGATAAAAGAAGAAATTGCTAAAGAATTCAATGTCGAAAACCAACTAATAAACACCACCTTTCGCATTGTTGATTTGGGTTGTTTGGTGGGATCCAATAGTCTTATTTCTGTTAATGCCATAATCGAAGCCATTGATCTTAAATTTGAATCACATTTTCAAGGGCTACACCTTAAGCAAACTACAACACCCGAGTTTCAAGTATATTTTAATGACATTGCATCAAACGATTTCAACACTCTATTTGCGTCGATTCCTTTAGAAAAGCGTTACTTTGCAGCAGGCGTACCGGGTTCGTTCTATGGCCGTTTGTTTCCTCGAGCTTCACTTCATTTCGTTAATTCATATACTGCACTTCATTGGATTTCTAGAGTTCCAAAAGGGCCGGCAGGTGATATCAACTCAGCATGGAATAAAGGAAGGATACATTATAGTAATGCTCCAGATGAGGTCTTTCAAGCTTACTCCGCTCAATATGTTATGGACATGGAAGCTTTTATTCTTGCTCGTGGACACGAGATTGTCTATGGTGGATTGATGTTTATTTTGGTTCCAGCTATCGCTGACGAAACATGTATTTCTCAGACAAGTCCTGGTTTACTTTTGGATGTTTTGGGATCTTGTCTTATGGAATTGGCAAAAATGGTAACCTTCTTTAGATGCTACAAGTGTGCTTATATAACTTGACATCGGATGGAAATTAATATCAATTAATTTTTTGTGTGTGTGCGTGCAGGATATTGTCGATGAAGCTAAAATAGATTCTTTCAACATGCCATCATACTTAACATCACCAAAACAAGTGAAAGAATTGGTAGAGAGAACTGGGTGTTTTACTATAGAAAGATTGGAGAGATTCGACACATTGTTTCCACCAGCAAGTGGTGCACAAATACTTACTAACCATATGAGAGCTGCCAGTGAAGAAATCTTCAAGCAACACTTTGGGTTCAGTGATGATGATTTAGACAAATTGTATGAGCTTTATTCCGAAAGACTTGTTGATCCTCTCTCAATCTTTACTAAATCAGAAGACAAGTCTTTTCAAATGTTTCTTGTTCTCAAACGCAATAGCGTCAGTATTGCACCGTAATGAAAACATTATGGCTGTATTCATCTTTTAGCTGAGAAATCCCTTCATTTGCATCATTGTTGGACAGTACTAGACCAAACATGAATTATGGCTGTATGTATCTATCCGTTTGCTGTTGTTGATACCTTAATTTCAACAGTTGCAGTTCTAGAAGTTCAACTACTCCTAGACATTAATCAAAATTATATCATACCATACTGCAATAACATAGTACCTAGTCAGCCGAATTTTGGTAAGCTAGTGTGACTATGCATAGTACTCACATGGAGGTAGAACCGAAACTTTTTTTGGTAGAACCGTACACCCATGGTTTTTGATTGAGTGGTACTTGATCAATCACATAGTTCTTCAAAGTCAGATGAACCAATTCTAAACTTTTTTGGAAGTGTGGTAAATCGGTTTCAAGTGAGTAAGTATGAAAAAGGACTTGCAAGAGTAAGATGTCGACACACTTTGAACACACGCATTGTTAGAGAATTGCTCGTTCGAACTCGCATGCGTTGCTATTTCAAGCATGTTTTTCAATGTTAGTGATCAAAACTATAAAGTCCTGATTTATAGTCTACTATAGCTAAGGTATCAAACTAGGATAGAAAGTGTAGTTGAGCTCAAGAAATCCATGGCAATCATCATACAAGACGAAGGACTACTCAAGGAACGAGTGGATCTTCATCGACTTAAAGGTATGTGGAGACTTGAACTTATCTATCACTCAAAAGTCTATCTACTCTATCTCCTATATTGAGACAAAAGTCGTTTTACTATATAGACTAAAGATATACACATGTGAAATTTCGAGCTGAGTATATCTCGCTTATCTATTTATCGAAATGTGTGTTGGTAAAGCTTTCGCTTTAGCCGAATTCATCTTTGCCTAGTGACAAAAGTAATGTTATATTTCAATCACTTTGGAAATTGCTCTGACAAAAACTAGTTTGTGAATAACAACTATATGACGTCCTCTAAGAATGTTTCAATGATTGAAATGAGAGTTTAGACAATATAACCACTGGGGGATATAAACATTGTTGTGGTAACACATATATGTATAAGTCCTTAGCACTTGAACCAAAGTTTGCGAACTTTGTTGATCAAGTGAAAACCGAAACTTAAGCAGTCAACCAAGTCCGCGAACGTGTGTAGCTCTCGAACCCAAGAATTTCTGCTGGAGTTGTAGCTCGATTTCAGTCCGCGAACTGACGGAAGTTCTCGAACCCGGAGAATTTCTGTTGGAGTTTGTGATCTCCAATCGGTTACTTGAGTCTGCGAACTTGAGTGGTTATGTCTAAAAACAATGTTCGTGAACTTATCTAAATTATCTAAGGAATGCTATTGCAAACCGTGGCTTTATAGTTCATGAATCGATTCGAGTGAATCACATCGTTTTTGCTTCAATTGTGTCTTGTGTAGTACATAAGATCTCATAGCAATTGAACAACTCTCTAAATAGTTCATTTGAGTCATTTGGACTAGTTATGGTGAATAAGAATATGGTTGATATGAAAGTTATCATTTGGCTAACCATTTGGTTGACTAATATTGAACCAACTATTGTACACGTTTGGGTATGGTTACACAAACCCAAAATCGTCAAGTACATGTGTGTATGGAAAGCTAAGTTTTCGATCTAACGGTTGAAAGATATTAGCTTGTATCTAATCAGGTTTTCATCTAAAGGTGAATATTGAATGCTTTGTTACTAAGGTAACATTGATTGCAAACCCTGATTTGAAAGACTATATAAGGGAGAACTCTAGAAACTGGGAAACCTAATCCCCACACATTTTGTGTGATACTAGTTTGCTAAGCTAGAGTCGATTCTACTTTAACCTTTGGTTTTCTTCTTCTAAAACCAGGTTAACGACTTAAAGACTTCATTGGGATTGTGAAGCTAGACCGATACTACTTTTCTTGTAGTTGTGATCTGATCTTGTTGTTTCTATCGTACGATTACAGTTGTTATAATTGGCTTGATATTTCTATCTCTGATATGCAAGATATAAAAGTAATCACAAACACCTTCGTCTCATCGTTTGTGATTCCACAATATCTTTTATTGCTGCGTCGATTAAGACTATTGTGAGGTGATCGATAAAACTGAGATGTTCTTTGGGAATATAAGTGTAGCACCCCCTAAGCTAGCAGCTGACTAATCCAAAAGATTAGTTATAAAATGAGGCACTAACGGTCTAAAACATCTATTTAAAACACTAAGAAAGAAGTTCTAAACAAAGATTAACCCGAATCTAAACCCTCTCTGAAATAAATATAAGAACTCCTCTCAGATTATACATATTTAATAATGAGTTTATTTACAAGTAGAATATAAACACAAAATAAACGTAGCGGAAGCTAACCAACTAACGAAACCAACTCCTCAAAAGCTTTCATCGCCACATGCACATCTTGATCTGTCTCTGAAACTGAAAGTGGGAATGGGTGAGCACATCATCCCGAAGGGTGCCTAGTAGAAATAACAACTACCTTTCAAGTAATTATTAAAATAATTTAAAGAGAATGCAGGATTTACTGAAAACCTATAAAACACGGAAAACATAAAAAGCATATTAGAATAATAGTAATACAGAAAATATAAAGTTCTACCAACCAATAAACCGGCACGCATTCACAACATAATAATAGTTGAGCGACGTCTTCCTTCGGAGAAGCAAGGCATGAATGTTACGGATTCTTCAATGATCATTAAATCCCCCCTGAGGTTTCTGGCCTCAAAGTCGTAAACGATAAGTACCTTACCAATACCTCATTCTACGTGCACTCTACATATTAAGTGTCTAAAGAGATCTAATGAAACATAATATAATAGCTTTTGAAAGTAATTTAAGAGAACAATAAACATTCATGTATAAGACATGCATGCGCTGCCCGTACAAAAATAGGGAAAGTAATATTCGGTAACACGAGTACATACCTAATACTTTATTAGTTGGCAGCAATTTTCACTCCTTTAGCGCATAAATATAGATATAACTTTTGGGCAACCACATCACACACCAATCAAAAGGAAAAGGTTTCCTTACATGCTAACAATAAGTAAAGATTGTAACCACTTTCCAGTTAATGGAAAGAATCACATTTTGAAGATAAGTAAGTACTCCCAAAACACATATATTAGTTGTTTCTAAGATCCAATCCCATCCCAAAATGTAAAAGAAAACTATTTTATATTACACACATATATACATGCATACACATATCATATACTAGAAAAAATATGCATGCCTTTCGCAATATAAATAGATTTACAAACCAATAATGAAAACAAGAGAGTTCGTTATCGATTCCCACCTCTTTTGATGACAAGCCTCGCCTACCTCGAGATGTTCAATCCACTGGATCATCCTTTGAATCGATCGTTGTTAATAACGACTAACTGTTAATCACACAAGCACTCTAAATATTAGCCAAAGGCTCAAAACACAATCTTATATAATTCTCGAGTGAGAGGCTAAGTGAACTATCTAATGGTTCTAAGTCCATTTATGGTTCTACACCTTTTCATTATCTATCTTTAACATAGTTAAGGTTTACTAATACGATTAGATTGATTCTATAATCCATTAGGTGAATCTTAAGAATATCTACAACTTTGTAGAAGGAACCAAAGGTCAATTCAGACCATAAGGGTCCAAGACATCAAAGTAGGAAAATTAGGCCTAAGCCCAAGTCCACTAACCGGCCCAAAAAACTAAGGCCTGGTCCAACTGGTCAATTAACAGTTAACGTTTCGTCAACGGAGTCAACTAATAGTCAACGTCCAAAGTCCAGGGTCAAGGTCAAGTCAACAATCAAGTGATTAAGGTCGGGTCAAGTCAATGGTCAATTCTGATTTTGGCTCACTGAGCCAGTTCTGAGTCGAACCGATTCAACTCAGTCATAAATCCTAAGTCAGCTAAGAACAAAGTCAGTCAGACAATCTAACTTGGATGTCTAACAAGTCTAACCACAAGGCCTGAGCCATAAGCTCATGCCACAAACTAATGCAACACAAAACATAACAAAATCTAAATGATGCATTTCTAACTCTTCTTGCAAAAGTGTACAACTTAAATATCTCTTCCTTGCATAACACAGCATCACCACTAAAACTTCATTCTCAATTGAATTCAACTCACCAGTTCCATTCCAACATCATATTACTTATTCAACTTATTCACAATCCATCCTCTGTCAAATCAACAATCTCCACTGCTAATCTAGCTCAACCAATACTCAAAAATTCTTCTCATCAGCATTAATTCAACTCAATGCAGTTCAACCCATTTCTTCACAATTGCAATTAAGCAAAGATCTTCCTCCACCAGTTCTATTAGCTTCAGTTATAACACTAACTCCCCTGCACCTGTGTTTCCTCCAATCATAGTTCTATCAACATAACGTTACAACTACCTGTAGTCCCATCTCTCCTTCAAATTAACAATTCTCACAGCAGCAATAATATCACCAGACTCTATTTAAGAGTCACAGTCAATCTTATGTTATCCTTACAACTCAAACCAGTAACATCTCAATTATAATCATCCTCATCATCACTTGTTCATTGTATCTACCAACAAACCACTCATGCTCTTTACCTGCACTTCATATAAACCAAATATTATGCACACTTATAATCTGTACAAAGGTCACCAACAACTTCTTCATATCTTCACTTGTTACTTGAATTTTATCTACAATTGTAAATAACCTTCATTACCACCAGTAATTTAACCGAGCCATAACTTCTCAGAAGCAGCAACTACACCTCATATTCACAAACTCGCTAATACAGAATTATAATTCCTTGAACTCTGTAATTAAGCTTTACAGATAATCATATCCAAATCACCAATTCTTTGCTGAATCTTCTCCTATGTCAACCCAATTCATAGTAAAATCCGAATCAGGGAAAAACCCCAATCTTAGACCCTCTTCAAATCCCTAAATTCTTATTTCCTCTTTACAAAGCCCTTAATCAAAACCAAATTTCAAACACAAACATTAGCTTGAAACCACACCAGTTCTTCTTAGATTCATCACTGTTAAACCTTATGTAACTCTTCTTACTCTAATTAACAGCAAACCCCTGAAACACAACACCAAACAAACTCAATTTCATAAAGAAATTCAATCAAAACATAAATCCTAAATAGATTAACCTTTTTCTGCTTCTTCCTGTGACTAAACAACTTCAGCACCATCACCTTCATCTTCAGCCGATAGAGATAACCAGATCTACAAGAATTCTCATACAAATAAACACTTGAATCTCTGAGGTCGTATTAAACAGAAAAGAGAAGATGAAGAACAGAGAAGAAAAAGAAAGAAGAAGGAAAGAGAAAGAGAAATGAGTTTCTCTCGACATGTCTTGGTGAAGATATGGCCAACGAAAATTATAAAGGCACCAAGATAAAAGATAAGGGCAGCCATGCGGTTTAGATATAAAATGGTTATTTTCCCTTCATAATAATCCAGTGATATCTTTTTCGTCTGGTGTATGAATGACATGTTCGAGCAGTCCATTCTGCGTAACTTTTCGAGATCTATCTAGCGGTACTAGTTTTGTAACTAGATCGTTGTTAAAATTAATTACTATTAATTAACGTTCATCTCTAATTAGTTGGGTCAATAACGGCTTAGTTGTCTCGTGACTGGTCTAATAGCGTTGTCGAGCTTGAGGATCGTTACAATAAGTCTGGTTTTATTAATTGGTTCATGTTCACCTTGATTTATCAAAAGACGGAACAAAACTCATAGATTTATTCGTGGGAGACGAATTTATCTATCTTGTAGACTTTTCTGTGTGAGATAGATTTGTTTGCTAAAGTCTTCGACTTTGGGTCATATAAACTCTTGGTTGTGGGTGATATCATCTAAGGGAATCAAGTGCGCAGTATCCTACTGAGATCAGAGGCATAGGAGCATAATTGTACCTTGGATCAGTGTGAGATTGATTTGGGTTCAACTATTGTCCAGACCGAAATTAATTTGGAGTAGGCTAGTGTTTGTAGCGTCTTAATATAGTGTATGTTTAATATGGACTAGGTCCCGGGGTTTTTCTGCATTTGCGGTTTCCTCGTTAACAAAATTTTTGTGTCTGCGTTATTTCTTTTCCGCATTATATTTTGTTATATAATTGAAATAAGACAAGTTGTGCGTTGTTCAATCAATTAGAATATCCGACCTTATTGGTTGTTGATTTAAATTGATTGACACTTGGATATTGGTCTTTGGTACCATCCAAGTTATCTCTCTTTGATTAGACTCGCGAATCACTTTTGCTTGAGTAAATCAAATTGAGAGATTGAGATAATAAACTCCTTGAGTATTTTCTATTGATTGAGTCTAGTTGATTCTCTAGAAAACAACATGGAGTTGTCCATATAGATTGCTAATCGAAATATTGGATGAGGTTGTTAGACACCAGTTTTTTCAATTGGTATCAGAGCAGGCAAACACGTTCAAGACCTCATAAGTCTGTGTTTTTAGCGATCTGACTCTATGGACGGAGGTGCTATCTCAATAAATGTACCACCAATCTTCGATGGCACTAATTACTTATGGTATAAAATTGATATGCGTGCTTTTCTTCAAGCACGTGATTTCCAATCATGGGTATATATTGTTAATGGATATAATGCTCACGTTGAGGCAGTTGGAGATGTAAATGTTCCAAAGAATATTGAGGAATACACTCCTGCAGAGGTTCTTGCTTCAAAGAAAAACGCCGACGATTTGAATGCAATCATACATGCCATTACCCAAAATCTTCAGCACCATGTGTCTAATTGCACTAAGTCGCAAGAAGCCTGGGATATCTTAGCAACCGTATTTGAAGGAAATACCAGTGAAAAGGAAGCTAGGCTTCAAAACCTTAGTTCCGATTAGGAAAACATTTATATGGTAGATGAAGAAACATTTGATGAGTTTAATCACAAAGTGTCTGAAATTGTTAATGCATCTTTTGCATCGGGTAAGACTATTCCTGAAAAGGACATTGTGATGAAAATTCTCAGATCACTGCCATCTAGATACGATGCTAAGAAGCATTCCATCCTTGAGGGAAATAACCTAGATAATCTCTCCAGAAATATGCTTGTTGGAAAGCTTAAGATCTTTGATCATGAACATTCATACAAATCTAAGGATGTTGCGTTCAAAGCACTAAAGGACACTAAATTACTTAATAAAAGTAAATAAAGTGCATATGTCTAAAGATGATCACTCTGAGACAGACTCATCAGATGAAGATCTTGACAAATCATTCTCGATGATCACAAGACATTTTAAGGATCTTCTATTGAAGAGAAGTAAACGGTTCTCCAGAGATAAGCCGAAGGAATCAGTCAAACCTAATAATCGTGTTCCTCCGAAAAATAGGGATATTGAAGAAACTGATGATGAGGTTATGCCTCGGTGCTTTAAGTGTAAGGTATTTGGTCATTTTGTAAACGAGTGTCCAAATCGTAGAAAATACAATGGGAACAAAGATCTTGCAGCAACTCTTGATTAAATGTCTGACAGCTATGACTCTAATGAAGATGGAAAATCAAGTGTTGCACTTCTTGGTGAAAATATTGATTTTGATAATTGTAGCAATACACATATCAATTTTGATATTCTTTCAAAAGATAATCCAACCATTCTGGAAGAAAAAGTTGACCCTTTTCTTGGAAACTCTGTTTATAATGTTTCAGGATCCACTATGTGCCTAGCTGCTTGCACATTTCAGAAGCATGGTTACTATCCAAGTGTGACGTGCTCGTATTGTTCATTAAAAGGTTATGAACTCTCAAAGTGTTACAAGTTCAAACACAAGCAAATACACGTCAACAAACTTCAACGAAGAGCAAATCATCTAGCAAGAAAGCTTAAACTTTCTCAGAAGATCGCAAAGGTATATAAGATTTTATCTTCGTCTAAGAAGTTAGTTTCCAAGGAAAAATCAAGACCATTTGAGAAGAAAGTATGGTCAAACTGTTTTGATAGACATAAGTCTATGGATTTTCCACAAGAGGAAATTGGTGGACAAATTGTAGTTCACCACAACGCAACTTGATTGTGTTTCTCTTAAAATCTTGTCTCATGTGCCTGATCAAAAGAGACAATGATTGTGTACCTCTCAGGATTTAGGAAGAAAAAAAATCTTAGAATTTTTTTGCTTTTGTCTATCAAACAAGAAGAAAGGGTACTATCGACAATTCTACTCTTTATAGGGACAAGAGTTGATCGTCCATGAACTTGTTTTAGGTTTCGAACCCAACATTTCTTGTTTTTCTCTAAAACCTTTCTTTATCTTAAGACTACTTTTTGAGCTATTGTTAATTCCTCTCACAAACCCATACGCTTATGGAAGCTCCAAGAATGATGTCTTCTGATGAAAAAGAAGGTAATGTGATTGTTAAGCCATCAATCATGAAGGAAAAAGAAAAATCTCCATTGCCTCCAACCTTGAAAAGAAAAATAAGGAATATGAGGAATCCATGAGCTGTTCCTTCAAATTCTCAGAAGTTTTATGATGTTCTTGGAGTGTTAAAGGAGCTGCGAAAGGAGATTCAACAAAAAAAGGCTTTTGTGTATAAGACTCATGAGATTCAGAAGGCCCTGGTTCGACAACAGCAACCAAGAAGGTTCATCGATATAAACTCCTTTCTTAATGAACCTTATGTTCCCATAGTTGTTGACGACAAGGAGTTCAGGGACGATAATGAATTCTTCAAAGGTCTTAATATCTAGTAAATCTTCTATTGTTTCTCTTTTGTTTAGAAGAATAACTAGTGTTTTGGAATAGCCATTATTGTGATTACACATAGCTATATCCAATTTTTTTCATCTTCTTGTTTTTAGATTTATTGGTTTTAAATTCTAAACTTGTTTGGAATATGATGGTTGCAGTATTAATCTTTATGGTTTTATATATTGCAATATTTTGATGGGATAGGTATGTTTACGTCCGTGAACTTGATTGTCCCATATTTTGGTCAAAAGTAAAGTCGTTCGTGAATTGATATGCATATATTGATAAAAGGATGAATATACTTTTGACAAACACAAAAGTTAAGCCTATATTGTCAATTATTGATGTAAGATAGGTTAAAATATTTTGTGATTCAAGGATTATGTCTATTGTATGTCATTGTGCAAATGGTGATAGAAACATAAAATGAATCCTTGTGTTATCCATGGTATAGATCATTATTGATCCATTTTTATGTATTACCGTGAAAGCTCCATTGTGTATCTTATGTTGAGAACAATACTACTAAGTCGATTCCTTATTGGCATGGTTGGTTGTTCCATGAGATGCTATATGTTGAGCATTAAGAACTAAATTAATCAACTTGTGTGGTTATTTAGTTTGTATTCCATAAGTTTCCTTATGTTGAGTACATGTACGATTAAGGTTGTCATATCTTATGATAATCTTAGTCGGGGTTCCATAATCTCTTATGTTGATCCCAAATGAACTAAATTGATCATCTTGTGTGATTATTTAGTTAGTACTCCATAGATTTCTCTTATGTCGAGTGTGGCCAATTTAATTGATTACTCTTGTGATTAGTTTAATTGTGTATCCGGTTGGATTATTTATGGGTTTTCTTGTGAATAATCTAATCGAGTTTATTAAGTCTCCATAAGTTTACTTGTGTTGAGAATATTTAGTAAAATTAATCTTGGTTCGCTTGGGTTAGTTTGATTGAATATTTCTTGTTGGATTCCAAATTCATACATGTATGCAATTTGTTGATTCTAAAGAAATCCTTCCTTTCTTTTGAAATTAAGGTTGCTCTTGTTGTTCCTTAGGGAATGACATTTTATGGGGGAGAGTTCTTTTTAACTTGTGCTTAATTGCCAAATCTTTGTGGGGAGTGCGGCTGTGGAATATTAGAGGGGTTATCTTGCGTCTTTATAAACTCCTTGATGAATGCATTTATCTTCGTCTTTATGATTGTATCTAAATAAGATGATATACATTTACCTTTGGTCATGAAATGTCTCTTACAGAAATTTTATTAGGATCCCGTTCTTGTACCTTTGCCAATTTTATTGACAAAAAAGGGGAGAATTAATATGTAGTTCACACTACAAATACATATGGTTTTCGGATCATTATGTAAGGGGGAGTGGTTTCCATGTGAGATGGAGTATTGACTAAGGGGGAGTGAAGTATCACCATAGTATTGTTGTTGAAGTTGTGATGCAATTGGACTTTGACGCTGTGTAATAATACTATGACACTGTATAAAAATGATTGAGAACCGATGCCTTTCTCATTGTTATATCTACGGATTTTCAACAACGATGATGCTAAACTTACAACCTTTGGGATCATTGGACTACTTGGAAATGACGAAGATTTCGAGTATTGTTGAAGATTAGACATGTGGAATAGGATCTACAAATTTATTTATATATTTTTTGTATTCCATATGTATTAATAGTTTTGCCACTAAAATTGACAAAGGGGGAGATTGTTAGAGCATTTGTCGGTCGAACTCGCATGCGTTGCTATCTCAAGCATGTTTGTCAATGTTAGTGATCAAAACTATAAAGTCTTGATTTTTAGTCTACTATAGCTAAGGTCTCAGACTAGGATAGAAAGTGTAGTTGAGCTCAAGAACTCCATGGCGATCATCATACAAGACGAAGGACTACTCAAGGAACGAGTGGATCTTCATCGACTAAAAGGTATGTGAAAACTTGAACTAATCTATCATTCAAAAGTCTATCTACTCTATCTCATAATTTGAGACAAAAGTTGTTTTACTATATAGACTAAAGATATACACTTGTGACATTTCGAGCTGAGTATATCTCGCTTATATATTTCTCGAAATGTGTATTGGTAAATCTTTCGCTTTAGCCGAATTCATCTTTGACTAGTGACAAAAGTCATGTTATGTTTCAATCACTTTGGAAATTGCTCTGACGAAAACTAGTTTGTGAATAACAACTATATGACGTCCTCTGAGAATGTTTCAATGATTGAAATGAGAGTTTAGACAATATAACCACTGGGGGATATAAACATTGTTGTGGTAACACATATATGTATAAGTCCTTAGCACTTGAACCGAAGTTTGTGAACTTAGTTGATCAGATGAAAACCGGAACTTGAGCAGTCAACCAAGTCCGCGAATGTGCGCAGCTCTCGAACCCGAGAATTTTTGCTGGAGTTGTAGCTCCATTTTAGTCCGCGAACTGACGGAAGTTTTAGAACACGGAGAATTTCTGCTGGAGTTTGTGATCTCCAACCGGTTACTTGAGTCCGCGAACTTGAGTGGTTATGTCTAAAAACGATGTTCGTGAACTTATCTAAATTATCTAAGGAATGCTATTGCAATCCGTGGCTTTATAGTTCATGAATCGATTCGAGTGAATCACATCGTTTTAGATTCAATTGTGTCTTGTGTAGTACATAAGATCTCATAGCAATTGAACAACTCTCTAACTAGTTCATTTGAGTCATTTGGACTAGTTATGGTGAAGAAGAATATGGTTGATATGAAAGTTATCATTTGGCTAACCATTTGGTTGACTAATATTGAACCAACTATTGTACAGTTTGGGTATGGTTACACAAACCCAAAATCATCAAGTACATGTGTGTATGGCAAGCTAAGTTTTCGATCTAACGGTTGAAAGATATTAGATTGTATCTAATCAGGTTTTCATCTAACGGTGAATATTGAATGATGTGTTACTAAGCTAACATTAATTCCAAACCCTGATTTGAAAGACTATATAGGGTGAACTCTAGTAACTGGGAAACCTAATCCCCACACATTCTGTGTGATACTAGTTTGCTAAGATAGAGTCGATTTTCCTTTAATATTTGGTTTTCTTCTGCTAAAAAAGGGTTAACGACTTAAAGACTTCATTGGGATTGTGAAGCCAAACCGATACTACTTTTCATGTAGTTGTGTGATCTGATCTTTTTATTTCTATCATACGAGTACAATTGTAATAATTGGCTTGAGATTTCTATCACCGATAGGCAAGATATAAAAGTAATCACAAACATCTTCGTCTCATCATTTGTGATTCCGCAATATCTTTTTCCGTTGCGTCGATTAAGACTATTGTGAGGTGATTGATAAAACTGAGTTGTTCTTCGGGAATATAAGTCTGGTTTTATTGATGGGTTACTGTTCACCTTGATTTATCAAAAAACGGAACAAAACTCATAGGTTTATTCGTGGGAGATGAATTTATCTATCTTGTAGACTTTTCTGTGTGAGACAGATTTGTTTTCTAAAGTCTTCAACTTTGGGTCGTAGCAACTCTTGGTTGTGGGTGAGATCAGCTAAGGGAATCAAGTGCGCAATATCCTACTGGGATCAGAGGCGTAGGAGCATAATTGTACCTTGGATCACTGTGAGATTGATTGGGGTTCAACTACAGTTCTAACCGAAGTTAATTTGGAGTAGGCTAGTGTCTGTAGCGGTTTAATACAATATATGTTTAATTTGGACTAGGTCCCGGGGTTTTTCTGCATTTGCGGTTTCCTCGTTAACAAAAATCTGGTGTCTGCGTTATTTATTTTTCGCATTATATTTTGTTATATAATTGAAATAATACAGGTTGTGCATTATTCAATCAATTAGAATATCCGACCTTATTGGTTGTTGATTTAAATTGATTGACACTTGGATATTGGTCTTTGGTAACATCAAAGTTATCTCTCTTTGATTAGACTCGCGAATCACTTTTGCTTGAGTAAATCAAATTGAGATATTTAGATAATAAACTCCTTGAGTATTTTCTATTGATTGAATCTAGTTGATTCTCTAGAAAACAACTCGGAGTTGTCCATACAAATTTCTAATCGAAATACTGGGTGAGGTTGTTAGACCCCCGCTTTTTCACACATTAATGTGTATTCTTCTATTGTTCAAAGATATTCCTTAATATCTAAGAAGGAAGTAAATCCCAAGATCGAATTTAAATAAGTTAAGAATATTTTAATTAAGGTTTTTAATTATATATGGAAAATAAGAATTAGTAATGTGTATTTGCTAATTAAAGATTTTCCAAGGAGATTTCAATCATAAATTTGGACAGTGCATTCACAGGAATTATGAAAACTGAATTTGGGTTAATATGGAAAAATATCTTGAGAATATTTTCGGTTTTGGGAATTCCTTGGTGTCCAAACTTACTTGTCTATAAATAATTTGAGTTTGCATTTTTAGCAAACTAATCCTTCGTAACAACATACTTCCTCTTTTGTCTTTGTTGCTGGTGTAGCCGCCTATCGGAGAAAAGAGTAATCTAATTAGGTGAAATCTCTTACGTCCGCTCAGTTTAAATTTTTCTTTGGAATTGAGAAGCTCTAGTGTGTACCATTGGTGGGAAACTAGATATTGCGGTTTATCTTTAGTTTTCATATTGTTTTGATTGACTAACGGTGGTTGAACTTTGATTGCACCTAGTTTGTTTATGCTTGAGAATCTTCTCTTCTGATATAAGATTCACTCAAACTAGTTCAAGGTTTCGACATGGATCTTTAGACTGTTGTTAGATCTAAAGACGATCTTGTGAGAATCCATTGTTAACATACTCCGTTTTATGCGTGATTGATCACAGGAGATTCAAGTAGTTATGTGCAGGTGTTTATTGAAGATCTAAGAAGATTTGAAGACAAGGAAGAGATAGAAGATTTCAGACTTGGTTTTGTAATTTTGGTGTGCACAATACTTGTTTTGGTAAAATAGGATCCAATTAATAATCAGTTTATCCTTGTGGTAGATTAGATTGATTAATTGAGAAGATCGGCATCAACATAGTTCTTTGGATTAAGAGTGTTGATTGGCTTAATATTAACGATTACCTTTTGGTGATTGAACATAAGATAAATCTTGGAACCTGGCAACGGAGTTTATGTTAAGATAAACAGAAGAGCCTTTGTGCAACTCATATCACTTGGTTGAAGAGAGTTGATACCAAACAGATTTGTTGTTCCTTTACTATTTGGAATACGAACCAAAGGAATTGGTCCAAGTATGTAACTTGTTTACAGGTTGGAGGCGTGGGAATACAGACGGAACTAGGTGAACTATAGGTTTAGTTGCTTGGTCTCAACTATACGAAGTTGGTTTATTTTGTATAGTGGCTTAATCCTGAGAGTATTCAATTCTGGACTAGGTTATGGGATTTTTCTGCATTTGGGGTTTCTTCGTTAACAAAATCTAGCTGTGTCATTTACTTTATATTTCCGTATTATAATTGTTTTATTATAATTAAAGTAAATTGCAAAAACATATTAATTCCTATTTACTTGATACGTGAATCCTATTAAGTTTGGTTAAGTCCGAACCTTTGTATCAAGTAAACATACTTCGTTGTTGTATTGTCTCGATCTCGTATCCATAGAAGATCACACGAAGTGTGAACCTATATTTTGCATTGTCTCGACTCAGTCTATAAACAATCACTTTCAGAGAAAGGACTTATAGGAAGGAAAAGTTTTATCTTTAGGTATATTTGGGTACCCTCGCCTTTTCAGAATGCATGTCCTAAGAAGCGCAGATGTAAGGTAACCAGGCTCCACCAGCTCATATTTTGTACCCTACAAATTTTAGGCCAAGGCAAGGGAACAAAAATAAGAAAGATCAAGGAAATCCAACAAATATGACGGTTGATTTTAAGAATAGCAATAAAAATTCAGAAGAAAATCAAATAATTTATGATGTTTGGATTATCGTATATGCAATTACTCAACCACCACCGTTGAATGCACTGCAGGGATAGGAGCATTGCACCAAGATAAATAATTTATTAGCCAAACATATATGTAACTTTCAGAAACATGAAACTTATTGTTGAACATCTTCGGGAGCTCATTAATCCAAGTAATTCAAGTGGTCAACAAACTCCCTATACTTTGTCAAGTAACGAAAAATTTAAACCAAAATGGTGGAAGATTTTGAGGATGAAGTAAACACGTGATATTTTAGATAAGTGGATCAATCGAAGCATTCGAATTTGATCTCTTCCCAACATAGCTTGGAGATAGTCAAATGGACATTGATTATTTTGGGGCTAGTCATGCATCTAACTAATGCCATAATCAAACAAGAATACCTACAAGGTTTAACATGCTATTGTTCAGTTATATCTACATAAACCCATAAGGTACAACTTGTTAGTCCAGTAAATGGTCAAATTTATTGAATTTTATCATGTATATATATATATATATATACACATATGAAGTATCAGCTGGAATCCAAATATTAACTTCACTTCTATGTATCTCTGGTATACCTCAGGCATCCCAAAATCATTTTGAATATATGTTCATATAATAATTAACCAGCAAGGCATACAATTATTTTGAACATCTGTTAACACTAATTAACAAACTCAGTTCAGTATTCTACATTACAGAAACAAAACCGATTCTCATAAGATCTTTATCAAGCCTAACAGCCAAAGCCAAGAGCATAGTAATCTTCAACCACCAAACAAAACCTATAAAATGGACAACCACCATCAACAACACATACGACCTAACCTAAAAACAAAAAGCACCATAATAACAACAACTTAATTTAAAACCTTCATTTAATCAAGGAAAACCCAAAATCAAAAAGAGAAGAAAAGTTCAAAACTCATTCTTCAACAAATCACTTCAACAACATCAGTAGAGTTGAGTTCTGTATGAACCCTTTTGTTTATCACAGAACTGAAGTCATATTATAGTTTAAACATTACAAAAACATAATTTTCAGCTATAAAAAAAAACTAATTGCTACAAATTACCAAATACAAAAAATTACTCAATTTCAACAAATCCTTAAATATATTATTTTGAATCTAAACAAATAAATCTCAAAAAAATACTGAGAAATAAAATAAAATTTCTACAACTAGGAACTTACATCAGCAAGGCCATCGAAATCAGGTAGACATATTTTCTTCTTTTAACAAGGGAAAATGAATCGAAAAACAAAAATTAAAGAAGGATTCTGATATATTGTTTCCTCTTCGATTCAAACTATTATTCTTTAGATCCGTGTGTTTATATCTACTTTGAATTGTTACTGAGAAATAATAATTCTACGGTTTCTTTGATTTTGAGCGGAAAAACTTCGTAAGGCACTGATGAAGGTTATGAAAGAAAAAATTTATTCGGGTTTGCAGAGTTGAAGAGATACGGATATGAGGAAGGGGAAATAAGTTATTTCAGGTCTGTAGAGTTGAAGAGAGAAAGAGATGAGCGAGGGGAAAGAGGGGAAAGTGGAAAGAGGAAATAAAGATAAGTGAAAGGGGATATAAGGATATAGATCATTTTCTGTCCTAGAAAATCGTGTCACATAATTAACCATGTTCATCGGTCGTGATGTCGGTAATCTTCGAGGGTTAAAATAGTAATTAATCAACGACCAACTTTAGCTGCTCATGAATTTTATTTATTTATTTTTTAGATCAATGACCGTCTTGACCGGTCAATGGTCCGTTGACCGTCTACGAGGGTCACGGTTGTGGGTTGAAAATACCCCATTTTCCACTAGTGATTCCACGAAATCTTACCTATGAATGGTTGGATTCATCGTTCTTACGAAGTTTATGACTTATAGTAGTCAACTCGTGGCCATATTTCAAGCTCGGAGCCAATTTATTTCTCGAAGTCTCCCGAAAAGGGTTTGTTTAAGGTTTTAGAGAATATTCCAATGGAATCTTACCTATGAATGGTTGGATTCATCGTTCTTACATAGTTTCCGAGTTATAGTAGTCAACTCGCGGACAGGTTTCGAGCTCGGAGCCATTTTCTTTCTCGAAGTCGCCAGAAAAGGGTTTGTTTAAGGTTTCGGAGAATATTCTGATAGAATCTTACATATGAATGGTTGGATTCATCGTTCTTACGAAGTTTCAACCTTATAGTAGTCAACTCGCGGCCAGGTTTCGAGCTCGGAGCAACTTTCTTTCTCGAAGTCGCCATAAAAGGGTTTGTTTAAGGTTTCAGAGAATATTCCATGGAATCTTACCTATGAATGGTTAGATTCATCGTTCTTATCAAGTTTTCGACTAAGTTTGAATTCATAACCCTCCTGGAGATTCTTGGTTCATATTTTGTATGTCGTTATACCACATTAGAAGTTCGAATCAACATCGAGATTCATATTTATCGATTTCGATAATGTATCATGCTAAGTTTGAAGTCAGAACCCTCCGAAGCTTCTTTCTAGTTCATAGTTTGTATACACTTATACCACATTTGAAGTTCGAGTCGACATTGAGCTTCATATTTATCGATTTCAATGATGTGTCATGCTAAGTTTGAAGTTTGAAACAGAACATAATATTTTGGTGAATTTTTTCCACACTTGACTTGGTGGATTATAATTCATTTATATACATATTATTACATTACTCTAAAAAGAGTTTGATTTACAATGAATGAGAATAAGTAGAATACGGTGATTGAGGCATTGACTAAGGCATGGCAGAGATAATATCTTGCAGCTGTAATGTAGGAGGATCAGCAACAATTATGCCATTGATTAAGGCTTTGCAGCTGTATCCTTAACATCCCCTCTCAAGTTGTGCATGAGTTTGACGAATGTTCAACTTGTCGCGTAGAAGATTAAAACGTGAAATAACTAACCCTTTCGTAAAAATGCCAGCAAACTGATCTTTTGTGGAGATGAACTTCACTTCTAATTGTTTACGAGCCACCCTTTCCCTTACAAAGTGATAGTCTATCTCAATATGTTTCATACGAGCATGAAACACATGATTAGCAGTTAAGTACGTGTCTCCCAAATTGTCGCACCATAATAACGGAGGATGAACATGCATGCCCAATTCTTTTAGCAGAGACTGAAGACACATTAACTCTGAGTTAGCAATGGCTATTCCTTTATATTCAGCTTCAATACTCGATTTTGAAACAGTATTTTGCTTCCTTTCACTCCACGATACAAGATTACATCCAAAGTAGATAGCATATCCACTTGTAGATCTCCTGTCATCCAAACTTCCATCCCAGTCCGAGTTAGAATAAGCATATAGTCGTATGTATGATGATTTGGTTAACACTAAGCCATAGTGAATTATATGCTTTAAGTATCTCAAAATCCACTTCACTAACTCCCAGTACTCTTCATATGGATCAGTCATGTATTGCCATACTTTATTGACAGCTACAACAACATCTGGACGCGTAAGATGCAGATATTGCAATGCTCCACAGACACTGCGATAGAATGTTGGGTCTTCATATCTTTTGGTACCTTGTTTGGTGATTTTGGCATTCACTGCAAGAGGAGTAGTTATTGGTTTTTCTCCATCCATCTTTGTACGCTTGAGAAGATATGAGATATATTTATGCTGACTGAATACTATAGAACTTCCTTGTTTGACAACTTCTACTCCTAAGAAGTAATTTAATTCACCAAGTTCTTTGACTGCAAACACAGAATTCAGATCATGAATAAGAGTTGTAATAATTGACGGATTGGAACCTGTTAAGATGATAACATCAACATATATAAGCACATATGTAACTCCAACATTTGATTGTTGTATGAACAAAGAACTATCAGCCACTGAACCCTTGAAACCCAAATCAGTAAGATGTGTTCTAATCCTTGAATACCAGGTACGTGGTGCCTGCTTTAGACCATATATTGATTTGTTCAGTTTGCATACATGATTGGGAAAATCTGGATCTACATAGCCAGCATGTTGTTTCATAAACACATCTTCTGTCAGTACGCCATGTAAGAAGGAATTTTGAACATCTAGTTGACGCATATTCCAGACATGTGATACTGTAATCGAAAGAACAAGACGTATAGTGCTTGGCTTTATTACCGAACTGAATGTTTCTGCATGATCAAATCCTTCTCGCTGGTTGAATCCTTTTGCTACTAGCCGTGCTTTTCGTCTATCAATCTTTCCATCTGGTTTTTGTTTCACTCGAAAAACCCATTTTGAGCCAATTACATTCATCCACTTCTCATATAGAACCAAACTCCAAGTTCCATTGCAAATATGAGAATTGATTTCATCATCCATAGGAGGCCTCCATTCAGGATCTTTGGACGCTTTGTTGTAGCATGATGGAACCATAAATTCTGGTAATTTTAAAGGATATTTGGTAGAAGTTAAGCATAACTTGTTAATTGGCTTCCTAATACCATCTCTTTCTCTTGTAACCATGGAATGTTGCTGAGGTGGTAGATGAGATGGAGCACTTGAACTGCCAACAGCAACTGTACTATGAGCTACATTATTAGTGACTTGAACTGAACTTGAAGGTAAGGTTTCACCTGGTGACTGCAAAGTATCATTAGATGGTATATGATCTTGAAGTGTAGGTTCAGTTTGCACTTGTGGAATTGTAATAGGTATAATAATAGGTGAAGGAGATGACAAAGTGGATGATGTGAGAATCTTAGTAGATGGTACGTAATTTTGAGATTCAAAGGAACATACATGTTGTTTGGAAGCAAATAGGAAGCTTATTTTTTCAAATTTGACGTGTCGAGAGATGTAGAGTTTATTGGTTGGCACATGAAGGCATAGATACCCTTTGTGTGCATCATTGTATCCAATAAATACACAAGGAAGAGACCTTTGTTCGAGTTTGTTTGCTACATAAGGCCTGAGATATGGATAACATAGACAACCATATACCTTAAGGAAGGAAAAATCTGGTTTATTGTTATATAGAAGTTCTAAAGGGAATTTAGAATCATACTGTGAACCTGGGATTCGATTTATGAGATAAAATGTTATTGTGAATGCATCTAACCAGTATGACTTTGGCATAGAGGCATGGAAAATAAGAGATAGACCAGACTCAGTGATGTGCCTAATGCGACGTTCTGCAAGGCCATTTTGGGTTGAAGTGTGGGGGCATGATAATCTATGTATGACTCCTGAGCTATTGAAAAATGATGTAAATTTCTTGTATTCTCCTCTATTATCCGACTGAAAAACTTTCATTTTGTGATCAGTTTGATTTTCTATCAACTTTTTGAACTGTATAAATACTGGTAATGCATCTGACTTCCTAGTTAGTGGATAAATCCAAGTATAGTGAGAGAAAACGTCAAGTAAAAGCAAATAATAACGATATCCATTTCTTGAAATGGTTGGGGATACCCATAAATCAGAAACCACTAAGCTTGGAGGCTTATCAAAGTTTATAAATTAATAGGAAATGGAAGTTTGTGACTCTTGATTACATGACAGGAATGACAAAATTCAAACTTTGTATTCGATACTGGAAGGGAAAAATTCTTGATAACTCGGAAGACAGTTCGTAGCATTGGATGACCTAAATGTTGATGCCAGATAGGTATTGTAGGTGAAACAAGAGAAGTTGGTGAAGGTTTGCTGATCTCTCGAACACCGTCAAACATGTAGAGCCCATTTTTACTCCTACCACACAATAATATTGCTTTGGTGTGGAGATCCTTTACAAGAAAGAAACTAGAGTGAAATTCAAAATAAACCTCATTATCTTGACAGAATTTTGAAACTGAGAGTAAGTTGGTTTTAATCTCGGGAACATGTAGAATATTTGAAAGATGAAATGAGTGATTATTGTGAGAAAAAGAGGCATTACCAATATGCTCAATGTGAAGTGCATTACTATTTCCAACTCGAACTTGTTCAGTTCCATTATATTCATGACATATGTCAAGATTGTTGAGATTTGCAGTCAAGTGGTGTGTAGCACCTGAGTTAGTTACCCAATTGTTCTATGTTGCTCCACCAGGTAAGGCTAAGTATGAAGCTGGTTGGAGTTTCTTGGTAGAAGGTTTATCTTCCTTGTAGCGAAACCAACAAAATTTGGCACTATGGTTCTTCCTTTTGCAGATCTGACAACGTCCTTCTTCTTGTTCTTGTGGACTGTTGGAATGATTATTGAATCTTGGTTTTCTTTGTTGTTGCTGTTGTGGACGAAATCCTTGATTTTTCCTTTGTTCAGTTCCTTGAGTGGATCTTGGAGATGATGAAGAGACAATGTTTTCTATTGGCTATTGCAATGTTTACAAATGTTTTTCAAGTATCATATCATATGAGAGTAGATGCGCATAGAATGCATCCATATCTAACTTTTCAATAGTGCTTAGAGAATTCACAATCACATCATATGCTTGATCTAGTCCACCGAGTATGTACTCCTGCATATCAGCTTCATCCAGTGCACTTCCTGATGCTGCAAGAGCATCAAACAATTATTTAGATTTTTGAGAAATATTCATCCATAGAGTTATTACCTTTTTTAAGACCATGAAGTTGTCTTTTTAGGTTCATCAGATGTGCTCTAGTTTTAGGAGCATATCGTTTCTCCAAAGCATCCCAAACCTCCTTTGAGGAGGTTAAACCAGAAACTCGACCTAGGACTCCTTCAGTAAGAGATGATAATATCCACCCTAAGAGGATTTGATCTTGTTCCTCAAATTTGGTATATGCAGGATTTGTATTTTCTGGTGATTCTGGTTCTATGCAGGAATAGTTGGTGATGGTTTTTTGCAAGTTCCATTCACATAACCCTCTAGTCGATACCAAAACAGAACACAATATTTTGGTGAACATTTTCCACACTTGACTTGGTGGATTATAATTCATTTATATACAGGTTATTACATTACTCTAAAAAGAGTTTGATTTACAATGAATGGGAATAAGTAGAATACGGTGATTGAGGCATTGACTAAGGCATGGTAGAGATAATATCTTGCAGCTGTAATATAGTAGGATTAGCAATAATTACGCCATTGATTAAGGATTTGAAGCTGTATCCTTAACATTCTGAACCCTCCCGGAGCTTCTGGGTTCATAGTGTATATGTCGTTATACCATTTGAAGTTTGAATCAACACCTAAGTTTCATATATATCGATTTAGGTAACATATCCTTATAAGTTTGAAGACACAACCCTCCCGGAGATTATTGGTTCATAGTTTGTATGTCGTTATACTACATTTAAAGTTCAAATCGACACTGAGATTCATATATATCGATTTCGTTGATGCATCATGCTAAGTTTGAAGTCTGAACCCTCCCATAGCTTCTTGGTTCATAGATGTTTAAAAGGAGAGGGTACCCAAATATACCTCAAGCTAAAACTTTTCCTTCCTATAAGTCCTTTCTCCGAAAGTGATTGTCTATGGATTCGAGATCGAGACAATACAACAACGAAATATGTTTACTTGATACAAATGTTCGGACTTAACCAAACACAATAGGATTCACGTATCAATTAAATAGGAATTAACGTTTACTTTAATTATAATAAAACAAGTATAATGTGGAAATATAAAGTAAATGACACAGCAAGATTTTGTTAAGGAGGAAACCGCAAATACAGAAAAACCCCGGAACCTAGTACAGAATTGAATACTCTCAGGATTAAGCCGCTATACAAAATAAACCAACTTTGTATAGTTGAGACCAGCAACTAAACCTATAGTTCACCTATTTCCGTCTGTATTCCCACGCTTCCAACCTGTGAACAAGTCACGTACTTGGACCAATTCCTTTGGTTCGTATTCCAAACAGTAAAGGAACAACAAATCTATTTGGTATCAACTCTCTTCAACCAAGTGATATGAGATGCGCAAAGGTTCCATTGTTTATCTTAACATAAACTCCTTTACCAGGTTCCAAGATCTATCTTATGTTCAATCACCAAAAGGTAATCGTTAAGATTAATCCAATCAATACCTCTAATCCCAAGGAAATGTGTTGATGCCGATCTTCTCAACTATTCTATCAAAATACCCAAAGGATAAATCAATTTTAGTTGGATCCTATGTTACCCAAACAATTATTGTGCACACCAAAGATTATAAAACCAAGTCAGAAATCTTCTATCTCTTCTTTGTCTTCAAATATTCTTAGATCTTCAATAAACACCTGCACACAACTACTTGAATCTCTTGTGATCAATCACACACAGAACAAAGTCTGTTAATAATGGATTATCACAAGATCGTCTTTAGATTTAACAACAGTCTAAAGATCCATGTCGAAACCTTAAACTAGTTTGAGTGAATCTTATATCAGAAGAGAAGATTCTCAAGCATAAACAAACTAGGTGCAATCAAAGTTCAACCACCGTTAGTCAATCAAATCAATATGAAAACTAAATATAAATCGCAATATCTAGTTTCATACCAACGGGTCGCTTTTAGACACATTTTTGTGTCTGATTTGTCTTCAATGTTCTGTATTGTTAGTGCTCGATTTGGACTAATATTATGTTCTTGTGTTTGGATTGGTGTTTTTGGAGAAATACACTTGTGTGGAAAAAGTTGCTCGAAAAGTGCTTTTTTGGACCCCCAGAGGAGATTTGCTAAACAGACCCCCTTTTCGGATAAGGGGCACCACAACCTCAGATGAACACCTTCTATTTACACTCCACAGACGGATAAGGGGAAACCCTTTTTCCTTCATTTGAATTCAGAATTTGGCGGGAGAAAATGGTGTCAGATTAAGGTTTGGGTTTTGGAAGTGTTCTAGAGAGACTAAATGGCTGAAACTTTTGGGGAAGAATTTTTTTGTCCTAACAGAGATGGTATGGGCTTTAGAATCGATTATATTTGGCTGGATGATCATTTCAAAGTGAAACATGGAAGAACAAGTTTGGTGGGAAACTTCAGTTTGAAGAATTGGTTTCTACGTGAATTCCAGCCAGGAATTAGGAAGAGAATCGGTCCGAGTTTTTCACTGGATTTTCTTTAGAATAAGTTGTTCCACCAAAAAAGGGAAGGTATGTGTTTTAGAAACACGGAAAAAGGAAGATTATGTGTGTTTGAACCAAAATAGGCAGCTTGAGGATATCTCGGGATTATAGCTATATATTTGGGAAAAATACATGAGGCGACACGAATTTGACTCAATCTGTTATGAGTTTTTATCGTGTTTGGTTGGAGTATGACTGCAACAGATGCGTGAAGGAGAAGAATAAGGAAATATTTTCCACGGCGGGCTATAAAGAATAATTCCGAGTTATGACGAGATTATGAGGATTTATTCCCGGTCCAATTGGGTATTTAAAGGATGTTGGAATCACAAAAGGGGGAATAAAGAGAGGGGGGATATACATCAGAGAGGTGCAGAGAGCAGAAATCACGAGTTGCAGTGAAACTTCTGCTGCTGCTGCTGAAGAAACAGACGAAGAACATAATGCTGTTAGGAATTGTCGTTCATGAATAGTCATCTTTTGTATCTTTAACGGTGTCTTTGTAACGGCCGCTGGGTGTTGCAAAATCCCGGTTTAGGCTAGTTCTTCTCTTTTTAACCATTGTACACACTTTTTGAGCAATATAAAAATCATTTGAGAGTGTCTACCACATGAAGAGCTAGACCCCATCACTGGGGCGACAGAGGAAGCTGTATTTCATCCTTGGGTAATTTAATTAATTCCTTATTTACTTTTTGTACCGATTTTAAATGATTTATGATTTCTATTAATCAATTGTTATCTTGTTTGATAGTGTATGCTTAGTATAAGGTGCTTTTGATACACTATGCTTGTAATTTACAATTGATGTTTTACAAAATCTATTTTGGCAAAGAATAGAGTTAATATTTCTTGTGTTTGGAGCTATAATTTCCTAGGATTAATTTCTGAACCACTTGAATATGAAGAACAGTGAAATCCCGAGTCCCAATGAATTCTTCATCCCGTGACATATTTTGTATTTAATTTCTTATTTTTAGTATTTTTATATTTAAGCCTAGAATCAATCTCAACAATGTCTGAGTGAACGACAACCTTTTCTTACCCCTTCCTACAACATTTTTGAGATCACGTCAATTTTTGGCTCTGCCGACGCGGACTTGTGTATAGATTTGTTTATATGTTTTATTATTTTTATTCCTTTTTACGCGTTTTGGTATTTTCTGTTTGCTTTCAGATTCGAAGCTAAGCTAAAGAAAAAGTGAAAGTGCTGAAAAGAAAGGCAAATCCCGTAAAGGAAAGAAAAGTGGAATCCAAATGGTGTGAAGAAGAAGATTTTGTAAATAATTATTTTCTTTTATTTTATTTTTAGAAACTGTAATTAAGAATATATTTTTGTAATCTTTTATTTTTGGACATTTTTATTTTATTTTTTATTTTTTTGGACATTGGACATTGGACTTTATTTTTAAAACCCTAAGGAAGGGTTATTTTAAATATAAACTGCACAGGGAAGGACGACACTTACGATACTGTCTCGGCCCCTCGGGTTCGTACACTGACATAGGAGTCAGTGGACCGAGTCGACTTCAACGGTTCATCCCCCATCTGGAATGGGAGATAAGAATTCTAAACACTCGCAAATCCCTTGTCAGCGGGTTTACTGGATGATTTTGTATGCATATATGTTGAGGTCTTGAATACGGCTGCTTTAATTTCCTAGTAAAGGGCAAGGACTGGCCATACAAGATAAGGGTTCGAATTTCATCACCGTTCTCTTCTTGCCCGCCTTAGGAAAAAGATATCAAACGCGAACCTAAGCTTAAAATTTTGACTATAACGAGACCGATAGGGTAACGAGCTTAATAGGAAAGTCATTCAAAAAATATTGGTTACTATTTTAAGCATACTTCGAAGCTCATGATGGTTTCTGCGAGTTGAATGCATGACTGCACCGCCTTATAATGCGGTGAGGCCTTCGGTATCAAAGCTCCACGCAGCTTCCCTCGACTCTATTCAACTTACTTTAACTCGGATTATTCCAGAGGGGTTTGCTTAAATTGTAACGAATTCCCTTTCGAAGGATTAGAAGCTGGTCTAGAAACAATCTAAGTGGAGCCATCATGCTTTTTGTTCGCTATAAATCAGTAGGTTTGTTGTGGTCGAGTCAACCTTGTTTGTACTTGTGTAGAATTCCCTTGCAGTTAGGATATCAAACTGGTATTATAATAGCCATCAAAATGAATATGAATATCCAATTGAACAATATGGACATCACTATTTCTATGACCATAGTGTGAATAGTAGATGGGAACGCCAATCTTTTGAAGGTTATGGCCCATACCATGGTGATCCCAATTACTATCCACATGCCCACCGGTCATACAAGAAAAATTTCTATAATTCCTCTTCTCTAGATGAAGCACGTAAGATACTTGAGTCAATGCGTAAGTTACTTGAGTCGACACATAAGTTAGCGAACACAGTTGACTTAGTTATGGACGAAAGAACTATAACGGTGAGTGAAACTTCTTTAGAAGATAACCTCAGGAAGTTAGATGAGTCAACATGTAAGTTAACTGAGTCAACACGTGAGTTTCCTGAGTCAACACGTAGGTTAGAGTTAGAGACTGAAGAAATAATTGCTCGAATTACTCTTGATTGCTAATACATTCTTTTCAATATCACCAGTGAAAATGAGGACAAATTTTATAATCAGGATGACAAGGTTAGAATTGGTAACACTACTTGTTTAGATGAGGTTCAATAATTTTCATGTTATTATAGTGATGATCATGATGTGGATAGTACTGATGAAGAATCTGAAGTTTTTAGGCATAGTGATCAGGAATTTGTTACTCCAATTGAGCTTTATAATGATAGTAATATTTATGGTTTAAATCCAAATAATTTTAATAATTATTCACATATTCAAAAGGACGAGGATTTGACTAGAGATACCCCTGTTTTAGACGATGTAGTATTTCCTTTTGACTACGAATGCGATAAAGGTTTAGAGGAACGAGTTTATTCTGAGAATATTGTTTTAGATTCCAATGATTTAGAAACTATAATCTTAGATGAAGAAGATAAACTTGTAGAGCTTTTAAATGTGAGTGAGGATGTATCACCTGAGTATAACCTACAAGAAGCAATTGACCATTTTTAGGATTCTGATGATCTAGAAATTATGGAAATTGTAGCTAGTCTATTTATAAACACCCAAAATTCTAAGTTTGGGGGTGATTATGATTCTCCGTGTGCCTTACCTTTAGATCTTATAGAGATCCCTCACGTGGGACTTGATATATTTTCCTCAACCATTGTGCTAGATTACCTTCATACTAGCTCTCCTGAACCTAGTAATGCCCATAAAGAAGTTCAGTTGTTAGAAACCCATCCTCTGGTTGATGTGGTTTACCCAGACTATGATACCCAGATTGATTTTGTTTTCCCACCAAATATTTTTCAACCAATTGTGGGAACGTATAAGTTTCAGATGTGTCAATTATTAAGTTTTGAGACTAAACCTAATTACTTTAGGAGATTAGGGTCGACACATTTGCCTAAGGAAGACCACCTCTTTAATTGTGGTCAGCTGTGTGAGTCAAATATGATTGACTTAGAGGATCCCCAATTATTAAGGTTATTGCTATGTGCTTCTAAGTTCCTACTTGAGTATTTCCAGACTCTACAACCTGATCTTAAGAAACCTTCTTTTGAGGAAGTCCATCCCATGAAAACATTTTATTTAGACCCTTTTATAGAGCCTGAACCCGAACCACAACTAGATGTAGTTGTCTTAAACAAAAAATTAGATAAGGGTATGTTCAGTATCTTTATGGTCTGTTGTAATTTCCTCTTCCTTTGGATAACACTTTTTGATCCAGATGACCCGCAATTATTCCGGTTGCTGCTATATGATTCTTCGAGGTGACTAATCTCTTCCATTGTCTGGCTGAAGACTTTAAACTTAGCACTTCTTGGGAGGTAACCCAATACTCATGCAACACGGTAATATCTTTCCTTACTCTTTTCTTCAAGTGGTAACAGTTTCCACTTGTTCATGCTTTTAATTTCATCTTTAGAACATTGAGGACAATGTTAGATTTAAGTTTGGGGGTATGGGAGAAAAAATTTAGTTGCAATTCAAATAAATAAACTCTAGAGTCTAGAAATTTATGCTTATTAAGGATAACACTAACCAATCTAAGTTGATGGAAGAATTTTGGTTGTAGGAGTTGAGGAAACAATCTGATTAGATGGCAACATCTAAAGAGTCTATTCATAAAATCACAGAGCTCAGGTGTTAGAAAAAGAAAACATGGTAGTTTTGCCATATCCTCGTGATGGAAACATCGAAAGAATCCTGATCACTTTTTTTTTCTTTCTTTTTACCATTGCGAGGGTGAAATAGAGTGACTGAGACAAAAAAAAAAACTGAGACCAGACCACTAGACCAACCGGAATAAATACAATAAAGTTGACCACTGGTACCCTTGTATATGCCAGCTGAGTTGACCTAGATTATTGACCACTGGTTCCCTTGTATATGCCAGTGTGTTGATATTAGTCCAGACCAGTATCTAAGTCCATTAGGATAGGTTCACCTTAGTCAACATCATCCACGTTTTTCTCTACATCCATCTTCTTAATCTATCCATGTTATTGGTTGAATCCGGTTTATGATGTCCAGAAACTATCTGAGTAGAGATCTGTCACTTTATATGAATTTTAGTATGCTTGAGTGCAAACTCATCTATAGAAATTGGAATTTCGCATCAGGGTACTTCCTCCTGTAGTCAATAAGTATGCCAACCAAGGAGATTCTTTAGTGTTTTCCAAGTTTCTGCGTAGATATCTAGGGTCTGGGGTAAAGGTTTTGTGGGTACACCTATGGTAAACCCTCTGGAGACAACACTCAGCCACTAGGGCCACCTAGCGGTTTAAAGGCTTGCTGCACGTGCTAAGTGTAGTCATTTTATTTTCTAGATTAGATTTCCTTGGGACTAGCAAATAATAAGTTTGGGGGTATTTGTTAGACACATTTTTGTGTCTGATTTGTCTTCAATGTTCTGTATTGTTAGTGCTCGATTTGGACTAATATTGTGTTTTTGTGTTTGGATATGTGTTTTTGAAGAAATACACTTGTGTGGAAAAAGTTGCTAGAAAAGTGCTTTTTGGACCCTCAGAGGAGATTTGCTAAACGGACCCCCTTTTCGGAAAAGGGGAAACACAATTTATAAGGGGCACCTCAGATGATCACATGCTATTTACACTCCACAGACGGATAAGGGGCAACCCTTTCTTCTTCATTTGAATTCATAATTTGGCGGGGAAAAATGGTGTCAGATTAAGGTTTGGATTTTGGAAGTGTTCTAGAGAGACTAAATGGCTGAAACTTTTGGGGGAAAATTATTTTGTCCTAACAGAGATGGTATAGGCTTTAGAATCGATTATATTTGGCTGATTGATCAGTTCGAAGCGAAACATGGAAGAACAAGTTTGGCGGGAAACTTCAGTTTGAATAATTGGTTTCTACGTGAATTTCAGCCAGAAATTAGGAAAAGAATCGGTTCGAGTTTTTCACTAGATTTGCTTTAGAATGAGCTGTTCCACCAAAACAGGGAAGGTATATGTTTTAGAAACGCGGAAAAAGGAAGATTATGTGTGTTTGAACCAAAACAGGCAGCTTGAGGATATCTCGGGATTATAGGTATATCTTTGGGAAGAATACATGAGGCGACACGAATTTGACTCAATCTGTTATGAATTTTTGTCATGTTTGGTTGGAGTATGAATGCAACAGATGCGTGAAGGAGAAGAATAAGGAAATATTTTCCACTGCTGGCAGTGAAGAATAATTCCAAGTTATGACGAGATTATAAGGAGTTATGAGGATTTATTCCCGGTCCAATTGGGTATTTAAAGGCTGCTGGAATCACAAAAGGGGGAATGAAGAGAGGGGGGATATACATCAGAGAGATGCAGAGAGCAGAAATCACGAGTTGCAGTGAAACTTCTGCTGCTGCTGCTGAAGAAACAGACGAAGAACATAATGCTGTTAGGAATTATCGTTCATGAATAATAATCTTTTGTATCTTTAAACGACAATTCTTCTGCGACACAAAAGAGATATTGTTCTTTGTAAACACTTGTAACAGTGTCTTTTTAACAACCGCTGGGTGTTGCAAAATCCCGATTTAGGCTAGTTATTCTCTTTTTAACCATTGTACACACTTTTTGAGCAATATAAAAATCATTTGAGAGTGTCTACCACATGAGGAGCTAGACCCCATCACTGGAACGATGGAGGAAGTTGTATTTCATCTTTGGGTAATTTAATTAATTCCTTATTTACTTTTTGCACCGATTTTAAATGATTTATGATTTCTATTAATCAATTGTTATCTTGTTTGATAGTGTATGCTTAGTCTTAGGTGATTTTGATAAACTATGCTTGTAATTTACAATTGATATTTTACGAAATCTATTTTGGCAAAGAATAGAGTTAATATTTCTTGTGTTTGGAGCTATAATTGCCTAGGATTAATTTCTGAACCACTTGACTATGAAGAACAGTGAAATCCTGAGTCCCGGTGAATTCATCATCCCGTGACATATTTTGTATATAATTTCTTATTTTTAGTATTTTTATATTTAATCCTAGAATCAATCTCAACAAAGTCAGAGTGAACGACAACCTTTTCTTACCACTTTCTACAACATTATTGAGATCACATCAGTCGCGCTAGAGATTCTCAATCCCAAAGAAGACTTTAAATTGAGCGGCCGTAAGAGATTTCACCTAATTAGATTACTCTCCTCTCTGATAGGCGGCTTCACCAGTAACTATACAACAGAGAAAGTTTACTGTCACGAAGGAGTAGTTTGCTAGAAATGCAAACTCAAAGTATTTATAGACAAGGAAGTTTGGACACCAAGAAATTTCCAAAACAGAAAATATTCTCAAGATATTTTTCCATATTAACCCAAATTCGGTTTTCATAATTCCTGTGTATGCACTATCCAAATATAATGATCGAAATCTCCTTGGTAAATCTTTAACTAGCAAATGCACATTACTAATTCTTTTTTTCCATATATAATTAAAAACCTTAATTAAAATATTCTTAACTTATTTAAATTTGATCTTGAGATTTACTTCCTTCTTAGATGTTAATGAATATCTTTGAACAATAAAAGAATACACATTAATGTGTGTGTTCAAAGTGTGTCGATATCTTACTCTTGCAAGTTCTTTTTCATACTTACTCACTTGAAACCGATTTACCACACTTCCAAACAAGTTTAGAATTGGTTCATCTGACTTTCAAGAACTATATTGATTGATCAAGTACCGCTCAGTCACAAACCATGGTTGTAACGGTTCTACAAAAACAAGTTTCGATTTTACCTCCATGTGAGTACTGTGCATAGTCACACTAGATTACCAAAATTCGGCTGACTAGGTACTAGGATCGATTCCCCACATATATTTGGTATCTAACTTTTATGCACTGCACATGTCCATAGGATCGGTTCCCCCTTGCCTAAAAACGTGTTTCACATGTTCATAGGATCGGTTCCCCTTTCTTCTATAAACCTTGATGCACCTCATACAAGGATCGGTTCCCCCTTGTGATGTACCTCTTTATAGGATCGGTTCCCCTTTCCCAAATTTAGTCAGACACTCACAAACCCGATCATACCCCAGGTGATTACTTAAAATCGGTTTCACTAATAAAAGTCATACCAATACATCAGGCCTTATGTGAATAGTTTTACCAAGAACACAAACAAGTCATAAGCGGTTATACTAATCACACATATTGGTCGTTCATAAGATTTGCAATGAAGAACAGCCTCAATAACGCCTGGTGATTTCCTTTTCGGTTCACAACACTGTTGGTACCCTTAATATTCTACCCAAAAAATGGGCTAATTTAGGCCTACAAAGTTTCTCCTATTGGCTAAGAAGGGTTCATTGGGCCTAGAGTGTTTCCTTTGGTTAGAAAAGTTTAGCAAACTAGGATTTACAAAGGCTTCATGTGCAAACCCATGTGCAACAAACTAAGATAGACCTCGCTATTAAACACTCAACTCACAATCCCATGAGAAAGAACTCCAAGTTGGGATAAAAAGTTATACATAAGCACTCCACGTCACCAATTCCTAGCCAAACAGCAAGTGACACGTCAGCATGTATGATACGTCAGCAAAGTGCCACATCAGCAGAGGTAATGACGTGGCATATGACACGTCAGCGGAAAGGTTCCACGTCTGCATGAATGATGACGTGGCAGGTGAATCCGTTAGTAGAAACGATGACGTGGAAGGTGACACGTCTGCAGAAAGGGTGCCATGTCAGCGGAACGGGTGCCACGTCAATAGGGGTGATGATGTGGAAAACCACATGTCGGCGTTATGGACGATCAACAAATTCCATTATAACATCGTCACTAACGGCGTCAGCATATACCCAGCATATTCCGATAAATGTTAACGGAGTCATCATTTTCTGTTTCGTTTAACGCCGTTACTAACTGCGTCAGCATATTCCAAATGGTGATGGAATATTCCTTCGCAGACGTCATCATGACGTCACTCCGACTGGCAACTATGACGGACTACGACGGCCAGAGCCGGCGGCTACAACGAGCGGCAATCGACTGCGATTAATCGTCATTGGGGATTAATCGGCTGTGAGTGAATCTATTTATGTGCAGCACGATGCAGTCTAATTCCATAGCCCTCAGATCATTCCATCCCATTCTGTTTTCCTAACGGATTTCTGCGCCCCACTGTAGGCTTAACTTCTAGAGCATTCCAGCAGGCATGCAAGGGTCAGTTATTCTAGAGCCATGCAGTCATCAAAGATGGCCAGTTATAGCATGCAGGGCCAGTTATGGTAGGGAGACATGCAGTGGCAGTTATGACAGGGAGGCATGCAAGGGACATCCATTACAGTAGGCATGAAGGGTCAATTATTGCAATTCATGCCTACATCTAAGATGAAAATTTGTAATATATAAATGGACAGTTTACAACCAAAAAGGTATGCAATCACAAAAACTCCAGTGAAAAATTCTAAACTAACTTGAGCATCGGAGGGTTTTTTGTAGGTACCCCTCTTTTTTCTCCATAATTCAATTGAAGGTTGAGGCAGCAGATCGATTATCAGCAAGTTCATCAAACAAATTTTTGTGTTTGAGGTAGAAGTAATTTTACTTACAAACAAACATATATCATGAACTTACTTCCTTAAAACACATGTAAAAACATTGTTTCCTAGGATGAAATCCTCACCTCATACCCATACATAATCACAATAGCATTCATACGATTATGTCGATGTCTCATATACAAAGTTTAATGGTTAAGCAAGAAACTTTATAATGTATTCCTTAATACTATGTCTATCTAGAGTGTTCATGCTTCACAATTTTATGTTTTCAATATGCACGACTTGAAAGATACGTTAGGGAATGAAACAGTTCAAGTCAAATATCACTAACCTCAAGTTGAAGGATGATGTTGTGGTTGTAGCTCCGTACTTCTTCACTTCTTCAAGTCTTCGCAATACTTGTAATGTCTCACCCTAATACTTTCAAGCTAACCTATACAAAGTTGACTCTATTACATTTAAATCAAGCGACTTTTAAATGAATTTTTGCTCACTAAAATATGACAACCAAACTTGACATACCAACGCTTGGTGGGTTCAACCGAGCTATGCTCTAATAATATCCCCCTTTGTCAATATTAGTGACAAAACTCTTACAATCATATGGATAAACAAATTACAATAATTCATTACACATACGCTTGATTCCCAAATTCAACAACACATAACCCGCATTCATTCAATCCTTAAAATGCAGCAGTGGCATTATAATAACAAAGCTCATACTCCCCCTAAAGGTGAGATAGGTAGATTTTCAATCCGCATGTCTTTGTTATCCCAATCATATGATATGTTACTCCATTTTAGTCTGTGCTTTTCCTCATTCTTTAGATAAACGTTTCAAGCACCATTGTCCTCTTCCCTAGTGACACCAATCAACATAAAATTGAAACCAACATCACTTGTTTACTCTATATATTTAAAGAGTTTTGAACTCCAAATATGTTGGTTTGATTGTAGTTGATGGATAAATCTAATCAGTTTGCTTGATTATCTCAAGATAAAACTTAATTTCACGAAATTAAAACCAATATTATTATTTTTTGTACAAAAAACGTGATAGACAAATGCAGTTTTAAGTGACCATATAGAATAACAGTTGGCCAATTACTCCTTGATCTCATTCACCTGATATTAGAGAGAGAAATAGTCTTATTTTCGTGTTCAGGGAGGAAAATAAGAGCGATGAATGGTCCCCACATATAGATTGGCAAACTCATAGTAATATGTAACTTTTTATTTATGGAAACCGATAGCCAATTTTCTAGAAATCGAGCAAGTATATACTTAACTGATAGAAACTACAATTAACAAGGAAAACTTAAATTTTTTCCAAACCTTTGTCATTGATCTTGTTTCAATTATTTTTATAAATCTACCCAAAACCCGCCGCTTTCACATGATGATCCTCCCTTTTGGATTAACAAGGGAACCGTTTTGTGTGGACGGTTTTGGAGTAGTTTTGGGTTCAACCGAGCTATGCTCTAATAGTTTTTATGTTTCTTGAATCTACGAGTGTGAACTAAAGCTACTTCATGACCTGTATGAATAGTCAAAATTACTTCGTGACTAGTCGAAATTCAAACCGGAAGCACAAAAAGAAAGCACAAAAACACAAAGAAACACACCAATTATCGAATTCACTTCCTATTTTTCAGCTTCATTCTTATAAATTTTTTGGATTTTTTTATATGAGAATGTCGATAACAATGTCCTAAATTTATTAAATTTTTTTTTTTGATTTTTGTTCATATCAAAAGTTGATAATTAAACCGAATACATAGTTTATACTAGCACAAAAAGAAACACACAAGCTTCTCAATCCGTATGAGCATCCTAAAGAGAATCTACACCGTCCCATGATTTATGCAATCCGTATGACCTCCTTATCTACGGTCCATAGTATTTTTGACTTATCTACACAAAAGGAGAGAGAGAGAAAACCTCTACCCATTCTCTGTCTCTCTCTGCAAACCCTAATTTCTCCCCTTTCCCCACTCTAAACCTTCATCTTATAACGCTAAATCACTCTCAGAAACTCCAATTTCATAACCCTAAATCTCCAGTTTCTTACTCATATTGTTTCTTGTTCTCAAACGCAACCACATTATTATTGCACACTCATATTGGGTTCCGCAATCTTATCCAAAAGTCATTAATAAATCATTTGTGAATGTTTTACATGTGATATTGTTTCAAAACGTGAATATTCGTAAACCAAACTTTTTGACACGAAAAATTTGTATGTAAGGCTGGGTCTAATGGTACGCCAAGATTCAAGCTTCTCACTGGATCCACGTCACCAAAACTCAACGCCTGGGCGCAGTGGGGATCCAAGATTCCTAGGCGATACGTTGTTTGAATACGGTGTTTGAAGAAGCGCGGCACGCACTTAGAAATGGGGTGTCGTTGAATCTCGTCTGTTTTACGGTATATTTCCGATCATTTTTTAGGTCATTTTCCTCTTCATCCCTGCACAGTCCCAACTTCCTAACATACATCTAATTGAATCCATAGTCAGGCAACTTCATTCATTCTTCTTCTCTGAATCACAACATTGTTCTTCACCTTTATCACCCACCAAAACCCTAACAAATTCAATTGAAACTATCACAATCTACAGCAGCAGATTCTCAATCAACATCAAACCCATCTCTTATTTCACAATCTCCATCAATTACAGAGACCAAACACCACCATAGCTTCGCTCAACATCTTCTCTATCTTGATTTCTCGATCTCAATTCCATCTTCTCTGTTCAATCTCAGCTGCAAACCATCTTCATCACTTCGAACACAAATTCATCCCTAAAAGTCCTCCATTTAACGATTCGGTCCAAACCCATCTCTTACTTTACTGATTTATCATCCTGAATCAACTCCCTCTCTGTTCATCAATTAATACCCTTTGAATCTCCTTCTCGTCTTCTCGAAATGATGGCAAAACTCATCAGTCTTGTTATTGGAAGCAAACCACACTACAGATCAATCAACTCCGGTCTTGAGCCCTCAATTTCATCTCTGTGGTCTCTCGGTTTTAGTAGCAGCATCCATTGTTCTTCCCAGTCTCAGATGTGTAAATGAACGGCGCGCGGAAGAATATTTCAGTATAATATTCGCTGATACGCAGTTTCTAAATGGGTATGATGCTTTTTTGGTACGTAGTTTGAAACCGCGTATCTGGGTTATTTCCATCTTGGATCAAAGCAAATCGCAACACTCTCTGGAAATCAGCCTAACAGTGATCAAATAAACGACACTTCTATAGAATTAATCTTGAATGTTGGATCTATCGTAACTCGTAAGGACTGTTTATGACGTCGATCAACTCACCCATTCCTTCTGATATGAACGTAGACCAACCAATCTGGATCATACCAGCTGGTTAGGGTCAAAATCCAATGGGTAAGAGCATTGTGGCGTACCCGAAACTATAGTTGGGTCGACAAAATTTAAAAGAAAGGTCGTCCGTGCATGGCTGCTGAGGGCAGCGGCCGACTCATTCAATAATTCAAAATTATTGGAGTGGGGTCAGCAGACCCTGTTTTCCCCTACCACACACGTGTTGACAATGTTCACAGAGAGATGCCCATGGGTTTTACTGATGGAGAATAAGAACTATCAAAGGTGTGAGTTAGAGATGGAGATGGAAATATCAGCTGTTGAATCACATCCAATGAAAGGGGGAACTGGTCAGCACAGTTACGTCCAGAATTCATCTCTTCAGGTGCACATTTGTTCTTTCTCCGTTTTCCTATAGTCCGCATATCTTATATCCATTGCCTTGTGTTTGTTGCTTCCGATCGTTTTGAGCTTGTTTTTTTCTTATTTCCCGCAGAAACGTGGCATTGATCTTTCACGAGGGATGATAAAAGAAGAAATTGCTAAAGAATTCAATGTCGAAAACCAACTAATAAACAACCCAAACACCACCTTTCGCATTGTTGATTTGGGTTGTTCGGTGGGATCCAATAGTCTCGTCTCTGTTAATGCCATAATCGAAGCCATTGATCTTAAATTTGAATCATATTTTCAAGGGCTAGAACTAAAGCAAACTGCAACACCTGAGTTTCAAGTATATTTTAATGACATTGCATCAAACGATTTTAACACTCTATTTGTGTCGATTCCTTTAGAAAAGCGTTACTTTGCAGCAGGTGTACCGGGTTCATTCTACGGCCGTTTGTTTCCTCGAGCTTCCCTTCATTTCGTTAATTCATCTACTGCACTTCATTGGCTCTCTAGAGTTCCGAAAGGGCCGGCAGGTGATATCAACTCAGAATGGAATAAAGGCAGGATACATTATAGTAATGCTCCAGATGAGGTCTTTCAAGCTTACTCAGCTCAATATGTTATGGACATGGAAGCTTTTCTTCTTGCTCGTGGACACGAGATTGTCTGTGGTGGACTGATGTTTATTTTGGTTCCAGCTATCGCTGACGAAACATTACTTTCTCAAACAAGTTCTTTTTTACTTTTGGATGTTTTGGGATCCTGTCTTGTGGAATTGGCAAAAATGGTAACCATCTTTAGATACTATCTCCTACAAGTGTGTGCATGGTCTAAGGCTTACATAACTTGACATCAGATGGAAATTAACATCAATTAGTTTGTTGCGTGCAGGGAATTGTGGATGAAGCTAAAGTGGATTCCTTCAACATGCCATGGTACTTAACATCACCAAAGCAAGTGAAACAATTAGTAGAGAGAACTGGGTGTTTCACAATAAAAAGATTGGAGAGATTGGAAACAGTGTTTCCACCAGCAAGTGGTGCACAAGTACTTACTAACCATACGAGAGCTGCAAGTGAAGAAATATTCAAGCAACACTTTGGGTTCAGTGATGATGATTTAGACAAATTGTTTGATCTTTACTCCAAAAGACTTGTTGATCCTCTCTCGATCTTTACTCAATCAGAAGACAAGTCTTTTCAAATGTTTCTTGTTCTCAAACGCAATAACAATATTATTGCACAGTAATGCAAACATTATGGTTGTATTCATCTTTTAGCTGAGAAATCCCTTGGGTTACAGTATATAACTTTTAGAGAGAGCTCTGCGAATCGGGACGACTCGGCGATAAAAATCGGTGACAACTCGTTCATTGATTTCGTGGATTTCTTGGATTCTGCTCTTATTTCCGATTTTCTTCAGGTGAATTTCCATTAACTCAGATGATTGGTGTTGATTTTAAACGTCTTTACGCTGATTATTATGCCTGAAAACTTAAATTCTGGTGGATCTGGTTTTCCATCTAATTCAAAAAAAAATAGTTCTGATTTTGTGTCTTCATCAATGAATTCTGAGGATCCTCCTTCTATGTTTATACCTGATGATGTAATCGAAGAAAGTTTAAAAGAATGGAAATTTAGCTTGATCGGGAGACTTGATTTTGTTAAACTGAAGATGAATATTGCAGCAAAATTATTGAAACAACAATGGGCAATTAAAGGGTCTCTACAATTTATTCCTCTGGGAAAAGTTTTTTATCATCAAGTTAGATAATGAAGAAGATAGAAACCTTATTTGGAAAGGATTATGGATGGTGGAAGAACAAACTTTAAAATTGCGACCATGGGAAACGAATTTTAATCCTGAATCACAGAAAACTTCTTCAGCCTTTGTATGGGTTACTTTTCCAGGTTTAAGCATTGAATATTGGAAAGAGAGCATTCTCCTAAAGATGGGAAACAAATTAAGGAGAGTTGTCAAAGTTGATGAAGTCACATTAAAGAGAGAAATTGGATATTATGCCAGTGTTTTGGTTGAATTTTATTTTTCTAAGTATATTCCCAGTAAAGTGGTTGTACAATCCAAGTATGGAAAATTTGAACAAACAATTCAAATATTGAAGAAGCCTAAATTCTGTAATCACTGCTCAGTTGTGGGTCATCTAACTGCTGAATGTTGAGTTAAAATAAGTGAAGCTTCTGAAAAACAAAATGAAGTTATGCTTGAGAAGCCAAAGAAACAGTGGAGGAAAAAAGTTGGACAAACTCAAATTGGGTTTGATATATGTTTCCCCCAAGTTGAGAATGAAGTAGAGCATATAATTTATCATATTCATGACCATATTTTAAGTGATAATGATGAAGCTGAGGTAATAATTCCTCATTCTCAAGGTGATACATCATCTGGGAGATTTCACATTTTGCAAAACCAGACTGGGGAATTCAGGGGTTCTATTACCTCCCTTGTAGAATTTCAACTCTTTCAGTGGATAAAATAATTACAATAGTTTCAAGTGCTCTACCAATAAACAATGTAGTAAACATTCATCTTGCCATGGGTCCTTCAGCAATTCAACATCAAAATGAAACTACAAATGTTCAAAAGAAGATGAAGACTGTGTTTATGAGAAATATATTGATGCTGCATCAATTCATTCTAATACTTCTTCTGCATCTACTTCTGGTTCTAAGAATGAGGGTGATATTATTCCAGAAAGACCCAAAGTTGGGAAAAAAACCAAATGTGACAACAAGAAATCAAGCTGCTAGTTTAATTTCAAATTTTAGTAAAAATGGACAAGGTAAGAGAAGTACTTTATCTTCTCATCCACCTCCTAAATGGAAGTCCTATATTGGAACATAAGAGGCCTGAGGAGAACAAAGGCTAAAGACAAGTTAAGAAAAATAGTTAAATCTTTTTGTCCTTCTTTAGTTATTTTAACTGAACCAAAAGTATGGGCTTCTTCAAAATTCATAAAAAAACTAAGGCTCCAAGGTATGCATTATAATCTTATTCATAATTCAGGTGATGGAAATAAAGGTAATATTTGGATTCTATGGAGCTCTTCAATAAATACTCCAAAGATCTTATCAAGTATAAGACAAGCAATAACAGTGGAAGTTGGTGATACTATAATTACATGTGTTCATGCTGCCTCACTCACAATCAACAGAAAAGAACTATGGCAAGAAATGGAGAATTTAAGTACTTTGAATAAACCATGGCTTGTCATAGGTGATTTCAATACAATAACAAGTGTAGAAAAAAAAAAAAGGAGGTCTCATTCCTCTTTCAATCTCAATAAGAGAATTCAATGAATGTTTAAATAATTGTGGACTCATCCAAGCTCCAAAAACTGGTTTGGAGTTCTCCTGGTGCAATAACAGAGCAGGTAAAAAAAAAAAATCTTTGTAACCTAGATAGAGAAGTTTTTACTGATAAATAGCTGGATTTATATCCTAGTTGGGGCTACAAAGTAGGAGTGAGAAGTATTTCAGATCATGGAATTCTTTATAGAGAAAATGCTGATATTCCCAAACACAAAAATATTCCATTTAGAACTTTAAAGGTTTGGAAATCTCATCCTGACTTCTTGCAGCAGATTCAAGCCTCTTGGAATGCTATGATAAGAGGTAATCCAATCTTTATATATATTCATGAGTAAGTTAAAAAATTCAAAAAAAAGATATTCAAGTTTGGAATTGGAATACCTTTGGTGATGTTACAAAAAAATTGAAGCAAGCTGAGGAGCAAGTTCTGCAATCTACATTGTTATCTGAAAAAAATCCAGAAAATATAGTTGTATTAAATGATTTAGTAACTGCAAGAGGGAAACAAGAGATTCTTGTGGAGCAACAAAAAGAAATAAATCAGCAGAAATCAAGAGTTAACTGGCTAAAACAAGGAGCTTCAAATTCTAACTTATTTTATATAAATATGAAACTAACACAGACTCAAAATGCAATAACTGAATTGGAAGATGAACATGGCAATATAGTTGTTAATCAACAGAAGATTGCAGATATTCTTATCATCCATTTTGAAGAGAAATTTAAATTCCAAGAAGTAAGTTATAAACAAGACTTTTTCCAAGACATACCACCTTTGGTGAGTGAAGCAGAAAATATATTCCTAGATGTTATTCCATCTGATGAAGAAGTAAAAAAAAAAACATCCTTTGATCTTGACCCAGATAGTGCCCCTGGACCAGATGGGTTTGCATGGTGGTTTTATAAATATGCTTGGGAAATAATGGGGAAGGACTTAACAAAAGATATTCAGTATTGCTGGAGAAGTGGATTCATTCCAACAGGATTTAATGCAAATTTCTTATTACTTCTTCCAAAAGTTAAAAATGCAAAAAAAGGAAACTGGTCAGTTTAGACCAATTGGTTTAATGAACTTCAGTTTTAAAGTGATTACAAAAATTATAACATCCAGATTTGGAAGCTTAATCCAAAAAATAGTATCCCCTCAACATGGTGCATTCATAAAAGGCAGAAACATTCAAGAACAAATTGTGCTTGCCTCAGAATTGGTGAATGAACTTGAAATTAAAAGAAGAGGTGGAATTTTGGGAATGAAGCTGGACATCTCTCAAGCTTATGATTCACTCAGTTGAGAGTTTTTATTTCAAGTAATGAGGAATTTTGGTTTTTCAGAAAAAGGAATTACTTGGCTTCATACCTTGCTAAAATTTGCAAGAATATCAGTTTTGTTGAATGGTGGTCTTGTGGGGTATTTTCAAGTAGGGAGGGGACTCAGACAAGGTGACCCATTATCCCCTCTTGTATTTTTAATAGATGAAGATTTACTTAGCAGAGCAATTTCAAGAATGATTCAGTCAAGACAGCTTCAACCTATGATAGCAAGAAATGGTGCCCAACCATCCCATTTTTATTTTTTTTTGAAGATGACATATTCTTGTTCTGCAATGGTGACAAAAGGAATTTTAAAAAACTAGCAGCAGTACTCAAAGAATACAAAGAAGCTTCAGGTCAAATCTTCAATCTAACCAAGAGCAAATGTTTCATTGGAGGCACTAGTGACCTGAGAAAACAACAAATAGCTGATGAATGCAACTTTCAAAATTTCCGTATAAGTACTTGGGAGTAATGCTAAATCCAGGAAGAATCAAATCTCAACATGTCTGGAAATGTGTGGAACAAATACAAGCAAGTTTGGCTGGTTGGATGGGTAAGCTCTTATCATTTCAATAAAGACTGATATTAGTTAAACATGTGCTTTGCAGCATCCCAATCTACAATATGTCAGTTTATAAATGGCCACAAAGAGTTCTCCAGGAGTGTGAACAAATTATAAGAAATTTTCTTTGGTCAAGAGATCCTACAAAGAAAAAGAGTATTACACTAAAATGGGACAAAGTATGTTCTCCATTTGAGGAAGGAGGTCTTGGTTTGAGAAGATTAGAAATTATGAATAAAGCACTTCTTATGAAGCTTTGGTGGAAAATACTGAATAGTAAAGAAGAATGGGCAAGGTACTTCCAAGAAAAATTCATAAATAAGAATGGTGTATGGTTTGGGTATTATAAAAAATCTTCTATACTTTCAGGATTGAAATGGATTTAAGAAGATGTGAAGAAATTCACAAGATAGATAGTGGGTAATGGTGAAAATATTTCAGTTTGGAATGATACATGGATAAAAGAAAGGCCATTGTGTGAATTATTTCCAGAAAATATATATCTTAATCAATTCCCTGATATGAAAGTTGCTGACTTAATAATTGAAGGTGAATGGGTCATGCCTACTGAACTCTTGGAGATGATATCTATTAATGAGTTGCATGTGATAAATATGGTGGAAGACAGAAGAATCTGGAGTGGCACAATTACAGGGGAATTCACTGTCTCTTCAGCTGTGGAATGTATCAGAATAAAGTACCCTAAAGTGAGTTGGGCATCTCAGGTATGGAATCACTCAGTGCACCCTAGTGTTTCAAGTAATATTTGGAAAATTATTAGAAACATTTGTCCCACAGATGAAAAAATGAAAACCAGAAAATTCCAACTAGCTTCAAGATGTAGTTTTTGTAAAAGAGCTGAGGAAACTTTACATCATATTCTGTGGAACTGCAACTATGGTGAAATAATTTGGAACTTGTTAGGAGGGATATTCAATTTCAAAAATCCAAGATCTTTTGAAGAAGTATTTAATCCAACAAAAAATAAAAGCCCAGCAATAGGTGAAATTTGGAGAAATACTGCTTTTATAACCCTCAAAGAATTGTGGTTTCAAAGAAACAGAAGTGTGTATGAGGGTGAAGCTTTCAATGTGCATAACATAAAGCCAAGAGTCTTAAAGCTAACTACAGAATGTGATGTGAGAATGAAGAAAGTTATGTGGAACACAGTTTATGACTTGCAAATTTTAAAATACTTTGGTCTGAAATGTAGAAAGGTCAAAACTTGTATTATCCAAGAAATTTATTTCAAGCTTCCACAGGAAAACCAACTGCTGATATGTTGTGATGGAGCTTCAAGAGGTAATCCAGGGTGTTCAGGATATGGAGTAATAGCTAGAAATGATAAAGGAGATGTAGTAATAGCAATTGAAGGTGGTTTGGGGGTGGCAACAAATTTCTGTGCAAAAATTATGGCAGTCTTGTGTGCAGGAGAATGGGCAATACACAATGGCTTCAGAGGACTCCTTTTCAGCTCTGATTCAAAGGCAGTAATAGTAGCTTTCAAAAATGCAAAGGTCCCTTGGTTTGCACTCTCAAGATGGGAAAGAATATGTAATTCTGTCAGTAAATGGGACTTCATTCATAACTACAGGGAAGTGAACTTTTCAGCTAATGACTTAGCAAAAAGGGGAGCAAATCTACAGAGAGGTGAATAGAAAATCTACTCCAGTAAACCACCTTTCCTTCTAAACATTGAAAATGAAAACCAAAAGTACTATAGGAGAATTTAAGTTGTAATTTTCTCATTTTCTTTTGTTTTTTGATTTTTGCTCTTATTGTATCCTTAGTAATTTTGGTTTCTTTTGGTTTTTAATAAAATTATTACTTAGCAAGAAAAAAAAAGCTGAGAAATCCCTTCATTTGCATCATTATTGGACAGTAGTAGACCAAACATTATGACTGTGTTAATCGGTTTGCTGCTGTTGATAGCTTAATTTCAACCGTTGCGGTTCTAGAAGTTGAACTACTCGTAGACATTATCAAAATTATATTCATACCATACTGCAATATCGAAAATTGACTTCATTTTTGCCAAAGCCAACCATGTCATACAGAAATTTCCAACATGTCAAAATAGCGAGGAGGGCACTTTGCTCATCTTTCTTCATTTCTTAATCCTGACATTTATGAAATTATGCATATCCAAGATACTGACAGTTGTGCGACACATTTGCAAGTTCCACTGCCAATATGAACTGCAAATTTGAGAAAGAGCCAGAGGGATATGAATCTGACTCGAGATCTGGATGACTCAGATAGGATGCCAATATCACAATAGCCCCTAGCTCAAAACTGCGGCGCTTTTAACACAATTCCCCTCTACGTTTTCACCTCTTCGCCTCTTTGGTGGTTGTTTTATTTTAGGTTTTCATTCTTCCTCTCTACAGTCAGTAGTAGAGAGAAGTTTCTCTGCAAGTTCCGGAAAGTGTCTCTTCGGAAATTAGAACCAAAATTCGAAGCCATGACAGGTATGAATCAAACCCTAATCTCTACTCCAAATTTGATTTCTAGTATCTTTTTCCCAAATTTCCTTTTTGAATTTGTAAATTAGTTCTGAGTTTGTGGAGTTTTTGGATTGTTTGATTGTATAGACTATGCTCAAGAACAAGAGATGGAAATTGAAGCTTTACAAGCTATCCTCATGGATGAATTTGAAGGTTTGTTTGTGAATCTCAATCATATCTATACATCTTTTCCTCCTGTTTACTTTACGACCTTAATCGAACGCCAGAGAGATTTTGTTTACAGAATTCAATGTTTTTATTATCAGAAATTGATGCTAGTGACAGTGGATTAAACACATCCAATCGTTGCTTCCAGATAACAATCTCTCCACAAGTAAGATTTTTGTTACATTCTTATTTAATATTTATGTTGGGCATATAGAAGTGAACCCTGAATCTGCTTACATGTTTGGGTTTTCTGGTGATCAGGAAGAAGATGATGACGAGACATCTAAAGGTATGACAGTATTGCTGATAAAAAGATTGGAAAGAAGAAACACCCATTAAACATTTTAATTTAGTGATGTCGTATTTTGGTTGTTAATTCGTTCATTATGTATGCTGTTCATTATTACAAACACACGCCTTCAAGTTAACATTTTTTTACTGTAGTTCTATTGGCTTTAGTTTTTGCTCACACCGAAAAGTACCCAGATGAACCACCACTGCTGCACGTGAAAAGGTTGGTAAACAACATATCGTTTTGATTCTCTACTTATAAAGACCTGCTCCTGTAGTACATTGTCTCCTGCTAGTGTTTCATAGTCGAAAAGTCTGCTGTTTCAGATTATGGCCAATTGAAATACCATTGACTATTTTTATATGGGCCGTCTATGTGGTCGAGTTACTTTTAGGACCTCGGGTATGTCGTTGTGATTTTTCTTGTGTAATGTTCTGATAAGATGAAGGAGAAGTGGATAACCCTGAATCTCCTACTATTTGGCGAATGATAAGGCTGGTAAACATACATATCGTTATGATTCTCTACATAAAGACCTGTCCTGTAGCATATTGTCTTCGCTTAGTCTTTCATAGTCGAACACTCTACTGTTGCTGATTATGGTCAATTGAAATACCATTGACTATTTTATATGGGCCATTTATATTTGGTCGAGATACCTTTAGGACCTCGAGTATGTCTTTGTGGTTTTTGGGGAATCATGTTATTGGTTACTTCGTTTTGATTACATTGATGCATCTTTTGTTGGTGGCTACCTTTTTAATGGGCCAAATCCAAATTGACCTGATGATCCTCACAAAATTATTCACCTCTCACTGAGTATATTCATTCTCACTCACCTACTAGCAAACAATGAGTGATTATTTTCATGCAAGGTATTGTGGATTCCATATTTTTTTCAGTTCTGCAAGTGTTATCTGACCATTCGGTAGTCAGTCATCAAATGTATATCTGTACCCAAGTTGCTCAACTTGTAAAGTAAATTATCCGATCTAATCTACCCATAACCCATGTACAAAACACTAAATATTGTTAAGTACTTCTCAGTCGGAATCCCCGTCTTGGCTATCCTTGTTGTATTTACTTTTTTGGCTTCTTATTATGCCCCCTACCTAGATTGGTTCAAACAATTAAGCTATTCCGGGTTTATTTTGTGCAGTTTAAAAGGAATATCGTTAGAGCATCTCCAGGCGTTAAAACAAAAGCTTGAGGAAGAGGTAAATCTCTTAGGCATTAACTAATTTTTATATTATATCTATGTATTCTCAGAAACAAATTGTCTTAATTGTTTTTGATTGAACTTCTACCTGATTAAACTGAGGCCTAGAACCAGTTTTCATTAGGAACAAGTACTGTAGTTTCTCAATTTGAAAATAGCTCGATCTTGATGATTTTCTTCTGCTCTTTCTCTTTTCTTTCATATTTGCTGAAGCTGATTCTATTTATTTATAATGCCGTGTTGTGGTGTAACTAAACCAATTTGTTCATGCTTATATGTAACTAATTTCTAATTAGATGTAACTCATGTAAGGACACTTATACTTACATTGTCTCCCATAGTTTGTGGATGTAACTAATTAAGGAAAATGTTGCTTCATGTGCATCTTGGTTTAACATAAGTGTTTCAACTATTTAAAATACTCCAAAGGAACTTATCAAGTAAATATATTTGCATCATCAGTTTTTTGCTGTGTTCATCTTCTATCAAATTAAAAAACAACTGCAGTTAAAAATGTTTGACCCACTTTTGTGTTATTTAGGCATCCGAAAATCTTGGCATGGCTATGATCTATACTCTCATATCATCGGCGAAAGAGTGGCTGGATGAAACATTCCGTCAAGTTGTGGTTGAGGAAGTAGTGGAGACAACTAAAGATGATGTACGCTAATTTAATTTGTTACTACTTTATGATATGTTCTGTACACTGAAGGTGTTCTGGTTATTATTTATTTTTGTATAACGGTTTTTTGTCTAGGTAATAATGTGATTTTGTGGGGCTCTCTGGTACAACAATACCATGGGTTGGTTATGGTAACTTGCATTTTGTCAATTTACTTTTTTCTTTGACAATTTTTTTCAGGTAATTATACCACATGGAGATGCAGTGACAGTCCAGACATTTGTTGCTTGGAGAGAACGTTTTGAAGCAGAACTGGCGCTAGAGCGAGCCAAGTAAGATGCCTCACTTGTTCAACCAAACATGCCAAGCTCATTTAATTTTATTTCTAATTCTGGGCTGCTCAATTTTTTTGATGGCACACGAGTTTTTGGTATCTCAATTACAAATCTTAATATTCTTCATGAACAATTGTTATATACTTTCAGGCTAATGCCTGAATCTGCGCTCACGACAACCAAGGAGAAGAAGCTTACTGGGCGAGAGTGGTTTGAAAGAGTAATATTCGTCTCCCAACTTTTTTTCTTATTACAATGGTTGAATTTTTCTGAAGGTTTCTTGAACTAAATTTAAAGGAAGCAATCTTTCATTTTGTCTCTTGTAGAAAGGTGCCTCGCAAATTGCTGATGAGTCTGAAGATGAGGATGACGAAGATATCGACTTTGACGATGAGGACTTCGAAGGTGAATTTTTCGTTTTGCTTTCATCATTTCTTACTTCACATTGGCAGACTTTCAACATTTCATATCTGATTTTTCTTAACTTCATTGTTGGCAGATGATGAAGAAGATATGCTTAAACATTATTTGGACGAGTCAGATGTTTCCTCTCATTCTCAGAGGAGATCTGAGTGAACTGTGATAGACTGAGAGGGCTTACTTGGTATTTGAATTTTGGTTTTCCTATTTACCATCCCTGTTCTGTCTAAATTCCATCCAATCTCCGATTGCTTAAAAAATTATAGTGTTGGTAACCATAGCCCAGTTTTATTATTTTCTTTCATATGCATCTCTTTTTAAACCGTCACTAAATTTCTTAGCACCCTCTTATTTTGCCTGGCGAGATTGGGGTATACCCAGATTAATTGGGGTATACCCAATAAGACAAAATAAGCCACCCCTTAACTTAGATTTTTCTAAATGGCTAAAATGTCCCCACAATTATTAACTCTAATTTAACTAAAATTATTAGATTAGTTAAATTAATTAGATTAGTTAGTTGATTTAGTTATATGTTGGGTTTTAGAAATCATTTAGAGAGAGAATTAGTATGAAGTAGTAGAGGAGGTTTTTTTTTTTTTTGGGGGGGGGGGGGAGGTAGGGTTTTTGTGAAATTTGTGATATGAGTGATTCAAATCCTGATTTTGAAGTGGGGGAGCCTTCTAACTTTCCTCCTACACATGAGTACTTGTATGATGATCTACTAGACCATGATCGAATGGATTATTTGCATGATCCTCACTTTTATTTTCCTCAAACTCAAGATGGGTATGGAAGTGATGAATGTCTCGAGCCAAACGTAGAGTCCAATGACCAAGAAGAAGATAATGGAGCTGCAAGTAATCAGGTAGACAACCTAAGTAGTGAAGATTGTGATTTTTCCATGCAAATGATCGATTTTTTTTCCACTTCAGCTGTTCAGGGTCGGCAAGGTCAACGCTTGTCGATCATGGTGGCCATAAAGGCCGGCGTGGTTTTACTTTGCCGAAAATGCCGACTTTTCATGACCAGTACCACGCCGGCAGTGTATAAACTTTTAACCTTGCCGACTTCTATTTTTTTGAAACACAGGAGCCATTACTTGAAAATTCTTACGCCGGCATTTTCAAGTTTTAAGACAATCTTACTGTTCCTATGTCGGCATTGTTTATATTCCCTTACGTCTTCGTCCTTTTTTTGCCGGAAGTGTTTTATATGTCGATCATGCCGACCGTGGTAATACATATTAACTACACTTTTGATGTTTTGTAGATTGTGGCATTGGTACCTATGGCGGATCAGCCTCAAACTCATAAAATTAGGGGTCCCGATACTTCCGAACATTATGCTAATGATTTGGAATGGAAGGATAAAAAGGACGCGGTAAATTGGATTGTTGAGAAAGCAAAAGAGAAGATGTGCGTTCTAGTAAAAAACACCCAACAAAAATCTACGCGGTTTGAAATGGTATGCGAGTGTTATGGATCGCCGGACGAAAGTCACAAGAGAAAGGGTTATGTGTATGATAAGAAGACGACTAGGGTGTACAAGACGAAGTCTAAGAAGTGTGAATGCCCATTCAAGATTATTTTTGGGAGGAAAGAAGAAATCGATAGCATGTGGAACATGAGTAGAGTTGATGTTGGTTGGCATAACCATAAAGATCCGCAAAGTCTTGTTGGGCACTGTCAAGTTGCCAAGTTGAAACCGCACGAGTTCGAACAAGTAAGAACAAGTTGGGGAATTAAACCAAGCAAGCTCCTTCGTAGGTTCAAGAGGGACGACCCGCATAACCTCTCTTCATTGTCTACAATTTATGCGGCTAAGGCAACCATTAAAAGAATTGAATGGGATGGAAGAAAGGTGATGGAAGAATCACAATGGTTGGCACACAAATACAACTACACGGTGAGACACCATAAGTCACCGGATGGGAAGGTGGATCGTATTTTTCTTGCGCACCCCGATATGATTCAATTGGCGCGTTGCTTTTACCAAGTTTTGTTCATGGATTGTACTTATAAGACGAATAGGTACAACATGCCTTTGTTGAACATTGTAGGACAAACCTCGGATAAGCAATCGTTCACGGTGGCATGGTGTTTTATGGATCGGGAGAAGGATGATAGCTATATTTGGGCATTGGAAACTTTGAAGCTTCTCTACCACGAAGACGAAACTCAGGGGGTTGTAGTGACCGACAATGAGAAAGCATTAATGAACGCCGTGAGGATAGTCTTTCCCAATGCACAAAATTTCCTTTGCACTTGGCATATACAATGCAATCTTAGAAAGAATTGTAGAAGTCATATCCAAAAACCGAAATCAAAAAAAGGAACTAAACGTGAAAATGAGGAAGATGAACGTCTTAGCAAACTAACTAAAGAGGAGAGAGAGAAAGAGAAGAAGAAAGAAGACGAAGAATGGAAAGAAGGTGAGATTAAGTTTGGGTTATTCATGAAAGAGTGGGATAAGGTGGTTTGGTCGATGAGTGTGGAAAGATATGAGTTAAACTTGAAGGATTTCGAGGATGATTGGGGGACTAATTACCCCAAAGTAGTGGAATATTGCAAGAAACAATGGTTGAGGCCACACAAAGAGAGGTTTGTGTATGCTTGTACTTACGACTATAAACATTTCAAACTTGAATCCACAAGTATGGTAGAGAAAGCTCATGGGAGACTAAAAGGTCTACTTTTCACGAGTCAAAATGGGATTATGACGGTGCAACATGCTATCCATGAGTACACTAATAATGATATCGACAAGATAAAAAAAAAAATTCCAAGAAAGTAGCTTTCGGAAGTTAAAGGAGTTTAAGGAGGATGATTGGTTGCTTGTTGGTATACATAGAAACGTCTCGCATTGGTCAATACGTTTCATGATGAAACATCTCGCATTGTATAAAAAATATGATGACCCGACCACTCCTTGTAAGTGTAGGATAGTGAAGGCTATCGGACTTCCATGTCGTCATATGCTTGGTAGGTATAAAACTCCCATTCCTCTTGATGATATTGATCCTTATTGGAAGCAATTATCTTTCAAACCATCTCTAAGAGAAGATCCCGGTGAAGAGTTTGGCGACATGGAACTTGGGAGAATAATCCTCGACAAGTACCCCCCCAAGTTGAATAGGTTGGACAAACAAACTATGAAGCACAAGTTGATGCCGATTGTTTACCCTTTTATGGAAGAACTTGAAGAACCGGAGAAACAAGATCCTAATGGTAGACCAACTACCAAAAAGACGAGTGCGGAAGAAAGAGAACAAATCAAAGAGTTTTTGAGTACAAATTGCGATCAAGATCAACCCGAAAGAGAACAAACCAAAGAGTTTTTAAGTAGAAGTAGTGATCAATCCAAAAGGGAAAACATTAAAGAGCATTTGAGTACAAAGTACGATCCATCCGGACATGTTTATACCGAGGCGCAATACAAGGAGGAGCCCTCTAAAAAGAAAAGAGGTCGTCCAAGGAAGGATTCAACTACACCAACGGTCTCTAACTTGAATACAAATGGCACTCTACCTCTTGAGAGTCAAGCAAGTGAGGAGCCCGCAAAAAATAAAAGAGGTCATCCAAGGAAGGATTCAACTACACCAACGGTCTCTAACTTGAATACAAATGGCACTCTACCTCTTGAGAGTCAAGCAAGTGTGGAATTTGTTGGAAATAAAAGGGGTCGTCCAAGGAAGGATTCAACTACACCAACGGTCTCTAACTTGGATACAAATGGAACTCTACCTCTTGAGAGTCAAGCAAGCCAAGGAAATGTTGCGAAGAAAAAAGGTCGTCCAAATAAGGTAGTACAACCGGTGTTGCAAAAGTATCGCATGCAACTCCCTCCAATTATTCAAGATTTCGTGATTGGTACCGACGATGTTCCGAAAGATGGAAATTGTGGGTTTCACGTTATCTCGCAACAATTGGGACACCTAAGTGGAGAGGTTGAAGAGAATCTCACCCAATGCCAATACATTAGAAAGAAGATGGCTGCTCGACTAGAAAACGACAAAGAGTTCCATATCTCAATGATGCTAAAAGGTTCCATGGAGGAGAAAGAAACAACTTTCAAAGGTTTGCTAACTAGTGTTAAAGGCCCAGAGGGAAATGCACCTATCAAATGGGAGCATTGGTTGAGAATGCCGGAGTGTGGCCATCTATTGGCGGATACGTGGAATTGCGTGGTACATTTCTTTAGTGAGGGACTATCTATAGCATTTGCACCGAAACATGCGGTTTGTGTGAACCAACTCAAGCATAGAAGAATTGTCATTGCTTTGGTGGATAAAAATCATTTTATTGGTCTACAACTCAATAAGGAATGTTCATTACCTCCTCTATGTAGGTTTAGTTTGTGGGAGAAGTTCACAGACAACAAGAGCAAGGAATGGATGAAAATTTATGAGGACAACATGGCCCTTTGGAATGTTATAGATGAGTCTAGGGAATGTCCAATAGATTTGACTAAAGGAGGTTCAATAGATTTGAATGAAATCCTTCCAATAGATTTGAGTGAGGAGTGATTATGATTAGGGAATAAGGAAGCTTTTTGTGTAGTGTACAATGGAGTACTAGACAAAACATTCGTACTTTTTGGAGTACTTTTGTAATCGCATGCGTGTTTTGTGTAATGTACTTTGGAATGCTACAAATGAATGAAATGGATGTGTTTTTTTGATGTATTTTCAATTTTCCGGCATCATAGTTATTACACAACCCTGCCGGCTTTACCAGGGTCGGCACGGTATTATCTCATCACACTGCCGGCCACAATGCATGATAGTAAAGGAAAAAGCTGCCTCATATGGCCGGCAAGGTATTGCTTTTACCAAAATGCCGGCGTTAACTGTGCCGTAAATGCTTATGAAATTCACCATGCCAGCGGATAACTCCCTTAAAAAAATTGTTCCTGGATCTTTTTTTCTATCAGGCCGGCATGTTCTGGTTTTTCCAAGTTGCCGGCTTCTATTGCGCCGTCATTGTTTTTGAGAAGAATCATGCCGGCTAATAACTCCCTCAAAAATTGTTCATGAATGTTATCAAGCCGGCAATGTGTATTATAATATCCATGCCGACAGAAAAACCTTCGGCAGGGTTTTAATTTCGGATAATGCCGACTAAATGGCTGCCGGCAAGCCTATATTTTGAACATCACCGACTATACATCGGATACAAACCTTAATTAAAGCATACAAACGTTAAAAACTTAACCCTAACACATTTGGGACATAGATAGTATCTTTTTCCGTTACACAATTTCTTAGGAGAGGTAATTAGCTTCATCTTACCGTCGCAATATGGATATGTGCATGGTAGAAGGTTGATTTTAGCAACTTCATCTTCATACGGAGCTAGGCGCTCATCTATCCAATAGAAAAACCCACAACAAGTGCATTTTGAAGCATACGGCTGATATACACCTCCTACTGCAGCTTTCATGAGAAATAAGAATCCCTTACAACCTTCAATAGTGCATTTTCTTCCTTCAAAGGGACAATCGTTTGCAAAATGACCACTAAGTGTACAAAGACTACAAATATTTGGTTTTGAAACTTCCATTCTTTATGCAAGGTTGAAGATGAAGTTTGGAATGCTTTTATAATAACAACATACCTAATATCTTGATTTTGAAATTTCTAGCCGTTGAGCATTCAGTGGGTTGTACTTTGTACCTAAAAGGTGCAACTAACATCTACGCCGGCAAGGTATAGATTTAATACCATGTCGGCCTCCAGTACTATGTCTATTACTAAATAAGATAGTGCAACTCCAATATTGTCCAAAACTGCACAAAAAAGAATAATTTCTAAAGAAACTAAAACTGAAAATTAAAATAAGTTTAACAAGTCTAAAACCACACTCTAAGAGTTCAAAACATAATGTAATAGTTCAAACCAGAATCTAAGTTTCTAAAGAAAGTAAAACATAATAAAGATTAAGAATTTCAAGGATCCTTCTCATTGTTATTATCTTCCTCCCCGTCACTAGCTTTTTCACTAGCATCAGCTTTTGATTTTCCCTTCCCCTTCACTGGAACTATGTAGTCACCATCCTCATTGTAATAGGGGTTCACTCCAGAAAAGTCAGATGCCCTGAAAAAGGTCCTTGGATCAACCTCCTCTTCTTCCTCTTCTGATGATGTGCATTCAACATAGTTGAGGGGATTGCTAGGACTGTTCATAAACCTTAGAAATTCTTCAGGATCTTCTTTACCCATCAAACATAGTTTTCTTACAGGGCAATTCTTTTCAGTTTCATCTTTAGGATCTTCTACATTGGGATAAATTGCGTCAATAAATTGGAATAACTCTTCGGCATTGTTAACAAGGCAAGGTAGATCTTTTTTTTTTCCTATGGGAACCTAAACAATACACAAATAAGAGATATAAAAACAAACAACACTGTTGAACGCAAATAAGAGATCAAAATTGTTACACATTGAAATTTGGTTCTGGTCATCTATAAGACGGCAAGGTATAGAATATACACACTGCCGACCAATATCTATCCGGCATGGTAATAACCATTCACTTAGCCGACCATAACACAGCCGGCATGATTGTATTAAATAATGATGCCGGCTATAACTTCAAAAATATCAAATTTCTGATGCCTACAGTCGGCATGGTCCAAGGACAACTCCATGCCGGCGATAAGTTAGCCGGCAGGTGTCTGTTAGTATACCCTGCCGGCCCTGGTTATTGTCTAACAACAGCCATGGATGATATGAAAGGTCGGCAGGTTATTCATCCTCATACAACACTGGCGCTTAGGAAACAACAACCGCCGGCATGTTGTGAAACTATCGTCCGTCTTGACGTAAACGCGGAAAATCTAAATTTTCAGTTTCTAACCTAATCTAACAATCAAAAAACACTAAACAATATTGGGTTGAGTTTAGAAATCAACTTACAGTCTTCTTTTCACCGATGGAGGGTTGTTTTCAACATTCTCAGGGATTGAACTTTCGGGTTTACTAGTTCCATCTTTTCCCTTACCTTTTTTCTCTGATTTGGATGTTTTCATACTTCATGTTGAATCTCTCTTACTGCTGGATTGTTTAGAATGAACCATTTTTTTAGGAAAATCAAAATTGAAAATGTTGGTTGATTTTGGGTTTTTGGAATGAAAGAGGAGAGGGATTAGAGTAGAAGGATTAGAGAAGATTAATCAGTTTTTAGTTTTTAAGTTTAGGGTTTAGTGTTAGGTTAATTAATATAGGGTTTAGTTTTAGGTTAATTACTGTAGGGATATTAACGTAACTTTACCATATTTTGGCCTCCCCTTAGTAAGGGCACATGTCCATTTAAATTTGGGTATACCCCAATCTCGCCAGGTTATTTTGGCCTTTTAGTTTTCCTGTACATGCCTAAAAAGAAGGTTTGTGGAAGCTAAAGGATATTCTACTCAGTTTTATGCTTTAGATGTGACTCGTGCTTATTACTAGCATTAGAATTTTTTTTTCCAGGTAATTTTTTTTTTTACATTCATTTCTAGTGGACTGATTAACTGATTGTAGGTCACAATTAGGGGTGAGCATTAGGCCCGTAATCCGCGGATTTAACCGAGACCAACCGTTCTCTTGCGGATGGATGTCCGGACCGTTCGTGATATGGATGCAATGTTTGAAATCCAACGGATCACGGATCGGACCGGGATGCAACGTTGAAAATCCGTTGGACATCCATATCCGTTAAATTAAGAGCATTTATGTAGTTCTAGAAAATATTATGGATCATTTAGGAATTTTTAAGGTGTTAGCTTGGGGTGTTGTAAATGGCATTTTTATATTTGTATACATATATAGGATATATAGGTTTTATAAGGAGTCATTAGTGTATTATTGTTGGATTATTTTTCTTTACTATAAATTTCAACTAAAACAAATCCATTGAATTATCCGCATCCAAACCGTCCATCTATTGGATGCAAATCTGTTGGATCTGAATTGGATGCGGATGCTAAATCTAAAATCTATAACGCATTGGATTGGATGCGGATGAGGTAAAAACCGGCCCATACTCACCCGTGACTCACAATGTTGGAATCAAATCTCCCATTGATAAGAGACGTGTTTTTGGGCATACCAAAAAATTACCGGACATACTCAAGGTTCGGCTCACAAAATTATTTTTGCCTAAGTTTGCTTGTGAGCCGAACCTAGACAAAATATATGCCTGATAATTTTTTGGTATGCCCAAAAACAGCCCTCATTGATAATGCACACTATTTATACATTTAAGGAACATGAATGTTGGGCCTTATAGTAGGGCCTTGATAAAAATGTCCATCCAAAACATATTTGCACAAGTCCATCCACAAAAAGTGATAATGGACTCCAACATGCTTCACCTGAATGTGAGGCCGGAAAGATGAAATGAATATTATTGATAGGTGTCTAAAACACCGAGTTTTATATGAGTATTTATGCTTTCTTTGCGAGTTTTCCTGTAAATTATGTATTTTATTTTTGCTTTTGAGATTATTAGGTGCAAAGAAGTAATTTGGAGCAAAATAAGAAGAAAGTACTCATTTGAAGATAAAAGGGCTGGTGATACTTGGAGCATAGCCGTGGATAAGGGGAAACCCGTTGGAGTTTAATGAAATTTTCTAAAAGCACCCAGGGGTGTTGATAGCCGTCCCATACTATTAGACATGATTAGGTCAAGTGAACTTTCAGACAACATTTATCTGGTTTTTCCTCAGCTGCTGATGAGAGAAATGGTGGATTCGATGGGATTGAGCCTATTGAACTGGCGAATAAGAGAATATGAGATTTAATTTCAGATACAGAGTTTGGGGGTGGATTTGGTAGAAAACTGCTCAAGATTGAGTTAGGGTTATCTTGATGGATCTGGTGATTTATTATTGTTCAAGAAGAATCAAAAGAAGTTGAATAAGAGACACGGGTTTTGCTGGTGATGATCGAGACATGGGATTGTTGAGACTGATTGAAGAACATATATAGGGTTCGTGAATCTGATATGGGTATTTCGATTTTGATAGTGGAATCTGGTGGATTTCTGAGAAGAATTGATGTAAAGCAATGAAACTTCGAGCACATCGGAGAAGAGATGAAAAGCATCAACTAGACCCTGAGATGAATGGGTTTGAGTTTTTTTGTTCAGTGAATTAAACAAGCTTTCTGTTGCAGGGGAGCTATAATGGAGTAGTTTTGGTGGTGGCAGTGGTTAGTATGAGCGGATGGAAGGCAGAGTAGGTGCTTCTGGATATGAAGCAGGTGGTTATGCTGCTGGGATCAAGCAAGAGAAGTAGTTGCTGCTATTATATTGAGGTTACAGGGGAGAGTAGGTGTTGATGGTTCTGCAATGGAGCAGCTGAGAGTGAAGTATTACAGGTGAATTTGAGCTGAAATTCAGCTACAGACTTGTTGAGTCTTTGCTGTGAGTTCAGATTGATATGGCCGTGTGCAAGGTTTTCTCAGCGGCTAGGACTTGATTTAGAAGTCAGATGTCCAAGGAAAGTTTGGTTGTACTTGGAATGTCAATGTGATAAGTCAGGGAAATAAGTGTACGAGTTCGAGAAGTATTCGGCAAGTTTCTGACCGTAAAAATAGCCAACAAGGGACTGAGTTGATTGTGCAGTTTTGCTGGATATGGAGAAGGAACCTGCAGGTGATGCTGGCTGGAGGAAGTGAAGGTGTTGCAGCTATTGCCGTTGTGGATTTGAATTTGCAGTGTACAACTTGAGTTGGATTTGTATATGGCAGTGAATATGATTCGAATTCGTGGTGGTTGCTGGCATTGAAGTTACATGGATTGTAAATGGGAGATGAAGTGCAGTAATGGATTGCAGGTTGGAGTTTGAGCTGTGAACTGAATAAATGAATGTTAGGGGTTGTGCATGACTGAGTGACTGTGCAGGGATAGAGTTTAAGAATGGCCAGAAAATTGGGCCAGAAACTATACAGAAACAGCCTAGAGTCTTCCAGATTTCAAGTTAGACGAGTCGACTCAGTGTGTTAACCGATTTAACTCGGATGGACGTGGACCTGGTTAGCTGGGCTTCACACATGGGCTATGCAGGCAGAGATGGTTTTGGCCTAATTTATTTGGTCTCAACCTAAATTGGGCAGGAGAAACATATAAAATGGGAACCTAATCATATCTCATGTTCTACTTTTGTTTTCTAGGGTTTAGACAGGGAAACTCTTTTCTTTATCCTTGTTATGAACTCCATGAGCATGAGCTAATCTTATTATTGGTGATGGATTACTTTGATTTCACATAACATGTTTCTTGTTCAATAAATTAGTTTTGTCTTATATTATCGATTATGATTCACTAGAAATATCTCCATGTATGATTGATTGTTAGTTTTGTCAAGTTGAAAATTGGTAGAACTCGTAATCATATCTATTGCTAGTTTAGGGTTTATTATACGTAAACGTGATACACCTTGAATACAAATAGCATAATTGTGAATATTGCTTGTAGTGATACATCTAGTAATCACAAGTGAATCGTGACCTTTGTTAAATCGGATTAGTACGTTTTCCACGTTCGGTTGCTTTGATTGGCCTGATTTCATAGAACTTAATGCATCTAGGGAATTAAACTTGATTAGTGCTTTTACACGTTAGGTTGTTCTCTTAGATAGAACTCATACTCGCATTTTTTAATGTGTTTGTTGATGACAAAAGGGAATTAGCGGGATATTCTTGCGATCAAGGTATCCTAGGGCTTTTGATAAAAGTTGAGATTAAATATCAATTCTACTTATTGTTTTGAAAGCATGTTAGTGAATGAAAACGAAATCCTTAACCAATATCTCTTCTATTTGATTTGTTTGCTTATTTATTTTTTTGCTTTTATATTTGTTTGCTTTATTAAAAATCAGAAAAATCCCCCGTGCTATTTATAGGAAACCGAAAATATATTGACAACCTAGTCCTCTCTGTGGGAACGATCCTTTCTTGCCCTTGCTATATTTATATTTTGAGTAGTGATGCATGTCGTAACCACAAAAAATTAATTAATACTTTACTACCTAATTAACAAGTAATATAGGGTAGTCAAGATCGATCCCACGAGGAGCAAGAGATTATAGTTGTCTTATAATGTCACAAAAAGGGGGTATTGGTTAAAGATTTTAAAAGCAAAAGAAATAAACAAAGTAATTAAAAGTGTAAATTGAATTCAATAAGAGAGAATAGATCAAGGAATCCTTCTTCGCTGCAAAACAATGATTAAAGTTATGTTCTTTTCCACTTTTTATTAGTCATAGTATCACCAACCGTAGGATAGCAGGTTCGCTTAGCTAACCCCAAAATTCCTTATTTCACCGAGTAACAAGTCCGCTTAGTTATCAGATTCTATTCAAAAGAACCACCTTGAGGTTCTCTTACAAGATGTAATTCCTTGAACGCATTAAGATTTATGAACTTAGGTTTAGTACTAGTAGTTAGACTCGGTTCGCTTGGTCCACTTTCTAGCGTTGTTTTCACACACAATTGCTCCACGGAATCCCTCCGCAAGGTCTTGTGTTTTCTACTTGTGTAAAGAGTCAAGAAACTATTACGTATTCCCTAACTTTCACTAGTTTTAGATTAAATTAACAAATTAATTTAGCGTGCACTCCAAACAACCTATCAATCAATCATAAACATTAATATTAGTAAAAACAAACGATAATCATATGAAAAACTTCAAAGTAAAATTTAAACAAAACTCAAACCATATGTTAAGAACTAGGAATTCATCCTCAATCAATAAGAAAATTAGCTACTCATAATTTGGAGTCCACACAATAATAATAATAATAATTAAGGAAGAAAGAAAAACTTATTGAAAAGATGATGGTTGCTCCTTCCTCCAATCCTTGTGCACTTTAACTCCTTCTCCAAAGTAGATGTGTGTGTAAAAGTTGTAGAGAGCTCCTTTATTTATAGGCTTCAATACTCTCCATATCTTTGTAGGAAAAGAATCCTCATTCCATAAGAACACCACTTTCCCAATTTGAGTCATATTTCAATTTCTAGTCCAATTCTCCAAAACTTCCAAGTTTTCATCCAATTCCCAATTCTAAGCCTTCACACACATGAGAGAAATCCACACAAAATTCTGCATTTTTCGCTCGCCGGAAAACTTGGTTTTTGGCCGGAAGTTGGCTGGAATTCGTCACCGCCGGCCACCTGAGATTCTCCTCCGGTAGATGAATATTCCGTCAGTCCACCGTTAGGACTAACGGTCAAACAGGTCAACCGTCAGTCAAACTGTTAGTCTAGAGTCAAGTCAGAGGACGAGTTAGCTTCTTAGTCAGCTTATTAGTCGGCTGAGTAGTCTGAGTTGGGTCGGATCGGCTCATCGAACTCGTTCTGTATCGGTCATCGGCGTCACTGAGTCAACCAGCTGGAAGGGGAAATCGGCCGAGTTTCGGCTGATTACAGGACATTTTCGGCCGTTATTTCAGGCCATTCTCTTCACCTGCACACCTAACATTCATCTACACAATACATTCCAATTAGCAACATGGCTTCAATTCAACAGCACCCATTCATTCCTGCTACTCCGACAATCATCAGCTTCACCAGAAAACCTCCAACTCTGCTACTGCAATTTCAACAACATCTCTGCTTCTTTAACAGCAATAACCAACACCAAATTTCGTCAATTCTTCTCTTGATTTCCTCTGTGTCTTCATTACCACCACAATCAAACCCAATTTCACGCAGCTCCTGAGTCACACAGCAACACCACGCATAATTCATCTTGATTCACTTCAAGAACCCTAATCTCCTGATTCAACCAGAAACCCATCATAACAATTTTACCACCATCACTGATTCACTCTTTTCCTCTATCGATTCAATAACCCATGAAAATCTTCACAGCAAACCCTAACTATTAACCCATCTCTAATTCATCCATTAGCAGCTATCAATTCCACAAATCTCATCTCAACAAAAGCCAACTTGAACCCCTTTTTAACCTCCAATTCACAGATTCAAGATCTCTTCCGATTATCGATCTTCCCTGTCACGATTCTCAATTTCCCTTCTGTGTTCTGCTTATTCTCTCAATTTTCTCGTTAAGTGCGGCTACTGCTTTTCTTTCTTTCTGCTATGAATGATTGATGAGATACCAGTATTTTTCGAACATAGGGTTAGGTTAAATGAGGGTAGCTATTTCCGCCCCACTGTTTATGCATCAACCCAGGATATTTACACCTGCTCAGAATGATAAGGGACACCCGGATGGAAGCCCCTTAACCACAGCTTGTCTATCTTTAATACTCCTCAGAGAGAGTTTCCCTTTAACCGTGGCTCGTCTCCCGATAGTGTTTTCCTTGAAAAATGACCATTACGCCCTTTTTGCTCAATTTTGGTAAAATTTTTTTCTTTTCCTCCGTGCAACTCCAGAGTACCTAATAACTCAAAAACACACGTAAAATACATAATTTACAATAAAAATAGCAAAGAAAGCATAAACTACTAGATAGTAAATTAGGTGTATTCTACACCTATCAAATTCCCCCACACTTAGACTTTGCTAGTCCTCGAGCAAATCAAACTAAAACTTACAACTCCAAAGCATTCCAGCGTCCCAAGCATCCAAAGAGTTATGAGGACATAGAGTTTCTGCATGCTAGTAATAAGAAGTTAGAAATACTAAAGAACATATTCTCATTCTTAAATGTTGAGTGAGAAATAACCACACCATAATGAGAGAACGCGTGTTTGAGAAACGATCAATAAGCATTTCTCCTCGACTTATGCCTCACCAATAAGGATTTTATGATAATTGCACTCAAAAAGACGTCTTTTTTATGGGTCTCACATGTGTGCAGGTAGGAATGAATAGAGAATTCCTGCAACACGTTGAATGGTAGGAAGAATAACTTCCGAAATTTTGAAAAACCCGCATCTTTTAACATTTTGAAAAACCATTTCTAACGATCTCTAAGAAAGTAAATCAACCACTTATATCGAGGATGAGATTACTTACTTACCTTCACATCCGATTGCCAATTATGATAACACCACTCTCACGGCATCCAAAAGAAACGTCTTCCGCTCCTCGTCTTCATCTTTTTGGTCTTCGGCTTCAACTATTGATGATAAACACTTGAACTTCATAAATCCTTAACAATTTGTAACCTTTTTCCTTAAAATCCTTGTCACTTGAAACTTCCTTATAAATTTTCCTTCCCCGCGGCTTATTAAATAAAAACAAACAAACACAATAATAGATATTTCTCTTGTCTCATTTTTTATTTTTTATTTTTTTTAGACAAGAGAATCAAAATACAAATCAAAGTGAAAAACAACCATGGCCGTGGAAAAGTACTTTACCGCTTGATTCTTCACAACTTGTATTGTCTCGAAACCATAAACTTCAATAATTCTCACATTTTGCTTTTCTTCGCTCTTTTAAATAAGTCTTAATACTTGGATATAGAATTACCTCATTGCATTGTAAGTCTTCAACATGTATACGAAAATCTGCTCATTGTATGTTGCTTTACTTGAATATGAAATTTGCTATTTTTCTTGTTCCATTGTTGCTTTCAAACCTTGAACCTTTTCAACTTTCCTTGTAGATTTTGATGTCGCTCCCTTGTTGATAAATGTGGTGTTTCTATGGACCCGTTGTTGTTGAGAGAGAGAGTGGTGCTAACTGCAAATCGAACTACAAGAAGGAGGCTTTCATCTATAGACGTCACCCTCATGATTGACAAAAATTAGCACTCAAGAGATCAAAATAGTGTTGAAATTGGTGTGAAATTGGGTAGCTCACCATTCTACCCGGAATTAACGTACGGTGACACACACTCAAAATAAGCTCTTTAGTCATGGAAGAATTTATGGTCGGTGCCTCACATGATATGAAAATGGGTAGTCTCCACTAATGATTGATCAGCAACTCTAATAACGCACTTCTCCCTGCACCAAATTTGCATCACCGGCATGATTAAATCCATTATTTAACACTCTAACAAGCAAGAAATCGAATGTAGTTCCCTAAAATTTCCAAGTTCACTTATGTCGGTCAGAATTCTCTATGTAATCATACCTAGAAGCATGCTAGTGACTCTAAAATCTCTAAAAGTTGAAAGTTTTATGCTTTTTTTTTATGCAAAAATATTTGCTTAGCCACTCCCCCACACTTAAACCTTACATTGTCCTCAATGTAATTGAATCCTCCTAGCAAAGTCAAGGTGGGAAATCCTAATATGATATGAAACAAGAAAAATAAACAAACAAAACAAAAAGAAAATAAAAACAAAAGGATAAGAAATACAAAACCGGTGGGTCGCCTCCCACTTAGCGCTTGTTTTAAAGTCGATGGCCCGACATAACTCTTGCTTCACATTACTCCTCTAGAGGGAGCACATCTCGAAATCCAATCACGTCCACATGCTCCGTTGGAAAGTTTTCATAATATGGCTTCAACCTATGGACGTTGACTTTCAAGGGTTGTCCTGTTTTTTCACTAACAATTTCAACTGCACCATGATCATAAACATTAGTAACAATAAATGGTCCCACCCAACGGGACTTAAGCTTACCCGGAAATAAACGTAAATGTGTATTAAATAAAAGAACTTTTTGCCCCACAACAAAACTTTTCCGAGAAATCATCTTGTCATGAAAAAGCTTGGTATTTTATTTGTAAATCCGGGAATTCTCGTAAGCATCATTACGTATATCCTCTAGCTCATTTAGTTGCAACTTTCTTTGTTTCCCCGCTGCATCATACTCCATGTTGAATTTCTTTATCGCCCAATAAGCCTTATGTTCAAGTTCAACCGGAAGATGACAAGCTTTTCCATAAACCAACCTATATGGATACATACCAATCGGTGTCTTGTACGCCATTCTATATGCCCAAAGCGCATCATTGAGCTTAAAGCTCCAATCTTTCCTTGTGGTATTCACCGTTTTTTCAAGAATGGACTTGATTTCACGATTTGAAATTTCCGCTTGTCCACTAGTTTGTGGATGGTAAGGCATACCAATCTTGTGTGTTATGTTGTACTTCTTGAGGAGAGCGTGAAAAGACTTCTTGAAATGTGAGCCTCCATCGCTTATCACCACTCTTGGTGTGCCGTACCTAGTGAATATGTTTTCTCTTACAAAATCACAAACAACTTGAGAATCATTAGTTTTGGTGGCTCTAGCCTCCACCCATTTCGAAACATAATCTACGGCAAGAAGTATATAAAAATTTCCATTCGAATTGACAAAAGGGCCCATAAAATCAATTCCCCACACATCAAAAATCTCTACGGCGAGAATTGGTGTGAGTGGCATTTGATTTCCAGCACTTAGATTGACGTTCTTTGACATCTATCACACGATTTACAAAAAACATATGAATCTTCAAACAAGGTGGGCCAATAAAATCCACTTTCAAGAACTTTGAGAGCGGTACGTTTAGAACCAAAATGGCCACCACAAGCAAAAGTATGACAAAAGAAGAGAATAGATTGAAATTCGGAGTTAGGTACGCACCTTCGTATTATTTGATCAACGCCATATTTCCATAAGTATGGTTCATCCCACACATATTTCTTTGCTATCTTCTTAAGTTTCATCTTTTGGAAGTTGGACATTGTACTAGGTACCTTCCTTGTCACCAAGTAGTTCACTATATCCACATACCAAGGTGTTGATTCTTCCAAGGAGAAAAGTTGTTCGTCCGGAAAGCGGTCTTGTAATGGAAGTTCTTCGTGAGACATAACAAGTCTACTAAGATGATCCGCAATGGTATTCTCCACACCTTTATTATCTCGAATTTCTATGTCGAACTCTTGTAGTAATAGGATCCACCGGATTAGTCTTAGCTTAGCTTCTTTCTTCTTTATTAAGTATCTAAGTGCTGCATGATCGGAATACACAATAACCTTTGTACCCACCAAGTATGATCGAAATTTTTCCAATGCAGACACTATAGCCAATAACTCCTTTTCCGTGGTAGAATAGTTGATTTATGCATCATTAAGGGTCCTAGATGCATAATAAATAACATGGGACAACTTGTCCACTCTTTGACCCAAAACGGCTTCAACCGCATAATCACTAGCATCACACATTAGTTCAAATGGAAGATTCCAATCCGGTGACTTGATAATCGGCGCACTTGTCAACATTGCCTTCAATTTGTCAAAAGCATCCTTGCATTACTTGTTGAAGTCAAAAGGTACCTCCTTTTGTAGTAACTTGCACATCGTCATGGAGATTTTGGAGAAATCCTTGATAAACCGCCTATAGAAACCTGCATGGCCAAGAAAAGAACGAACTTCCCTCACCGAAGTGGGATATTGTAAGTTTCTTATTAAATCTATCTTTGACTTGTCCACTTCGAGCCCTTCAGAGGACACAATGTGACCAAGTACTATGCCATGGTTTACCATAAAATGACATTTCTCCCAATTAAGAACAAGGTTAGTGTCTATGCATCGTTTAAGAACTAGTTCAAGGTTATCTAAAAAAATATCAAAAGAATTGCCATAAACACTAAAGTCATCCATAAATACCTCAATAATGCGCTCCACGTAATCCGAGAATATACTCACCATGCATCTTTGGAAATTACCCGGTGCATTGCAAAGACCAAACTGCATCCGTCTATACGCAAACGTTCCAAACGGACAAGTAAAAGTGGTCTTCTCTTGGTCCTCCGGTGCAATAACAAGTTGATTGTATCCCGAATAACCATCCAAGAAACAATAATAAGAATGCCCCGCTAACCTCTCCAACATTTGATCAATGAAAGGTAAAGGAAAGTGATCCTTTCGGGTTGCGGAATTAAGCTTTCTATAATCAATGCACACTCTCCAACCGGTTTGAACTCTTGTAGGAACAAGTTCATCGTCTTGATTTCGAACAACCGTAACACCGGAATTCTTTGGCACCACTTGCACCAGACTAACCCATTTGCTATCGAAAATTGGGTAGATCACCCCCACACTTATAAATTTGAGTATCTCTTTCTTCACAACCTCCATCATGGGAGGATTAAGCCTACGTTGAGCATCACGTACCGGCTTCACGTTCTCTTCCATTAGAATCCTATGCATGCATATGGATGGAATAATGCCTTTGATGTCCGAAATTGTCCAACCAATATCCGTTTTGTGCTCTTTCAAGACTCTAAGCAAACGGTCTTCTTGTACCGGTGTGAGGTTCTTTGAAATAATTACTGGAAGCTCATCTCCATTTCCCAAAAATGCATACTTCAAATGGTCCGAAAGTGGCTTCAATTCTAGTTTAGGCTCCTTCACAATAGATGGTACAAGTAATTCATCATTCACGGGTAAATAAATATAGGAAACATTACCCTTAGCTTCTTGTAATGCCGTCAAGGCACCACACGTCTCCACCAATTCCGTGGAAATTTCAACATCTAAGTTAGGCAAGCCGTGGATGTCTAATTCAATGCTCTTTTGCAACACCACATCAAGTTCGTCCTCTCGATTCAATTCCACCATTTGTTGCGCTAATGAACTAACCACATCAATGGAGTAAGCGGAATGCACATCACTTGGGTAGCGCATGGCTTCAAATATGTTGAAGTGTATTACTTCCTTGTCGAATCCATAGTGAGTGTACCCTTGTCCACATCAATCTTCGTCTTTTCGGTCTTCATAAATGGCCTCCCAAGAAGTAGAGAAGTAGACGAACGATTCTCATTATTGTCCATATCCACCACAAATAAATCTACCGAAAAAATTAACTCATTCACTTGCACTAGAACGTCTTCTACAAGTCCCTTTGGATAAATGTTAGACTTGTTTGCTAATTGGATAATAACTCTTGTCTCTTTCAACGGTCCAAGATTCAAGGAGTCATATATATCGTCCGACATCACACTAATAGAAGCTCCCAAATCTTACCAATAGTAAAGCACCGTGAAACCACCGGGATCCGTGCACTTTGTAGGCATATTCTTCAAATGCATAGCCGACGCACTCTCGCCAACTTTAGTAATTTCATTATCAAGCAACCTATCCTTCATGAACTTAGCATACCTTGGCATTGTCTTGATGGCCTCGATGAAGGGGATGTTGATTTCTATCTTCTTGAATATATCCATGAGTGCCTTGTCTTGAGGTTCCTTCTTGGACTTAGCAAAACGACTAGGAAAAAGAGGTGGAGTAGTAAAAGTAGGAACCGGCTCCTTGGATTGGGCGGTTGGTATAGAATTCTCTCTTGGTTCGGCTTCCTCCTTGTCTTTGACTACCTCTTCACTAGCTTCTTCATGATGACTTGGAATCTCTACTTGTCTTCCACTTCGTAAAGTAACCGCATTAACATTCTCTCTTGGGTTCAGAAATGGTTGTGAGGGAAACTTTGTGGATGTTTGAGATTTCATTAAGTTCATATCGGTCGCCAATTGTCCCATTTTAGTTTGTAAATCCTTGATTGCCGAACCGGTCCTTTGTTCCAAAGATTTGATTGCCGAATTGGTCTTTTGTTGGTTTTTTTGTAACATAGAAGTGAGACCTTGCATGCTTTGCATTATCACATTCAACTTATCATCATTCGAAGAATCTTGCTCCTTGACTTGTTGTGGTTGGAATTGTTGTTGTTGAGGTTGGAAACGTGATTGTTGGAATCCACCTTGTTGCGCATATGGATTAGGAGCCGCCGCTTGCTTGTTTGCATAGCTAAAGTTGGGATGATCCTTCCAACCGGGATTGTAAGTATTTGAGTATGGATCATACCTTGGCCTTTGATTTGGATATAAAGCATTTACTTGTTCGGTTTCATCATCCAGAATAATTACCGCGGCCAACCGTTGCACTACCCTCTCGATATTGTTTAACCGTTGGTCGGATTGTGGAGACGAGTCACTAACTTCATGCACCAACTTAACCATTGAATCACCTCTTGCATAAAATTGTTGCGAGTTTGCCGCCATACTTTCAATCAACTCGGTAGCTTCGGCCACCGTCTTGTTCATTAGCGCACCACCACCCGCGGCGTAAAGAAGATATCTATCACTTGTTTGGAGACCTTCATAGAAGTATTGGATTATCATGGCGTCACTAAATTGATGGTGTGGACAACTTGCCACCAATCTCTTGTACCGATCCCAACATTCATATAATGACTCTCCCACATGTTGTTTCATCCCACAAATATCCTTGCTAATTTGAGTAGCTTTCGATGCTGGAAAATATCTCTCAAGGAAAATTTTCTTCATCCCATTCCATGTTGTGATACTTCCGGAAGGCAAATAGTACAACCATTCCTTAGCATTTCCCGCCAAAGAGAACGGAAAAGCTTTCAACTTTGCTCCATCCGCATTAATATCCGGTGGAAGCATGGCCATGACTATGGTATTAAAGTTCATAAGATGTTTGTTTGGGTCTTCATTCACCATGCCATGAAACTTTGGTAATTCTCTAATCAACCCCGACTTGATCTCGAAAGTTGAGTTAGTTTGGATACACCATTGTTGTGTATCGAGCTTGTGAGAAGCTAGGTCCTTGAGTGTACGATCACCCATTGCTTCTTCTTCTATGTCCGAATCTGCGAAATCACTTGATGTAGAACGAGGAAGCGGAGTGTTAACCGCTCGAATGAAATCCTTTAGTTGAGTGCCGGATCGAAGACGTATTGGACTTGGCCTTCCATTTTTAAGCATTCACCAAAGATATAGCACCTACAACAAGGTTCACAAAACTAAGTTAGATACGATATAGAATCTAACAAAGCAAGAATAAAGCAAAAAGAAAAATAAAAACAACTAAAATCGCCTATTTGATTTGTTGCTATTTATTTCTTTGCTTTTAATTTGTTTGCTTTAAAATTTGATGCGTGTCGTAACCACAACAAATTAATTAATACTTTACTACCTAATTAACAAGTAATATAGGGTAGTCAAGATCGATCCCACGAGGAGCAAGAGATTATAGTTGTCTTATAATGTCACAAAAAGGGGGGTATTGGTTCAAGATTTTAAAAGCAAAAGAAATAAACAAAGTAATTAAAAGTGTAAATTGAATTCAATAAGAGAGAATAGATCAAGGAATCCTTCTTCGCTGCAAAACAATGATTAAAGTTATGTTCTTTTCCACTTTTTATTAGTCATAGTATCACCAACCGTAGGATAGCAGGTTCGCTTAGCTAACCCCAAAATTCCTTATTTCACCGAGTAACAAGTTTGCTTAATTATCATATTCTATTCAAAAGAACCACCTTGAGGTTCGCTTACAAGATGTAATTCCCCGAACGCATTAAGATTTATGAACTTAGGTTTAGTACTAGTAGTTAGACTCGGTTCGCTTGGTCCACTTTCTAGCGTTGTTTTCACACACAATTGCTCCACGGAATCCCTCCGCAAGGTCTTGTGTTTTCTACTTGTGTAAAGAGTCAAGAAACTATTACGTATTCCCTAACTTTCACTAGCTTTAGATTAAATTAACAAATTAATTTAGCGTGCACTCCAAACAACCTATCAATCAATCATAAACATTAATATTAGTAAAAACAAACGATAATCATATGAAAAACTTCAAAGTAGAATTTAAACAAAACTCAAACCATATGTTAAGAACTAGGAATTCATCCTCAATCAATAAGAAAATTAGATACTCATAATTTGGAGTTCACACAATAATAATAATAATTAAGGAAGAAAGAAAAACTTATTGAAAAGATGATGGTTGCTCCTTCCTCCAATCCTTGTGCACTTTAACTCCTTCTCCAAAGTAGATGTGTGTGTAAAAGTTGTAGAGAGCTCCTTTATTTATAGGCTTCAATACACTCCATATCTTTGTAGGAAAAGAATCCTCATTCCATAAGAACACCACTTTCCCAATTTGAGCCATATTTCAATTTCTAGTCCAATTCTCCAAAACTTCCAAGTTTTCATCCAATTCCCAATTCTAAGTCTTCACACACATGAGAGAAATCCACACAAAATTCTGCATTTTTCGCTCGCCGGAAAACTTGGTTTTTGGATGGAATTCGTCACCGCCGGCCACCTGAGATTCTCCTCCGGTAGATGAATATTCCGTCAGTCCACCGTTAGGACTAACGGTCAAACAGGTCAACCGTCAGTCAAACTGTTAGTCAAGAGTCAAGTCAGAGGACGAGTTATCTTCTTAGTCAGCTGAGTAGTCTGGTCAGATCGGATCATCGAACTCGTTCTGGATCGGTCATCGGCGGCACTGAGTCAACCAGCCGGAAGGGGAAATCGGCCGAGTTTCGGCTGATTACACGACATTTTCGGCCGTTATTTCAGGTCATTCTCTTCACCTGCACACCTAACATTCATCTACAAAATACATTCCAATTAGCAACAGGGCTTCAATTCAATATCACCCATTCATTCCTGCTACTCCGACAATCATCAGCTTCACCAGAAAACCTCCAACTCTGCTACTGCAATTTCAACAACATCTCTGCTTCTTTAACATCAATAGCCAACACCAAATTTCGTCAATTCTTCTCTTGATTTACTCTGTGTATTCATTACCACCACAATAAAACCCAATTTCACGCAGCTCCTGAGTCACACAGCAACACCACGCATAATTCATCTTGATTTACTTCAAGAACCCTAATCTCCTGATTCAACCAGAAACCCATCATAACAATTTTACCACCATCACTGATTCACTCTTTTCCTCTCTCGATTCAATAACCCATGAAAATCTTCACAACAAACCCTAAATATTAACCCATCTCTAATTCATCCATTAGCAGCTATCGATTCCACAAATCTCATCTCAACAAAAGCCAACTCGAACCCCTTTTTAACCTCCAATTCACAGATTCAAGATCTCTTCCGATTATCGACCTTCCCTGTCACGATTCTCAATTTCCCTTCTGTGTTCTGCTTATTCTCTCAATTTTCTCGTTAAGTGCGGCTACTACTTTTCTTTATTTCTGCTATGAATGATTGATGAGATACCAGTATTTTTCGAACATAGGGTTAGGTTAAATGAGGGTAGGTATTTCCGCCCCATTGTTTATGCATCAATCCAGGATATTTACACCTGCTCAGAATGATAAGGGACACCCGGATGGAAGCCCCTTAACCGCATCTTGTCTGTCTTTAATACTCCTCTGAGAGAGTTGCCCTTTAACCGTGGATCGTCTCCCGATAGTGTTTGCCTAGAAAAATGAGCATTACGCCCTTTTTGCTCAATTTTGGTAATTTCTTCTTCTTTTCCTCTGTGCGACTCCAAAGTACCTAATAACTCAAAAACACACGTAAAATACATAATTTACAAGAAAAATAGCAAAGAAAGCATAAACTACTAGATATTAAATTAGGTGTATTCTACACCTATCAAGTAGTAAGAAAGTCTAATTTATTTTTGACGCCTACGATAACGATCAAATTTTGGCGCCGTTGCCGGGGAGGCAACGGTTGTCACTTGTTTTTGGTTTCTTATTTTTTTTTGTTTTTGTTTTTAGTTTTGTATTTTTTCTCTCTTAAAATATGTCCTTATTCAATTTTAATCATCATCATTCTCAATTACAAGAGAGTTTTGTATTTGTTTTATTTTCTGGTTTTTAACCTTGGTTTGAGAATCTTATTTCAGGTACTTGTTTCTCATGGACGGAGCATATTGGAGCAATCAATACGGCTTTCAACCTCAATAACATGACAACTATCACCCTTATGGGGAGTACAATCAAAACCAATCCTTTGGTTATGGTCAATACTTCACGTATCCTTTTAGTTGTTCTCATACATTCCAACCTTCTTACGGTGGTTATGTAAGTGAGCAACCACAAAGAGGGGATGATACTTGTGCTCCTATTAATATTTACTCTAGTTTGGTAGATGAAATGCAACAATTTATGGTCAGCATGGAGTCAGTTTGTAGACAACCAAGAATGGAACCAGTTTCATCGACCAAATCTGCTCATAGTATGTTTGGCCCAATTTCTGATCGTAGTTATGATCATTCACCCATTCAAAGGGAAGATAATTGGCCTAACAATACTGAAGTAAGTAATTCTACTTTTCTTTGTCGAATGAATTTTACCAACAAATGGAACACTATTTTCAAAATTTGGATGGATCACCCCAAGAGCTTCAAAAAGGTGTTTCCTATTTAATACAAGGCATTGAAGAATGCAAAGAGGACATGCAAAATTCTGCGAAAGACCAATCTTTAGGAAGTGGTAGCCAATCTTACGATACTTATGATAGCGATGATGATTATGAAAATACATCGCTTGAACCAATTTATGGTGACATCCCCGAGGAGTGTAAGTCTTTTTGCGATCAAGGTGAAGTTGAAAAGGAATATGATGACACTAAGGTAGCTTACTCAAGCATTGATCTTTATAATGATCAAGAACCTATTCAAAAGGAAGAGCTTGAGGATGATGCAATGAGTGTTCTAAAAAAGTTCCTTATGGTGAGACTTGAATCCGAAGTGGAGTATGTGCCTTACAATGAAGAGGAGTATGTTGAGAATGAAACCGTTATGACCAATATTGTGGAAGACCCAATTGAACTTGTGAATGATTTTAATGAAGATGTTGATGTCGAGACTTTGGTTAAGGCAGAAACGGACGAAGAATGGTTGCAAGGTTTGATAGACGACCATGATATACAAGAGGTGAATAATTCATTTGAGCTTCAAGGATGAAGAGGATTTCGTGCTAAAAGAGATTGTGCAAGGTTTGTCTAACCCTTTGCATATTGTTTCTTCTCCTTTACCTCTTATTGGTTTGGATGTATGTGTTTCGAGAATATTGTTGAATGACTTTTTTTCTCGATATTCTCCATTAGAGATGCTTGATTGTCATACTATGCAGGTTTTGGAACAAGAAACCATGGAATTACCCGACTCCTATATTCTTTATGCACTTCCAAGTGTGGACAAGAATAAGTGTGTGGGAAACTCTTATCGGTTAATAGCTTCACTTCTGTTTTCTTGTACTAATATTTGTGTGAAGCTAGTGTTTGCAAAACAGGTGCTATGGGTGGATCCCCAACTTTTCCGATTATTGGTGTATGGAGAATTCGTCTTGCAAGTCGGGTTGACGACTTTAAACCAAGCGCTAAATGGGAGGAAACCCACTGGTTTTGTGTATCTATCTCTATCTTTTTTATCTATTTTTAAGTCTTTTATGTTTATTTTCGTATTTTGGATATTTGCATATTAAAACTCCAACTTTTTAGAGATTTTTGAACAATTTAGAATAGACACTAGCCTTTCTAAGTAGATGGAATTTTTTCTTAACAATGAGGTATACATATTGGATGAGTTGCGATTAGATGCCAACTAAATAGCTTGTTTAGTGTTTATTCTCCATTGTTCAGAAATAACTATGAGTTGGAGTATCAGTTTTTATTATGCATTTGTATATATATATCAGTTATGAATTTCTCATCTTGAACTTTACTTTGAATGACTAAATTTTACATTGAGGACAATGTAAAGTTTAAGTGTGGGGGAGCGTTCTCATATAGAGTTTTTAGCCTTGTTAGTTTTCCCTTGTCTCAAAAAAAAAAAAAAAAAAAAAATAAAAAAAAAAAAAAAAAAAAAAGAGAAAAATTATACATTCCGAAACCTAGAAATATGTGCCTTTAGGATGACACTATCAATCTAAATGAATGAAACCATCTTGTTTGGAGGAGTTGAGGAACCTATTAACTAAAAGGACAGAATTATTCAAATGTTAGAAATAATATGATAGTTGTTACCATATCTCGGAATATCACCATATCACGTTCAATTTTTATTTTTCCATATTTATCTATTGTTATCTAAGTGATTTGGTGGGTCACTAAAAATCGAATTGTTATTACTGCTAGGATGAAATAGAGTGATTGAGTTGCTAAAAAGAAAGACCGACCAATTAGACCAATCGGAATAAAAATGACACTTGGATAGCAATATGTGTGTGTTCTCCCTGTCTCCGTCGCCTAAAAAAGCGTGGAATTCATGATCCAAGGGAATTACCATGTAATTTGCTGACAAGAAGCATGCGCTTGGATCCAAAAGATCTAATCATGTTGTCTAAAAAAAAGTGAAAAGAAAAGAAAAATATTATTATTATTGAATAAAGTCGACTCCTGGTTCCCTTGTATATGTCGGTTGAGTTGATGTAGAATTAAGATTGTTGGCCGCTGGTTCCCTTGTATATGCCAGTGTGTTGACACTAGAATTCAGACCAGTAGCTCAATATAATAGGATACATAGGTTCATCTTGGCGGTGACCTTCAGACAGATATGGGAAGCACCGATCACTTGTTAACATTCGCAAACATCTACCTCTATATCCATCTTCTTAATCTTTTCATTGTGATTGTGGCTAGTCATATTCCGAGTATTGTGGTTTGTTCAACTTTCTTAGTAGAGCTTAATTTATATATATATTAATTTGGATTCGCATCAAGGTACCTCCTCCAATAACCATTTTGGATTCGTTCATAGATTTGTCACAGGTAGCTGGAGTTGGAAATATAGGTTTTGTAGGTAGACCTCTTGCAAACCTTCACGAGACTAAAACTCGTCCACTAGGGACACCTAGGGGTTCAAAGGCTTGTTATTTATGCTAAAAGTGACCGTAGCCTCGACGACACTGAGTTGTATGTATGTTTTTTAATTATTTTGTTTGATTTTCTCGAGGACTAGCAAAGTCTAAGTGTGGGGGAATTTGATAGGTGCCTAAAACACCGAGTTTTAGATGAGTATTTATGCTTTCTTTGCGAGTTTTCTTGTAAATTATGTATCTTATTTTTTCTTTTGAGTTTAACAGGTGCAACGAAGTAATTTGGAACAAAAGAAGAAGAAAGTACTCATTTGAAGCTAAAAGGGCTGGTGATACTTGGAGCATAGCCGTGGATAAGGGGAAACCCATTGGAGTTTAATTAAAATTGATAAAAGCACCCAGGGGTGTTGATAGTCGTCCCATACTATTAGACCTGATTAGGTCAAGTGAACTTTCAGACAACATTTATCTGGTTTTTCCTCAGCTGCTGATGATATAAATGGTGGATTCGATGGGATTGAGCCGATTGAACTAGCGAATAAGAGAATATGAGATTTAATTTCAGATACAGAGTTTGGGGGTGGATTTGGCAGAGAACTGCTCAAGATTGAGTTAGGGTTATCTTGATGGATTTGGTGATTTATTATTATTCAAGAAGAATCAAAAGAAGTTGAATAATAGACACGGGTTTTGCTGGAGATGATCGAGACATGGGATTGTTGAGACTGATTGAAGAACATATATAAGGTTCGTGAATCTGAGATGGGTATTTCGGTTTTGATAGTGGAATCTGGTGGATTTCTGAGAAGAATTGATGTAAAGCAATGAAACTTCGAGCACAACGGAGAAGAGATGAAGAGCATCAACTAGACCCTGAGATGAATGGGTTTGATTTGTTTTGTTCAGTGAATTAAACAAGCTTTCTGTTGTAGGGGAGCTGTAATGGAGTAGTTTTGGTGGCGGCAGTGGTTAGTATGAGCGGATGGAAGGCAAAGTAGGTGCTGCTGGATATGGAGCAAGTGGTTATGCTGCTGGGATCAAGCAAGAGAAGTAGTTACTGCTGTTATATTGAGGTTATAGGGGAGAGTAGGTGTTGATGGTTCTACAATGGAGTAGCTGGGAGTGAAGTATTATAGGTGAATTTGAGATGAAATTCAGCTACAGACTTGTTCATTCTTTGCTGTGAGTTCAGATTGGATGTGGCCGTGTGCAAGGTTTTCTCAGCGGCTAGGACTTTATTTAGAAGTCAGATGGCCAAGGAAAGTTAGGTTGTACTTGGAATGTCAATGTGACAAGTCAGGGAAAGAAGTGTACGAGTTCGAGAAGTATTCGGCAAGTTTCTGACCGTAAAAATAACCAACAAGGGACTGAGTTGATTGTGCAGTTTTGCTGGATATGGAGAAGGAACCTGCAGGTGATGCTGGCTGGAGGCTGTGAAGGTGTTGCAGCTGTTGCCGTTGTGGATTTGAATTTGCAGTGTACAACTTGAGCTGGATTTGTATATGGCGGTGAATATGATTCGAATTCGTGGTGGTTGCTAGCATTGAGGTTACATGGATTGTAAATGGGAGATGAAGTGCAGTAATGGATTGCAGGTTGGATTTTGAGCTGTGAACTGAATAAATGAATATTAGGGGATGTGCATGACTGAGTGACTGTGCAGGGATAGAGCTGAAGAATGGCCAGAAAATTGGGCCAGAAACTAAACAGAAACAGCCTAGAGTCTGCCAGATTTCAAGTTAGCCGAGTCGACTCAGTATGTTAGCCGATTTAACTCGGATGGACGTGGACCTGGCTAGCTGGGCTTCACACATGGGCTATGCAGGCAGAGATGGTTTTGGCCGAATTTATTTGGTCTCAACCTAAATTGGGCAGGAGAAACATATAAAATGGGAACCTAATCATATCTCATCTTCTACTTTTGTTTTCTAGGGTTTAGACAGGGAAACTCTTTTCTTTATCCTTGTTATGAACTCCATGAGCATGAGCTAATCTTATTATTGGTGATGGATTACTTTGATTTCACATAACATGTTTCTTGTTCAATAAATTAGTTTTGTCTTATATTATCGATTATGATTCACTAGAAATATCGCCATGTATGATTGATTATTAGTTTTGTCAAGTTGCAAATTAGTAGAACTCGTAATCATATCTATTGCTAGTTTAGGGTTTATTATATGTAAACGTGATACACCTTGAATACAAATAGCATAATTGTGAATATTGCTTGTAGTGATACATCTAGTAATCACAAGTGAATCGTGACCTTTGTTAAATCGGATTAGTGCATTTTCCACGTTCGGTTTCTTTGATTGGCCTGATTTCATAGAACTTAGTGCATCTAGGGAATTAAACTTGATTAGTGCTTTTACACGTTAGGTTGTTCTCTTAGATAGAACTCATACTCGCATGTTTTAATGTGTTTGTTGATGGCAAAAGGGAATTAGCGGGATATTCTTGCGATCAAGGTATCCTAGGGCTTTTGATAAAAGTTAGATTAAATATCATTTCTACTTATTGTTTTGAAAGCATGTTAGTGAATGAAAACGAAATCCTTAACCAATATCTCTTCTATTTGATTTGTTTGCTTATTTATTTCTTTGCTTTTATATTTGTTTGCTTTATTAAAAATCAGAAAAATCCCCCGTGTTATTTATAGGAAACCGAAAATATATTGACAACCAAGTCCTCTCTGTGGGAACGATCATTTCTTGCCCTTGCTATATTTATATTTTGAGTAGTAAGAAAATGTAATTTATTTTTGATACAACGATCAATTACCACCAACTTAAATGGTAACTCAATGCTATTTAATTTATCACATAAAGAGGCTTAACATAATGAACAAAAAAAAAACCACTGGATAATATTTTTTTTTTTATCAAAAGCCTCTATTTTCCATTAATAATAATTTTAAACAAGGTTACATAAAGATTGAGCACAAAAAGAAATATAAAAAATCTTAACAACCCGAAATTGATATTTATCAATGCAGATTATAACGTCAAGGGCAAAAAAGGGTAAAAACTAAATGCATAATTAATCCAAAAACTAATATAAATAAGGTTATGTTCTATACTGTCATCAGAGTACTTGTGTATGGGAAATACTTCCTCGAAGGAGCTAGCCACCTTTCTAAGGGCTTGGTCTTTTGCACTCCAGTGCTGATATTTTTTATTAGTACCACCGGCTCGCATGCCTTCTTGTCTTTAAACTCAAAAAATATTAATCGTTCGCCATCGTAGAAGACTGGTATACTAGAAACTCCATTAGAAATGATTTCGCCCCAAGTTTTCTCAATACTTCTCTTAATCTTCCACTTACTATTTTCATAATCTTCCAGCACCCAAAAAATTATTTCGTTCTCCGAAATTGATAACAGAGTAATTGCCTCTTCGACAATTCCAAACCAAGTGTTTGCGTAATATCCAACCCAACGCGTATTACCATTTTTGGTGGTAATTTTATTTTCCAGCTCCGTTCTTCCTCTACATGAAAAGCCAGTATATTTATACTGTTCAACCAATCCAAAGCTCCTCGGTGATATACGGAGTTGAGCCTTTCAAATATCTCTTCACCGTTGTGATTAATTGTACAACTCAAAAGTCTCCACTCCATTGTTTCACGTGAGAAAATATTGAAACAGTGTTAATTAGGTGGCTATATGCTTGACACGTGGTTTATTATGATTGGTGGGACATGGGGATATGAATCCCGAGACAGGGGATCCGGAGCCGTTAAGAAGTGTTGTACATCAGTACATCACTTCTAATTTTTAGCAAACAAATAATCGACCGCTCTTTTTATGGTAAGTTTAATATACGAACAATCTCTCGTGTATTTATTAGCAGCACCATGGCTGGTGACACCATGTGAAGAACAAGTGGGTTTTGTCGTCACTGCTGCTGAAAAATGTGAGTGCTAGATAATCTTGTTTATTTGGGGACCTGTTGATTTAACTCTGTATATTGTCGCGTTGGTGACGCAACATGGTGTACATTAGAGATTCCTGAAGGAATTGTACGTAGGTGAATATTCTACGGCTTCACTCATTAGTATCTCAATGAATGTGTCGAGGTTGATTTCTCTAAGATGTCTTGGGAGGAATTGAGTGAAAAATACGAATACTTGATGCTCAACGGCTGAGTTGAGGCTTAGCAAGGGTTATCTGTATTACATATTTACTAATGATCAAATCAAGTCAATACGTGTTTGATGTAGAGAACAAATGCACTCTACGACTATCTTGCCTAGTTCCAAGTCGCCTATGCCATAGATTTCCTCGCAGTGGATAATGATGCCTCTACCAACCGTCAGGTAAATATCCTTTGAATGTGAAATTCCGCTGATGGAGTACACAATAAAGGCCAAGGAAATGGAGAAAATAACAAGTGCATATGGCAGTGAGAAAAAAGGAGGGAGGAAGATCTGGAGATATATAGAACGAATGTTGTCGCTAAAACGCAAACTCAAAGCAAGATAATTTATCAAAGAAAGAAGCTAAACATCAAGTAAAGTTTGTCCTGCCGTATACAAACCGGCTTAACGACTAAAAGTAAAAATATTCTTAACGACCCAGAACAAAAATAATATGTTGTAAATTCGAGAGCACCAAAAGATCAAGTAAAAATCTAATTTTATGATTAATCGAAAACTAATATATTAAGGTCATGTTTCAAACCTTTGCTAGAGTTCTTGCATAAGGAATATACTTCCTATGCCCCTCCATCCAACCATCTAAGAAGGGCTTGGTCCTTTGGGCACCACTTCTGACATTTTTTATCAGTGCATAATATTCACGCTTTGCGTCTAGCAACACTAGCACTAAACGTTCCCCGTCGTAGAAGGTTGGTATATTGAGAATCTTATCGGTGATGAAGGGGAAGCCCCAAGTTCTCTCAATTTTTCTCCTAATCTGCCACTTGCTGTTTTCATAATCTTCAAGCACCCAGACAGTTATTTCGTTTTCCGAAATTGATAAAAGATTAATTGCCTCTTCAGCGATTCCAAAACAAGTGTTCGGGAAATTTATATTGTTTCGGAAAGTTCGAACGCAATCTATTACCATGTCAGTTGGCAAATCTATTTTCCAGCTTCGTTCTTGCTCTACATGGAAAGCAAGTATAAGTGTACTATTCAACCAATGTAAAGCTCCTCGATGATAAACGGAGTTGAGCATTTCAAATACCTCTTCACCACTGTGATTAATCGTACAACTAGAAAGTCTCCACTCCATTGTTTCACGTGAGAAAATCTCAAAACGGAAAATATTTGGATCGTGTTGAAGGCGATGCACACAAATAATATTGTAGTACGATAATTTGTTGGTGACTAAACCGAACCTAGGTGTGAGAATCTTAACACTATCAGAAGAAGGCCAGGGAAGTTTAATGGGTTTGCTTCTCAAAGTTAACGGGTTACAAACATAATAAACTTTTCCTGTTCGTATCAAAAGAAGTCCATTCGATGAAGCTACAATCTCTACTCTAAGATCCATGTAAGGGTGAAATCCGTAAGGTTCAAGAACAGTAAGACCCTTATCATCCGTAGGCAAAAAATCACGAGAGCTTAATTTGTCATTACCATCAACATCAAAAGAGAAAAACTTAATGAGATTTGCGCCTATCGAATGATGAAACAAACCAAAAGCAGCACGATTGATATGATTAAAACGACGAACGAAGAAATCACTCGAGATTAATGAATTCCATCTTTTGTTCATTACCTTAAACGATGTTACTTGTTCTGCAGGCACTCGTGCTAAAATCTGCGACATAACTTCGTCGTCAAACAATTCATCCATGGCGCCGCTCTCTTTTTTCTTGTTTCCTCTGTAATACGAGATTTCCTCTCTAGACTTGTATTTTCCTTTTAACAATATATATTATTTAGAGAATATCTCCTATCGATAACGGTCAATAAATTGAATTTGACTCATTTGATTTGATCGATTTGGAAATTGAAGTATTCAATTATTGACTACAGAAAATTAGATATTCATCCATTGGAAATTGTTGGTCAATAATCGTAATTAAACCATTTAAATTGTTGATCAGTCAACATTTAAATTGTTGGTCAGTCAATAACCGTAATTAATAACATACAATGTATCTATAAACCCTAATTAACCTAATACAACTACAACAATTAACCTACATATATATTACAATTTCATTGATATGTATAAAAATCTTTTCAATTTTCTTATTAGTAATTATTAAGTTATATATTATTTGGGACCCATAATTACTTAAGGGAGATTTTTGAAATGTATTAAATTATTATATTATCGAAATTATTATTTTTGGTCCTAAGAAATTTTATTATTTTAACGAGATTATTATTTTAACGAGTATTAATTTACAGAGGTTCTCCTGTATTCCAACTTGCAAGTTTTAAAAGAAAAGTGGACCCTACTAATAATCAACGGTTCTTTATTATATTTAATTTCATGTACGAGATTATCGAGGCCGTTCATTACTAGGCTACACTCATGAAGGATACAATCGCAGAACTACCGTATCACTTCCTTGTACCATTTAGCTTTCGACAATTTAGGGGTTTTTGCAGAAAAAGGAAAGAGGGAATTCAAAAAGATAAAAACTAGGGTTTATCATGGCGACTGAAGTATCGAAAAATTCAGAAGGAACACCTAAATGGAAGAATAATGTTGCACATAGTAATGGAAATCGTCCTCAGAATATGCGGTATTCCTCTCTTTGATTCGAATTTGGTAGTCTCAGTGATTTTTTTTTTATTATTATTTCTGCTGTTTCAGGAGGCAAATTATTGCGCAACAGAGGAAATCATTACCTATTGCTTCAGGTATATGATACTCTAAAATCAGCTTACAAAAGTGTGTTACTTGGATTCAGTTAATCATGATTTATTTTTTTTATTTTTATTTTTAGTTGAGAAGCGGCTTTTGGAAGAAGTGAGAAAACATGATATACTGATCATTGTTGGGGAAACTGGAAGTGGGAAGACAACTCGTAAGTGTGTTATTGTTTTTCGAGTAATAATAGTTAACATATGCGTTGCTGTAAAAGGATTTTTGCTTAAATTGGCTATTTTAAGAGCTAAAATCGTAGCTTGCTTGAGGTCTAACATCATTTATGGAAGCAATGTATAATGTGTATAATAGTAATAATTAGACGAGTGTTGGCAATTGTAGACTTTGAATTGAGGCGAGTAAGTTCGTTATTAATTACATCGATCTGAGGATCAATTTATATCAGTTAATGAAGAGTTTAGAGCAACAACAATTTGTTTACTCTCGAACTACACAGTTCACAGATTTTGTTTTGTAAAAGTTGTCATCTTCTCTTTTTGAATCGGAAGCAACTTGTGCAATTTTGTTTTTAACTACTTATGTTCTAGTTATTGGGTATTCTTGTAGCCTCTTTCTTGTGGGAAACCTTACATCATATATTCAGCCTAGTGAATACACTATATACGAAATGTCTTGTTGTATATTGAATCCTTTTGCCAGTTTTCATTGCTGTGCTTTTTATGTTCTCTCTGTTGAGCATATTTTCACTGACTAGAACTATGTTCTCTTTCAGAGTTACCACAGTTTTTATGTAACGGGGGATTCTGTCGTGATGGTAAAGTAATTGGGATCACTCAACCACGACGTGTTGCTGCTGTTACTGTTGCAAAACGTGTGGCGGAGGAGTGTGATGTGGAGCTGGGCCAGAAGGTTGGCTATTCCATTAGATTTGATGATTCGACATCTGCCTCGACAAGGATTAAATACTTGACAGATGGATTACTGTTGAGGTAAGCACTAAGCACAAGATTATATAAACAACAAACGAGTGTGGCAAAAGCGTGCCTTATTTATTTGTTTCTGCTAGATACTACATGTCTGTGTATCCTAACTTCAAATTATCGGGTTTTTCTTATATAACAACTTACTAGCAGGTTCATTTGTAGAAACCATGCTGTCAGTTGCATTGGCTCCAAGTCTTATATTTTTCCTGTTTTGCTGTTGTAAAACTTACATACCCGGGTTTCCTGGAGAACTCAACTAATACTCTCTAGGATGAAGTCTGAGTTCTTCTGAGAAAGTGCTGCAGAAACCATCACATTGGCTTTAAGTCTTTCCACATGTTCAGATTTCCAGGATTCTTATATTTTACCTTTTTGTTGTTGTTGTAAAAGTGACAATACCTGGGAAAACTCAACTAATCCTATTCAGGATGAAGTCTAACCTCCAAGCATTCTTTTTTAGTTAATCTTGACATAAACCTAGAAAAAGTGCACAGTGTACTAATCTCATTTTGAAATACTTATAGGGAAGCACTGCTGGATCCGCTTCTTTCTAGGTATTCTGTTGTCATTGTCGATGAGGCTCATGAGAGAACTGTTCATACTGATGTGCTATTAGGCTTGTTAAAAGATGTACAAAAAGCAAGGTCACTGGAAGGCCGAAAGGATACCAACAGTGTCGCACTTAAGGAAGAAAATAATGTGCAGAATCGTGTTTCCCTGAAACCATGCCAGGGCTCAAAACTTTCACCACTTAAATTGATCATTATGTCTGCAAGTTTAGATGCAAGAGGTTTCGCTGAGTATTTTGGGGGTGCAAGAGCTGTTCACATTCAAGGGAGACAGTACCCGGTAGATATACTCTACACTCATCATGCTGAGCCAGATTATGTGGATGCGGCATTGATTACTATCTTTCAGGTATTTAATTGACACTAAAACTCTTTGCTCAATCTAATAATTTTCTTCTTGTCCAGTTTCTAAGATTGTTATTCCATATAATGATGCGACTAAGTTGATCGTTCATGTGGAGTTATATTTAAGATCTGACCAACTTGCTGAGAAATTCCCACCTCTCCTTTTCTACGGTTACTTGCTTTCATAGTCTGAACGTAGGTTATCCCCGCTTCCCAATTATGTCGCATATTCAAAACAAACAGAGAAATGATAATACAAACACAACCACAACCACATAGTTTAGATATCCATTATTCTGATCTGGTTGAATTTCACCATTTTAAGCTTGATACTGACGTTTTTCACTTCCAATTTTTACTGTTCTTCTGTGTACCTCACATTTTACATATTAATGCTTTGGTCGTGTGCAACCTATTGAAGCTTGGTTCATGCTTTCTTTTTAGAAATAGAGGTTACTGATAATTGTTTTGATAACATGGTTTATTGATGGAGCAATATTCGTCTATGTTAGATTCATATGGACGAGGGTCCCGGCGATATGCTTGTATTTCTTACTGGGCAAGAAGAAATAGAATCTGTGGAAAAACTTATCCAGGAGAGAGTGCAAAAATTACCTAAAAGCAGCCAAACCCTAAAAGTTGTTCCAATATTTTCATCTCTTCCATCAGAGAAACAAATGCTAGTTTTCCAGACAGCTCCGCCTGGGTTTCGGAAGGTAATTTGACTCATTTTATCTGTACTTTGCTTAACTTTCTATAATTGTGCTGTCCAGTTTATGTCACACTGATGATCTCATCTAAGTTCTACATGTAATTATACGTGAATAGGAATTTTAAATTTCGAATTCAACACCTGCTAATTCATGTTCTGTTTGTGTGGAGTAGGCTTTGGACGAACCATTATATTAAATAATTTTTAAGATTAATGCTTTAGCTGGAGGTTTATTTTATAATTTGAAAGCATCCTATCACTGAACACTTGGAAACTTAGTTGGGCTGATCAACCACTGCCAAATCATTATGTTATAGTCCAGAGACTACAGCATCATTCTTCTCCCTAACTTTGGTGCTTTAACTGCCTATCAGTATTTTTATTTTGGAAGCTGTATTTGTTTGGTTTGCGTTGATCAGCTATTTAGTTGAAAATTAAATATGTTATTTTAATGCAACCCTTGATGCGCTAATGGAAAACATGTTAATTTGATATATTATTTTACTCCTTCTTCTGCATTGTGTATGACCATGTTGTCTGAAGTTTTAAGCTTATGCATGTGGCTCCCTTGTTTAAAAATCTACGCAGGTCATATTGGCAACAAATATTGCTGAGACATCAGTGACAATTCCTGGAATCAAGTATGTTATCGATCCAGGATTAGTTAAAGCTCGTTCTTACAACCATCGCACAGGGATGGAGTCACTAATTATTACTCCTATCTCGAAAGCACAGGCTCTTCAAAGGAGGTAAAATTGCCTTGTAACAATTTTTCGTCTCATTTATTCTCTCTGATTTGATACATTGACTTCCTGTCCAGCTTAAATGTGTCAAACAATCATTAGACATGAATTTGCAAAATTTGATAGCTTAGTAATGCTCAGCGTGTTAGCTTTCTGGAGATAGAATGGGGTTCTCAATGAAGTTCAGTTTGTGAGATGTGTGCATCACAAAAAAAGTTGGGTAGATCTATCGATATAAGTTGTTGGAAGGCATTAAATGGGTTACATAGTGATGCTCTGAAGTTTGAAGGGTAAACTTCACCTTTTAGCTTATGTATGAGGAAATCCTATGGCATGTTTGACCTGGTAAGATCGACTTACATGATTTCTGCTACAGAAAGACTTGGGCACACGCAAACCTTTTAAGCGATCTTTCATAAAAATGGTTTTATTATCTAGCTTATTTGTAATGGTATTTGTGCAATTGCAGTGCACGTGTTTTATGGAAGAAGCATGTTGTATAGGTTGTTTCTCTATGAGGGTAATATTGCGGAACAATGCATAATTTAGGGTGGGGATGAGCGGCATTTTTCTGGAGATAACCAAAATTAGCCTTAGAGTGCCATCATCTCACCTCAGTAAATTTATTTTTAAGTTAGGTTAATTGTTTGTCTGGGTCTATATGTGACACTAAGATAAAAAAAAAGTAGTACTCACTCTGTTGTGCTTTGCACTGAGTAATATATTTTACCAGTTAACGAGCAGTCAATGTTTTCACATCGACTAGTGCTGTGCATATAAGCTAGTGAATTTCATCCCTTTCATAAGAAATTAGTCAATCATTCATCAGTTTTACCATCTCATATCATTGCAGAGGCATTTTATATTGACTATTGCTGCAGTCAATGTTTTCACATCGACTAGTGTTTGCTTGAACTTATTGATCCTGACCTGATGCAAATGAAACAATTGGATATCTTTTATGACTATATCCTTAATGCAGTGGTCGTGCAGGGCGTGAAGGACCGGGGAAATGCTTTAGGTTATATCAAGAAAGCGAGTTTGCTAAACTTGCTGATTCAACTACGCCTGAGATTAAGCGGTGCAACCTGTCTAATGTTATACTACAGCTCAAGGCTTTAGGTGTTGATGATATTATGGGGTTTGATTTCATGGAAAAGCCATCCAGGTGAACAACAATCATGCCTTGTCCATTGCTGAATGATTCTTCCTTACTTTAACTGTCCCACTTCTTGAGAGATCTAAAATGTTTTTACTGAAATTTGTGATAGTTTGTTTGCTAATGCTCTTATTCAATCTTCTGGATTTGGTTACTAATGGTACTTTCGGGTTTGTTACAAATCGGGCAGGACGGCTATTGCGAACTCTTTGGAGCAGTTGTTGTTGCTAGGGGCTCTGTCAGATGATTATAAACTTTCTGATCCGGTTGGGAGTCAAATGGCTCGGCTGCCTTTGGACCCTATTTATTCTAAAGCTCTCATTGTTGCAAGCGAATTTAAGTGCTTGGAGGAAATGTTGATAGCTGTTTCGATGCTTTCAGTGGAGTCCATGTTTTATACTCCCCGTGACAAGATGCAAGAGGTACCTGTCCATCTGCATGTATATATTACAATCTAGAGAAATGTTGCTGTTTGTGTTCTCATGTTAGGGAATTTAGGAGACCTGCACTAAGGAAATATATCGATTAATAGATATTTGAAAGTAAAAAATTAAAAGAGGTATATTGGACCAAAACCTATAAATGCCTAAAGATTACCTATAAACTTACTCAGTAATTACAATAAATTGATGTCATATATAGTTCATTTCTCAATGCGCGTGTTCCTGAATGTGGTTTGAGATTCTGATAGTGTAAGCAGAGGTGCAAAAATAATGAAACGGATGCAACTTACTGTTCAACTAAAAACCGTTAGTTAGAAATTGGCAATAGATCTTTTGTAGGATCTTGTGAGATTGTGATGGATGGAAACGAAGATTTCTAATGATATAGGACCAAGCTTTGAAATCTCTGTTTGGTTGAATGTTAGTTGCCTAGAAATCAAGTCATTTTAACTAAACTCCTAGAAAAAAACTTGAAAATCTGGAAGTCATTCTATTTGTGTTTCGAGCATATTCACCACATGTGCACAAAAAGTAGTTCTGTCTCTACGGCGACACTAAGTAAGTGAGTCTCTGATCCCTATATTCTTGCTTGCTACATTCAATCGCATGTGACATGATACTGAAACCGAGTCCATGTTTATAATCATACTTTGACTTTATGGATGCAATCATATATTGTAAGAGAACAAGTGGTATTAAGATAATACCTTTTAGTGTGCTGAATCAAAATTAGCAACCAAAGAGTGCCTTCGGTGTTTGGTGTTTCTGTCTTTTTTGTTTTTTGATTTAAGGAACGTTTGGTGTTCTGTCATTTACACACTCTTAGTTGATGACTATGCTGTTACTCTTTTTCAATTTTCTTTACGGGAAAGCATTATTTTTCGTCGGATATGGGATATTTTAACTCACATGTTTTTTTCATTTTTCCCTTTTGGTTAGGCACGAGATGCACGGAAGTGTTTTACTAGTGTAGATGGCGACCATCTCACCTTGGTGAGTGTATATCGTGCTTCTGCTGAGTGCTTGGAGAAGAGCAGATTGGCAGGCAGTAAAGAAAAGAAAGCTGAAAAAACCCTCAACAAGTGGTGCAGAGACAACTTTATTAATAGCCGTTCCCTTAAACATGCCAGAGACATTCATAGGTTAGCCACCGGCTCCTCTCCTTGTTGGAATTTTGATTAATCCGTTTCAGTTGTAATTACTTCTGGCCATTCTTAATTAAATGAAATTGCAGAGGTGCGACTGTTTTTCCCTTGTGATTATTGTTTATAAATTTTTTCTGCATTTTTTTCAGTCAAATTCGAGGACACGTTGAACAGATGGGTCTGCATATTTCTTCATGTGGAGATGACATGTTACAATTTCGAAGATGTCTTGCTGCTTCCTTTTTCCTTAATGCAGCTCTGAAGCAGCATGATGGATCATACAGGTGAGAATCTACCTATTATTTAAGCTTCTATTCTATGATTCATGAATATCATTATATCTGAGTTTAGCATTCATTCTTTTGATGTCATCTTCGTGTTGCTTGTTTGATCAAAAAATCTTCGTGTTGCTTGTTCATTGTCGTAGTTATCTTTTTTTTTTTTGATACAATCTCTTGTTTGACTTTTGATGATGTACCAGGGCTTTGGCAAGTAGTCAAACAGTTCAGATCCATCCCTCTTCTGTGTTATTTCGGGCAAAACCAGAATGTATAGTATATAATGAACTGATTCGAACAAATCACAATTACATACGCAACATAACTAGAATCGATCCGCTGTGGTTACCTGAATTGGCTCCTCAGTATTATGCATCTCAAAACTAGAGTTTCTAAGATGAACCTTGGCAGGTAATAACCTACCTCTATGAGAAACAAGTAATCTCCTTTTTGTGTTGTTATTACCATATTTGAACAAGTAAATAAAGTAAGGTGAGAAGAGGAGCTCCCAAGTGAGTTGAATTCAGATTCATGTTAGTATATTTATGTTGCTTGCAGGGGAAGAGGTGGCTGATCCTCTTGCAGATGTCATTGCTCTCTTTTGGTGGGGACCAGAATGGTGTTATTGGCTACAGATCAAACTTCAGAGCTGAATTCTTGGCAGGGTAAGTTGCACATGGCAATACTTATACAAGTTTTTGAAGCTTCATGAATGATACATCCAAACAAGGACAAGCTGGAAGTAAATAGGATTGAACATGCTGAAGATCACCCCCAATGAGGTGAATTTGAGAAGTTAAGAATCGAATTCGTGTTTTGTTTTTTGTTCTGGCATAGTCTTTAAAGATGTAAAAGCAGAGAAAGGCACATGGAAGTTAAAGATTAGAACAGATTAAGCACTTCCAGAGTATTACCGAAGAAGGTCATGGCTTTAGGGTGAAGTAATTCCCTGAGTGAGATTTATGTAATGCTAAAAATCAAACTGTAGCTCGCGTTCGTCTGAAGATGCATTTATTCAGAATCACACACCAGCCTTTGTCAGGCAAGGCTACATTTGTTGTTTCTACTATCTTCTCTGATGTAATTATAATTTCTATGGTAAAAGGCCAGGTTCCAAATCTGTGCAGCAAATGTTTAACATCTACTCTCTAATACCCATTCCACAATCTTAAGATGCCTATCTGAATGTTCACATTTCTCTAGTTTTGGCAATATATTCAAATTCGTCTTTGCAACATTCCAAGGGTGGATAGGAAGAAAAAGTAAGATTCTGTATATTCAATCATTCGGGCAACGCGCCAACTGAACGTAGTAAACGAAAGGAAGTCTTCTTAGTTGTTATTGGCCTAAGGTAGCCCACTAGCTGGCAGGATCCTCCATACTTATAGGAATGATTCACAGGCCATAAAGGCCCTGTTTTTTTCAGGAAGGTGTACTTATTCAAGCTTTGAGAGGGGAAGCATCCGCTTTTGAAGTCTCATCGACGAGAATGGTCAAGTCCCCTTTTTGTCGGTTCATTGCCATTAAACATAGAAATGAGAAAGACAACTCTTCTGCGCGTGTAAACTTATCGCTACCAGTGTATATGTGGTCTAAATGAAAATATGCACGCGTAAACTTATCGCTACCAGTGTATATGTGGTTAAATGAAATGGAGTGGGGTCAGCAGACCCTGTTTTCTCAGGTTGAAAATGTTCACAGAGAGATGCCCATAGGTTTTACCATTTATAAATAGGCGATGAACTATCAAAGGTGTGAGTTAGAGATGGAGATGGAAAAATCAGCTGTTGAATCACATCCAATGAAAGGGGGAACTGGTCAGCACAGTTATGTTCAGAATTCGTCTCTTCAGGTGCACATTTGTTCTTTCTCCGTTTTCCTATAGTACGCATATCTTATATCCATTGCCTTGTGTTTGTTGCTTCCGATCGTTTTGAGCTTGTTTTTTTCTTGTTTCCCGCAGAAACGTGGCATTGATCTTTCACGAGGGATGATAAAAGAAGAAATTGCTAAAGAATTCAATGTCGAAAACCAACTAATAAACACCACCTTTCGCATTGTTGATTTGGGTTGTTCGGTGGGATCCAATAGTCTCATTTCTGCTAATGCCATAATCGAAGCCATTGATCATAAATTTGCATCACATTTTCAAGGGCTAGAGCTTGAGCAAACTACAAAACCCGAGTTTCAAGTATATTTTAATGACATTGCATCAAACGATTTTAACACTCTATTTGCGTCGATTCCTTTAGAAAAGCGTTACTTTGCAGCAGGTGTACCGGGTTCGTTCCACGGACGTTTGTTTCCTCGAGCTTCACTTCACTTCGTTAATTCATCTACTGCACTTCATTGGCTTTCTAGAGTTCCTAAAGAGGCTGGTGATATCAATTCCTCAGCATGGAATAAAGGCAGGATACATTATTTTTTTGATCAATACTACAAAAAAATTTATTAAAGAAGAAAGATAGTTACAGAGGAGTAGTGGAAGAGAGAAAAAGAAGAGTTGAATCAACTTAGGCAGGATACATTATGCTAACGCTTCAAATGAAGTCGTGCAAGCTTATACAGCACGATATGTTTTGGACATGGAAGCATTTCTTCTTGCTCGTGCACACGAGATTATCTGTGGTGGATTGATGTTTATTTTGGTTCCATCTATCCCAGATGACACATTAGCTTCTCAAGCAAGTATTGGTTTACTTTTGGATGTTTTGGGATCTTGTCTCATGGAAATGGCGAAAATGGTAACCTTTATATATATATATATATATATATATTTGAAGCCACATTATTGCAATGGAAATGTGTGCGTCCGTAGGCTTAATAACATTACTTGACATTGGCATATATATATATATATATATATATATATATATATATTGATATCAATTGCGTTTTTCCAGGAAATTTTGGATGCAGCTAGAGTGGACTCCTTCAACATTCCAGTGTACTTAACATCACCTAAACAAGTGAAAGAATTGGTAGAGAGAACTGGGTGTTTCACTATAGAAAGATTGGAGAGGTTGGAGACGCTGTTTCCACCAGCAAATGGTGCACAAATACTTGGTAACCATATAAGAGCTGCAACCGAAGAAATCATCAAGCAACACTTTGGTTTCAGCGATAATGATTTAGACAAATTGTTTGATCTTTACTCGAAAAGACTTGTCGATCCTCTTTCAGTCTGTACTAATTCAGAAGAGAAGTCCTTTCAAATGTTTCTTGTTCTCAAACGCAATAGCGTTAGTATTGCACAATAGTGCAAACATGCATTATGGTTGTATTCATCCTTAAGCAGAGAAATCCCCTTATTTCTTTCTTGTTTAAAAGCCTAATTAATGCTAATCCGCTTTCACTCTCTGCACTGTAACCGCGACGGTGAAAAAGTTAAATGGCTTATGCTAATCCTCTTTGTCACTGCAGCCGCAGCAATGAAATAATTTAATGGCCTTTTGTTACCTGTTTGACACTGCAGCTCCAGTTTGATACTATAATGCAATAATCATATGGGGAAATTAGGGGGAGACCCAAAAAAAATAATATTCTCGTTGTCAAACCCACAATTAATTTTTGGTACTGTCACACCCATAATTATATGAAATTATTAGGGAATCAATACATAACTCGTTATGCATACTATCTTTTCAAAAGCATAACTCGTTATGCAAACCTAATTTTTCGTAGTATAATTGGAAGCGCAACTTGGACATAACATATCTAAAAATCCGCGCCTTAGAATTTTACAAATTTTATATCGTTGGAAATCTTTTTAAAAGAGCTACGCAACGAGTACAAACAAGAATATCAAAAAAAAAAAATTCACGAAAAAATCGGAGGTGATCCTCATTTTAGGGAAATTTTTCGAGAACTTGATACATAACTCGGTATGCAGCCACCAAAAACGATGCATAACACATTATGCAAACGCATAACGAAATATGCAACCATTTTCTCGATTGCATAACAAATTATGCATCTATAACAAGTTATGTGACCATTGTTTTGGTTGATTTAGTGCGGACATAAAAAATTGATGAATAATGCATTATGCAACCATATTTTAGGATGCATAACAAGTTACACATCAATTTTCTCGATGCATAATGCATTATGCAATCATATTTTCGGATGCATAACAGATTATGAATCAATTTTCACGACTGCATAACATGTTATGCAGATATTATTATAGGTGCATGACAAGTTATACAGTCTTTGTTTTTGTTGGTTCCAGCAATAACAAAAAAGTTGATGCATAACATGTTATGCAAACATTTTCTAGACTACATAACAAGTTATCCAACAACTTTTCAAACTACATTACAGGTTATGCATCCATTTTCATAGCTGCATAACATGTTATGCATCCATTTTCATATATGCATAACAACTTTTCAAACTACCATTCATTCACAGAAAACCCATTCTAGCAACAACATAATTATCATGCATCATCTCCTCCTTCTCAGGCCTTCACAACCATTACCCAATACCAACCAGTTCCACACTCAAGCCACTGTTGCAAATCCATCTAATCAACACCAAGAATCTGTACATAGTCACTCCTATTCTCAGTTCCGTCCTCACCTGCAATGTACGCCTCATGTCGACATTCTTTGTAATTGCACAATCATTACTCCTAAACATACATCTATCTCCTTGACCTAGCCATCTCCAGTTGCAAAATAATCACCATCCCCATCTACTAAATGACCTGCAACACCACCAGCTTCACCTTCCCTTATCCATTGTCAAGCAACACCTACACTGTCATACTCATTTACAACACCAACACCAGCACTAATCTCCACCAGATTCATTTCGCCATGAATATGGATATGTCTCGTAATCATTGATACTAAAACAACCGTGAACGTATTCCTAGTCAAATCATCATGGTAAATCCTGGTTTGATACTAAACATAGGCACATTATGTACTAGTTTTATAGACGACCTTGGTACTCAACATAGTTTCATCTTCATATTACCATTAACACAGTAATATAATTGTAAAAAGAATCTCAATCAACACTTAACTTAATGTTTGAAGCATTCTGGTTTTGATGAAAGACTTGGCAATTTTCATCCACGTGATTAAGGAAAGACTTGGGTATTTAGCTAAAGACCTAGAAATTTAATCTTTTGAAGGTCATATAAGGGATGAACATCAGGTAAAAAGATTGGGAATCTCACCCTAAGGCTCAATTATTTCAAAAACATTAAAAATCGAACACTAACAAAACAAAACAAAAAAGGATTTTGGGGATGAAAATCAAAAATAAATTTGATGAATTTCAACTTCGCCCTAACCAGAAACAAACCCAAATCTAAGAATGTGTACCCAACACGAGTTTAGAAATCAGAAATCATATCTCAATTTTTGGGAGAAAAAAAAACAAATCTAAGAATTTCATCGATCGTAATGAAATTAAGAAATCAGACCTCAATTTTGGGAGAAAAACAAAATCCTTCTAATGAGTTCATCTATTCTGGAATGCAGAAGCTCAAAAAATGAACAACCTATCGCCAACATCATCACTTTCCTGTCAAGTACAAAAAAAAAAACTTGCTCGTCATAGTCGATTTCCAACATAATTGATATCCAACGACGACCCATGTCTTCTAGCACCTTCAACAACCCACCGACAGTCACCATCATCATGATCTTTCTCCATCAATTTTTAGATATGCTATTTAGTTCGCCATGAGAGAAAACATATTTTCTGATTAGTTTCTTATTCCTTCCTTGCTTTGGATCTCGAGAGAATAAAGAGATACGGAGAAGAGGAGATTGAACTGTTAAAAAACGGAAATAAAATTCTAAATTTTTTGGGTTTAGGAATAATTTTGAACCCAGAAATGGGTGCGCCCCTGAACTTTATTGTCCGTGGGTTTCACAGTGTCCAAAATCTAGAAAATGGGTGTGGCTGTAGTTTTCACTAATCATATATGCCTTGTGTTGATCCAATTTTTGTTGGGCTATCCCTCGTTATGGCCCAAACAAGTGGAGTCCCCTTAACCAATGGGAGGAGGAATATAGAAGATTCCTTGTTTTTTTGGTTATAAGGCAAATAGGCATCAGGAGAACATTAAGTTTCTAATTTTTCTTCAAACCCGTGAAAGAGAAGAAGAAAGAGAAAGAGAGAGGAAGAAGAGAAAGAGAGTGAGAAAGAATTAAGCCACCATTTTTGGTGAGATTAGAGGCATCTTGAAGAGGAGAAGAAAGGGTTCTTGTTGAAGGATCTTTTGGTTGTTGTGGTGGAGAATTGATTGATCAATTTCCACATCTCTTCAAAAGGGGAAAAATCTAGGGTTTGTCAAACCCTAGTAGTAAGTATCTCAAATCACTTCTATTTCTCAAATTGATAGTGAATCTCATATTATATATGAATGAATTGTTGATCCATCCTTAGGGGTGAGTGTAATTAGGCAAATTGATATCCAAGTGCTATAGGCACCTTGAGGTTGTTGTTATCCCCAAATTTGGGAGAATTGTGTGTAACCCATTATTGTTATAGTGGAAGATTTGCCCGTGGTTTTTTACCCTTCACCTTAGAGGGGTTTTTCCACATAATTGCCGGTGTTGTGTGATTGCTTCTATATCGTCATAGTTTGTGTATTTCCGCATTGTGTTTCATTGCTCGTGTAGGTTTCGTATTGCGCATAGCGGCTCGGATTTTGTAAGCCTCCACCAACAATTTTATGTATTTTTTGTTTTGTTTTATGGAAAGGAAATAAATATGATAACAGCAACATGAAATATTTAATTGATTTTGTGCCAATCTCTAGCTATGACTCTTGAATTGTAAGAATTCTCGTGGAGTCCGTAAAATTTTGCAAAAACAAAAACAAAAAATCTGCAATACTCCCCAACGAAATGTGCATTTACACGTTAAGCAGGATTTTTAGACAAGCTTGGTAAAGGGGCGTCATGAATCGGTAGAGGGGCGTCAAGTGTGATAGCAATGACCCTCATATTGGTTAGGGGGTGTCCTATAGGGGTGTAGATTGACTAGATTACCCTTTTCACCTTAAATCAACCAAAATCAAATCAATTTTTTTTAAGCCTAATGATTCAAAAAAAATCAAATCGTTTTTTTTCATCTTCTTCTTCATCTTCTCTTCTCCTCCATTTCCATTCTAACCATAAGCTCCATTAAAATCGATCGAAAATTTCATCGTGATTAATCGGTGATTCGCAACATTAATAATTGTTGATTGAAGTCTATATTCGAAAACCCATTTAGTATTTTTGTTGTGTTCAATTGAAGTGTATTCTCCATCAAAAATTGGAGTTTTAGGTTAAAAATCAAATTTTAGAATGCTGCATTTTTTATTTATACGATTAGAATTGGTTATGTTACTTAACAGTATCTATGCTTTACGGTTCAGTAACAATTAAATAAATATCAAATACTAACCGTATGTTCTTGGTTCGAGAATTTTGGTCGATACGGTTGGTAATTTAAAGATTACGAACCGTATTTTGTCCCGCATGTTAGTTTTTTCCGGTCGGCTCATATTTTCGAGTTAGTTACCAAACCGTATCTACATACGGTTGAGGATGATATTAAAGTTACCAACCGTAATTAACCTACGGTTTGTAATAGAATAAATTTTACCAACCGTGAATCGTATTATTTAAGGTTTTCCCAAATTAAACGATTACGGTTGGTTTGGTAGTCTGGTTACCAACCGTATCTCACATATACGGTTGGTAACACTAATTACTAACAAATGAATCGGTATTATTTCTAGGTTTTCCCAAATTGAACCCGATTACGGTTGGTTTGGTAGTCAAGTTACCAACCGTATCTCACATATACGGTTGGTAACCACTAATTACCAACCGTATGTTCTTGAAAATTTTGAAATTTTGATTTTTTTACATACTTTAGAGAATTTTAAGCAACAAAAAGCTAATGGAACTAGTACTTGTTTTCTCTATCATATAGAGATTCACCCACCTCAAATTTGCAACTGGAATCACTCATTTTGGTTGAGTGAATCAAAATCTAGGGTTTCACAAATATCACATAAGTTTTCTTCTCCTCAAATTTTTTTTTTATAACTCTAAAATCAGATTTTTAGAGTTATAATACACTAATCTTGATTATCAAAACTAATCTTGATAATTAACATTAATCTTGATTATCATTACTAATCTTGATTATTAACAATAAGGGCTAATTAGTCATTTACATATTTTCATTGATAAGGGGCACTTGATTTTATTTCTAATGACCTTTTTTTGTCTTATTAGTTTGACGCCCCTCTACCGATTCATGACGCCCTTTTACCGAGATTGTTTTTAGAACATCAAGTCAATACTCCCCAACGAAAATGTGCATTAAAATCTGGATAATGCATCACTCATAGTGGGTTCAGCAATCATATGCAAAAGTCATCATAAGATCCTCATTTTGTGAGCATTTTACATGTGATATAAACAAAACCCTTCGGCTCAAAAGTCATTCTCAATAACCAGAGTAGTCTTATTCCGTAATTTTTACAAGTGGATTGACATGAAAATATTACGTAGCTCAATTTTGTTTCTCGTAAACCATATTTTTTTGACACAGGAAAAATTTATAAGTAAGAATAAAAAGGCTATTATTGGGGCGTCACATTCTATTAGAGAGGCGTCACCTAATAGAATAAAAATGGGTCACCCATAAGTAATATCAAAAACCTCTTATCTCAAATAATTTTATAATGACTAAACAACCCTTATATGGTTAGGCTAATGATAAACTAATAATTAGATTGATAAGATTTTTTATATAATTAGTGAAAAATCATATTAAGTGATTTTGGTGGGAAGAAAAAGTTGAAAAAAAATGAGAAGTTTTGGAGATTTTTTTCTAAGTAAAACCCTAGATTTTAAATCACCCAAACAATATTCTTTTTATTTCTCAAAATTGATGAAAGTAAGTAAAAAAATTAATTTTTTTAGCTTTTCGGAGCGGTTTACGGCTGGGTTTTTCCTTCGTAGTCAACCATAAGACAAATTTACGGTTAGGTGATGATGAACTCCTAACCGTAACTAGGTAAAATTAGGAAAACGTAATTTTAAACCAGTTACGGCTGGGTTTTTTTGGTGGAAACCCAACTGTAAATCAGTTACGGCTGGTTTTTTTTGGTCGAAACCCAACTGTAAATCAGTTACGACTGGGGTTTTTTTTTGTCGAACCCCAACTGTAAAACGATTCTGGTGAGTTTTTGTGATCGAACCTAATCAGAATCGATTCTGGTGGGTTTTTTGATAGAACCCAATCGTAAAATAGTTACGGTTGGGTTTTGTTGAGAAAACCCAACCGTGAATCGGTTCAAACCTAATTTTTTCTAAGATTTCAATCAATCTAACCATTTCAGATGCAATTGGTTTGTTGATTACCATCACTTCTATCAATATGCTTCTTCCGCAACTTTAATAGAGAATTCAATCGAAGATTATAAGTTTTTCGAACCGTCGATTGATCGATGATGGTGATGATTTTGATTGAAATAAGAGAGAGGAGGGAATGATTTATGGTTGATGAAGGAGAGGAAGTTAAGAAGAAGAAGAACAAGAGGAGGAGGAGGAGTAGATCTTTGAATGAGAATTAGGTTTTGATTTTAGTTTTAGTTTTTAGGTTTTGATTTTAGTTAAAGGGTAATCTAGACATTTTATATTAAATCAAGAATACCCCATAACTAATTTTTTGGTCACTAAAAAACCAAATAAAGCCTCTCTATTGGAATGTGACGCCCCAATAATAGCTTTCAAGAAAAAGGTGGGAATAGATGTTCCGCACTCTCACTCAAATAGTCGTCCCACCAAACCTTGGCCCTATCCGTGAGGGCGTGATCAGGAATCCATGTCGACCTCAACTTTTTTGTTTTTTTGTTTTTTTTGAACACTAACATAAGAACTGTTATGACGTGGATCAATTAACACTCACCGATTCCTTCTGATATTAACGTAGACCAACCAATCTGCATCACGGTTTAGGGTCAAAATTCAATGGTTATAGTTGGATCGACAAAATTTGAAAGAAAGGTCGTCCGTGCATGGCTGCTAAGAGCAGTGGCTGAAATGGAGTGGTGTCGGCAGATGCTGTTTGCCCCTACTTCACACGTCCACCATTGCTCACGTTGAAAAGTTTGTGAGATAGAGATGGAGATGGAAAAATCAGCTGTTGAATCACATCCAATGAAAGGTGGAACTGGGCAGCACAGCTATGTCCAGAATTCCTCCCTTCAGGTAGGTACACACTATATCTCTCTCCCTTTTCCTAGTCCACATATCATATATCCATTAAAAGTTTTCCCTTTTCCAATTATACCGGTTCATCTGAGTCCGACTAAAAAAATTACTATATCTAGTTTGATGTATGCGCAATAAATCGTATATATTACTATATCTAGGGAAATTTTTTTTGCAGCCCATTTATCTTATTCTTAATATATGAACCCACCATTAAAATTGTATATACGAAAAACCTATATTTATTTATAAATAAGTGTTGTTTACATAAATAGCTTTTTACTAAGAAAATTAATTTTAATATGTTTTTACAAATAGGAGTAATAAATAAAACGGTTGTGACCAATTAATATCCCTAAAAACACTCCATAAATAACTCCTTTACTTCCCAACATAATTTACTCCTACCAAATCTCTCTAAATGATTCGTTTTTTTTTAAGCATGTAATTTATTAAGTGAAATTAGTTTACAATTTGTCGTGGGTATGTGGTACCCACTGAGTCTGAAAATAAGATTTGAGAAATAAAAGATGGGATTGCATGGTCCCATATTTTGGTTGAATAGTGTCCCGTTTGACTTCCATCTGCCGCGTGATTGTCCAATCCGTCGGCTGCCTGGTTTCCTTCTCTGTAGTTGTGTTGGATGGTTGCCTGCGGAATCCGTCGGAATCTCATTTTTATTTCTTCAATCATTTCTGCTATGTGCCAGGGTGGAGGGGTAGATGAGGTGATGAAACACAATAGGTTTTCTGAGTCAGTTTCAAATATAACTTTTGGCCATAGTCTTTCTGTTGCTGTTCTTGTAGCTAAGAGCATCACCCAAGTTTCCGAAGTTAAAGCAGTCGTAATTCCAAGTGGTTGAGCCATAGCTAATAGAGTTCGTACGTCTGAATCCCTGCAGATGAATCCTGCTCCTGCAAATCCTGGATGGCCTCTAGTTGCTCCATCAGTGTTAATTTTGATCTAGTTGATGCTCGGCATTGTCCATCTTACCGATATTGTGGATAGTCCTTTATCTTTTATTGGGTGATTAAATTTTGGTGTATCTCCTGGAAAAACTGGCGGTATGGAGTGAATGGCCCGATAGTATTCTTGTTGCAGTTTTTGTGCCCAGGATAGGATTTCTTCCGTAGTTGTTTGCTTTTGTTGGTATACTAGTTCATTTATAGCTAGCCATAAGGTCCAGAAAAGAAAACAGCAAGAGGAGATTACCGATGCCGATGCAGGTTGTTGAAGGATTTGAGGAATGGTTGTGTGTTGTGTTAAGGTGAACGCTTGTAGTGGATTGGAGTTTGATGAATTTGTAGATTGATTAAATAAGGTGTTCCAGGAATTTGTAGATTGATTCGTTTTTATCCTAACGATTAATTTCACCTTTTTATTTGTCCTCATAATTTTTGTTTTTGCAACCGACAAAAAAACCCAATTATCACCTATAGAGATTTAGGAAAATTCCAATTTTCACAAGATATTGTTAGGTGAAACTTCTCGTTTTCACGCTAATTAGATTAGGTAAAAATTCTAATTTTCAATAAAAAAAAATAGTTTTTGTTCTTAATAATCTGATGTGGTTGTGAAAATTACAATTTTTAATGAAATTCCACTTTTTCTCCGTTGATAATCGGATTTTTTTTTTTTTGAACGGACAAGGGAAAAATTTTATAAAAGATTCAAATCACCAAAATGGTGATCAGAAACCCCAAAAAGTTACACGGATGTGTGAGTGACAGCATCCCAATTACACATTATTGTGGACAAAGAAAAACCTGAAAAAATATCAGTGTTGATAGTCCAATTATACAGCAATGACTTGACAGCAGCAATAATCTATTGAACCGATTTAGAGACATTGTTATATAGCCTGTTGTTCCTCTCAATCCAAATACTCCACCAAATTGCAAACGGTAAATAACCCCATAATCTTTTGATCCTATTTTTGCTTTTCTTGTTCTTCCACTCCCAAAGAGTTCTTTTGACATCACTCGAGAAAACCCAATTAATGCCAAAACTATTCAAAAAATAAGACCAAACCTCAAAAGTGAAACCGCAATGCAAGAACAGATGCGTGTTTGTCTCCTGGTGATTGTTGCAAAATAGGCAATTATCCCTTTGAACCAGCCCTGCCCTGAACAAAACATCCAAAGTTGGTGCTCCGTTGTAGCATAAAGTCCAAACTAGAAATGAAACCTTTAAAGGCACTTTTGGATTCCATAACTGTTTATCTAGGAAGCATAAAAAACCATCTGTTTCTAGAGAAGTATAAGCATTCGCCACTGTGAAGTCTTTTCCATTACCAAAAACTCAATGTCTTCTATCCTCAGTCAAATCTGTAGCCAAAACATTAGACGGATCACCAATTACCTGCAACATGTTTATTACTTGAAGAACTTCAACATCCCTTGGGGGCCTTGATAGTTGAAAATCCTAAGCTCCCTCTGTCGAAATCATGTCCTTTAGGGCCACATCTTTTCTTCTAGAAAGTTTGAATAATTCTGGAAAAGCCTCCCTCAAAGTAACTTCCCCGGCCCATATATCCTCCCAAAAAGAAATGCATCTGCCATCACCTTTAATCAAAGTTGTACCAGCTTGAACAAAAATCTTAGATTTTAAAATTCCTTCCCACAAACTATAACAAACCGCTTTTTTAGTTTGATTTGGAAAAAAAACATCATTAAAACCACCAAATTTTTGGTTAACTATCCTTCTCCAAAGAGCCTTCTTTTCATTGCCATATCTCCAAATCCATTTTTCATGTAGAGCTCTATTTATCAACTTCAACTTCTTGATACTAATGCCACCTCTAATTTTAGGAAGGTTAACTTTAGACCTGGGATGCACGGACGCACCGATTTTGGTGCCGTGTCCGCGTCCGACACACGTCGAACGCAGGACGCGCGTTTGACGCTGACACGACGCGTGTCCGACGCACCAAATACGCGTCCCGCGCGCGTCCTTTTTGGACGCACCGATGACTTGGGTTTGAAGCATATTTTTTTCAATTTTCATTTAAACTTCTTCCTTTATTTTTACTATTATTAACTAAATGAAGAAAGACAAACATTTAGATCAATCATGTAACTCTTTATTAGGATTTTGTAATTGGAAATACATCACATATACCCTTGGTTGGGCATGTGTTGTTCTAAGAATGCAATTTGATTGTGCCATGTGTTTAATAGTGATTGATTGCTTGACCTTCGGCGTGTATAAACAAACGATCTTTCATTTTCTTTTGAAATTTATACACATGTAGCATCATTTTCTAATTTTTAGAATGGAAATACTTGACTTTGCTGTATAAATACATAAATAAAATATGTATATACGTGTCCGCGTCCTAGTTTTTTGAGAATTTTGTAGTGTCCGCGTCCGCGTCATGTCGTGTCCGCGTCTACGCGTCCGCGTCCGTGCAACCCAACTTTAGACCAATGAACCCAGCTCTTTTTTCTCACCGTGTCAGAAGTTCCCCATAAAAATTTCCTCATTAATTTTTCCATCTCCTTAACTATACTCATAGGCATCTGAAATAAAGAAAGGTAATAGACTGGCAGACTAGCAAGCACACTCTGGATCATAATTAATCTTTGTCCTTTTGACAAATAAGTTCTTTTCCAACCCGATAACTTTTGATGCATTTTTTGAAGTATATCAGCCCCAATTCCTTTGCACTTAGATTTACTTCCAATTTGAATCCCCGGGTAGTTCATTGGCAATTGAGTCAAAGAACAACCAAAAATATCAGCACACGATTCCCCATTATGCATCTGGCCCAAGACCTACTATTGTACTCTTTCTGAAATTAACCCTCAAACCAGAAACCATTTCAAAAGCCAACAAGATATTTTTTAGGTTAAGAATTTCGGCTTCATAATCATTTAGAAACACAATAAGGTCATCAACAAACTGTAATTGAGAAACCACAGTACCAAAAGGACTTACCCGAAAACCAGTGATCAAATCTTGAGAAGCAGCAGATCTGAACATCAAAGATAAAATTTCTGAAACCAGAATAAATAGAAATGGAGAGATAGGATCTCCTTGTCTAATCCCCTTTTGGTTTCTAAAAAGGCCCGCAGCTTCTCCTTTTAGAACCACAACAAACCTCAGTGTCGAGATGCACTAATTTATACAGCTTCTCCATTTATGACCAAAACCAAAACTACGAAGAGCTTTATCAATACAACCCCAATTCATATTATCAAATGCTTTCTCAAAATCAACCTTGCAAATTAAACCAGTAATATTTTGTCTCAATCTAGAATCAATCAACTCAGATGCTATAAGAATATTATCATGAATCTTCCTACCATGAACAAAAGCACCTTGATGTTTTGAGATTATTTAAGGCATGACCACTTTCATTTTGTCTGCCAGTAATTTAGATATAATCTTGTTGATACTACTAATGAGGCTGATGGGTCTGAAGTCCTTCAAAGAAACAGCTCCACTGCATTTTGGAATCAAAGTAATATTAGTGCAATTAATTCTCCAATCTAGAGAAGAACTTGGTTCAAATTATTTAACCACACTCATTAAATCTGACTTGATGATCTCCCAAGAATGTTTATAGAACTCCATAGTAAAACCATCTGGACCAGGACTTTTGTTAGTTCCAAAATGGTCTACCACCCTCTTAACTTCTTCTTCAGAGAAAGGCTTCTCAAGATTAATGCTTTCTATTACCGAAATAGACGGCATATCTAGATGGTTGAAATTTGGCCTAGAATTACGATGTTCAAAGAAAAGTGAAGTATAGAAAGCTTTAGTTTCATCTGCAATCTTCTTTTTGTCATAACATAAAGTACCATCAATCTTCAAGCAATTTACACTATTATGTTTGTATTTAAAAGAAGCCATTTGATGTAGATAGCTTGAATTTCTTTCCCCATCCTTCATCCATTTTTCTTTAGCCCTCTGACTAATTTTCCTTGCTATATTCAAAGAGATAGAAGCATGCTCCAATTTCGCCTGTTCTCTAGCAATGACATCCTCATCAGATAGAGAAGTAATTTCCTCCAAATTGTCAAGAACATCAATAGTAAGTTCCAAATTATTCAATTTAGTTTGCAAGTTACCAAAAGTTTCTTTCTGCCAAATCCAGATAAAAAAATAGGAATTTTGATAAACTGCCCCACTCTCAATTTCCGGTTTAATAATGTGACCCCGTTTTTTTCAACTTTTCAAAACTGCCCCCACAGTTTGTTTATCCGTCTGAGTCAATATTTTTTGGTCAACAAGCCATTGACCGGGTCAATACGAAGACTAAAATTACATCCTTATCCTTGGTCGCTATACCTGTTGAGAGAGAGAGAGAGAATTTTCTTTCTCTTTTGGTTTTAGAGTGCAGAAAAGGGGAGAAACTGAGGTGATTTCCAGAGAGAAATTTATTTCAAATCTAGAATGAAATCAAGATCGAGTGATTTCTTCGTATGTTAGTCTATTTAATTTAATGATGAACAAAACGAGAAGATGAAGGAAACCGAGATGATGAAGAAGAAGAAGGATATTTCAGGTGAGATTTATGAAACCCTAGCTTGATTTCTTCGTTTTTTACTTGATTCAATGATGATTTTTGCAGTTGCATAATGTCTTAAAGTGTTTTTTTTTTTTACTTTTATTTGTTTCATAAATTGAATTAAGAAGCTTTCTTCATTACCATTAGCATAACTAATGTTGCAGCGAAGGTATGAGAATTAGTGAAGATTTTGTGATGAATTCTGAGTTGGGTTCTTGCTGGATTCGATTGTACATCAAGTTATGAGAAGATTTCAGCAAGAAAATCAGTGAAACAAAGTCCGCTGTTGCCGTTGGTAATGGCAGTAAACGGTGAAGATTGACAGTGAATGTTTTCGAGTTCTAAGTAGTGCAGATTCATGGTGATATAGATTTTAAATGAATTACAAATGATGGTTGCTATATGATTTGAATTTGCAGGGAATTAAAAGGCTACAGAAGGTGTATCCTTAGGGCAGAAAAACACCATTATACGGTGCACAACAACCGTTTGACAAAAAGCCACAACCACAGGTCAGGTCTTGTAGCAGTCAGCCACATCCCATTTCTTTAACGCTGCTCAATCCATGGGTTATAGAGTTATTTCTGAATGCTCAACAAACATTTGAGAGGTTAATAGCAATATGGGTGTTAGGGTTGATTTGCTATAGATTTGGGTGTTAAGGCGATAATTTATCAAGGATCAAGAGCCCCGCCAGAATCTGAGAAAAAGAAGAAAGATGGAGAGGGAATATCTGAAGCTGTTGTTGGCCTGATTTGTATGAATGATTGCCTGTGTTTATGAAAGTATTACAACAACAATAAGAACGCAGCAAAAATGACTTGAATTTGAGGGTTCAGGGCAAGTTGTGGCATTAGAAAGCAGTGAAGATATTGAATGGTTTCCGTGGAAGTGATGGGGGTTTACAAGAGTTGAACATGTGAAATTGGTTGCAATTTGCAATGGAAGTGTGTTTGAATGCTTGAAATTTTTATGGGTTGTTTATAATTTCAATTTGCAGGGAGGTGGAAGCAGTTAAAAACACCACAGCACAGTCATCTCCTCCACCACCAGGTTGTGCACACAACATGGTCGAGTAAAGGCCTGAATCACCGTTTTCAAGGGTTGTTGCTGTTCTGATTTGTGCGAATGAATTAGATGGGTATCTGACTTAGACATGTTTGAATATTACATCAATCTGTGGTCTGAAACTAGGGAGAGTTGGTGCAGTTTTGGCAGCAAGAAGAGAGCAAGAGGAGGGTTTTTTTGTCGTAGTTTAATGGCTGTTAATGTCACGAGATCTGGTGGTCATACTGAGTTGATTAAGATAAGTCTCAGTAGTTGTGGGAATGGAAGAACTGGGTACAAATATGTTTAGGAAATGTGGGGTGCTGTTGAATTTGGTTGTTGGATTTAGCCGCGAAAGTCAGTGGAAGAAGGTTATTGTGAAGTCATGAATTATGTAAAGCAGGTGGGTGTTTGCCGTGGGTTTTGAGAGATGTTTGAAGAAATAAAGAACATGACAGAGATATCTCGATGTTTTGTAGTTTTGGCTCGAGCCTGGAGTTGAGTTAGGAACGTTCTTGAGCTGAGAAGATCAGTTGCAGAGAAGAATTTTCTGCCCATGATGATGCTGTGTGTGAGATACACGTGCGAGGGGCTTAGATGTCATTTTCTGGGTGCCAGCTGGGACTTAACTCCCCTAACCAGCCGTTAGCCGTTTTTTGAATAAAATGGGGCACTTTTGAAAAGTTTGAAAAAACGGGGGTACTTTATTTTACTATAATCAAAACTGGGGCACTTTATCAAAATTCCCTAAAAAAATTTAGAGCCTGTAATTTTTTGCAAAAATGAAACTTGATTTTCCTCCAAAAACTAAATTATCCCACCAAATCATAAGATTTTTTAAGAAATCATGATGGGTAAGAATAAAATTATCAAACCTGAATGGGGACTTCTTAATCTTAACTGAACCGAAGCTGGGCAGTGAACTAAAAAATCTTGAGAAAGCAAAAATCTGTCTAACCTTAACAAAAGAGGCGGTTGTTGAGAATTAGTCCAAGTAAATCTCCCACCTGCCATCGGTAAGTCAGTTAGAGAAAAATTGTTTACAAAACTCCTAAAAGACTTTTTGTTTGCAGTTCTTCCACCAGGAATATTTCTTTTATCATCGTTTAGGATTGCATTAAAATCACCTCCTATGAGCCAAGGATCATCAAAAACCAGTCTAATGTCCCTCAATTCTTGCCAACATTGATTATAGTAACCAATATCAGAGGCACCGTAAACAGAAGTGAAGAGCCAAACCATATTATCCGCCACATTTCTAAATTTGAGAGAAACCGAAAAAGCCCCCAGTAAATGGTCTTCCAAAATGAGAATACCCTCTTTCCACATGACAATTATGCCACCAGAAGCACCTTCAGAAGCCAAAAAGATGAAATTACACCTGTTACTCCCCCAAAGAGATCTTATCAACCTATCATCAACTACTTCAGTTTTAGTCTCTTGGATAGTTACAACTGTAGGATTATTTTTCGCGATTGCATTTCTAATTGCAGTAACCTTTTGCTCTTGCCCCAGACCTCTAATGTTCCAATTCAGAATTATGTGATTCATTAAATAACCACCAATTCCCTTGAAGCAATTGGATTGAACATATCTTCAAACTCTTGATTTTCGTCTTCTGCTTAACATCTTACTGCCTCAATTTGATCGTGTTCATCCCTCTGTATAGTAACATCAACCCCTTCTAAATATGAATCATATTCTGCAAGACCGTCATCATCTTCTACCATTGGTATTTCCATGTCGTTATTTTGTTCAGTATTCCGCATCAATATCTCTTTGCAGATAATTTTTGTGGAGCTGTGCTCAATTGTAACACCTATCTTCTCAGAAAAATGAAGTTTTGAATTAATTGTGTCTTCCAAAGCTTCCAAATCAGTTTCATCTTCGATGTTATCACTGGATTTGTTACGTGGTAACATTTCTTTTTCCATCTCATTCAAATTTTGAAGATTTGAAATATGAGGCAAATATGACCGTTCCAAACTTGAGTCATGAGCAGGAGTTCCATCCAAAGATGTAGAGCCGATAGTGGGGTCTAAAACCTCACCCACAACTACCTCTCCCCCCATCTGGCTCATATTTTGATTCAAATTTTGAGTTGAGTCATGGACAGGAGTTCCACCCTTTAATGGTGTAGAGCCGACACCTTGATCCAAACATGGATCATTGGGTAACACTCTCCCCCATCTGGTCCATATTAATGCTCAACGCAGGCTTCTTTTCCCTTACTGTGACCCAAGGTATACTAACCTCATCCTGCTGGCTCGATTCATTAGATGTACTTGAATTTGAATTTTGTTTAGCCCCTAGATGAAGGTCCGCCACCTTTCTCCAAACCTTATTCAATCTTTTTATCGCCTGATTTGACGCATTTGTATTTTAATTGGTGGCTACTTTAGGATCAGAGACTTCAAAGACTTGTGAATGTTTTGTATCTTTAGAATCCATAGATGTCGCATCCAGCTTAGGACAAGTTGACTCCTCGGGATTTTCTAACGGAACAATCACCGATTTGATCCTCGGATTAGCTTTTGTTGGATATTTTCAATAACTTAGAAAATAAAACTGTTTTCGTTTTTGGTTTGTCACTATGATGGGGAAGTGTTCTGTGTTGGATAAACACAATGGATGTTAGTTGGAGATGAAGGGACGCCTCTAATAGGTGTGATGGTTCATAAAGGACACAACCATTCCCAACAGACACCTTATGTGTCTTTTGGAAATGAAGAGGAATCTCCAATTGGCATGAATAACCCTATAAGTAGTGAAGGAATTCTCCCATTCTTGAGAATGAATTCAACCTGTTTTCTCTCCATCTAAAGCATCATTAGAAATCTCTCTCATGTGTTCTTGGTTGGGTCAAGGGGTGCAAACCTTGAATCCAACTTCATGTTGTAAGGCTTTCATTGTATCCTGAAGGCATTATTTCGCATACCTGTTGCAATCGCCAATTTATATTGGGAGGGTAGAAATAATCGTCTAAAAGAAATCACCCGAGCCTTGAAAGCTTTTGAGTACAACAATAATTTCTTTTAGTGTTATCATCCTCTGTTTTATACCCAAAATTTCCATGATTTTAGACGATTAAATTCGAGACAAGACAGAGGAAACGAGAATAAGGGAAGTTGGAAAACAAGCATCAAATTTATAGTGGAAACCGTGTTCGGGAACATGATGTTGTTTATGGGAATTTGATTCAATCATTGGCGCGCAAACTCTCAAGGGTTGTGGTCAAGGGAAACTTCCATGAAATCATATAAGTATAATATTTCCAACAATCTTAAAGACTAATACATCCTTAGTATCTCGGTTTCTTAGAAATAGTTACGGCATGTGTATGTTATGTGGATGAGCCATTATAATCACAATCTGTGCATATTATCGTCTAGCCTTTGTTAATGCTCTGTTATGTTCGTAAAGCATATCATAAATTTGCAACTGTGATTTTTACATCCACATATTCATCCGTGACATGATTGGTTTTTCCAAGAATAATGCTTAGTCCTCTTGATTGGGGTTAGTAATGCCATATATATATTTTTTTTAATGATAGCATGAGATATCTAATAAATGTATTAGAAGTTCTAATCCTTTAAGGGTGCATAACGGTTGGATGTACGTGGTTTAAATTGACTGTTCAATTTACCCGCATGTGATTGAATGAGGCTTTGTTTAGAATGTTTGCAAAGGAAAGCCAGATCCATAATGATGGTACCGTCTTCGGTATATTGGATTTGAGGTTTTAATTTCTATTTAGAAATTATGGGGTACATGTTTGACACAAATGGTATTTCATGATATTGAGTTGCATTTTGGCATTTGAGAATTATCATGAAATAGGGGGAGAATTTATACGAAAATGTCGTATAAAATTTTTCTAGTTGGTGGATTATTTTAAAACCAAAATCGTCATAATTGTTGAGACAACAATGGTATGGCATGAACATAATTCTTGCGATAAGAATTATAAGGTTCCAAATTTGGAAAATGGGATGTCTTAAATGATATCAAAACGAAAGAAAAAATTCCGGTTGAAAATGTAACGTATTGGAAGATTGGGCGGCCGACCAAACTTCCAATGATGAGATGTTACGATATTACCGATGCATAAATTATGAACATTTGCATTACATAATGTAAAATGTTAAATAGACATTGTCTATGTTTTTGGGTATAAATTTGTAGAAGATTGGGCATGAGTAGAGGAGTTACTCATCGTAATAATGTGCTTGTTGAAACTACAAGTAAGTTGCCTACAAATTTTCTATGCCTCTAGTGTATGCAAGTCTATAATGACTTCTTGTGAATTAACCGTAAATGTTAACTAGGATCACTAGAGAAGTTACAATTATTTTGTAAAATCAAAGAGGAACATTTTTAGTAATGTTTTTTAATTGATTGCATTAGTAGATGCAATTAATGAGAAGAAATGGCTTAAAACCTAACTTGTAGAGATCCTATTTTGGAAGAAGTCATCTCGGAGGTCTTGATTAATTGTGAATCAGGGATATGATCTATAACGTCTTTAACAAGACTTATAATGAAAAGTCAAGACATACAAGTCTTAGACAAGGAACGGTAAGTCAATTACTCAAGAAAGGAGTAATTGCAGTTAACCATTGAAACGGAGAAAAGCTTGGTAGACCTACTTATGAAGAGTCTCCCAAAGGAATTAATTTCAATGAAGTATATAGAAATGGGACTAAGGTCTGTGAAGGAAGGTTGATCTCCCATAGCAGAAACCCAACCTATGTTTTGAAAAAGATAAACAAGGTTCAATGTGGTACCAACAAGTTATGGTGAGATTATGGAGCACTAACATAAAACTTCCCATTTCAAGTTAGTGCTGGTTTTTTCAAGAAAATAGGATGGATGTAAATCCTTAATGAGTCTCGTGATTAGTAAAAGGTGTCTCGAGAAACACCTTCGAGACTTACCTATATGAGTATGGAAATGTGGGCCGTTTCCTAAGAGAAGAAGACCGTTCTCTAAAGAAGACTCATGAATAAGGATATAAGCACAAGGCCTTTATAGTGCTTGGCTACGTAACACATGATTTATGGAATCAATATGTGTGGAGACTCTAGGTTTTATCATAAGGGATACTTGGTTCAAGACTGGTTTCACCATAGAATCTCGATAAGGCTTTGAGTTTCTTACACTAAGTGAAGGTTCAAACCCAAGAAGGTACCTATCATTTATGTATTGATTTGTGATGATGCTTAGTCCCAATTGTGCTTGAACTACGTTGGCTTGATCCCACTGCACGTGGCGATCACTTGAGTGATGCAACCCACTCCGGTTTTATAAGTTTTATTTTATTTTATGTTTTTGGTTTTTTTGAAAATAGGGGGAGATTGTTGGATATTTTCAATAACTTAGAAAATAAAACTGTTTTCGTTTTTGGTTTGTCACTATGATGGGGAAGTGTTCTGTGTTGGATAAACACAATGGATGTTAGTTGGAGATGAAGGGACGCCTCTAATAGGTGTGATGGTTCATAAAGGACACAACCATTCCCAATGACACCTTATGTGTCTTTTGGAAATGAAGAGAATCTCAATAGGCATGAATAACCCTATAAGTAGTGAAGGAATTCTCCCATTCTTGAGAATGAATTCAACCTGTTTTCTCTCCATCTAAAGCATCATTAGAAATCTCTCTCATGTGTTCTTGGTTGGGTCAAGGGGTGCAAACCTTGAATCCAACTTCCTGTTGTAGGGCTTTCATTGTATCCGAAGGCATTATTTCGCATACACTCGTTGCAATCGCCAATTTATATTGGGAGGGTAGAAATAATCGTCTAAAAGAAATCACCCGAGCCTTGAAAGCTTTTGAGTACAACAATAATTTCTTTTAGTGTTATCATCCTCTGTTTTATACCCAAAATTTCCAACAGCTTTTTGGTGCAAAGAATCCTGGATCCATTCTATGCTTAACCAAAAATCATTTAGCATGACAGCCGCAGGAATATTAGCCAGATTTGCTTTTACCTTAATTCTGCAAAAATTTAGCTTTGAGAAATCCAGTGAAGAACTGTGTACCTCTAAGAATTGTCCCCATGAACCACAAATGAATTTGAACGAAAAAGTACTCCGCAAGTGAAAAGGTAAACCCCTGATGCCTAACCAATGTTCTTGATCCGAACAAAAAGCTTTTTTGGCGTAAACATCCTCCATTTTCCATTGCCTTGTGGAGATTTTAGTTTTTCCCAGATGGAAAATTTTTTCCTCTTTGAATTGATTAAAGACTTCTAGTGATGGAGCATAAAAAAATGCCAGCTTAAATTAACACATCTCAAGTTTAAAGTATCTTTCTGCTTAATTTTCTTCATGATTCCACTCTCTATTGTCTTCCATCCTGCATGAGTATTAAAAACCTTCACTGCCAGCGCTAGGTGATATAAATCATTAACATGCACCACTTCCCTTGTTGGTAATACCTGAAGATCACTATTATCAACCTTCAGATTAATCTGTACACCTTGCTTGTGAAATGGAGAGACGTTTTGATCCGTATTCAAAGATTTCCAAAACCTTTTCCAAATTGACCCATCATTTCCAGAAGGAATACAAATATAGCTTGAGAACGAAGAGGAAGGAGATATTTCATCCACTCTTAAAAAATCACCAGAAACGTTATTGTGCCATTGGATCTGAATAACACAATCATTGAAACGTTTGGACCAAATTTTTCCTAATTCGAACTCTCCACCCAGAATCATTGTAAGCATTGATGATAACCATGGCAATGCCAATCTGGGGAGCGAAACTCTTGTTGACTTCTTTTTGAAACTCTCCGAAATAATTAAACCAGACACAGACCAAAAGAAGAAAACGACTTCGAACGCAAAATTAAAGGGGGAATCTGATTGAGCTTCATGAAGAAAGGAAGGAAAACCGACAAAAACGAAAAGAAATCAACTTACCAAAAAAAAAAACAGTGAAGCACACTCCTATACTGACTCAATACAGAGAATTGAGACGAGCAGGAGGCTTAGATGTTGAAAATAAAGCTACCATGGAAGACCATCCTCGCAAAGCGAAAAAGGGAAAGACCAAACTTCTAAAAACGAGATCAAAACTAGTAGATCAAGATCCTTAATATGTCACTACTAGCAATTTAACCACGAACGAAAAAAATCTCCAAGGAATTTGAACAAATAACTGTAGAGCAAGATCAACTCTATTCATTTTCGATCTTCCCTGCCCGATCTTGGAGAACGTCAACCTTTTCTGACCCCTAGAATCATACCTCCAGATATAAAGATCGAAAACCAACCTTAATTAGACTTGAATTCATACTCCAGTTCAACCAATTTAAAGATTCTAAAAAATGAATTTGAAAAAGATGCTCAATATCTCTTATTTGAAATGTCTAATTGTCGATCTTCCGATAATCGGAATTATCATCTTTAACAATCGGTAATGTGTGGTGATGATCGGAATTTTCATTTATAATATCTAGTGGTGCTGAGTGAAAATACAGTTATTACATTTTCATCAGTAATTACAATACGCTTTAGGTCTTTTAGAAGGAAAAAACTTCAAGTGAAAGAAGAAATTATTATTATCTTTTTTGATATTGAAAAAGCAGAGAAAGAAAGTCTCAGTGAAAAATAAACAAGCGTAGTACTCAATTAGGTGTTCATTCCTCGTTCTTCGCAAGCTAAAACGACCAAGCATATAGGTTTAGCCATCACATGACACGTAAAGGTGTTTATGGGTAAAAATCGTTTCTGCTGATTTTGGTAAATTAGGTAGGTGAGTGAGAAACTGGTTTAAACCCTAAACAAATGTGCTGCACGTGAGCACTTTATAGATTCGAGAGATCAATCTGTCCAAGTCCGGCCTAAACCAAGAAATGGCCATTCCAGACTTGCTTCGGTCACAAAGTGGAGGAGAAGGGTTGATTTGGGGAGGGAAGCAAAGATAGGTGTTGAGACCAGAATAATTCTGGGAGAGTAGTGTCTCGACTTGTATCATAAAGTGAAAGCTTAGGAAGCTTGCAAGAGATGAAAGCTTTTTGGAGAGCTTGCAAAGTTTCCTTTTCTGAGAGTGTTGTATTTTTTTCCTGACCGAGACTTGTTGTCTGGTGGAAATAGGCGAGACCTATTTATACAAGTCGAGATTGAAACGTACTCTAGCCTCATGAAGGAAGAGATTAAAGGGTGAAATAATGGGAGGAGGTGGTAACCGCAAGGTGTTTATGGGTGAAAACGTTTTCACCATTATTTCCTCATTTATTTGACCGCTTTATTCATATTCATGCTTTCTTAATGTGAGCATAGTGTACGCTGCAAGCTGTGACCGCCAAACCAAGACCACCGAAATCAATGTTGAGTTTGTGTTGATGTCTCGAGTGTTGGTTGCACCTTGAGTGCAAGTGGCGCTACTAGGGGCACGTGTGGCATGTACCAATGGCATGTGCGTAATTCCTTTGTTACGGGTTGCACCTCGAGCGCAAGTGGCCGTGCCAGAGATGCTAGTGGCGTGTGTGGCATGTGCCAATGGCATGTGTGGAATGCCTTGGTGGTAGGTTGTATGTTGAGTGCAAGTGGCAGTGCCAGAGCAACTAGTGGCGTGTGTGGCGTGTGTGGCATGTGCCAATGGCATGCGTGGCCATTAGGACCACGGCTTGGTAAGAAAAGCTACCAGCGAGCGTGTTGGCATGTGCCAATGGCATGCTTGGCCATCACTACACCATTTTAAGGATATAGCAACATACAATAGATGTTGCTAAACCGGGTCGCAACGGGACTTCGCTGTTGCTAAACACGGTGTCGCAATTTTTAGCAACGGCATAAGCTCTGTTGCGAATCTCGTCAAGAACGGCGATTCGCAACGGCTCTTGCCGTTGCTAATTTTTTTTTATTAGCAACAAAGATGTGGTTGTTTCTAATCTTTGCTAATTATAGGAATACCCTTACCCGAAACCATATCGTTGGTTCTGGTTCTAATTTATTGGTTCTGGTTCTAATTTAGCATGAGATCATCGACGTTGCTAATTTTTTGCAACCACAAAAAAAAGGTCAAGTCTATGTTTATTGACCTAGTCAAAATTCATTACCCCCACATTTCCCCACCGCAATTACCCAGTTCCCCATATTCAACATCCACACGAGATACACAAACTACAATGGCAATACAAAACCGATACAAATGTAGTTGAGAATCACCACCGAAAGAAAGGATTCTTCAATTGATAAAAATGTACACAAGTAAACTTATGTATGTTGTGACTGACATACAATATTCGATCTTTGTACACAAGTAAATAGATATAATACCTTAGTTTGGTTTCAAAAAAAGATATAATACCTTAGTTATTTTCCCCATTTTTCTTACACTTCAATATGGAACATTAGTAGCCTTCGATTCTCGAGTCAAAAAATAATTCACCCGGCAACCGCAAATATCAAATGGTCCATCATCCCTCAAAACTTCATCCAAGCAAACCCGAGAACAATCACACATACAACATATAAATGATCGGTGACAATTTCCACGAGTTGTACAATAATTTGTGGTAGGCTATGACTTCATTTCCATACGAGCCAAAAAACAAAAATATCTACCTCAAGCAATCACCACATAAGAGGCATCTGGAAATGTTAACCTATTGCGATGTTGATGATGGTCTCCGCATCCCCGTTGTAACGTGTCATGTCCCACACTCCCACTTTATCAAATCACCAACATAATATCCAACCCTTACCTTGTCCTACTTTATCAAATCACCACCCTAGATGAACAAAAAAAACCGGTCCTATTAGAATAGAAATAGGTTAACTGTACATCGGGCTTAACAATAGCCATCGAGAGAGTGGAAAACATACCTTACCACAAGTAAGATATAGAACAACATCTCCACGGAGAGCATATAGCTGAATTAGAACACTCTTTATCTCGCAAAGATGAAAAAAATGAAGGAGTGCATTACTATGGTGGAAATAAACAGAGATCTACACCACAATCGACAACAAAAATAGTTCGAAAGACATTTCTTCAATCATATTTGTATTCAACAGGTCAAGACAATCGATTGAATCAAAATAAACAAACACACAACATAAAGCCGACAAAATGCCTTGTTAAAAATAAATAAAAGGAAGATGAGAGATGACAAGAGCAACAAGCCGCATCACCCATCATTAATGCCCCGTAATTAGCAAAATTTCTTGTTCTATTCAAGCTTGAAAGTGTTGAAGGGCATCTAAAAAGATGAATCAACTTACTAGTTTTTAGTAGCTTGTGCAATATTTGTGATTTGACCCATGAGGACCCCATGGTTCATTGCTTGTCGCATCAAGAACCTGTAAAATATTACGCGGTGAGATAGTTATTTATACTCCCCAATCACCGACTAAACGAATGAACCCGTTTGCAGCTAAAAAAATCCTCGGAGACTAAGTAATTGAGATAATATCCAAGTCGAGATATAAAGGAAATGACGAAACTATCAAGATATATTTATCCACATGTCAAAAAATTACAAAAGAAAAGAAGCGAGAAGCAAGGATCGTAAATAAAACTATTTACCTTCTCGTTCTACTATAGGAAGAGAAGGGTTTCATGCGAGAAACACTCACCGATAAGCAATCGCCCGAGACCATGCTCGTGAGATGGGTGGAACAAAAAAGAGAACACAGCGGAAACACCAGTTAATAACAATAAAATATACGACTCCGAACAATTTATCCTTTCAGAACGTGTAAGAGTTACAAGTTTGTAGTAACCCTCTACTACTCTTAACATATAAACCCTTTCCAATCCCATCAATCCGTGCTGTCAGCATTCATAGGTTCAGCTTCCTACTTGGTTTTCCGCATCCAAAACAGAATATTCAACAAAAGAACAATCAGCAAAAATGTGATTCTAGGTGATTCTAGAAAAATATATGAAACTCTGACCCTAATCCCATAGAGTACAGTTGCACGAGATAGATAAGTGAAACTTTTGATTAACGAACTGCGGTGATTCGTATAAGGATATACAGATCTTGTTTGGTCACTCCACAAACTTTTGATTATATTTATCTATCTATAGTGTTTAAAATATGGCAATGTACATATGTTACATACCCTTTCCCGTAAAAGTTGAACCAAGTGACAGGATACTCTTGTTCTCAAGAAACGCAACAATCTTGCCATTCAACTCCATTATACAACTAAGGAATTTATGAATATTTATATCTTCGTTAACTTCAATAGATATACACTCGGCTAACACGGTGTTTATAGACTCAAGAAACTGTACTTGGACTTTTTTCTTTTCTTTTCTTCGTGTTTGCTAACACGGTTTTTATTAGATTAGTTAATGCCGCCACCACAAGATCGGCAAATCTACTTATAGACTAAGAATCTATGATAGTTTTGTACTCCTTACCTTCTCTTTCAGTACTTTGTATTCCATCTTCACATCCCTACATTAACCCTTGATGTACCCCCCACAACAACACATCAATGATCATCAAGAGTCTTAGATAAATGGCAAACTTTGACCCTAATCCCATAGAGTACATTTGCACGATAGATATATACCTGTTATTAGGGTCGATCTCAAGAGCCTTCTTAATATCAAGCTCACCCATATCAAAATCTATCAGTTGATATAAGCTTGGGCCCCGTCTCAGAAGTGCCTTCACATTCCAACTTTCAATCTCTAACACCTAGAAAAATAACAGTTACGCATATTCAAGCAGAGCAAGAGAGCACATGATGCATCAAGGAACAAGAAGTTATATACATATGAAACTATATACATATGAAACTTTAGAAGCTTCAAAAACAGAAGAATGGTAAAGTTCGGACCTTCGCACAACTTTTCTTCCTCCTTGTAGCTTTTAAGTTTCAGCTTTGCAAGCTGCATTGTTAAGGTTGCAACGACCTTAAGAGTCTTAGCCTCCCTTTTTCCTCCTCATTGAAAAGAGAATCGTACTCGATGAATTTTGCAGCCCAACTCCAGAGACAAGAAAAAAAATACTTGGCAAACCACTTCCTTGGGTCACTATGTACTAGAAAACTTGAATCTATGATATTAATGAGTTGGAAGTACCTTCTCGTATCTCTTAGAGGCTCTTGCGTATTTACCGGCCTGAACAAGTGCATTACCTTCTTCATTCTTTCTGCAGCAGCCCACAATCTTCTCACCAAATAGTCAACTTACAAGTCCCCGAAAGTTTGATCAAATACCTTGTTCATGACCTATGAAGCTGCAAAACCAAGTCCACCTAAAGCACACTTAGTCCTAAACCTTCGTTGCAACAAATATCCATAGATAAGAACCCGATTACAACATAATTTGCACTAACCTACTAAAAAAAAATAAAAGATGTAAAAAACATCGGACCAAATTCATATGAAAAAAAGTACAAAGTAAAGAGCAAGGATACACTTGGTACAGAAAAGCATCCATACAATTTCAAGAAGCTTTCCAATAACAACCCTTTTAAAAGAAAAAGAACTCCCATAAAGTTCAACCCTTTTAAAAGAAAAAGAACTCCCATAAGGTAATCCTACCATTGAGAATAAATAATTGCCTAAAACGTCAACTCTTCCACAATCAAAAGACAGAATTACATAAAAGATGTTTACTTTCAAATCATACAATCAAATATTATATCTAAAATATGTGGTAGCCCGAACAAGAGGTATCATCTAACACCTCCAACAACTCGCTATTTGGACATCACATTTGAAATTAGAATTGAAAAAAACAAACCCAAATCTCACAGACAACGAAACCTAAAATTGAACCCAAAATCATAAAACTAGTACGAAAATATGACCTTATTACTCGATTTTCATATCGATACTTCCAAATCTCGTAAATGACCTAAAATCTCAGATCGATGCTTCCAACTCGCAATAAAAATTTCAACTGAAAATCCATTAGCAAACATAAAACTAAAACCAATACATACAAAGAATAAAACGATTATTACCTGTTGATCGAACTAGGGTTTATGTGGTTCAATCGATTTTGTGAAAGGGGATCTGAAGCTGATTCTGAAGAATTTATGCTCTTGTTTAAGAAGAAGTCAGATGAAGAAGAGACTAAGGTTTTCTTTTGAATCTGAGATGGGGTCTTGAAAAGTGAAGAGACTGATTGTGGCCATGCGATCGAGGAGTTGTTGCTGAACTAGGGTTCTTCAGAGCTGCATCTCGAAGAAGAAAGAGAATGAAGAAAAAAAATGTGGGTGAGAAAACTCGAGGATGGAAAGATAAGGCGGATAAAGCTGAAGGGTGGAAAACAAAAGAAGAGGACTTGACCAAACTTTGACTTGGGTGTAAACATAGGTCAAAGTATTCCCTACCACACGCGTGCTTCGCATGCATGAACAACTAGCCGTCGCTAATAGCAACCAAAATTTCAAGGTTGCGAAATTAGCAACAACAAGCCGCCGTTGCGAAATATTAGCAACCGAAATTAGCAACGGAAATTTCGCAACGGCACTAGTGTTGTTGCTACTCTGGGTTTCTAAAACCTTAAAATGGTGTAGTGCATTAGGGCCACGACTTGGCAAGAAAATCTACCAGCGAGCGTGTTTGCATGTGCCAATGGCATGCTTTGCCATTAGGGCCACGACTTGGCAAGAAAAGATACCAGCGATGCGTGTTGGCATGTGCCAATGGCATGCTTGGCCATTAGGGCCACGACTTGGCAAGAAAAGCTACCAGCGAGCGTGTTGGCATGTGCCAATGGCATGCTCGGCCATTAGGGCCATGGCCTGGTAAGAAAAGCTACCAGTGATGCGTTTTGGCATGTGCCAATGGCGTGCTCGGCCATTAGGGCCACAGCCTGGTAAGAAAAGCTACCAGGGAGCGTGTTGGCATGTGCCAATAGCATGCTCGGCCATTAGGGCCACGGCTTGGTAAGAAAAGCTACCAGCCAGCGTGTTGGCATGTGGCAATGGCATGCTTGGCCATTAGGGCCACAAATTGGCAAGAAAAGCTACCAGAATGCGTGTTGGCATGTGCCAATGGCATGCTTGGCCATTAGGGCCACGACTTGGAAAGAAAATCTACCAGCGATGCGTGTTGGCATGTGCTAATGGCATGCTTGGCCATTAGGGCCACGGTTTGGCAAGAAAAGCTACCAGCGAGCGTGTTGGCATGTGCCAATGGCATGCTCGACCATTAGGGCCACGAACTGGTAAGAAAAGCTACCAGTGATGCGTTTTGGCATGTACAAATGGCGTGCTCGGCCATTAGGGCCACAGCCTGGTAAGAAAATATACCACCGAGAGTGTTGGCATGTGCCAATGGCATGCGTGGCCATTAGGACCACGGCTTGGTAAGAAAAGCTACCATCCAGCGTGTTGGCATGTGCCAATGGCATGCTTGGCCATTAGGGCCACGACTTGGCAGAAAAGCTACCAGAATGCGTGTTGGCATGTGCCAATGGCATGCTTGGCCATTAGGGCCACGACTTGGAAAGAAAATCTACCAGCGATGCGTGTTGGCATGTGCTAATGGCATGCTTGGCCATTAGGGACACGGTTTGGCAAGAAAAGCTACCAGCGAGCGTGTTGGCATGTGAAAATGGCATGCTCGACCATTAGGGCCACGACCTGGTAAGAAAAGATACCAGTGATGCATGTTGGCATGTGCCAATGGCGTGCTCGGCCATTAGGGCTACGACCTGGTAAGAAAAGCTACCATCGAGCGTGTTGGCATGTGCCAATGGTATGCTCGGCCATTAGGGCCACGACCTGGTAAGAAAATTTACCAGTGATGCGTGTTGGCATGTGCCAATAGCATGCTCGGACATTAGGGCCACGGCCTGGTAAGAAAACCTACCAGTGATGCATGTTGGCATGTGCCAATGGCATGCATGACCAATTTGGCCTAGGTTGCATGGTTTTCAAGCCTAGGTGTGGGCGTTACTTTGGCATGGCGTGGCTAGGGCCAAGGTAAGGGTGTTTGGCTTGGCGTGGCATGACCAGCGTAGCTAGGGCCAAGACAGAGTGTATTTGGCATGGCGCGGCTAGCTTGAGCTAGGTGTGGCTGGCATGATTTTCCATTGGCACGTAGGTGCCGCTAGCATGGTTGGCATAATTTAGCGCGTTTGGTGTGGATGGCATGATTTTCCATTGGCACAGAGGTGCGACTATCTTAGGCTAGGTGTGGATGGCATGATTTGCCATTGGCACGGAGGTGCGGCTAGCATGGTTGGCATGCTTTGGCGCGTTTGGTGTGGCTGACATGATTTGCCATTGGAACAAAGGTGCGACTAGATTAGGCTAGGTGTGGATGACATGATTTTCCATTGGCACGGAGGTGCGGCTAGCATGGTTGGCATATTTTGGCGCGTTTGGTGTGACTAGCATAGCTAGGGCCTAGGCAGAGTGCGTTCGGCATGGCGCGGATAGCTTGGGCTAGGTGTGGCTGGCATGGTTTGCCATTGGCACGGAGGGGAATTAGGGTTTTGTTCGTTGTAACCATAATTTGAAAAAATACCCCCTATTAATTACTGACAACATATATTAAATGTTCTAATAAATGTGTCACCGGTGACATTAGGTTATTTGGGGTTTTACAATTTTACCCTTTATTTAAAAAACCACCATCAACATTAAGTCCCCTGCTTAGCTCGGAACAGGAGCTTTGTTGTGAGGTAAGCATAGGATGGTGACAAACTATCAACAGCAAATCGTAAAGAGAATTGAGGAGGCTTGTCTGACCTTTTTTATAAATAGGATTTGGAATCCTTGCCTCTGGCAGTTTTGCACAAATCGGGAGGCTGACACAATTGGGAAGTTAGAGTCGACATTGAGAAACATGAAGCTGGGCGGCATTGAGAAGTTTACGCGAGTTGGGATACTGAGCGTGCTAGCTGGCGGGACCGACGCAAGGTGGGAAATCTGAGCGTGCTAGCTGGCGGGACCGATGCTAGGTGGGGAAGCTGATTGTGCTAGCTGGGGAGATCGGTGTAAACAAGGAGGAAGTAGATGTTTCTACAGATAGTAAAGTTTCCTTGTTTTGCCTTCCTTCACACGCGCGGCTTCAATCAGGGCATTATCCATGCTAAAATATGGAAGCGTTATGTCCCTCGTTGCTTCCTTTCCTTTTTTTAAGGTTCCGTATTCATACCCAACGTAATTGAATCATCTCTCTCGTTTGAGAAAGGGTTCTTCTTGTCGAGTTACTCTCTTCGTCATGTCGTACAGAGATGAATCATCTTCCAACCAGCCAGATTCTCCAGGTGAAGGCATGAGGCCTGACTCTTGCAGGAGTATCCCAACAAAGGTTATTCGGGTTAAGAAAATCATACCGGTATGTTTTCTTCTTCTTTGGTGGACTGACGTTCGCTTTACCACTTTTTTGATGAATGGAAAATTTCCATTTTGTGCAGAGATATCTCGTTGGAGCATATGTTACTGTTATCGACGAGGATGACCTAGTCGTTCCCCTCCCTTCAAATCCAACCTTGTTGACTGCTGCAGACTTGGAGAACGCTGATTTAGGGCTCTCTTATCATGAATACCCCTATGCAAGTTTGTCGTTTGGAACTCGTATGAGGTGTCTCTCTTCCAATTATCGGAATGTTGGAGGTTTCCTGGTGTAGAAATAATTCGTGGCCCTTTATATGAGGATATGGAAGACATACGACCATATCGCTACCAGGAGCATAGTGAAGTGTTGTTCGTCCGCCTTGGTTTCCGTAGTGAACGGTCTTTTGCCAATGATTGCTGAGATGGATAATATGTCCATCTGTGTTGTTGCAGAGTCATTCATTCAAAGGTGGGAGAACATGGTGTCCACTTGTGAATCCTTGGAGTTTAATATTAGCTGGTTGCGACATCATCTCAATATTGTGAAGGTCGACATAGCTAGTATTCTTGCTGGTGTCATTCCTGCCACAAAAGACATGCTGGAAGAGGAGAAAGCTTTGGCCATTTTTGATGTAGCATGTCGCATGGAAGTGGTTAGGCGTAGTATTCCTTAAGTTATTTTCCGTTGATGACTGCCTCTAGCTTTCCCCCATCTTCTTTAATAATCTTGTAGTAACCACTGTCATACGCTTTAGTGATTATGTACGGCCCTTCCCATTTGGGAAAAAACTTCGGTTCCGATGCATCTTGCTGGATGTGCTTGGCGGTTTTTAGCACCAGATCTCCTTCCTTGAAAAACCTGGATTTTACATGGCTGTTGTAAGCCCTGGAAATCCTGTTTCTGTATTCTTGTGCATGCTCCTCTTCCAGGGATCTTCTAGAGTCCATAGTATCTAGTTCTGTGATTCTGGTATTGAGTGATTCGGCTTCATTCCACTAAGGTCCACTCGCTGCGGCGATTCTGGCAGACGGGATCTTGATTTCTGCTAGAAGGATTGCTTCTATACCGTATACGAGGGAGTAGGGAGACATGCCGGTGGAGCTTCTAGGAGATGTTCTGTATGCCCAGAGATCCATCGTCAATTTCTCGTGCCAGGTCCTGGGATTGTCGTGTACCGTTCGGCTGAGGATTCAGATCAGAGTCCTGTGGGTACTTTTGGCTTACCCATTTCCCTGGGAATAATAGAAAGTAGAGAAGACTTGTTTAATTTCGTACCTCTCAAGTAGCTCATGTACTTGCTTGTTAGAAAAAGGCGTGCCGTTGTCAGTGATGACGTGTTTAGGTACGCTAAAACGGCAGATGATGTTTTCCTTGACGAATGTCGCGATCATGTCTCCAGTGGTTCCTTTCAGCGGGACAACTTCAACCCACTTGGTAAAGTACTCGGTCGCGGTTATTATGTATTCATGCTGTTTTGAGGATGGCGGGTTGATCTTCCCAATGATGTCGAGTCCCCAGCTATAAAAGGGCCACGGGATACTTATCGAGTGCAAGGGTGTTGGAGGCACGTGGATGAGGTTTCCGTGAATCTGGCATTCTCGGCATTTCTGAACGAAAGTAGCTGCGTCGTCTTCCATGGTCGGCCAGTACTACCTCTCATGTATCTGTAGGAACAGTTTATGTTTCCCTTGCTGTTCGCCTTTGTGCATTTCTCTTAACATAACTGGGATTTCTGTACCTCCCAAACACCGCAGTAGACTTCCTCCGAAACTCTTGCGATATAAAACCCCATCATGGAACACGAATCTTTTGGACTTTTGTTTTAGCTTGGATGCATCCTCTTTGTTATCAGGAAGAATGCCATCACGAAGGAAGTCGATGTACGGCTCCCGCCAGTCCCCAGTGTGACTGATATTGAGGACCTCTGTCTGACATGGGGGCGCCTGGAAATTAAGACACTCCTTCTGGAGTAATCGGGATTGAGCTTCCATCTCCGGCCAATAGTATCCAAGTCGTTGATAATTACGGTAGAGGGTTACTACTGATGTTATTCCACAGACTTCGGTAAGAACATGTTCAAGTTGTTGTTGTGATTCCTCTTTTCCGAGACACCTTGACAGATAGTTGTCTGGATTTTGATGATACAAAACATCTTGAAGCATAAAGAAATTCCGCAAAGTCTTGAGGTCGACCTTCCCTTGGAAAAGTGAGTTGTTGAGTTCTTGAATGATATGAGTTCTCCAGTCATCCTCTTCGGATTTCTTAGGTTGTGAAAGCCATGTTGAAGCTATGGCTCGTCGTTTTACTGTCAGGGTTTCCTCGGATCCTTCGAACTGTAGCTTTGATGCTAGTGTATCTAGGCAGTCAACATGCTTGTTACCGCTACGGCCGACATGTGTGATGGTTGCTTCGGCGAAATAATTTAGTAGTTTTTGTGCTTCAGCCCTGTATGGTGCCAGCGTCAGTTTTTTCAATGAGTTAATCCCGTTTACCTGGTTGACGAGTAATTTGGAATCTCCTCTTATCTCCAAACGCATGGCCCCGACTCGTTTAGCTAGTGATAGTCCAATGAGGAAGGCTTCGAATTCAGCTGAGTTATTGGTGCATGGAAAGTCCATCTTGAAAGAGTGCGAGAAGACTTCTCCAGCAGGAGATACTAGTACCACACCCGCTTCTCCGGTATTAGTGATGGGGGTGGAAGAGCCGTCGAAGAATAGTAGCCATGATTCTTCTTTGACTAAGAAGATATGTGGAAGGTCTCCCGGGAGATCTTCTCGTAACTCCGCGGTGTTTTCTCCTGGGAATGATGCTAACAGGTCTGCAACAGCCTGTCCTTTTATGTCCCTTAGGGAGACGCACATTATGTCGAACTCTGACAGCTGTAGGAGCCATTTAGCCGGCCTCCCTATCAGGGCGGGTTTCGAGAGTAGAAACTTTACAGGGTCTGATTTGGATATTAACACCACCTTGTTGGAGAGGAGGTAGTGCCTGAACTTCTGGATGGAATAAATTAATGTTAAACACGCCTTTTCCACTTTGGGGTATCTGAGTTCAGCGTCTCTCAATGTTCGACTGAAGTAGTATATTGGATATTCAATTCCTTTGTCGTCTTCTTGAGTGAGGAGGGCTCCAATGGAAGTATCGCTAAAGGATGTGTAAAGACATAGTGGTTTCCCTTGCATAGGAGGATTCATGACGGTCGGGGAGGACAGCGTTTGCTGGATCTTCTGGTACGCTTTTTGCTAAGACGTAGTCTATGTGAAATTCGTTCCCTTTTTCATCAGAGGGGTAAACGCATTAATGAGCTGTGTCAGCCCCGATATGAAGTGACGAATGTAGTTTACCTTGCCCATGAAACTCTGGAGCTCTTTTGTGGTTCGTGGTGGTGGTATCGTGAGGATAGCTTGCGTCTTGACTGGGTCAACTTTTATCCCTGCGGCCGTCACTTGGAATCCCAAAAACTTCCCCGAAGAGACACCAAAGGCGCATTTCAAAGGGTTCATCTTCAACTTGTATTTGCGACATCTTTCGAACACTTGTCGTTGCGTTTCCGGATGATCTTCTCGAGTCTTCGATTTAACCACCACATCATCTACGTAATCTTCGACTTGCTTGTACATCATATCGTGGAAGATGGTAGTCATGGCGCGTTGGTAAGTAGCGCCAGCGTTCTTCAGACCGAAAGGCATTACGGTGTAATAGAAGTTTCCGAGAGGGGTTCAGAAAGCAGTCTTACTCGCGTCGTGCTAATACATCTTTATCTGGTTGTAGCCGCTATATCCATCCATGAAAGAGAATATACCATGTCCACTGGTAGCGTCTACCAGCATGTCGATGTTAGGGAGCGGGAAATCATCTTTAAGGAAGCACTTGTTCAGATCTCTGAAATCGACACAACATCTGATCTGACCATTCTTCTTTTTAACGGGAACGATATTGGACAACCAGGTGGGATGGTGAATAGGTTTGACAAAGCCAGCGGCTAGTAATTTCTGGACCTCCGCCTTGATTTGTTCCTCTACGTCGTGTCTGAATTGTCTTGGAGGCTTCTTGACTGGTTTAAATCCGGGTATCACGTGCATATGGTGGGTGACCAGTTTTTCATCCAAGCCCGACATTTCTTCGTAAGTCCATGCGAAAACGTCCTGGTATTCTTTGAGTAGGTCGACTAGCTTTGAGCGTTCCGCAGAATGTAGAGTCAAACTGATCAGAATGGGTCGCGGGAATTCCTCATTCCATATATTGAAAGTTTCGAGTTCGTCGGTGGTTAAGTCGGTCCCATCTTGAAGCTTATGAGGGGCGTCTAGAACTTCCTCCTGGTTATTGTAAAAATATTCTTTCGGGCGGAGAGACCGGGTCATGGTCTCCCCTGCTAATTTCTAACAGCTGTGGTAATGTGTGAGTTTTTCCTTTTTGCTTTGTCCTGCGGTAAGGGTGTACTCTCGCTTAGTGCGGGCACGGGTTATTCCCGGTGGTGGGAGTCTGGCGGGTCTTCCTTCTGAGGAGACGGTGGGAGGGCGGTCTCCTCTGCGGAGTATTTCCAGTTTGTCGCTATCTCTGAGCGATGTCCAATTTGGTAGCAGAAAACTGTGAATCTTGGTCGTCAAGCCTTTTAAACCCTCCTTCGGCCCATGTGCTTCTATGCAGTAAACTGGTGCATAGGGGGACAGTGGCGCGGGGATGCGGACAACTTCTCTTTTTAGTACTGTTTTCAGGCATTGGTGGTATGTTGAAGGAACTATTCTGAGATTGTGCAGCCACGGCCTTCCCAGTATCATGTGGTAGTTTGGTTTTTTTTCAATCACTTCAAACTTCACGCTTGATTGAATTGGCCCTACTGCCATCCCCAAGTTGATATAGCCATACGTGCTAGTTTGGGTGCCTTCGAAATCCGTCATCGTAGTGGGTTGTCGTACGATCTCGTCAGGTCGCACCTTGGCATCTTTAAGTGTCTTGAGAGTGATGACATTAGAAGATGCACCCATGTCTATGAGCTCTCTCCGAAACTCAATGTTTCTGACAAGAGCCGTAACATGCAAGGCCCGGTTGTGACCATCTTCTACCATCATGTCATCATCGGTGAAAACAATATTGTTGGTGGATCTTCCGGGGATCCTTGGAGTCCCCGTGAGTGCAGGAACTAGTGATGTGTTCAGTGTTATTCGGTTGATAGCAGAGAATGTTTTTATTCGTTGGAGCTTGGAGAGGTGTAGCAATTCACATAAGTTTTCTACCAACATGGTCGCCTCCTGATCCGCTGGCTTCCAGTCAGTGACGAAACCATTGATTTGAGAATGCTCATTCGGGATGTTAGTCCCCTGCTCTTGATCTCCTGGGGAACATTAACCACTTAGCTCCGATATTAGGCTGATGAGGAAGTCGAGTATGATGTTAATCGCATCTTTCATTAGATCCATGTTTTTGGCATGGATCTCCTGAGATCGCATCAGGTCAACCAGTCTTGGGATCTCTTCATTAGATCCATATTGCTTCCAGAAATTGACGAGTTATCATGACCTTGAGTGGGGTCAATGTTTGTGGAGATGGCCTGATAGCCAACCATGATTGCGCAAAATTTGAAGACGGAAGCTGAAATTTGATATTGTAACCGAAAGATCAATCCTCCCGTTGTGGTCGCCAATTATTTATGGGTAAAAATCATTTCTGCTGATTTTGGTAAATTCGGTAGGTGAGTGAGAAACTGGTTTAAACCCTAAACAAATGTGCTGCACGTGAGCACTTTATAGATTCGAGAGATCAATCTGTCCAAGTCCGGCCTAAACCAAGAAATGGCTATTCCAGACTTGCTTCGGTCACAAAGTGGAGGAGAAGGGTTGATTTGGGGAGGGAAGCAAAGATAGGTGTTGAGAACAGAATAATTCTGGGAGAGTAGTGTCTCGACTTGTATCATAAAGTGAAAGCTTAAGAAGCTTGCAAGAGATGAAATCTTTTTGGAGAGCTTGCAAAGTTTCCTTTTCTGAGAGTGTTGTATTTTTCTCCTGACCGAGACTTGTTGTCTGGTGGAAATAGGCCAGACCTATTTATACAAGTCGAGATTGAAACGTACTCTAGCCTCATGAAGGAAGAGAGTAAAGGGTGAAATAATGGGAGGAGGTGGTAACCGCAAGGTGTTTATGGGTGAAAACGTTTTCACCATTATTTCCTCATTTATTTGACCGCTTTATTCCTATTCATGCTTTCTTAATGTGAGCATAGTGTACGCTGCAAGCTGTGACCGCCAAACCAAGACCCTGGAAATCAACCCCCAGTTTGTGTTGATGTCTCGAGTGTTGGTTGCACCTTGAGTGCAAGTGGCGCTACTAGGGGCGCGTGTGGCATGTACCAATGGCATGTGAGTAATGCCTTTGTTGCGGGTTGCACCTCGAGCGCAAGTGGCCGTGCCAGAGCTGCTAGTGGCGTGTGTGGCATGTGCCAATGGCATGTGTGGAATGCCTTGGTGGTAGGTTGTATGTTGAGTGCAAGTGGCAGTGCCAGAGCTGCTAGTGGCGTGTGTGGCATGTGCCAATGGCATGCGTGGCCATTAGGACCACGGCTTGGTAAGAAAAGCTACCAGCGAGCGTGTTGGCATGTGCCAATGGCATGCTTGGACATTAGGGCCACGACTTGGCAAGAAAATCTACCAGCGAGCGTGTTGGCATGTGCCAATGGCATGCTTGGACATTAAGGCCACGACTTGGTAAGAAAAGCTACCAGCGATGCGTGTTGGCATGTGCCAATGGCATGCTTGGCCATTAGGGCCACGACTTGGAAAGAAAAGCTACCAGCGAGCGTGTTGGCATGTGCCAATGGCATGCTCGGCCATTAGGGCCATGCCCTGGTAAGAAAAGCTACCAATGATGCGTTTTGGCATGTGCCAATGGCGTGCTCGGCCATTAGGGCCACAGCCTGGTAAGAAAAGCTACCAGGGAGCGTGTTGGCATGCTCGGCCATTAGGGCCACGGCCTGGTAAGAAAAGCTACCAGTGATGCGTGTTGGCATGTTCCAATGGCATGCTCGGCCATTAGGGCCACGACCTGGTAAGAAAAGCTACCAGTGATGCGTGTTGGCATGTGCCAATGGCATGTGTGACCAATTTGGCCTAGGTTGCATGGTTTGCAAGCCTAGGTGTGGGAGCTACTTTGGCATGGCGTGGCTAGGGCCAAGGTAAGGGTGTTTGGTTTGGAGTGGCGTGACCAGCATAGCTAGGTCCAAGGCAGAGTGTGTTTGGCATGGTGCGGCTAGCTTGAGCTAGGTGTGGCTGGCATGATTTGACATTGACACGGATGTGAGGCTAGCATGGTTGGCATGCTTTGGCGCGTTTGGTGTGGATGGCATGATTTTACATTAGGACAGAGGTGCGACTAGCTTAGGATAGGTGTGGCTGGCATGATTTTCCATTGGCACGGAGGTGCGGCTAGCATGCTTTGGCGCGTTTGGTGTGGCTGGCATGATTTGCCATTGGCATAGAGGTGCGACTAGCTTAGGCTAGGTGTGGCTGGCATGATTTGCCATTGGCACGGAGGTGCGGCTAGCATGGTTGGCATGCTTTGGCGCGTTTGGTGTGACTAGCATAGCTAGGGCCGAGGCAGAGTGCGTTCGGCATGGCGCGGCTAGCTTGGGATAGGTGTGACTGGCATGGTTTGCCATTGGCACCGAGGGGAATTAGGGTTTTGTTCGTTGTAACCCTAATTTGAAAAAATACCCCTTATTAATTACTGACTACATATATTAAATGTTCTAATAAATGTGTCACCGGTGACATTAGGTTATTTAGGGTTTTACAATTTTAACCTTTGTTTAAAAAACCACCATCAACAAAAGGATATTTGAATTATTATTAGTTATCTTTAATTAAACCTTAATTATCGTTATTTAAGCCTAATTTAAGCCTAATTAATCGCTAATACAACTAACGTCCCTGAATGACGCCCACAAATACGTCCGTAATAAAATACTTATTTTTTTCTTTTTAATTTTTCTTTTATTAATGGTACGTAATGGATATAGGGTAATCTAGTCATCGTGAAAGTTTAAAAATCTATATTTAATATGAAACTACTAATCTTGACCGTACATCTTAGATTTTGGGCTAGAGATATATACTATCTTATATTGATGAGTTTATAGAAGAGAGAATATTCAAATTTGGGTTTCTCAGAAATTTCTACATTTTTCATATGTATATGTATATATATATATCTCATCACTCAAGTACCTCCAAGTCCGATGCATGTATGAGCTAAGTACAATTTCGAGTCAGAAGCCGATATCGAGTCAAACCAAAACAAACACGGTGTTGGTGGCATATCTGTTGGCGTTGCGCTTAGACCAATGAACAGTTTTTTTTATTTTCTGATAAAGTAACTAGTTGCTTTCCGATCGTCGTCTTGAGTTAGGTTTTTCTTGTTATCGGCAGAGACGTGGCATTGATCTTTCACAAGGGATGATAAAGGAAGCAATTGCTAAAGAATTCGATGTAGAAAACCATCAAATGAACAACCCAAACACCACTCTTCGCATTGTTGATTTGGGTTGTTCGGTGGGATCCAATAGTCTCATTTCTGTTAATGCCATAATCGAAGCCATTGATCTTAAATTTGAATCACATTTTCAAGGGCTACAACTTAAGCAAACTGCAACACTTGAGTTTCAAGTATATTTTAATGACATAGCATCAAACGATTTTAACACTCTATTTGCCTCGATTCCTTTAGAAAAGCGTTACTTTGCAGCAGGTGTACCGGGTTCGTTCCACGGACGTTTGTTTCCTCGAGCTTCCCTTCATTTCGTTAACTCATCAACCGCACTTCATTGGCTTTCTAGAGTTCCAAAAGGGCCGGTAGGTGATATCAACTCAGCATGGAATAAAGGCAGGATACATTACAGTAATGCTCCAGATGAGGTCTTTCAAGCTTACTCAGCTCAATATGTTATGGAAATGGAAGCTTTTCTTCTTGCTCGTGGACACGAGATTGTCTGTGGTGGATTGATGTTTATTTTGGTTCCAGTTATGGCCGACGAAACATTACTTTCTCAAACAAGTCCTGGTTTACTTTTGGATGTTTTGGGATCTTGTCTTATGGAATTGGCAAAAATGGTAACCTTCTTTAGATGCTAGAAGTGTGCGCATACTCTAAGGCTTATATAACTTGACATCGGATGGAAATTAAGATCAATTAGTTTGTTGTGTGCAGGATATCGTGGATGAAGCTAAAATAGATTCCTTCAACATGCCATCGTACTTAACATCACCAAAACAAGTGAAAGAATTAGTATAGAGAACTGGGTGTTTCACTATAGAAAGATTGGAGATATTGGAAATACTGTTACCACCTGCAAGTGGTGCACAAATACTTACTAACCATATGAGAGCTGGAAGTGAAGAAATCTTCAAGCAACACATTGAGTTCGGTGATGGTGATTTAGAAAAATTTTTTTATCTTTATTCCGAAAGACTTGTTGATCCTCTCTCGATCTTTAATAAATTAGAAGACAAATCTTTTCAAATGTTTCTTGTTCTCAAACGCAATAGCGTTAGTATTGCATAGTAGTGCAAACATTATGGTTGTGTTCATCCTTTAGCAGAGAAATCCCTTCATTTTTGTTTCTTGTTCTCCAACGCAATGGCATTGTTAATGGACATGACTAATGCAAACATTATGGCTGTATTTAGTATCAAGATTGAATCAAAAACAAAGAGTTTCATTGAATGAGTTTTCATTTAAATAACATGAATACAATTTATTTTTATTTTATATTTTTGATTACAATGAGAAGTGAATATATAGAGATTACAAAGGGAAGAAGACAAATATGGTTGATGGCTATGGAGGCTTCAACAAAGGAGGCTTCAACTATGGAGGCTTCAACAATGGTGGCTATGGAGGCTTCAAAAATGGAGGCTTCAACTATGGAGGCTTCAACAATGGAGGCTATGGAGGCTTCAACTTAACACTCACCCTCAAGCTGGTGCATATATGTCGCTCATGCCTAGCTTGCCAATAAACTTCAGAAACACCTTACTTGGAACTGCTTTAGTTAAAATATCAGCTACTTGATCTTCCGATCTAATTCTAGGTAACTCCACGATCTCATTGTCCAACTTCTCTTTAATGAAGAACCTATCTATATCCACATGTTTTGTGCGATCATGATGAACTGGATTGTGTGCAATATCACACGCCGATTTGTTATCACAGTACACACGAATTGGTTTCCTAGGAGGATACCCCAATTCAGTTAGCAGACGTTTTAACCACATCACTTCGCAGATACCCAGCGCCATACCTCGCCATTCAGCCATTCAGACTTGATCGTGAAACAACTCCTTGTTTTTTGCTTCTCCATGTAACAAGATTACCTCCAATGAAGGTAAAATATCCCGAAGTAGACCTCATATCATCGTATGACCCACCATAGTCAGAATCAGTATATGCGTCCATACTTTTGAAGTCTTGACCTCTTTTAAACAAGATTCCTTTCCCCGGAGCAGACTTCAGGTATCTTAGGATTCGCATTACCGCATTCATATGTGTTTCTCCAAGATTATGCATGAATTGACTAACAATACTCAAAGCATATGCAAGATCAGGTCTTGTATGTTCCAACTACATTAGTCTACCCACGAGCCTTTGGTATCTTCCTTTATCAATAGGTACTTGGTTGACATCCGAACATAATTTCAAACCTGGATCTACTGGTGTATCTATAGGTTGACACGCTGTCATACCTGTTTTCTCCAACAAATCAAGGGCATATTTTCTTTGTGACAAGAAGATTCCTTCTGTTGATCGAGATACTTCAATTCCAAGAAAGTATTTTAAAAAAGCAAGATCTTTCATCTGAAATTCACTTGATAGATAATTTTGGAGAGCCTTTATTTCTTCTGGATCATCTCCCGTAACTATCATGTCATCTACATATATGATTAGAGCTGTAATCTTACCTCAATTTTTCTTTAAGAATAAAGTATGATCTGAATTTGCATGACGATAACCAAATGCTCTCATAGACTTTGTAAATCTTCCAAACCACGCTCTCGGAGATTGTTTCAGACCATACAATGACTTCTTTAACCTGCAAACTTTTCCGTTATGCAAATATGACTCCATCATTCATGGTGGAAGCTGCATATACACTTCTTCAGATAAATCTCCATGTAAAAAGGCGTTCTTGACATCAAACTGTTGCAATGGCCAACCCAAATTTGCAGCAAGAGACAATAAGACCCGCACTGTATTCATTTTAGCTACAGGCGCAAATGTCTCATTATAATCTACACCATAAGTCTGGCTATACCCTTTAGCAACCAATCTTGCCTTAAAGCGTTCAATTTCACCATTTGCCTTGTATTCAACTGTAAAAACCCAACGACATCCAACGGATTGCTTTCCTTCTGGACATTCAACCATGTCCTAAGTATTATTTTCTTGTAAGGATTTCATTTCCTCGATCATATCTTCCCTCCATTTTGGATCAGATAATGCTTCATGCAGGTTGTTAGGAATAACTACAGTAGATAATTGATTCACAAATGACTTATTTGATTCGGTCAGATGGTGATTAGAGACATAATTACTCATGGGATATTTAGTTTTTGATGAAATATCAAGTTCATACATGGTTTTAGGGATACCTCTATTGCGACGTTCTGGCAATTGTTTCTTTGCAGGTTCAAGAACATCTTCAGCGAACGGTTGGATTGGGGTTGGTGATGCATCTGCATTATCTTCTTCAACTTCATCTGCATTATCTTCTGATCCATATGCATTATCTTCTTCAACTTCATTTATAGCTTCAATTTCACCATCCGCGATAATTCCTTCCTCACTAACTTCCTGTTCTTTTGGAATTTCTATCACAACATCTTCAATTATGTCTTCTTCATAGTCAAGAGTCTGAATTTCTTTTTCATACTCCCCCTGAAGTTCAGACTTCAAGTAATAAATCACGTGTTCGTGAAACTTAACATCCAATGTGATGTACATTCGTTTAGTTGGAGGATGGTAACACCTATATCCTTTATGACTTGCAGCATATCCTACGAAGACACATCTTAAAGCTCGGGGAGATAACTTGCTCCTTTGGTTCTTGTGTAAGTGCACAAAAACTACACAACCAAATATGCGTGGAGGCAAGTTTGGAACTCATTAATGAAACTGTTGCCTCACTGAGAGCTTGAAATGGTGTCTGAAAAATGATAGTGCTAGAAGGTGTACGGTTGATCACATATGCTGCAGAGGTAAGAGCTTCACCCCAATAAGTTAACGGCATATGAGCTGATATTAATGAAGCACGCACAACTTCAAGCAAGTGACGGTTTTTCCTTTCATCTACCCCATTATGTTGAGGAGTATTAGGACAAGTTGTCTGATGAACAATACCACATTCTCTTAAATAATATTGAAAATCAGTACTTAAATATTCGCCTCCGTTGTCACTTCGAAGAACTTGAATCTTTGTATTGTATTGTGTGTTGACTAATTTGTGAAACCTCTGAAATAAATTATTCACTTCATCTTTTGATTTCATCAAGCAAACCCATGTCATCCTAGTGCAATCATCAATAAAGGTGACGAACCATCGTGCGCTTCCCAGAGTGTTAACTTTAGACGGCCCCCAAACATCAGAATGAATAATCATGAATGGAATATGACTTTTATTTAAACTTGATGGAAACGAAGTACGATGGCTTTTAGCTAGTTCACATTCTTCACATTGAAAACTAGAAACATCAACCTTTGAAAAAATACTAGGAAATAGCCTTTTTAAGTAACCAAAAGAAGCATGCCCTAACCGTCTATGCCATAACCAAATTTGTGATTTCTCCTTCTCCCCCTGAGTACCATTCACAACTAAAGCATTAGATAATCTTTCTGAAATTTTTGACGCCAAATCTAGATAGTATAGCTTTCCTATTCTAACCCCAGATCCAATCGTCCGCCGTGTTCGGATGTCTTAAACACACAAGAATTAGGCAAAAATATAACAACACAATGTAAGACTTTAGTAATTTGGGAAACTGATAATAGATTATAATTTAGAGAAGGAACGACTAAAACCGAATCTAAACTCAATGTATCAGTAAGATTTAATGATTGTTCTCCAATTACTGGAGCCAAAGATCCATCTTCTGTGCAAACGGAGTTGTGTATGGATGTTTTAAGAGGAGAAACCTGTTTGGAATCAAAAGTCATATGGTCTGTGCAAACCGAATCAATTATCCATGAGCTATTAGGAACAACTTGCGAAACATTAAAAACCTTACCATTGGTTGTTTCCAAAGAAGATGTTAGATTGCTAACCACATGTGCTGCTGCAGCGGATTTGTTTTTCTTGGGATCGAATTTATCCCACCAATCTGGATACCCGACAATCTTAAAGCAGTTGTCTTTGGTATGACCACGTTTATTACAATGAGTGCAGGTGGCAGACTTATCTTTAATGTTGTATTGACGATGGGTTGCCATTGCAGAAGTTTCAACACTAGATACAAGGATCATTCTCCTTTCTCTGATACCATATCAAGATTGAATAAAAAACAAAGAGTTTCATTGAATGAGTTTTTATTTAGATAACATGAATACAATTTATTTTTATTTTATATTTTTGATTACAATGAGAAGTGAATATATAGAGATTACAAAGGGAAGAAGACAAATATGGTTGGTGGCTATGGAGGCTTCAACAAAGGAGTCTTCAACTATGGAGGCTTCAACAATGGTGGCTATGGAGGCTTCAACAATGGAGGCTATGGAGGCTTCAACTATGGAGTCTTCAACAATGGAGGCTATGGAGGCTTCAACTATGGAGTCTTCAACAATGGAGGCTATGGAGGCTTCAACTTAAAATTTAGCCGTTTATTTTTGCTGTTGTTAATCGATTAATTTCAACCGTTTCGGTTCTAGCTAGACCGAAAAGTTGAACTACTCCTTGAAAATACGTAAATTCTAATTTTGAAAAGCAAAGTACCCAATATTTGCAGCACAATAAAACATATCCAGATGCTATATGATAGTACTAGAAAGAAAATGAAGATGAAAAGGAATAATGTAGTTATTCATGTTCAAGAAAATATGAGACATACAAGTCATTGGATACCTCCAGATTCACCTTACTTGTAACTACTGGAAATCCAGTAGTAATACATGATTCAAACACGAGATAGAAATAATGATCTATTAATAATACTTGGATAATGATTACAAACGCTCAAATCTTACAAGTCTTGAGATTCACAAGAACCCTAACTTGCTTCCTTATAATATAATCTCACCACTCACAAAATTCCAACCTCTACAATGAACCAAGCTCTCTATTTATAGGGAAAAATACATAATGGATTACAACTTATTTTATCTCGCCGGATATCGCACATTTCACGTGACTGTCATTTTTTATTTCGCCCAAGACATTTTCAATAAAGTTATTCCATCACTTCCGCCTCTTAATTTGGTAGTTGTCGGCCCAACTGTCTTATTTCTTGCGCAACAATCCATATTTTGTGGTTTTGACTTCTTATCTCTCATTTTCTTCATGTTATGTCTTCCGGTCCAAGTAATCAATATCTCTCTGATTGACATCTTCGCTGACTACAGATCTAACTTCGCAGATCCAATATTCGTTAAAGTAGGTATGACATGTGATTTGACTCGTCACTGATATTTTCCCTCAGAATTAGTAAATAGGATCTTATCTCGAGATTTACTTCGTGACTTCATTTAACCTCGTTCGACCACGTGGCGAGTAGGTTTTCCATACCTACATTTTGCCTTTTCTCATTAAATTCGCAAGGATTTAAGAATTGAAAGAGAATCTTGCATTAAATTCGTAACCGCCACGTTCCCGGTTTTCTCGCTCTTATGTTTCCCACGATCTCTTCGTAACCGTCTGTAACCGCTTATACATCTCTCACCGTTTTTTTGACCCACTACGGCTGGTTACCTCTCGATTCCACTATAAATACTCAATTTCTCGTTTCTTCTCTTATACTTCATCTTTCTCTCTGCTAGTGCTGCTGCTCTTCAATCTCTTATCTTCTCTTCCGCTTTCATTTTTTTCTTCCACAGCTCTTTTGTTTTCAAGATCTCTCAATCTTTTAATTCTTAAAGTGATGGCCCCTAAGAAGATTCCTACCCCGACAACATCTAAGACTCTTGAATATTTTCAAGACGATTTTGAGAAGTTGGATTTAACCTTAACTTCGGAAATTGATTCCTCGATTTTTCCTCCCATTACTACAACCAAGCTCATGGATTTTAACTACAGGTGGATTCAGGAAGAAACTTGGATATCTACCAGATTAATTATTGCAGTAGGCAAACTTCGTGCTGGTCTCATCTTCCCGTTATATGATTCCAAGAACCCTCTTTTCTATGATATTCTATCCAAGCTTAACATGGGGGTTTTTCAATTAAGTTGGAATATAATTTGTATCATAAACGAGTTCGTCAAGCGTTCCAATGACAAGGCCTCTCAAATTCCGCTGGTTGTGAAGGAATTCAACCCCGCTGATCACAACATCGAGTCCTTCTTGGAAAATTATTCAGACAAAACTCTAACTACGAGGAAATATCAAGAATGGGGCGTTAAACTCGCCCGAAGATCCATGGATAACCCTTATAAGGCTCTCATCCAAGATGTTGAGCCTTTCGGTAACGCGAGGATTGATCGAATTCGCTTTTCTAATGACAAAGATTGGATGATGTTTCCCCTAATTGTTAAAGGCCCTTTGGTATAGGATTATGATGATAATGGAATAGCTCGTACTGGTCCTATCCCTGAGCATCTTCATCTCACGGATTATGAACCGGGTAGACTTCGTTGGTCAGAGATGCCTGACGGGGTATATTTCGCCACTTTTGAGTTTATTTATCCTTCGTCTACATAGTATTTTGACCTTTTATCATTCTTGTTGTAGTATTCCTTTCCTCTCCATGGTTTAGTAAAAGATCGTACGAGGAAGAGACCTTCCGCCGAATCTCCCGCCTCTGAACAGGTATTTTAGACTTTTTCCTTGCCTCTCATATTTCCTTCCCAGCTTCTAACGACTTACTTCGCAGGAAGATGAATTCTCAGAACCCCAAGCTGCCACGGTGTCTTCTAAGATTTCAAAGAAGCGCGATCGTCACAAAGCTTCCACCTTTGTTACCAAGGTATTCTTCTACTCATCTTGTACTTTGTGTTTTATTTATTTTTCCATCTTAACTTCGTGCTTCGCAGGATGCTACTCCCAGTTCTCCTCCCATGGATCCTAAGAAACGTCAGCGCAGAGTTCTGAACTTGGATTCCTTGACTCACATCCTTGGCTCCAAGGCACCTCCGAATCAACCTGCTCCTCCTCCCAAGGATCAATTTTCTAAGGTTCCTCTTAAAGATGCTTCCCTTAAAACACCATCGGGCTCACATTATCGTGTCTCAATTCCCATAATTAATGTGGAAGATTCTCCAGACAAATGATCTAAGAATCAGAATGAAAAGAACCAAGAGAAGAAGAAGATGATTTACGAAGTTGAGGATCTAGCTTATGTTCCTGACATGGATTTTCTGAGGAATGTTTTCACTTTATCTCGGAAAGATCCCTCTATCAGGTCCGCTGCTGCTGAGTCTTTTATTTCCTTTAGCTCTGATACCTTCCTGGCTAAGGATTAGTCTTTCATCATGAATACTTCGCTGAATCTCTCTATCTAACAACATGTTGCTATAATGGGCTTGGTGAGTATTGCAAATCCTTATTTTATAATTCGTCTGTGTCTCTTTTCTGACTCACTTCTCTTCGCAGGAGTTTAACCGTCATATGGCTCAACTCGTGAAGACTAGAATATCTCGCAAATAATTGGGGAAAACTATCATCCGTATTCGTGAGCTTCAAAAGGATCTCGCTAAGTAAAAAAATTACTATGCCAAGCAGGAGAAAAGGGCTGCCGAGCTTCGCAGTATATCTCGTTCCTATCTTCCTTTTGTTTTTCCTTAGATTTATCTTTACTATCCTTCCTATTTTATTTTTCATCAAGCCCGATCTACCAAGTATTACATGGACTTTCTCGAAGCCAAGGAGTTGTTGGAAATTTACTGGGATGCAATGGAGATGAAAAACAGAAATAGATTGTGGTTGTACTCTAAAACTTTCAAGGCTCTGGATGATTTCTTTTAGAAAAATATTTCTACCCTCCCAACGAATTGGTGATTGAAACAGGTATGTGAAATACTGCCTTCAGGATACAATGAAATCCCTACAACCGGAAATTGGATTCAAGGTTTGCACCCCTTGACCCAATCAAGAACACATGTAAAACAGATTCTGATGATGCTTTGTTTAAGAAAGAAAACAGAAGAGATTTTCAATTCATATGAAAACGACTCTGGGAGATGCTACTTATATGGTTTTTCACGTCTGTTGGAAATAGACAAGATTCTCTTCACGAAACATCAGGTCCCTTCATCAACAGACATTAATGGTGTCTGTTGGATTTAGAATTTTCTGGAAACGTTTTCTGATGGTCCAAACAGTTACGTATCAAAAAAATTCCAAGGGGCGTTGCCCTAGACCCCCACTGTGGGCGGTCTCCCTGGACCCCACGACGACTGTCGAGTAGACCACATCCTGGGGGGCTACGCTCCCCAGGACCCCCCTTCGCAGCGCAATTGAAAATATTCCAACAGGAGTTAGCTGATAATCTTCAAGCTGAGCATTTAAATCTCACATCTCACATTAACAATTACGTGCTTGAGAATGAGATTTTAAATGAAAAGGTAGAAACATCACTCTCTTGGTCAGATCGCTTAGCTAATGAGTCTGCCAACAATGAGGAATTAAACTCTCATATTCACGAGGAAAATGAAAACTTTAAGGTGGAATTTCAGTGAATTAAAAATCTTCTCACTACATCGCGTAATCTTCACTCTACATCGATGGATCAAGTGAAGCGGTTAAAAGAAGATAAAACTCGATTAATCAAGAGAAAAGATAAATATGAAGGCGATCTTAGAAGGCCTAAGAATGAAATTTATTATTTAAAGTCCGAGAATGATAAGTTAAAGGACGAAATGTCTTCAGTTTTAAATCGCTTGGAAAAGTTTCAAGGAAAGAAGAAAGACACAGATCCTCCCGCGAAGAAGGACTTGGCTAAACCTTTAAGAAGTGGAAAGCTTATTATAAGATCTCCTAGTGACGATAAACCTGAGCCCGGTCATGATAAAGATTGGAGTAATGCTCATCATGATCTTTGCATTCAACTCGAAGCTACCAGATTGGAGATATCAAGACTTGATCACCTTAATATTGATGTTCAAAAAACCTTATGTTCCTTTATTTCGCAGAAGGAAGGTTGTTCTAGGAGTTATGGATAATTCTGCACTATATTTTACTTAGTTGATTATGTTTCTTACTTGCTTTTTCCTTCTTTGCGGAGTCTGAAGAGCACTACCAGAAACAAATTCTCCACTTATCTCATCAAAAGTATGAGCTTTCCAAGGAAGTTTCTGGTCTTAAGGAAGAGATTGGGCTTCTTAATGAAGACTTAGCTCAGATGGAAAAGGACGCTACTAAAGTTGCAAAGATGACCCGCAAGAATGCTCAAGATGCCAAAGTTCAACTCTTCAATGAATTATGTGATTCTCGCGGGATTCTTCATGTGCCTTTGGATCTTGAACCTTTCTCAGATGATGAACCTAATGTTGGTGGCGAAGACGATGATAAGAGAACTAAATCTGATGAGGAAGACAAGATTGAGAGATCTAAAGGCAAGACTCCTTTGGTTACTGAGTCTGTTAATGTTCCTTCCTCTTCGCTGACTCCTTCTGGCGATGTTACCGTTAATGTTGAAGCTGAAGCTACGGGTCCTGATGGCAGCAACCCTCTAAAAACTAAGGAAGCTGGTGATGGTGATGCTGGTGCAGGAACTCAAGAAATTGAAAGTGGTTCTATTGAGGAAGAGGATGTCATAGTCACTCCCATCCAACAACTTCCTCCACAAGCTTGACTACTTTATTTCGTTGGCACCTTAGAATTTCTTGTGTATTTTTTAACAATTTTTGGTTGGGCGCTCCAAAGCTTGGGGGGGGCATAACATTTGATTCTGCTTTCATCTTCATCTTCTATATATTTGTTTTGTTTGCTCTCTATCTCAGATCCTTATCTCATTCAACTAACTGCAACTTACATGGTTAATGCACATCTAACTCATAAATCAATTAAATTTCATTTACCTCTAACTCGCGAGTTGATTTATGCAGTTCGTATCTAGTACATACTTGTGAAGGAAATACTCAAAGAATAACAAAATCAAAGGAGTATATACTTGCCTCTTATTCTTTGTGAATTTCCGAAACATACCTGCAATATAAGGCATAATCTACCTTTCTATTTCGTGATATTTATACTTACCCTTGTTTTGATTCTACAATATTAAGCATGCGAAGTAAGTGCTCAAAATAATAAAATAAAATAAAAAGTATATACTTGCCTCTTATTCTTTTGCGGACTTACGAAGCATATCTGTATTTCTTCACGTTCTCGGTTCTTCGTGTACCCATCTATCTTGCCTTGGTTCCGAGTTTCACCTTTTGTATCTCCTCGTCAACCTTTAGCTCACCTATGGCATTCATTTTGTTGCCTCCAAGTTTGTTCTTGTATTATTGATATCATAACTATAGGACAATCATTATTAGATGAACATAAACTCAAACCATATCTCGATTGTAGGTATTTCGCATTCAATAAAGATTTCTTGAATTTTCACGATACTTAGCTTGGAAAGATCATGCCTTTTATATCATTATTTTTGTATATCTTTTCATTTACTTCGTGGAGTTTTTTTTTCATTTTCTCTCATGTACTTTTTCACTTACTTCTTGCCCTTTTATGTACTTACGAGGTCAAGCGAGGTCATACGCTTGCCTCTTGCTTTGTTTCATATTTTGCCTCAAGTTTCATTTTGCCTCATGTCTCTCTCCCTATCGGCGAACTATTCTATGAGGGCTTGGGTGCCTCCTAGTTAAGGTCTTATTGTATTCTACTAGTGCATTGGGGTATTATAGTTCCATGAGAGGGTCTTAATCATGCCCCGTCCTTCTACTCGTTTGCCTCTTGTCTTCCCTACGTTCTATTTGTTATCTACGTTCTATTTGTTATCTTGAGGTCTTATTTTGCCTCCTAGTTACAGTCTTATTGCGCCTCACCCCGCTGTGCAGGGTTTTTACGACGAAGTCTCAGGCGCTCTTTATTCTTGTGAACTAAAGATCCATCAACCTCGCCTTAACTCACTCATTGAGGTCTTATTGTGCAACAATATCACATACTTACTTATAATAGTGCCGTAATATTGCCATCTTTTTCTGGTCACTCAGCTCTCTAAAAGCAACCGCAGTGGGCGACCAAGACCAAAAATTTGGGAAGAGATTGAGATATAGTGGGACGGACTATCGATCATATATCAGACTATACCTAAATCCCAGACTAAATTTGGTCCGCGACCAAGATCAAACCCAAATATAGTCGGCCGTTTATATAATGTTCGCTTCTCAACGGGCGATTGTATAGTCTACGCTTGACATCAAGCGTTGGTATTGTGTTCGTCCCGCGATCGGGCGTAGATATAAAGTACGCCCCAATGGCGTTGATTAAATGATATAGTTAACGCCTGGAATCAGGCGGAGATATAGTTTACGCTTAACTGAGGCGTTGATAAAATCCACGCCTGGTGCCAGGCGTTGATAAAGTTCACACCCCGTGAGAAATTGTTTTTTTTTTACTCCAAAAAGTTGTTTTAAAATAATACATTTTGTTTGGTACGTGATTCATGCAAAATAAGAAAGGAAATGATAAAAATCGTAAAGAAAACAACATTAAAAGCTGAACGTAAGCTGAACGAATTCGATTTTTAAATTTCAAAGTTTAACAAATTTTTGGTGTGAACTTTATTAACATGTATACAAACTACATTTTTTAAATACTTTTTAGTGGGATAAAACCTGTATTCAAAGTTCATGCCTGATGCGTCGATAAAATGTCCGCCCGATGGGGCGTTGATTATACATACGCCTGGAATCAGTCGTTTACTTTACGTCCGCCTCATCGGGCGTTAATTATACATGCGCCTCTTCTCCGGGCGTAAACTTTATGCACGCCCCACATCGCGCGTAATCTTTACCAACGCTCGTCAACAAGCGTAAACTATACCAACCGAAAGGGATGAAGATTATACCTACGCTCCGCAGCCAAACGAAGATTATACGGTAGAACTCGCAATTCGACTAAATATACTCGCTCAAATCTATAAAAATTAGAATGGAAATATTTATTGAGTAAACTGCGTCACTCAACGGACTAATTTAGTCTTTCTTTTTTTTACTCTTTAGTTTTAGTCGGGCGAATGCTGATGCTAAAGGAATCTTTTTTTTACTCTTTTCCATTCTGCTGTTTGTATTCATATTCACTCTTCTTTAAACCCTGTAAACTATAAAGGAATCCTTTTCCCCCTTCTTCTTCATCTTCTGCTCAAAGGGTTTCTCGCCTCTCTACTCTCGTGATAATCAGGTGAGCTCTTTCTCAGTTTCTGTAATCGCCGTTTTCTATTTTTAAACCCTAATTTTTATAATCTCTATCTTTATTAGTTACTCCCTTGTAGCTTAAATTTCAAAGTTTTATGTATTCATTGTTAATTTCTTATGGGTTAGTTGAAAAACTTTCATCTTTTGGTTGATATTGATACTGAAAATGGTAATCCCCATGGAAAGCTAAGAGTTTGAGATTTTGAATTTCAGTACTTTTTTGTGTAAAAAACTAGCTCTGAAGCATCTTTTGTGGATTTTACCAGGTGCCTATATTTTTTTAATTATCAAAATTTGATTTGACAAATTGGGCTTGATTAGCTGATTGATTTGGTTTACATCGAAATTCTAGGGTTTGCTGCATTGGTTTTTAGAATGTGAATTTGGATCACTTGTTGTGGTGTTTGTGTTACATTAGCTAGATAATATTTAGTTGTTAATTTGAACATGGTTGAGTGTTGTGATTTAAAACTTGAAGTGGCACTGCGGTACCTTAATGTTTATCTCAATGTGAAATTGGTTTTATGGAATTTGCTTATTTTGATTGATTATTAGTATGTCAAGGAGGTCTCCAAATTTAAGTGGTGAATGTCTACTGCAGGTAAGAAGCTTGCAGAGAATATAGTCGCAGGAAAAATTAGCAGCGTGTGTCAACCGAGTTCCAGGTATGCTCCTCTTTAGTTATGCCTTGCCTATTATTGCTTACTAAGTATTAAGCACTATTTTGTTTTGCAATGATTATGCAACTCCACCTTACATATAATTTTGCAGTTTAATTTAAAGTTCAGCGATGTCTCTCGCATTAGGACTCTTACATTTTTAATTCAAGCTATGTAAATCTTAGGTTAGTGTCGTTTTGCAGTCTTATATTGAAGTTCAAATATACATAATCTGTTACGACTGGTACAAATTCAAGGCATCCAAAACTTGGATACACTGTATGTACTTTCGTCATCATGGGTCAAGGGATAACTACTATTACTAGAAGTGGCAGTCAGGATATATTAATCATGGGCAAGGGTCAAAAGTCACTGCTAAGTATACAATGACCAAAATCTCTGAGAACAATGACTTTATCATAGAATGGTTAGAGTTAATTAGGATCCTTAGTTGTGGAGTCATCATGAGAATAGTGTTTGATGGATGGAGTTTTTTTACCAGTATTTTCTTCTTCTTCCAATTTTCTTTTTTAAACTGTTGTTCACTGCATTTGGTGCGTGTTCAATTTTCAATTTTTTTGCACTTCTCTATCGTGCCATTGTAACCGCAGATGCTAAACAAGTAAATCCTATATGTCATAACTCTCCTCACTCCCAATTTTATGGCATTGCTTTTCTTTCTCATTGTGTCTGTCATTCCACATTGAAAGCGCAGTCATTTGCATCTACATTAATTCTGCAGTTCTGCTAGTAGAACATTTTTCAACATCTATTCTCCCTCCTTTTGCTCTCACCATAGTGAATCTATATAGTCACTTTTGGAAAGTTCTGATCAGATCGTTGTTGTGATCCTAGCTAGTTGTATATGCTGTGCTCAATGATTTAAAACTTGCTTCTCAGATACCAAGAATCCTTATTAAGAGATGACATAGCAGGGACAATCTGGCTTTATCATCAACGCGAATGCATTAAAACTTGTTCAAATATAGACTTGTTGTGAAGTGTAGATGTGTGGAAACGTTTATCTTAGCTTATATCTGATTTTTTGAATTGTTAATTATAACTCATAACTAGTTTATGAATATGTGTTTTCAAAAACAGTTTTTAGTTTTCCTACCAAACACTTTTTTAAGTTCAAATAGAATAGAAAACGAAAGCAAAGAAAAGGGGTATGTTGAAAACTGTTTCAAATAGTCCCTAAGATTCTAATAGCAGTACTTATTGTGATTGACTAGTTAGAAATAAGGATTTGGAGAGTAGTAGTGGTTGTTTGAATTCGGCAAAATGGCCCTGTAACTTTGGGAGAAGGGGGTGCTCTCCTATGAATTAGGACAGTGAACATGACAAGCCTCAAAGCAAACACAGGGTCTTCGAAAAGCGAGACCTTAGAACACGTTATTAGTCTGGGTATAATGGTTTAGCCACAGGTTATTTAATTGGACTTGTATAAAGTAGAATGCATGTCTTCTAGTAAGTAGTTACTTTTTGATTTTCATTTGTAGCTAATTGGGTTCATAAGCTGTCTAGCATGTTAGTGTTAGATGGATCATAACATTTGTCATATACTCCCCCCGTCCCACTATTAAGTGACCTAGTTTAAGTTTGCACAATTTTTAAGGCAAGCAAGGAAAAGAGTACTTTTAAGCATTTTTTACAATTATACCCCTTATGGATAGTAATTAGTGAAATTTAGAAATGATTTATCTCTCAAACTACTCCACGGATGTTCGCAAACTTCATACCATTGAAAAACATTTTAAAACACCTACGTAACAAATATAAATAAGCCTATTAAATTATGCATATTTCTTATATTTTTTATAATTAACTATAAGGATAATTTTAGAAATATCTCCTTATTTAGTGATATAGGTCACTTATTAGTGGGACAAAATCTAAAATCAAATAGGTCATTTAATAGTGGGACGGAGGGAGTATATTATAACAGATTTTAAAGAATCAGTTTCTCGTCAATGAATTGTGTTTGTAATTGTGATTGATGGTGGATTATTTGTATGTTTGCAGATAATGAGTTTGATTTCTCAAAATGCTCTCAGTGCGAAGAAGCGCGTCAAAGTTGCAAGAGATGAGACTGATGAACCTATGGTTCAAGTAAGTGATGAAGAAACTGAGGCCGCAAAGGATTCCGATGCTGGGTTAAAGAGTAAAAAGAGAAAGAAAGAGGTAAACTGAGGCCGCAAAGGATTCCGATGAAGAAACTGAGGCCGCAAAGGATTCCGATGCTGGGTTATAGAGTAAAAAGAGAAAGAAAGAGGTAAATGAAAAGGAAAAGGAATTTCAGGTTAAACAGGATAAATAAATGAAGAGGTTGGAGAGCTTCTTGTTTGGGAAACTTTACTCACCCTTTGTGTTTGGAAAGGAAGAGGAAGACAAAACTGAAGAAGAAGCTTTGTTCATTACAGATCGATCTGGAATCAAGGGAATCAACAGTGATAAAATGTAGAATCTGACGAGGTAAGCGGTGATGAAATAAAATTGAAGGGTAGAAAACCCGCATGGGTTGATGAAGATGAGAGATATAGCTAAGTTGAACAGATTGAGGAAATTAAGGAAAGGTGAAGACGACTTCAATTTTGGCGTCAGATTACGTAGGAAGGTTGAGAGATCATCATCTTAAGTTGAATCTAACCCCGGGTTGGGCTGAAGTTGGTCCCAGGTCTGGAGATGGATCCTATTCAGATAACGAGTCTGCAGGGGATCAGTACGCTGATGGTAGTTATGATTTTCTAAGAACAAATGAAGATATTGTTGTTAACCATGGTGTGAAGCTCTTACCTGGGATTCTTGAATTCTCAAGACTGGTGGATGCAAATGCTGAGGACCCGTCCAATAAATTCAGTCCAGTTCCATAGAAATGGACAGTTGCTACTCTCTGCCGGGTTGGATCGTAGACTGAGGTTTTTCCAGATTGATGGGAAACGGAACACCAAGATACAGAGCATGTTCCTCGAGGATCTTCCTATTCGGAAGGCTTCTTTCTTACCAGACGGTTCCCAGGTTATTGCTGCAGGAAGCAGAAAGTTCTTTTACAGCTTTGATTTAGAGAAAGCGAAGGTTGATAAGATAGGGCCCTTAACTGGTCGGGAGGAGAAGAGCTTGGAAGTATTTGAAGTCTCTCCTTATTCTAGTACAATTGCTTTTGTGGGTAATGAAGGCCATATCTTGTTGGTCTCAACCAAAACTAAAGAGCTTATTGGCACGATGAAGATGAACGGGACTGCACGATCTCTAGCTTTCGCTGATGGTGGACGTCAATTGTTGAGCTCTGGGGGTGACGGGCATATCTACCATTGGGATTTGAGAACAAGGACTTGCATCCACAAGGCTGTAGATGAAGGTTGCATGACCGGACATTCCCTTTCTACATCGCCAAATGGATCCTTGTTTGCTGCTGGTTCAGATAGTGGGATAGTGAATATTTGCAATAAAAGTGAGTTCCTAGGGGGGAAGAGAAAACCTGTCAAAACTGTAGAGAATCTGACCACGAAAATTGATTTCCTGAAATTCAACCATGATTCACAGATATTGGCTATATGTTCTAGCATGCAGAAGAACAGCTTAAAACTCGTTCACATTCCTAGTTATACTGTTTTCTCGAACTGGCCTCCTGCAAATAGGCCGTTACATTTTCCTAGTTATAATGTTCCAATTTTTAGTAATTCAGAAAAGGGGTTTTTCAGAATTAACAACTCAGTACTGTCATGAAAATATATCTGGAAAATCAACTTCACTTGAAAATATATTGGAGGGACAATTTATACTTTTTAACACTTGACTTACACCTCTGGTTCCAATCATTTTCACAAAAGAAAAAGGCAGAAAGGAAAGCAAAAGGAATCCAGAAAAGGGTCTCTGACCAAAAAAAAAAAAAAAAAAAAAACCTTTAGGGTTTTACAGTCATATCAGTGAGAAACGAGAAGAAGGATTACTTGCCTCTTCAGAAACCCTAGATTTCTAAAACTTCCTTTCTTAAGAATCATAAAAACCTAACACAAATCTCTTGTTGTAGTTTGTAGAATGGCTGAAGCAGGGGAAGCAGCAGATGATACCCTAGCTTCAATTCGTACAACAGTAATGAGAGATTCAGAAGCATTAGAAGGAACCTCTAGGGTTATCAGAGGTTATGATTTTAATCAAGGTGTTGATTATTCAGAGATGCTTAGATCAATGATTACCACTGGTTTTCAAGCTACTAATCTCGGTGAAGCTATTGAAGTTGTTAATCATATGGTAAACACACTCTTTTAATTTATTCCAAGAAACCCTTTATCTTAAATTTTTGATTTTTTTTTTTTTTTTTTGGAATTTTTTTTTGTTTTCATTGAGAATGTAGATTCTAAGAAACCCTTATTCTTAAATGTTTGATTTTTTTTTATTTTGATTGAGAATGTAGATAGATTGGAGACTTTCTGATGAGCCATTGGTGGAAGGAGAAGATTGTAGTGAAGAGGAGAAAGAATTGAGTTATAGACAATCTGTAAGATGTAAAGTCTTTTTAGGATTTACATCTAATCTTATTTCCTCTGGTGTTCGAGAGATTGTTCGGTATCTTGTTGAACATCATATGGTAAGCAATTCACAATTGAATGTTTGTTATTTGTAATTTGAGTGTTGTTTAGAGTTTTTAGTTTGAGATTGGATTGATTTTTGAAATGTGATTGCAGGTTGATGTAATTGTTACTACGACTGGTGGGATAGAAGAGGATCTTATTAAATGTCTTGCACATACTTATAAAGGTGATTTTTCGTTAGATGGAGCTACTTTGAGGTCGAAAGGGTTGAATCGTATTGGGAACTTGTTGGTGCCTAATGACAACTACTGCAAATTTGAGGACTGGATAATTCCAATTTTTGACAAAATGCTGGATGAGCAGATTGCTGAGGTACACGGTTCTATGCTCTCATACTGTTTTTCCTCTATTGCTCGTAATTGTTGAGTTCTCTTTTCTATTTGGTTCCTCTTAGAATTTGTTTGTTAAAATGGATTCTTGGAATAAGAATGAGTTCTAAATCTTGGGTAGTTCTCGCTTTGGTTTAGAGGATTTTGTCTTCTTTCATATATTTCATAGTGGGTTTCCCTAATGTAGTTATTTTGATTGAAAGATAAAAGACTAGACTATGTGGATATCACAAAATTTGTGCTGTGTATACACGCATGCTATACAGAGGCTATGGAAGTTATAATACTCCAAATCAAGGATGCATACTCTTTCTAAATTCGTTCCTTATTCAAGTTACTCTACTATACATTTTTCTTACTATAAAATGTATATATCAGTTTAAATTCCTTAGGAAACTATGAAAAGGTAAGAAGGCCCCTAACCTCCAATGCTTTAATTGAATAGACCTGATTTCAATATTAATTTATGTCGTGTTATCATACCTCAGAAATTATCACGGGTAGATATGTGTTTTAACTGTTAAAGCAACGTATTGCCTTTTAACAAAAGGCATCAATACATGTTTGTACAAAAATTTCTTTAAAACACATTTCTACCATTGATAATTGCTGAGGCTAGGTTCTATACTAACACACCGTTTTCAAGATAAACAATCGTCATTCTTCCTGATTGTTGAGTTCTTCCCATCTGGTTTCTCTTAGAGTTTGTTTGTTAAAATGGATTCTTGGAATAGGAATGAGTTCTACAGCCGTGGGTAATTGTTCTTGCTTTGGTTCAGAGGAGCCTTCTGTTTTGCTTAATACAGTTCTTTTAACTGAAAGATAAAGTACTGGAATATGTAGGTATCCCAGCTAACATTAAATTTTAGTCTACAGAGTTATGTTGCTATCACAATAGTTTTACTATAAATTTGTGCATGCTAGCCAAAGGCGATGCAAGTTGTACAATATCAAATTAGGGAGGCAGTCTTTCTTGATTTGTTCCTAATGCCTTTCTTCTACTTAAATTGTGAAAGACACAACTGCTATACCTGTGATAAGTGCTTAGGTATGGTTGTGTACCCACAAGCTGTTTTTCCCTATTGACAGTCATTACTCTTTCTGATTGTTGAGTTTTTCGCATCTGGTTCCCTCTTAGAATTTGTTTGTTAAAATGGATCCAGGATCCTTGGAATTGCAATGAGTTCCATAGCGGTAGGTAGTTGTTCTCTCTTTGTTTCAGACGACCTTTCTATTTCATAGTGGGTTTGCCTAATACAGTTCTGTTAACTGAAAGATAAAGGACTGGAATATGTATATGTTCCATTCTAACATTGAATTTTTTATTAACCAAGTTATGTTACTATCACAAAAGCTGTACTGTGAATTTATGCATGCTATACAAAGGTGATTCAAATTATGCAGATTCAAATCAGGGAGGCATATTGTTTCTTAATTTGTATCTTTCTTTTACTTAAAATTAAAATGAAAAAGATGACCACTGTTACACTGTAAAATTTAAAGAAAAATGTTAGTTTGTTAAAAGATGACCTCTTGTTTGAGACTGTTACACTGTACTGTAAGTTGGTGATTATAAAATGTGTATCAGTAAATATTATAGAGGGCCCTCTGCTCCAACGCTTTAATTGAATGCACATTCGTTCAATATTGTATTTAATCTTATATGGATTTTGGTTTTACCCACAGAATATACTTTGGACGCCATCAAAGCTCATTGCTCGTCTTGGGAAAGAGATAAACAATCCAAGCTCATACCTTTACTGGGCGTACAAGGTACATACCGTTTTTAACAATTCTGAACCCCCCAACTCAATTTACAAAACAATACCAATATGCATTCTCGCAATCAACAGACTTGGTGATGCAATCTACAGTCATAATTTAATGGTTCTAAGAGATTGATGTCATCTTACTGTTAGTTCTTGTAGCACTCTTGGTGTGGTGGTCTGTTTATCTGTTTCTTTTAGTTTCCCTGTTAGCCTTTTAATCAAAAACAAGTGGGTGTTATTGCACGATTATGGATTGTGGTACCTACAGATAGACACTTGAACAACGTAACAAAATTGGGGGATTTTCCCCCACAAAATCACTTTGTACTGATACGCTCTTTGTATATTTCTGGATCTAAGAGTGTCATGAAAAAGATATGTTCAGTATTTCACTAACGCAGAACAATGTATTGATTTCTTTTTTTGGTCTATTACCAGAACAACGTACCAGTATTCTGCCCAGGCTTGACAGATGGTTCACTTGGGGATATGCTATACTTCCATTCATTCCATAAACCTGGTTTGATTATTGATGTTGTGCAAGGTAATCTATCAAGCAGGCTCATTCTTTGTTTTGGTCCTGACCATTTGCTACTTTTAGTGTTCAACATCACTTTTAAATTTTTGTTCATTTTATAGACATAAGGGCCATGAATGGGGAAGCCGTACATGCAAAGCCTAGGAAAACAGGCATGATAATTCTTGGAGGAGGTATTCCAAAGCATCACATCTGCAATGCAAATATGATGCGAAACGGTGCTGATTATGCCGTTTTTATCAATACGGCTCAGGAGTTTGATGGGAGTGATTCTGGAGCTCGTCCTGATGAGGCTGTATCATGGGGGAAAATAAGAGGGTCTGCTAAGACTGTCAAAGTAAGCTCTATCCTTGTCTTTTTTTTTCCTTCTCTATTCGTTGACATATGAACCCTTTGGATGCTCATCTCTTGAATAATCACTATATGGATAAAATTCTCATTGTTGCGCTTCTGAGCTACAGAGCAACAAGTCTGGAATTCAAGGATGTTAAGGAATTGTTAAAGCTACAGAGCAACTTTATGTTGAAAACTGTTTATTTATATACTGTTGATCTATGAAATCTATGTGATTCTCAAGATGCTTCCTTTACCGTATTCCCAGGTACACTGCGATGCCACAATTGCTTTCCCGTTACTGGTTGCAGAAACATTTGCAATGAAACAGCAAAAGGAGCCCTTGAAGACTGATGCCTAATGAGGGGGTTAGATTATAGCTGAATGTAGGTTTCAAATAGTCAAGAAAAGAAATCCTTCCTTTGAACAAAAGAACATGATCTCGTTGACCCCATTTTACTGTGTCCTGATCTTTTATTTTCATGATTCGGTACGCTGTTTGCCACTAAAACAAATTAATGAAAAGAATTATGCCAAACTACTTTAGTACTTTCATAATTCACTCTTCCATTATTGTTCCCATGTCTCCCACTTTGGCCTAATAATTGTGAATTCCATGCCAAACTACTTTGTGCTTCTTTGCTCACGAGTCATGACATGACAAAAAAGAGTAGGTGAGACATGTGACTGAATGCTTTTCTTTAAAAACAACCAAGGAGAAGAGCAACACTAAGAATCTGTGTAGAAAATAAGAAAGAAAGAGTTGGAAGAAAGCCATGGAAATACCTCCAACGAAACTCAGTTCGTTTGATGTTGCAAAAACTGATGCTGGTTTGTTGCAAAGCAAAGAGCTTTATCAGGTAATTCGTTCCCAACTTAACTGATTGATTTTCTAATGAAAAATCATATCAAGAGCCAGAGGCACCTGAAATTTATGTTCCTAGTAAGTGATAATACATACTTAAACACGCCTGATCCATCATGTACTGGATGGAGACATAAGATGCATCGATCAATTAGCAAAATTCAGTGTCAAATTTTGAAGAATTTCTTAATCCTTCTACAGTTAATTTTCTTATACTCTTTGTAAGTTAAATAATTGAATTTCACCTTTTGATTTTGATAGTATATTTTGGAGACTAATGTTTACCCAAATGAGGCTGAAGTTCTAAAGGAGTTAAGGGAAATTACAGCTACCCAACCATGGTAAGTGTTTTCAACTTACCATGAAATCTTCAGAATATTTACTATTATCTACTGCATTTGTCATTTTGATCTAATAATCTTTTCATAATTACTTTTCAGGAGTTTGATGCTTTGTGCAGCAGATGAAGGTCCAATAATGTCTCTACTTATAAAGCTTATCAATGCAAAAAAGACGATTGAGATTGGAGTCTACACTGGATACTCACTCCTTGTCACTGCCCTGGCACTTCCCGAAGATGGCAAAGTTGGTTTCTATCTGAACTCAATCTCATGACATGAGAGCTTATCTAGCTATAGTATACTGATATAGTGCTGAATTGGTACCAAACGACATAGCATATTTCATCACCTGATTTACTATACATGCTACACAATGCAGACCATTGCTATTGATCCAGATCGGTCAATGTTTGAGATAGGACTACCGTTCTTCAAAAAAGCTGGGGTGGAACATAAGGTGGAGTTCATTGAGTCTATTGCTCTCCCTGTTCTTGACAAACTACTGGAAGATGTAAGTACATGCAACGCTCATAATTTTATTCATCAAGTTCCCACGAAATTTGATTTTATGGTATTAAACACAGCCTATGTTGTTCGTTTTTTTTGTTTACTACGCAGCCAAAGAATGAAGGATCCTTCGATTATGCGTTCGTCGACGCAGACAAGGACAATTACGTGCATTATCATGAGAGACTACTAAAACTAGTGAGGGTTGGAGGAATGATTCTCTATGATAATACACTATGGTCAGGTACAGTTGCTTGGGAAGATGATTCAACACTTGATGAAATGATGAAAGAAATTAAAGACGTCTTTGTCGATCTGAACAAGAAATTAGCATCTGATTCTCGCATTCAGATTTCACAACTCCCTGTTGGTGATGGTCTCACAATGTGTATGCGTCTTCATTGACATTTTAAATTCTGTTGGACTGTGGAACGACAAATGTTTCTTTCTTTTGATATTTTTATTCTCTCTTTAAACCAATTAATGGTACAACCATTAATTCTGTTTGCCGACACTACCACTGCAAGTAGAGGAGTATTTAAAATGTGGTGGCTGAAGAAACATCAGTGGATTGTTCTTGCCAGTCATTATTTTCCCTAAAAGGAAAAAAAAATTAAATTATTATAGGGGCTCCAAGCTTTCGGTTTTGAGGGCTCGTATAGGGGCTGTTTGGATGCACCCTCAGAAGTAGCTTATTGACTTCTGGAAGTCAAAAAGTCAGAAGTCAGTTTGGCAATAGAATTTCAAAATGACTTCCAGAAGCAGAAAAGTCGACTTTTTGTGAAGCAAAAAATCTGGACTTCTGACTTCTGCTTCTGATTCTGGAGAAGCACTTCTGACTTTTACTTCTGCATCCAAACAGGCTATCAGTGTCCTAAATGTGGATAAGGAGATATTTCACCTATACAAAAAAAAAAAGAGAGGATATTCTTAAATGCTCTTTCTGTCCTAAATTATCTGCCCTAATTTCTACTCTGGTCTGTCCATTTTTATCTGTCCGCTCTGTTTATAGACATACTTTTTCATTAAATTATCAAATATACCCTTTATTTTTAATAATTATAAAATCATTGTTAATTCAAAATCTTAAATATTATCATCATATATAAGGAAGAAAAAAATTGTTCAATATCTTTGTATTAATTGTCATTCCTTTCTTAAAAAAAAAAACATTTATAGATAGTTATAAAATTCCTAATAAAACTTCTACCTCTTCTTACCCTTTCATCTGTATTAACATGGCTATATACATGGGAAAGGATCAAAAAAATTTATGACAAAATAAGTATTTCTAAAGAGGAAATAATCTACAATTTCAATTTTTTTCCCTCTCAAATAAAAATCCTTCCTAAATTAGGGCCTAGCCAACATTTATGGATATTTATAAAATTCCTAATAAAACTTCTACCTCTTCTTACACAACCCTTTCATCTGTATTAGAGCTTTTCCAATGGTCATTGTGTGTGCTTCCTATGTGGCAACACAAATAAGACATCCCCGATCTGTTTTTCCTTAAAATTAGGGAGAAAAAAAAATTCATCTCCAATTGTATTGCATGTAACCTCTTCATTTAATTAGTATAATTTTTATTTTCCATAATTAAGATTTTGCTAAAGCTAAAAATGGTTAGTTAATATATTAAAGTCAATAAAAATGGTTAGTTAATATATTAAAGTCAATTCAATTAATTAAAAGCTGACTAGGATGGTAGACAATGTCAAGGGGAATGTCTAAAACTTGACATTCTCCTTGACATTGTCTACCCAAAGTCATATATACATTGGTTTAAGACATCATGGTTGGAGAATGATTTTAGAGAAAATGGTTGTGTATCCTATGTGGATTTTGACATTTATCTCCACACACATGCCATTGGAGAGACTCTTAACATGGCTATATACATGGGAAAGGATCAAAAAAATTTATGACAAAATCTCAAATTCATGGTCAAGTATTTCTAAAGAGGAAATAATCTACAATTTCAATTTTTTTCCCTCTCAAATAAAAATCCTTCTTAAATTGGGGCCTAGCCAACTTAATTGGGGCCTATAACTACATGACAAAATAGGGTCACTAGGAAGTAATTTGTGGGAACCCCTTATCCATTACTTATATTAATGCCTAATATACCCTCATTAAATTAGTGATTATTAATTAAGTAAATATTTATTAAAATTAATAAGTTTTGAGTAGGATTATAATGTTTGGATTAGAGTAGAAGATCATTTTTCTTTTTTAAGGTTGGGAGGGAAAGAAGTAGAGGGAAAAAAGAAAAACTAGGGTTTGTGATATTTTTAGAAAAAATGAAACTTTATAGTGATGATGAAGACTCTAGTAGTGATACTGATGAAGAAGGGGGTGCATCAGATTATAATGATTTCGATCCTACAGAATTGGAAAATTTGTTGAATGAAGAAGAGAAAGTGAACCAAAAAATGCTTGAGGATATTATTGAAGCACAATAACACTTTCGCCGGGAGGAAGAAGATGATAATGCTTCCAATAAACAGGTATGAGTTGTAACGATCTACAAACATGTATTTGCATGTCCCAATCGCCGAACAAGGAAAAAAAATTCCAAACTTTAAACCAGAATCGGTTTATTCGATAGCATGACATAAACCGATTCTGAGTAAAATCCCCAAATTAGGTACAGGAATTGGTCTTTGTTCATCACAAAATTAACCGATTGTAGTAAATTTTTGGCGCGATGGGTACGTGACGAGAATCGGTTTTTGTTGGTGTTGTGCATAGTCCGATTCCTTCACTTGAATAATCACGTAGAATACATAAAGCTGACATTCGGTTTATTCTCGTGAATATGTAATCCGATTTTGGAGAAAAAAAGATCCAGGAGAAATGTGAACAACAATCGGATTATATTACACAAGACGTGAACCGATTGTATACTTTGTATTTTTTTCGCCAATTCTTTAATCGGTCTTTATTATTGCACATATAAACCGATTACTTTAATCGGGTTAATCGACTTTAACATATAAACCGATTTTGAATCATCAACTTTTTGGTATTTGTTGTAGATTGTTGTGGCGTTTAATGAAGATCAACCCAAAGCCGTATCTCTGTTGGGTCCTGATACCTCTGCCCACTATTTCACCGATTTGGAATGGACAGACAGAAACGATGCAAAGCATTGGTTTATAGACAAGGGAATAGAGATCAAATGCGCGTTAGTTTTAGGCCGTCGCTCAAGTCAAGATCGTTTGGAACTTTTTTGTGAGAGAGGTGGAAAGCTAGAAAGTCACTGGGCAAAGGACAGACCGTACGTGAAAAAGACGAAAAGGGAATACATTACTAAATCAAAGAAGTATAGTTTCCCGTTTAAGATTATGGTTAATACACGCAAGAAACCCGATGATAGTAAGGTATACAAGCTCTATAAAGTGTTGAATGGTTGTCATAATCACGATGATCCGGAATCTCTTATTGGACACGCGGAAGTTTGTGGTTGAAACCACATCAATGAGAAACGGTGAGGTCGATGAAAGCGTGTAAACCAAGTGACATCCTTAGGAAGATTAAGGAGGATGATAAGGATCATTTGTCCACTTTGAGGCAAATATACACGGCAAGAGCAGCCTTTAAGAGGAGGTCATGGGATGGTAGAGCGGTTATAGAACAATCTCAATGGTTAGCAGATCAACACGGATACACAATGAAGAAGAAACTCTTGGAAGGAAAAGTGACTCGTATTTTCTTGGCGCATCCGGATATGATCAAGTTTGCACAATGCTTCTATCAAATTTTGTTAATAGATTGTACGTACAAGACCAACAGGTACAACATGTCGTTGCTAAACATTGCTTGTCATACTTACGACAAGCAAACTTTCACGATAGCATGGGGGTTTATGGATCGGGAGAATGATGTGAGTTTTACTTGGATGCTAGAGACCTTGAAGGAGATATACCGTGGCGATCAAACTCCGAGGATCATAGTAACGGATAAGGACCAAGCACTAATGAATGTCATTGGAGTGGTTTTTCCGGATGCTCAGCATTTTCATTGCACATGGAACATTCAATACAATATTAGAAGTAATTATAGGGGTCATATCCAAATACGTTTATGAAGTCCGATTCTGAAGGTAGTTTGCTGCAGTTTTTTCAGAATCGGTTTATATTTACGACAATGTAATCCGATTGATGATACAAAGATTTTAAATTACATAATCGGATTACATATGCTTCAAAATGATCCTTACATGAATCCAGATTCGGTTTATGTGTGTACTAATGTAATCCGATTATTGTTGATGTTCATCAAATTCACCCAAAATCGGGTAATGTAGGTTCACATTAAAAACCGATTATGGCCATAATCGGATTAGTATGGTGCACATATAGACCGATTCTGGATGGATTTTCAGAAAACTTGATGAGTGGATTTTAAAGATTTTGAAGTAAATCATTGTAGAGTATCATTTAGAAGGAAATGTTTAAAGGGATTCAACTCAACACTTGAATTTTGTGTTTTTTGTTTTAATTTTGATGAAAAATAAATTGAGTTTTAATTGTTGTTTGTGATTGATTAGGATTTAGTTTTAATTTTGATGAAAAATAAAAACTAGTTTTGATTAATGATTTTGGTTTTTGTTAATTAAATTTTAATTTTGTATTTGTATTTTTGTTAGAATAATTAAGGTTTCTTTAAGGTTAATTTAGTAATTTTATAATTTTTTGGACACCCCTTATCATTTTCAATTAGGGGATGAAAAAATCTATAGGCCCCAATTAAGTTGGTTAGACCCCAATTTAGGAAGGATAAAAATTTCAAAGACTCCAAAATTTTAGTGTGGGAAACCAAAATCAAATGGAAGAAAAAAAAAATCTTAAATTGTGGATTTCATAATAAAAGCAGTATAATTTGCTCTTATTTCTTAAAACATTTCCTAAAATAATAATACTCCATTTTAGAGTTTTTAACACTAATAATTTTAGTTTTGGTAATAACATAACATTAAATAGGCTAGTCAAGGGCTAGTCATGACGTTTTATAGGTTTTCCTTAATATCTTGACAAAGTCAAAGAGGATTCTTAATTTAGGACGGAGGGAGTAATTAATAACCTAAAGCCAAAAAATAAACATAAACCTAATCCTCTTCTTTTTCCTGGATTGATTGGGGTATATCCAGATTAATTGGGGTATACTAAATGAGACAAAATAGGGTCATTTTGAAGTAAAAGAGGTCACCCCTTAACCATATATTTTCAAAATGGCTAATATGACCTTATTTAATTAACACTAAAAAATCTGATTAGCTTAATTGATTGAGTTTAGATTAAAATTTTGAAAATGAAAATTCAGTAGATTAAATCTTTAATCCGTCTTATGAGTTCGATTTCGATCAAAAAATTTGGTTTTCAAAAATGTCAAAGGTCGGCAAGGTAAACGTTTGAATAAAGTTCCGGGATTTCTTACTCAAAACAACGCGGACACAGTCTGCTATATATCGCCGACATGGTCTATGTTTGAATATGATGTCGACCAATTTTAGCCGGCACGGTCCTTGGATGCAGAAAACGCTGACCATTTTTCGTCCAGAAGGGTCTTTAAATGAAGAATCTGCCGACTATCTTGGGCCAGGTGTCTAACGGTCGGCATGTAAATATTCCGTACCATGTCGTCTATAATATAGTCGGCATGCACATAATTAATAACACTTCCGGCTGACTTGAAGCCGGCATGTTAAGAATTTCTAACCCTGCCGACCTGTACTTATACCAAACAGAACACAGAATATGGGAAGATGTAATTCACTTTATTCATGAAATTTTGGTTACTACATTGATTTAAATATACAACCAAACTCCTTGTCGATGGAAAAACGAATGCACTTAGCATGTGCATCAAGCCTTTGAACCCCTAGACAACCCTAGTGGAAAAGTTATAGTCTCGGAATGGTATTTGATCACTAGCTTGACGGCTATAATGTGGTCGGCAAGGAACTTAATTTATATCCATGCCAGCCTTATGATGATTTTAGGCATCAGGAAAAGGTATTTTCTGCAACAAATGACCGGCATGTTCTATAACATAATACACTGCTGACTGCACAACAGTAGGCTTGGTAATGATCTGATTACCTTGCCGACCCTGGTATGCAAGCATTTTATGCTGTCAGGGCCGGCAGTCTGAAACTTCAAAACCATGCCGACCCTGGTTTGGTCAGCAGTGTAACTTAAAAAAAACATGTCGGCATAAGTATTGAAAGTTTACGTAGATAAACAAACAATTCATTCAACAACTAGAATTCCAACACTTGTTGTCCAAAATACGAAAACATGTCCCATATACCTTAAAAAAATATTTGTCCAACCATTAACCTTAACATTTGTCCAACACAGCATAAAGAAATGAACTAGAAATGCATTCATTCACGACCACGACCACGACCCCGGACCCATTTAGGAGTACTATAACCCTCACCACCACGACCACTACGAGCCCTCTTTTTGTCAGCATTCATCTTGGCTTGTTCTTCCCTTCTGGATTTTTCTTCCATCTTTACTTCAGCATCAGCTTGCTTGAACATTTTATATGCATCCTCATTGTCAACATTGTTAACAAAGTCATTGTGCTTGCTTTGCTCTTCAATCGACAAAGGCTCTCATCTTTCTCTCGCGCAACACAACACCTTCGCAAAGGTCTTCAAATGCTCCTTCTATTTTCAATTAAACAACAATTAATAAAATGATTCAATAATGTGATCTTAAAATAATAAGAACAACTCAAAAATACTTACAAAGAACTTAAGACTTGTTGCTGGGTCTTTCGATGCCATCTTCATCTTATGAGCCAATTCTTCCGCAGTGATCTCCCTAATCACAGTAGGACGAGCCCAACCCAAGTACCACGACATGTATCTCTCACTTGCTTCATGATCTCTGGTCACCCCCTCCAAAAGACTCACATCGATCTTACGACCACGTCTATCGTGCCAATGTTCTTGAGTTGGCGCTGGATCGTAGGAGACGTTAATAGTTTTTTGGTACATGGTGCAGCCATCCAAGTTTTACAGTAAAGAATGTCTTATCTTCATCGAAATGAGGTTCTTCTTGCACTGAACCCAATTGTCGCATTACCCGATGTGGATCGTACATTGAATATCCTTCGGTGCACAACAAAAAGGGTCCATAGTATAATGCAACTTCATCTCTCATTTGGATATTAAACCCTGATTTCTAGCATCCCGATACGGATCAAATATCACCTCCTCCGCAGTCAATTTGTCGATGGCCATTCGGATTTTGATAAGATTTTTCGGCATTTCCTTATCCTGAGTACCCTTAAAACTGTACCTTTATGCTCTTGGCTTATCAACAACAACATTCGCATCCACTTTGATGTAGGAGTTGGCTTTCACCAAAGTAGGGAAGTGCTCATATATCCAAACCTATGCAAAAAAAAAAAAAAGTTTAGTAAGAATCGTATCTTACGAGAATTTTTCAAATATAAATGATTTAGACAATACAATTACATGGAAGAGACATATGTTTCCGTTAACTTGCGCAGTGAGTTCCCTAGAACCCTTTGTCAACTCATTGTTCAGAAGGCGACCACCGTAGTACCCCAAGAATACTGACGCATCTTATCTAAGGGATCCAATAGTTGCATATAAATGGCGTCGACCAAGCTTCCGGAACTGTCAGGGAAGATACATTTGCCCAAGACGTATAGAAAATAAGCTGACGCGGTAGCATTGATTCGCACTGGGTACACCCTTCCTTCCCTATCAAAGATTTACTTGGTGTAACATAATTAATGTGTCCCTCAACTGCTTCAGATTAAACTTCTTGGTTAGACGACCATCCTTCTTCACAAGCATAGACTCCGTCTCAACCTGATTCCAACCGAATAATTTCTGTCTCAATTTGTAAATATCCGTGAAAGAAAACTTATTATCGAAGCCCTCACTGACTGCTTTTCCCTCAACCTCGAGGCCTATAATTTGAGGAGCATCATCGGGAGTTATCGCCATCTCAACGAATGATAATAATATTGTATCAGTCTCTCAGTAGAACCTCTTACAGAATGCAGATACGGTAACTCTATCATGCTCAATATTCGAACTCTCCACCGCAGGCCACAACCCGGAGTTCTTGACAATCACTTTCACCTCCTCACATTCATCCTCAAGATCCCAAGTCTTAGTCACTGAACATGAATCTTGGCGCCTCATGAGACGGACGACATGCTTGTGATCCTAAATACCAAAAAAATAAAAATGAAAAGAAATACAAACACTTGATACAAATTTAATATAGTTACACACTGAAATAAAAAACAAAGATGTACTGAGATTACTTACGATAGTATTATGGATCGGACATGCCCATGAGTTTTTGTATCCAAAAAGAACATTTCCACCATCTTTGGGGGTCCCCCTTGAAGGCTCATCTTTTTTCAGTCTAACCATCAAGTAAGAGGAAGGCATGTGGGAATCAGCTGGTTTAGTGATCACACTCTTCTTCTTTCCGGTTTCAGTTGAAGTTGAAGCTTCGACTTGTTGAACAGTAGCTTGAGTTTGTTCTTCTTATTCTTCTTCTTCTTCTTCTGCCTCTTCCACAATTTCATCTTCTCTACCATTACCTTTATCTCCATCATCATCATCATGATTACCTTCTCCAAAAGGTGGCATGTCTTGATCACCATCATCATCATCATCATTGTTGCCTCCTCCAGCAGCCGGAGTTCTTTCATCATCATCATCGCATCTTCTACCAGATGGAATTGATTGGTCTTCATCTGGAGTCTCGTCTGAATCACTGGGTTCCAATGGTGGTTCGGTATCATTCGGTACACGGATCAAGAGCATTCCCGGCATAACGTATGCCTCTCGATGTGTTGAAGTAAAGAGTTTATCACCAACACGAGGAGGTCTTGAAGGAGGACTAAGAGCTTTCAAAGATTTCTTCTTTGGATTTTGCAACCTGAACAAGAATGATTAAGAAAAAAATATATTAAAGGTCGGAAGGGTCGACATATTTAACCAATCCGGCGGATCAATGGTCGGAAGGGTCGACAAAGAAATACATGCCGGCTAAACATAAGTCGGTAGGGTATGATTCACATAACCTGCCGGCTTATAACAAATATGAAAACAGTAGATTCAAGGATTCTTCACCAAACTATTCGGCAAGGTCCATTACCCATACACTGCCGGATAACAAACAGCCGGCATGGTTTTATCCAAATACCATTCCAGTTTTAAAATTTTAGGTATCAGGAGACACAAAACTTGAAATACGGCCGGGAAGGTAAAATGTATAACAAACCCGGCCAACAAACAAACCGCCGCCGGCAGGGTCTGAGGTTGAATAACTTGCCGGCCTTACAAGTACTAGTTACAGGTATTGAAAAACCGGAACGATCTTCAACCTAACATCCTGACGTCCCAACACTAACTATGAAAACCCGGCAAGGTCGATAACATAATACCTTGCAGGCGAAAATAACTGAAAAATCAAATAATCGATTTTTCTGACCTAATTTGACATGTAAACATGAAATTGAAGTACTGGAGTGAGTTTTAGTAGGCCATTACTTTCTTAATCGCACCATTTCTTCGTTTTGAACGGGTTCAATTTCTTCTTTTTCAACCGTTTTTTTCTTCACTTTTTTTTGAACTAGTTTTGCAATTCCGGGGTTGTATTGATTGGATTTTCTATTAGCGTCTTTCATACGACTTGCCCTAGGTCTTGGCGGATCCATTGATGAAGATTAATCGGAGTTTTCAAATCGACGATGTTAACGAATTAATCGACGAGTTTCGGTGGTGGGGGATGGAGAAGCCGGTATGGATGTGGATGAGAAGAAGAAGAGAAGAAGGAAGATGAAATAAAAATAATAAAACTGATTTAGGGTAATTAGAATTATAAAGGGTAGGGGGTACTAAATAATTTTACCCATATTTGTCCTCCCCTTAGTAAGGGCACATGTCCATATAAATATGGGTATACCCCAATCTCTAGTTTCTTTTTCTCCATTGTTTTTTTTTTTTTTTTGTTATTGTTGTTATTGTTGTTATTCAAACACGATTCTCCGCAAGTAATTACTTCAATTAGGTAATTACTTCATCGATTCTCCGCAAGTAATTACTTCAATTAGGTAAGAATCGAAAACCCACCTTTTTTTGTTGCTTTTGATCGCATAAATAGGTAGATTTGATCATATTAGGGATTTTGAAATAGTTTCAGAATTACTTACGGTTGGGAAGTATAGTGTAACACCCCGTGTTTTTAGCATGGTGCATGCTAAAAGGTGCTCCATGGCCCGAGATGAAGCTTCATCCAAAGCTTCCACTGCGGAGGAAAAGGAACATTGGACCTTGGCCAATATGTTAGCAGCGGAAAACCAACATGGCCGGACATCGGGTTGGAAGCGGACGGCCAACATGGCCGGACATCAGGTTGATCCAACGGACGACCAACATGGCCGGACATCGAGTTGGCAGCGGACGACCAACCTGGCCGGACATCGTTGTTGGCAAGGGTGGTAAGGTGCGGACATCACGGCCTGGGGAGTTGATGAATGATTTTTGGTCCCCAAATTTAAGTTGTAAAAATGTCATTTTTACATGTATGGGGAGGGGTAGTTGGTTGATGGTGCATATGCAGACTATGCACCAAGTAAGCTTCATGGCTTAGCCGGAAGAGTATAAATGATGCCTAATGATCATTTATAATTGCGTAGCCTCGTGAAGAGGGCATTATATTATTAGGCATCGTTATGCTATATTGCGGACCAAACATGCATCACTTGGATGCATTTCGACGGAACGACTTATACGGACGAGGCCATTTCCATTATTGCTTGGCTACGGCCATGCAAACGTGTTGGCTTAAGTGTCTGTCCCTTCGTGGATGAACTACGGCATGTGCTTGATCCCTTTAGAGTAGGGAAGGGTACGTTGGCAGACGCAATGAGTTGCAGCATTTCCGGTCCAGCACATTGTCGCTCATATCATCTAATTGTGAGATGATTGCGACATTATGGCCTCTCATATCATCTTGCTTGGTAGATCGACGCGAGAGATGATTGTGGCCAAACTTGATGAGGAAAGTTGCATTCCATTCACTGGATGCTCATACTTCCTATCAGGCGTTCGACATAGGCAAAAAACCCGAGTGTCATAATTTAACTCAAGCGGAGTCCATTTTTTGATGGGAAACAGCTCAAAGATCAAGATATGTTGGTTTATAGATCCACATGGTCAGCAAAATTTATCCAAATTCCATCATTTAGGGCCTCAAAAGACCGTTTTAAGAAAGTTTTTGCTTTCTTAATAAACCATTTACGGAACAAGGGTAAGTTGGAATGGTGTGGAAGCTAAGTTACATGCATCATGCTCCACGAGCACGCTTGCAAGGGAAAGTGAACGTGCATTTGCCTAGATCTAAGGCCCGGATCGTAGCATCATCAAAATGGAACATCGGGAAAGTTATGGCCTGCGCGCCAGGCGTAATTTTCTGGTCCGTCACATATAGGTTTTATAAACCGTAAAACAATTATACGGTTGGGAAAATATGAACTCCCAACCGTATCTTAACCTGAGATTTTTTTTTACGTTTGAGAGTTTCAACCGTATATGTTAGTTACGGTTTGGAAAATATAAACTCCCAACAACCTGTTTTTTTTTACGGTTGGGAGCCCCAACCGTATATGGTAGTTACGGTTGGGAAAATTGAAGACTCCCAACCATATGTTAAATTAGAAGGAAAAAAAAGGGTTAGATTTTGATTTTGATTTTGATTTTCAACCATATATAAATTAGTCTAACTTAATTACTAATCATACTTAATTTAGTTAATCTAAATATTAGCACTAACTAATGGAAGATATTACCATTAACAAAATTAATAGTTTAAAGGGTTTTGTTGATTACTATTTCATGACTCTCTATTTGGTCATCTTGTGATCCCCTAAAAACCAAAGTTTGGAGCCCCTATAATAGGTTTCAAAAAAACCTATGACCTATAAATATAATGCATGTCGGAGGATTACATGACTTGAGTGCCTTTACAGGTGTCAAATAAGCATGGGGTTTGCACCAAAAAATCATTTATGCTTGCTTTATTTCCTGTCGCGGACGCTAATGCGTCTCCAACTGTGCAGCTAATGTTGGACACAGTGTAATTCGTTTCGTATATGGGTATTGACCGGGATACGACCTTGGTACTCAGTTCTTACAGGATTAAGAATATTAAGGTATGTTACCGTAGCAGAATGGATAAATGGTCGACTATTGATGAATCTGTCTGACTTGATTTAATTAATCGTACACAACAGAAACCTTACTCATCAAAATATCTAGTTACAAAATGGCTTTATTAAATTCATAGATACCTTCTCGTACATGATTTTCGTAGCTGACTTGAAGCCAGGTTCAAAAAGGGTTCCTTCTTGTAGAGAGTTGCTATGTTGTATTAGACACTAGGAGAGGAAAGATTACATGTCCATCGCCTAACCTAGGTGACCACTTGCATGATAGACAGTTTTTCAGACATACATCACAGATGTTAGGGTACCGACCCCAACTCGTCATAAGTCCATGGATAGAATTGAACTCAAAAACCAGTTGACTAGATGAGGGATCCCATTAATTTATAAACTACCCAATTAAGCCCCATATACCAATGTGGGACTAAGGTCCCAACATCCCACCAAGCTTCCATACCCAACGTCCTCGTTGGCCCAATCTATCGGCACTGACCTGGCGGTAGCCCTTTCCTTTATGGCGGCTCCATTCGACTACCAGTATTCAGTGTAGTGACAACAACATCCATACATAGGTGCCCATACACTTTAATCCAGCCTATAGGTCACCCCTTTCGTGGAGCGGGCATGGGTCGTGGTGGTTGGCTCTGATACCAAATGTTAGGGTACCGACCCCAACTCATCATAAGCACATGGGTAGAACTCAACTCGAAAATCGGTTGACTAGATGAGGATTCCATTGACTTATAAACTCCTCAATTAATCCCCATCTACCAATGTGGGACTAAGGTCCCAACAACAGATTTTAAGCACCACTTGGTTTTAATCGACTGAAAGAACCAAGTCACCGTTGAAATCTTTCAATTAAAAAGTAACCAACTAAAAGGAAAAGGGCAACAAAGCTGATCATCCATCTTTCTCACAACTTAGTTTTCTTGTGAATCATAGTTAGAATCTTTTTATCCATGTGTTACTCATTGTTTGTGGAGGAGTAGGTTGAAAAAATAAAAGAGGAGAAGATAAGAGTATATGTAAATCTTTTTGAAAAACTAGGAAACAGGAATCTAAAGAAGAAGGAAGCGGCCTATGTCAGAAAATCACGCAATGAAAGATATGTGCAATCAAAGGTAGCTTGATCTTATGAAGAGAATGTAATTTAGTTTCGTTTTATGTTTGTAAATTTATTTTCCTTTTATTCAGTATTGACTATCGTCTGTAAACATGCAGAATCACATATAATATATGTTTTTGTTTAAGGTTTTCTCATCGATTGATAAACCCAAATATTCTTGTTCTCACTGAATATTTTTGGGTCTTTAACAACCAAGAATCAGAACGAGATTTACGGCATTCTCTGGTGTGTAAATTTTTTGGCATAAAGATTACTCTTTATCTCTATTTATAGGCTAACATTAAGATATTGAGAGAACTATAATCTTATTGAATAAAACGTTAAACAATACAAAGGTTATTACAAAGCCTTTATAGGCTATTCAGACAGAAATATTGTAATAACAAAGTCAGGTTAATGATTGACTATTTGACCTGAGACACACATGTGCACAATACTGTGACATACAAGTACATTATATAATACACCCCTTTCAATGTCATAATGGCAACACAGAAACATACATAGTATCAGATTGACAAAACTGACAATGTAACGAAAAACAAAACAACTAATTAGCTGAAGTAATCTTAACAGAAGAAGATGTTGAAGCAGGGATCAGGGAAAGACCAATACTGCGGAATAATCAAAGATCCATTCTATTTTTATCACTATTTGCACAATGACATACAATAGACTTAATCTTTGAAAACAAAATTTCATCCTTTGTTCTATCAATATTTGCATAATGACATAAAATGCTTAACTTTTGTATTCAAAAGTTCATTCTATCTTTTATCAATACTTTCGACATATAATAGAGTTAACTTTTGTGAAAAAGCGGGGGTACAACAACCACACCCAATATTTCGCTTAGCAATCTGTATGGGCTAACTCCAATATACCTTTAAGAGAATCAACTAGACAGTCAGACTCAATTTTAACAAAAGTATATCAAAGAGTTATATCTCAATTTCTCGATTCGATCCATACTCAAACAAATAGGAATTTGTGAGACTGATTGAATACAAGAGAAATAACTTGAATGGTACTAAATACCAATGTTCAAGGATCAATCAATTTCAATCAACAACCAAAGGTTGGATTTAATAATTGATCGATTCAACGCACAACCTGTGATATTTCAATTATATAACAAAATATAATGCGGAAAAGAAATAACACAGACACCAGAAGTTTTGTTAACGAGGAAACCGCAAATGCAGAAAACCCCCGGGACCTAGTCCAGATTTGAACACCACACTGTATTAAGCCACTACAGACACTAGCCTAATACAAACTAACTTTGGTCTGGACTGTAGTTGAACCCTAATCAATATCACACTGATTCAACGTACAGTTGCGTTCCTTACATCTCTGATCCTAGCAGGATACTACACACTTGATTCCCTTAGATGAACTCACCCACAACCAAGAGTTGATACGATCCAAAGTCGAAGACTTGATAGGCAAGTCTGTCTCACACAGAAAACTCAATTGAATAGATAAATCTGTCTCCCATAGATAAACCTACGAGTTTTGTTCCATCTTTTAATAAATCATGGTGAACAGGAACCAATCGATAACCCGTAATTATATTCCCGAAGAATAGCCTAGAATTATCACTCACCTCACAATAATCTTAATCTATTAACGAAACAAGATATTGTGGAATCACAAATAATGAGACGAATGTGTTTGTGATTACTTTCTATCTTGCCTATCGGAAATATAAATATCAAGCTAATATTACGATTGTACTTACACATGATGGAAACAGGAAGATCAGATCACGTAACTATAGAGAAAATAGTTGGGTCTGGCTTCACAATCCCAATGAAGTCTTTAAGTCGTTAACCTATAGGGTTTCGTGAAAAACCTAAGGTTAAAGGAGAATCGACTCTAGTCGCAACTAGTATCACACATGAGGTATATGGATTAGGTTTCCCAGTTGCTAGAGTTCTCCTTTATATAGTCTCCAAATCAGGGTTTGCAATCTAAGTTACCTTGGTAACAAAACATTCAGTATTCACCGTAAGATGAAAACCTGATTAGATTCAAGTTAATATCTTTCAACCGTTAGATCAAACTTAGCTTGTTGTACTTTCATTTAGGTTTGGGTAACCGTACCTAAATGTGTACACTTAGTTGGTTCAACAATAGTTAACCAATGGTTAGCCATATGAGCACTTTCATCAATCTTATTCATCTTCATCGTAACTAGTTCAAGTGACTCAAATGAACTAGTTAGAGAGTTGTTCAATTTCTTAGATCTTATAGAAGTATTCAAGACACATTTGTAGCAAAATCGATTTTGATTCACTCGAATCAATTCATGAACATTATTTCCACGATTTGCAAAGATTGAATTCCTTATTATATAAATGTTTTAGTTCATGAACAAACCGATTTTAGAAAGTAACCTACTTAAGTATGCAAATGGGTACGCATACCTAAGTGATCGGACCGAGTTTGATTACGCCAGTATGCGTATGGGTGCGCATACTAAATCACACTTCCAAACTCCAGCAAAAATTCATGGACATGAACTTTTTGCCTGTATGCATACGGGTACGCATACTTTCCCGAGTTTCCAACAACCGTCGGTACGCGTACGGGTACGCATACTTTAGGTTCCCGGTTTTGGACTTTTACACAAATGTGAGAACACACTATGTTTATATCCAAACATGGTTACTTGTTCTAAACTCTCATTTCAATCATTGAAACTTTCTTAGAGGATGTATAATAGTTGTTATTCACAAACTATTTTCATCAAAGCGATTTTCAAGTTATTGAAATAATCAACATGACTTTCGTCACTAGTAAAGATGAACTTGGCCAAAGCAAAAGCTTCCTAACACATATTTCGAGGCATAGATAAGTGAGTTAAACTCGGCTCGAAATAGCACATGTGTATAATTGAAGTCTATATAGCAATACGACTTTTGTCTCAAAATAAGAGATAGAATATATAGACTTTTGAGTGATAGATAAGTCCAAGTCTCCACATACATCTTTGTTGATGAAGTTCCAAAATTTCCCTTGAGTAGTTCTTCGTATTCATTCTGTGAATGTCGTGGAGTCTAAGGCTCAACTATACTTACTATCCTAATCCGAGACTTAGCTATAAGTAGACTCGAAATCAAGACTTATAGTTTTTGCAACTAAACTTGACAAACAAGCTTGAGATAGCAACACTTGAGAGTTAGACCGAGCAATGCTCTAAAAATCTCCCCCTTTGTCAATTTTTGTGACTAAACTATCAATACATATGGAATACAAAATAAAAAAAAATTGTAGATTCTCTTCCAAATTTATGATCTCCTTGGTTCTTCAACATTACTCGAAATTTTTGTCACTTCCAAGTATTCTAATGATTCCAAAGGTATTCAATTCAGCATCATCGTTGTTGAAGATCCGTAGCCATAACAATGAGAAAACAATAGATCTCAATCATTGTTATACAGTGTCATAATATTATTACACAACACCAAAGTTCAATTGTATCACAACTTCGAAAACAATACTATGATGATATGTATCACTCCCCCTTAGTCAATACTTCATCTGATATTAAAACCACTCCCCCTTACATAATGATATGTAAACCATATGTATTTGTAGTGTGAAATACACATTAATTCCTCCCCTTTTTGTCAATAAAATTGGCAAATGTACTAAACGTAGTGGGATCCTATTGAAATATCCATAGAGATACTTCATGACCAAAAGAAAAGAACATATAAACTTTTTTAGATGCAATCATATAGCCGAAACTAAATGCATTCATCAAGGAGTTTATAAAGATACAACACAACCCCTATAATATTCCACATCCGCACTCCCCACAAAGATTTGGCAATTAAGCACAAGTTCAATTAAGAAACCCCCCCCAACACCCATAAAATGTCATTCCCGAAAGAACAACAAGAGCGACATTACTTTCACAAGAAAATAAGGATTTCTTTGGACATTAACAAATCACATAAGAATATGAATTTGTATCCAAGAATCTTAATTAAATTTACCATAAGAGAACCCATGATTAATTTAATCGGAAATGCTCACATAAGAGAACTTACGGAGCCTCACAGTATATACATAAAATATGGATTAGAGAAGATAAATTCTACGGAATAAACAAAGACTCATTCTATTTTTCATCACTATTTGCACAATGATCTGTAATATACTTTAATCATTGTAAACAAAAGTTCATACTATTTTCCATCGATATTTGCATAATGACATAATAGGATTAACTTTTGTTTGTCAAAAGATCATTCAATCTTTTATCAATATTTGCATACTGACATATGAAAGACTTAACTCTTGACAGTGTATGGGACATTCAAGGTTCAAGAACGCAAACACACATATCCCATAACAAGTTGTAATATATAAAACCATAAAGATTAATGCTACAAAATCATCTTCCAAATCAACTTTAGAATTTAAATAAATAAATCTAAAAACATTGCAAGATGAAAATCATTGGAAATAGCTATGTGTACTCACAATAATGTCAATTCCAAATCCTAGTTATCCTCCTTAAAAACACAAGAATAAATTCTCATTCGAAGTTTCCTAGACATTATAGAGATTTCTCAGAGCATCTACAGAGAATTCCTTCTCATTATTGAAAAACCCACTGATTATGGGATCGTTCAATTCGTCTAAGTCTTCAGAAATATCAATCAACTCACTAAGATCTCTTTTTATCTCACGTAAGGTGTTCTTTGTTATAGACAACAATTGTTCATAGTAAGTTATCTTTTCTAAAGAAGAAACAATTTGAGATTTTAAATTATTTCTTTTGTTGATAAAATATTTCACCATACCTCTAAAGTTATTATCAAAATGACAAACCGACAACAGTAACTTAGAGGAAGAACCTTATCCATGATTTGTAGATCTCTCTTTCTTCTTCCTTGAGGAAGTGATTCCTTCACACAGATACACATTAAATGCTTCGAATGCCTTTTTGTGGTACCTCTAGTTACATGAGCCATGAAATTGTATTTTTCAAAGAGAAAAGAGGTGAAGGACTCTTTGATTATAAATAGACATATGGACACCCAAACCCTATAAGAACTTTGAACAAGTCTTTCATGGTTTATTATCTAATATCTAAAATATTGGGAGAATATTTTTCTTAACAAAAATAGAGAAAAACAATACACAAAAACAAAACTTGAGTAGCCTTGATGCAAACCCCATTTTTCAAGTTAAAGATGAGGATGTGAATGTCACTGATATCAGACAGTGATGGAGTGAGCTGAATACTCACATCTTTTTCCACATAGTGGCTTATCAAGGTTTGTTATATAAACAGTGAAAAGGCAAGGGTACCCAAATATACCTCAATCTATTACTTTTCCTTCCTATAGGTTCTTTCCCCGAAAGTGATTGTCTATGGACTGAGTTGAGACATTACAACTAAACGTTTCACACTTCGTGTGATCGTCTATGGATACGAGATGGAGATAATACAACAACAAAGTGTGTTTACTTGATACAAAAGTTCGGACTTAACCAAACACAATAGGATTCACGTATCAAGTAAATAGGAATTAACGTTTGTGCAATTTACTTTAATTATAATAAAAAAATTATAATGCAGAAATATAAAGTAAATGACACAATAATATTTTGTTAACAAAGAAACCGCAAATGCAGAAATACCCCGGTACCTAGTCCAGAATTGAATACTATCAAGATTAAGCCGCTATACAAAATAATACCAACTTCGTATAGTTGTGAACAAGCAACCAAACCTATAGTTCACCTAGTTCCATCTGTATTCCCACGCCTCCAACCTATAAACAAGTCACGTACTTGGACCAATTCCTTTGGTTCGTATTCCAAAAGGTAAAGGAACAACAAATATGTTTGGAATCAACTCTCATCATCCAAGTGATATGAGTTGCACAAAGGTTCCCTTGTTTATCTTAACATAAACTCCTTTGCCAGGTTCCAAGATCTATCTTATGTTCAATCACCCAAAAGGCAATTGGTAAGATTAAGCCAATCAATACCTTTAATCCCAAGGAAATGTATTGATGCCGATCGATCTTCTCAACTATTATATCAAAATACCCAAAGGATAAATCAATTATAGTTGGACCCTCTTTTACCCAAACAAGTATTATGCATACCAAAGATTATAAAAACAAGTCAGAAATCTTCTATCTCTTCATTATCTTCAAATCTTCTTAGATCTTCAATAAACACCTGCACACAACTACTTGAATCTCTTGTGATCAATTACACATAGAACGGAGTCTGTTAACAATGGATTATCACAAGATCATCTTTAGATCTAACAACAGTCTAAATATCCCAGTCGAAACTTTGAACTAGTTTGAGTGAATCTTATTTCGGAAGAGAAGATTCTCAAACATAAACAATCTAGGTGCAATCAAAGTTATACCACCGTTAGTCAATTAAATCAATACAAAAACTAAAGATAAACCACAATATATAGTTTCCCACCAACGGGTCGCGCTAGAGCTTCTCAATCCCAAAGAAGACTTTAAATTGAGCGGCCGTAAGAGATTTCACCTAATTAGATTACTCTCCTCTCCGATAGGCAGCTTCACCAGTAACAAAAACAAAAGAGGAAGTCTATTATTACACAGGATTAGTTTGCTAGAAATGCAAACTCAAAGTATTTATAGACAAGGAAGTTTGGACACCAAGGAATTTCCAAAACCGTAAATATTCTCAAGATATTTTTCATTACTACTCCAAATTCGTTTTTCATAATTCCTGTGAATGCACTGTCCAAAAATACGATCGAAATCTCATTGGAAAATCTATAACTAGTAAATGCACATTACTAATTCTTATTTTCTATATATAATAAAAAACCCTTAATTAAAAAGATTCTTAACTTATTTAAATTCGATCTTGGGATTTAATTCCTTCTTATCCGTTAAGGAATATCTTTGAACTATAAAGAATGAGAATTAATGCACTGCGTTCAAAGTGTGTCGACAACTTACTCTTGTAAGTCCTTTTTCATACTTACTCACTTGAAACCGATTTACCACACTTCCAAACAAGTTTAGAATTGGTTCATCTGATTTTCAAGAACTATGTGATTGATCAAGTAACACTCAATCACAAATCATGGGTTTACGGTTCTACCAAAACAAGTTTCGGTTATACCTCCATGTGAGTATTGTGCATAGTCACACTAGCTTACCATAATTCGGATGACTAGGTACTAGGATCGGTTCCCCACATATATTTGGTATCCAACTTGTATGCACTGCACATGTCCATAGGTGTTAGAGCATTACTCGGTTGAACCCACCAAGCATTGGTATGTCAAGTTTGGTTGTCATATTTTAGTGAACCAAAACTCATTTAAGAGTCGCTTGATTTTATATGTACTAGATTCAACTTCGTATAGGTTATCTTGAAAGTATTAGGATGAGACATTACAAGTATTGCGAAAACTTGAAGATGTGAAGAAGTGCGGAGCTACAACGACGACATCATCCTTCCACTTGAGGTTAGTGATATTTGACTTGAACTGTTTCATTCCGTAACGTATCTTTCAAGTCGTGCATATTGAAAACATAAAACTTCGAAGCATGAACACTCTAGATAGACATAGTATTAAGGAATACAATATGAAGTTTTTTGCTTAACCATTAAAATTTGTATATAAGACATCAACATAATCGTATGAATGCTATTGTGATTATGTATGGGTATGAGGTGAGGAGTTCATCCTAGGAAACAATGTTTTTACATATGTTTTAAGGAACTAAGTTCATGATATGTGTTGTGAACCAAAAAGGAAATCGCCAGGCGTTATTGGGGCTGTTCTTCATTGCATATCTTATGGACCACCAATATGTGCGATTAGTATAACCGCTCATGACTTGTTTGTGTTCTTGGTAAAACTATTTACATGAGGCCCGACGTATGCATTGGTGTGACTCTTGTTAGTGAAACCAATCTTAAGTAATCACCTAGGGTATGATCGAGTTGTGTATGTCTGAACTTATTACTGGGAAGAGGGGAACCGATCCTAGTAAGAGGTTCATTGCATCACAAGGGGGAACCGATCCTTGTATATGTACAGCAAGGTTTATGGAAGAAAGGGGAACCAATCCTATGAACATGTTCAACACGTTTTTGGGAAGGGGGAACCGATCCTATGGACATGTGCAATGCATACAAGTTAGATACCAAATATATGTGGGGAACCGATCCTAGTACCTAGTCCACCATATCTTTGGTAAGCTAGTGTAACTATGCACAATACTTACATGGAAACCCATTAGTTATGATTGAGTGGAACTTGATCAATCATATAGTTCTTGAAAGTCAGATGAACCAATTCTAAACTTGTTTGGAAGTGTGGTAAATCGGTTTCAAGTGAGCAAGCATGATAAAGACTTGCAAGAGTAAGATGTCGTCACTCTTTGAAAACGGTGCATTAATACTTATTCTATTTTGTTCAAAGATATTCCTTAACGGCTAAGAAGGAAGTAAATCCCAAGATCGAATTAAATAAGTTAAGAATCTTTTTAATTAAGGGTTTTAATTATATATGGAAAATAAGAATTAGTAATGTGCATTTTCTAATTAAATATTTTCCAAGGAGATTTCGATCGGATTTTTGGACAGTGCATTCACAGGAATTTGAAAACCGAATTTGGGTAATTATGGAAAAATATCTTGAGTATATTTACCGTTTTGGAAATTCCTTGGTGTCCAAACTTCCTTGTCTATAAATAATTGAGTTTGCATTTCTATCAAACTAATCCTGCGTAACATTAGACTTACTCTTTTTTATTTGTTACTGGTTAGCCGCCTATCGGAGAGGAGAGTAATATAATTAGGTGAAATCTCTTATGGCCATTCAATTTAAAGTCTTATTTGGGATTGCGAAGCTCTAGCATGACCCGTTGGTGGGAAACTAGATATTGCGGTTTATCTTTAGTTTTCGTATTGATTTGATTGACTAACGGTGGTTGAATCTTGATTGCACCTAGTTTGTTTATGCTTGAGAATCTTCTCTTCTGATATAAGATTCACTCAAACTAGTTCAAGGTTTCGACGGGGATCTTTAGACTGTTGTTAGATCTAAAGAAGATCTTGTGATAATCCATTGTTAATAGACTCCGTTCTGTGCGTGATTGATCACAAGAGATTCAAGTGATTGTGTGCAGGTGTTTATTGAAGATCTAAGAAGATTTAAAGACGAAGAAGATATTGAAGATTTCTTACTTGGTTGTTTTTATAATCTTTGGTGTGCACAATACTTGTTTGGGAAAAAGAGGATCCAATTAATAATTGTTTATCCTTGTGGTAGATTAGATTGATTAATTGAGGAAGATCGGCATCAACACATATCACTTGATTGAAAAGTGTTGTTGGCTTAATCTTAGTGATTGCCTTTGGGCGATTTAACGTAAGATAGATCTTAGAACCTTACAATGGAGCTTATGTTAAGATAAACAAGGGAACCTTTGTGCAACTTATATCACTTGGTTGAAGAGAGTTGATACCAAACAGATTTGTTGTTCCTTTACTGTTTGGAATACGATCCAAAGAAATTGGTCCAAGTACGTGACTTGTTTACAGGTTGGAGGCATGGGAATACAGACGGAACTAGGTGAACTATAGGTTTAGTTGCTTGGTCTCAACTATACAAAGTTGTCTTATTTTGTATAGCGGCTTAATCCTGAGAGTATTCAATTATGGACTAGGTCCCGGGATTTTTCTTCATTTGCGGTTTCCTCGTTAATAAAATCTTGCTGTGTCATTTACTTTATATTTCCGCATTATAATTGTTGTTATTATAATTAAAGTAAATTGCACAAACGTTAATTCCTATTTACTTGATACGTGAATCCTATTGAGTTTGGTTAGGTCCGAACCTTTGTATCAAGTAAACACACTTTGTTGTTGTATTGTCTCGATCTCGTATCCATAGACGATCACACAAAGTGTGAACCGATTTGTTGTATTATCTCGACTCAGCCTATAGACAATCACTTTCGGGGAAAGGACTTATAGGAAGGAAAAGTTATAGCTTGAGGTATATTTGTGGTACCATCGCCTTTTCAATTGGTATCAGAGCAGGCAAACACGAAAAGATCTAACAATCTGTGTTTGGTGTGATCCATCCTATAAGAATTGAATCTAATGAATGATTAAGTTAACTTAAAGTAGGACATCAAGAGTTTTGAATTAACACTTGATGATGGGATCTATGAGTCAATGTCTGAAGAAATCATCTCTAGAGATTCTACGAGACAAGTTAATCTTGTTAATAATGTAGAAACCGATGACGACTGGAAAATACGTCTACAAGAAAGGTTAGATGAAATTTCCGATGATGATGACTCAGATTTTGAACAAGAAGTAGAAGAGGATATCTCATAATACTCTAAACTGCTGGATCCTTTCAAAAATGAAAAACTGAGAACTTCAGATTTTCTTGGTTTTATTACTCCTCTTTGTCGTGAGAACAACAAACCGAAGAGGGTTTTTCAAGGATATTATATAGGTTGCCGCATCGGTGATTCTCTTCTTAAAGATCATATAGACGAGTTAAATTCTAAGAAATTAGAATGTGAAGTTCTTCAAAGAGATCTCTTTTTGTCAAAAAAGAAACTTGGTGAATCTGCAGCAAGGGTTAATTCTCAACCAGAGAGTTTTGAAGAGAAAGAAGGTTTATATCTTTCACGAAAACAACACCTTAAGTCTGATCTAGCCAGTGCTCTTGATAAAATCAAGACGTTGAAAGAAGAAAATTTGGAACTGAAAAAATCCAATAAAAGCTCAGACAAGTTAACCTCAATGTTAGAAGCAAGTAGAAATCATCGTGATACACGAGGATTGGGCTATAAGGGATAGATGCTTCAAATATTAACAAAGAGGTAAAATTTGTTAAAGCTACTAATTCTTCCCAACCAGAGGCTTCCACTGTTGTAAAAAATGATACTATTTCTTGTCAAGAAGTAAAGCCAGTCAAGCCTAAGAATTGTGTTCAACCAGCAGCAATCAACGAGAGCACTTATGCTAATGTCAAGAAAGCAACAACGTTGAACAAGGATAATAATAATAATAATAAGAAGAAGAAGAAGAAGAAGAAGAATAAGAAGAAGAAGAATAAAAAAAATAAAAAAACTCGTCAAGCTTCAATGCAATAGGATCCACAAAAAGGTAACACTAAAACTCATACTTCGTATTTTTATACTAAGCATTGTTATTATTGTAGTATTAAAGGACACTTGCAATGGGGATGCAAAGTTCGTAAAATGCAAGATGCACTTTATTTTGTATCAAACGAATTGGCTAAGATTTCTCCCCAAAGGAACTCAGATCGGTATTGTCCTAAGTTTAGGAAAAAGAATTATTATAACGATAGTTCAAATTTTGCATATCACTCGTCAAGGTCATTTCATAAAAGACCCAATTATATATAGAGCGATGACTTTTTAAATGCAAAAACAAGATCTGATGTTCCAAATTGGATAAAGGGTGTTTCGCAAAATATTCAAAAGGACATTGATCCTAGTAGTATGAAGGAGAAAGATGCTCCTGCGAAACCCAACTCTAAATGGGTTCCTAAGTCCTCCATAGCCAAGAAGGGACCAAAAGTTAGTCACAAGAATGATTCTCAGCTGTTAATTGTTGGCGACGATAATTACAAGAGTCTTTTTGAAAGGCTAAAGAAAGACATTATGTCTGAAATCTCTTGTACTAGTAAAGGTTGTGATAATGACACTCTTCATCACAAGTCAAAGAAGAAAACCAAGAGATGGAACAAGAGAAAACAAACCAAGCAAGAGGTCAAGAATGATTCTGTCTTAGTCACTCGTGACGAAAAAGACAAGACTGAACTTAACACAACCTAGTTGTGTTAGAATGTGCATGCTCACCTTGGTGCTCAATTTTGAAAGGTGAGGAAGCACATGAAACTGAGCACATGATCTCTCGATTATTATCTGATTAATTAACATCTTTAGGAGATTTCTTTTCTTCTATACTCATACTTTCTCTATCTATATTTGGGTTTTGAAAGAAACTATAATTGTGAGTTTATGATGTTGATATCTGCTGATTATATATGTGTAGCTATTGATTTTGTGGTCAAAACGAGCCAAAAATCACTGAATTCGGACATCTATGCAAAAGTTATGTCAAAAACAGTTTAGTGTTGTGATTTTTTACAAGTAACACTTGGGGGGGGACCGATCCTATGGATAGGTCCCCATACGAAGAAGTGTAAAACTATATTGCCCATAACTTCTTCGTCTGAACTCAGAATAACCTCATTCTTTTTGCATTGTTTCCTCTATCCCATAAACTATTTTCCTAGTCCAGCTTTGAACACCACACTATATTATTCCGGTACATACACTATCTTACTACCAACTAACTTCAGAATGAAATGTAGTTGAGCCCTAATCAATCCCACACTTATCAAGGTACAGTTGCGCTCCTTACGTCTCTGACCCCCAGTAGGATTCTACGTACTTGATTCCCTTAGCTGATCTCACCCACAACAAAGAGTTGCTACGACCCAAAGTTGAAGACTTGATAAACAAATATGTCTCACATAGAAATATCTATTGGAATAGGAAAATATGTCTCCCACAAAAATTCCTACGAGTTTTGATTCGTCTTTTGATAAATCAAGGTACACAAGAACCAATTGATAAACCAGACTTATATTCCTGAAGAACAGCCTAGTATTGTCAATCACCTCATAATAATCTTAATTGTATGGTAGCGAAACAAGATATTGTGGAATCACAAACGATGAGACGAAGATGTTTGCGACTACTTTTAATATTACCTATCAGAGATAAATCTAATGCAAATATTAGCAAATATAATACTCAATCACGATAATAAAAGTAAGATCAGAACACACAACTACAGAGAAAATAGATGGGCCTAGCTTCACAATCCCAATGAAGTCTTTAAGTCGTTAACCTACAAGTCCTTTGTATAGTTTTCAAATCAGGTTTTGCAATCTTAGTTACCTTGGTAACAAAACATTCAATATTCATCATTAGATGAAAACCTGATTAAACCCAAGCTAATATCTTTCAACCGTTAGATCGAACATAGCTTGTTATACACAAATGAAATGTACCCTCATTTAGGTTTATGTAACCCTACCTAAACGTGTACTCCATGTTGGCTCAACAGTAGTTAACTGAGGTTATCTATATGAACACTCTCATATCAACCTTACTCATCTTAACCATAACTAGTTCAAATGAGTCAAATGAAGCTAGTTAAAGAGTTGTTCAATTCCTATAATCTCATAGAAGTATACAAGAACACAATTGAAGCAAAATCGGTTTGATTCAATCGAATCAATTCATGAACATTATAGCCACAATGCGAAGAATGCATTCCTTATTATATAAATGTATTTGTTCATGTCACAACCGATTTTAGAACTTGAACCATTCAAGTATGCGAACGGGTACGCATACTTGAAATAGCCGGACCAAGTTTGGTTTTAGTCAGTATGCGAACGGGTACGCATACCTCCAAACCCAGCAGAAATTTTCGGTCACAAACCTACGCAAGTATGCGTATGGGTACGTGCACTTAGGTTCCCGGACATGGATCATACATATATATGCAAGAGTGCACAACATTTTTATAATCCAATGTTGGTTAAGTGTTCTAAACTCTTATTTCAATTATTGAAACTTTCTTAGAGGATGACAATAGCCGTTTTCACACACTATTATTATCAAAGTAATTTTCAAGTTATTGAAATAATTATAACGCAACATTGCAAGTCTACACCAAATGATTGTATCACACAAAGCATGTAAGGTGTTACTCGGCGATTTTCACATAATTGTCTTTTGACTTTCGTCAAGAATATAAGATGAACTTGGTTGAAGCGAAAGCCTACCAACACATATTTCGATAAATATGTAAGCGAGTTAAACTCAGCTCGAAATCTCAAATGTGCATAATCGAAAACTATAGTAATTCGACTTTTGTCTCAATATAGTAGATATAGTATAAATAGACTTTCCAACTGATGGATGAGTTTTAGTCTCCACGTACATTTTGTTGATGATGTTCCACAAGCTCTCCTTAGTAGTTCTTCGTCTTAAATTAATGACCGCCATGAAGTCTAATGCTCAACTGCATAATATATCCTAGTCCGAGACATTACTTTAAGTAGACAAGAAATCAGGACTTATAGTTTTGATCACCAACATTGCCAAACAAGCTTGAAATAGAAACACTTGCGAGTTCGATCGAGTAGTGCTCTAATACTAGCTAACTCCAATATACTTTCAAGAGAATCAACTAGACAGTTAGATTCAATCTTAAGAAAAGTATATCCAAGAGTTATATCTATGTTTCTTAGTGTAATCAGCAAATCAAACAGATAGAAATCCGTGAGCCTGGTTATTATGAGAAACAACTTGAACGGTACCAAAGACTAATGTTCAAGTGTCAATCAATTTAAACCAATCTGATGTTCTTCCTTCAAGTAAATATAGCTTGCCATTTTCTTAAGAAACAAGAGGAATATCTAGGTCATCACAACCCATGTCAATGGTCATACTTCTAAGATCACCATACTACTCTAGTTGATCAAACGTAGCCGGTAGTTCTTCGTCGATCATCATGCCATTAGAACTCATTTATAATGCAAACTTTCTGAATATAATGCACTACTTACTTGCTCACAGGAAAATAAATTAAGAGAGAAAGAAGTACCAGCGTATTATCCAACAAATACACTTGAACTGTGTACCAAACACAACTCTGATACCCGAACTGTCACACCTTCAAATTCCCCAGAAAATTTTCCGCGAAAATGTAACCCGACATCACAATGGTTAAGTGAATCAAGCTTCACCCACCTGCACTTAAGCCTTATAAGTTTTCACCAATGCAAACGACCAACTATTCAGTTCTACAATGGAAGTCTTTAGCCTTTTTTATCTTCACTTAACTTCTCAAATGCATCCCATAATACTTTCAAACTTTTCCATACAATGTCAACAACAATCAGCCAACCAAGAACACTTATAGAACATGACACAATCATCTCATTTTATTGCATCAAAGGGAAGAAATACAAAACTTGCCCACTGAGGGACTTACACAGACTTGTTCACCTTGAACCAAGCCTTAGCCTTACTAAAACTCTCATATTTTGAGTCTCACACTCTCCTAGGTTTACCTGCTGAATTTCCCATGCCTTAGGACTATTTATATATCAGCTTTACTTGGCCAAAACTGTGCACAACCGTTGCACACGCATGGGACATCCATTTGTCCCTTAAAGTAGTTCTGTAACCGCCACCAACTGTGCTAACTGGGCAGTTTCTCTCCAAACTTATGCCATCGCCCAACACCAGTTCTCTAGCAGTTAGGAACCTTCTCCCATGCTTATAAACTCCCTTTATAACCGTTCTACTTCGTCTCGCGTTATTGGCATGCTTGTGAAGCTCGTAACTAACTCATAACCGTCACCTGAGCCGTATTGCACCACTGTTGTGCTTTACGGACTTGGCCTTTGTATTGCACCACTGTTGCGATTTACTGAGACTCTCATATTGCACTACTGTTGCACTACAATCTGGTTATCTGGCGTCATATGCTTCACTTAGCCAATATGCTTGATAATAACAATGCCACTCTTGCATTAATTGCTAGCTTATTTGCACTGTTCAAGCTTCGGTCCTTCCCTGGACTAATGCATAGACCAACTCTTGGCCTATTCTACCTTCTTGCATCATCCTTGAGTTTGGGCCAACTCAATTCCACGGATATTCCTTAATGCCAACATCGCATGTTGCATCTGTCAACTTTGGCCATGTCTTGCCAATCCCTCAATGAGGCTTCATTGTGTTGGCCAATAAACTTCATTACTTAGCCAAATGTCTTTACAGTGTAGCGCTACCTTTGCGCTTCACTGGCTCTGTAGGGTTATGCCATTCTTAGCACTTGACAGTCTATGCAATGTCGCGCAATCATTGTCGGACATTGACTTGGCTTGTAACATTGTAACACACAATCATTGTGCACCACTTTCTAGACCGGTCATACTTAGCCACAATGGTCATCAGGGGGAGTGTTATAAACCAAGTTTATTTACTAAGATATCCTCGAGTATAAGATTAGGGTTTACATATCTTGGGAAGCAAATCTTCTATCTATATAAATAGTGGTTTAACCCATTTTAATTATACATAATAATACTACCCCCGTTTCAGGAAAAGTGTTACTTTCATTTTTTCATTTTGGCCTAATGAAAAAGTGAAAGTAACACTTTTCCTGAAACAGAGGGAGTATATAATTTCTCCCCTCTTCTTCTCTTTACTTTCTTTCTGCTTTGTGTCTCTCCTTCCCTACTTTCTAGTTTCACACCAATTTATTTATTTTTGGTAGCTATCATAATATTCTTTTAAAGAAAATATCATGTTTAAAAGTAGATTAATTATTCATAGTTCATACTTCATTATCCACCTCGAAATATTTTTAGTCACCTAATCTTATTTCGGATTCTTTTTAACTATATATATACATGAAAATCTACTTATTATTCATTTTGGCCCACGTATTATATACTTATATATATTAATGTAATGTAAGAAAGAAAATTGTTGCCTCTCTGTTTCCATGCCCCCAAACAAGACTTTGCTTGCTTATATGGAAAGGCCAGCCCTGCTCCTTTTTCTTTGCAACATATTTTGCATTTTATTGGGCGGTGATGGCTAAACATCCCGGAAATCCCAAAAGTTATCCGGGGAGAAACAAAAAATGAACCCTACTCTCATGTAATTAATTAGGAGGGGCTGTTTATGGGACTCATTTTATTTTATTTTTCCGAATTTTTTAGAATTTTTCGTTAATTTGTCATCTTTTTTAGATAATTGTTAGGGGAAAAACCACTTTTACTAGAGGGAAAACTGACTTTTAGGTGAATTTAGAAAAAACTTTCTCCTAACAATAATCAATTATAGATCTTCCTATGATGCCATTGGAACTCCTATGCTGGTTGAAGAGACGTTGACATGAAACATGGTAATGAGCTATATCGGACCTGCTGGACCACAACAAGCCATACTATAAGGTAGAGAATTCATGTTTGGTCAAAAACTTAGTGAAGTTTGTGTGAGATAGTAGATGTTTAATTCCTTCACGATTAGAGATATATGTGTGTGATTGTGGTCAATGATCAATGCTTTCCCAATCCTAATTTTGTAAAACTACAGTGAAGTCTTTATACTAGGTGATTCACCAAGATACAGTTCTTGATAACTTTCCTTCTTCTCGTATTCGGATTTTAAAGATCCCATCGAAAATTTGCTTCTTTGTATGGATTGTTTCGATGGATAGACTAAAGACCGTTGATAAGATAAAGTCTTGGGGGTAGGAATACGATAAAAGATTTGTGTTGTGTGGTAATATAGACGAGTTGTCATCTCATATTTCACTGAGATGTACTTTCTCTGCTCATATTTGGAGGACATTAATCCCTGTCGCTCATCAAATCAAGCTTGATAAAGAGGCGTCATGAATTGGTAGAGGGGCGTCAAGTGTGATATCAATGTCCCTTTTATTGGTTAGGGGGTGTCCTATAGGGGTGTAGAATGACTAGATTACCCCTTTCACCTTAAATTAACCAAAATCAAATCAATTTTTTTTTTCATCTTCTCTTCTCCTCCATCAATCCTAACATCCATTAAAACCGAAAATGTCATCGTCTTCGATTAATCGGCGATTTGAAAAATGTTTGGAAAAACCCAGTTAGGGTTTAGTTTATTGTGTTGGATTTAAGTTAATTTTGTATCAAAAATTAGGGTTTTGAATGAAAATTGAAATTGAAATTTCTGGGTTTATGCTAGTTACGGTTGGTAATAACTCAAATACGAACCCAGAATCGTAGATTGGGTTGATGTTACGGTTGGTTTAAACTCAAATACCAACCGTAAGTTCTTAGTTTTGGGAATATGTTCAGTTACGGTTTTTATTTGCATCATATTTATCAACTGTAATTGAGTTACGGTTTGAAACTCAATTAAACTAACCAACCGTAAATCATCCTGAATGTTAAAAACTTATCAAATAGTTATGTACGGTTCAAAATTTAAGATGACTTACCAACCGTAGGTTAGTTACGGTTGATTTCTATTCATTAGTTACCAACCGTAATTTAGTTACGGTTGGTAACTAAATTAAATTACCAACCGTAACTGGGTTTACGATTGGATCTTCCCAAAATTTAACCAGTTACGGTTGGTATTCGATAACTTACGAACCGTAACTAAGAGTTACGGTTGGTCACGAGCAAAATTGCAACCGTAAGTTCTTCTGAAAATTCAAAATTTTGATTTTGTTCTGTAATTTAGATAATTTTGAGCGAGAAAAAGCTAATTGGAACTAATTTAGAAGTATATCGGGTCACTGGAATCACTCATTTTGGTGGAGTGAATCAAAATCTAGGGTTTCACAAATAGCACATAAGTTTTCTTCTCCTCAAATTTTTTTTTTTTATAACTCTAAAAATCTGATTTTAGAGTTATAATACACTAATCTTGATTATCAACACTAATCTTGATAATCAATACTAATCTTAATTATCATTACTAATCTTGATTATTAACAATAAGGGCTAATTAGTCATTTACAGATTTTCATTGATAAGGGGCACTTGAATTTACTTCTAATAACCTTTTTCGTCTTATTAGTTTGACGCCCCTCTACCAATTCATGACGCTCCTTTACCAAACTTGCATCAAATAGACTTGCCAGACACGGTGATGGAGCTTATAATAGGCAAGGAAATTTGGGCTTGTCTACCTGCTATTAAGTCTCGTCGACTTTGTTTCAATCTTGTTAAGCCGCATTTGCTCATGACGTCAACATGTCTTCTTTTCGTGGAAGATAATGATTACAAGATTCATCCATTTGCCACAAAAATGTGAAGAAAACAATTCACTCATAGCTGAATCTTCTCTCTTTTTCTTTGTTTTGAAAACTGGAACTTCACCACTATTCTCTGGCGCTGATGTTTAAATTGGATTGGGGCAGATCGTTTTTTCTTCCATCACGGGAGAATTCATAAACATATACCATCACATTGGCTTTCCCCCTATTAATTATAATTATATAGTTTTAAATTCACCCTAAAATCGGCTTTCCTTCTAGTAAAAGTGGCTTTCCCCCTATTAATTTTTTTTTATTGCATACATTTTAGCGATGACACTTTTTTTTGAAACCCGTCAGCATTAAGTTTTTTATTGTAATCTGAATTTAAAATTCTTCGGCTTCGAATTTGCCTAGCATATTTAGGGGCGACTCAATCGCAATTAGTGGCGACACTAAAAGACAAAAAAGGTCACCCAAACGTAAAACTGAGCTACCCCTTATCCGTGATTTTTCAAAATGGCAACTATGCCCTTATATAATCGGTAGCCAAAACCACAATCAGTAGGTTACAAACAATCGGTAGTTTAAAATGAATCATTAGCTACCGATTAATGTATGGATATTTCGGCTAATGTTCCCTTTTATAATCGGTAGCTAATTGGACCTGTAAGACTACCGATTATAATAATCGGAAGGTTAACTGGTTACATTACATTCCGATTATAGGTTGCCCCAAAATGAGTTTTATCTAAAATCCATTCTCTCCAAAATTTTGAAATCTTCCATAATTGGTAGGATATTTGGCTACCGATTATAAGTAGCCCCACATCGGACCTTTGCCAAATTTCCACTTGGCTCAGGGTGCAGAGCCACCCCTAACCATTTGGTTCGTGTTTGAGATGTAGCCATAATCAGAAGGTTAACTGGTTACATTACCTTCCGATTAGGTTGCTCTAAAATGAATTTTTTTTTCTAAAATTCATTTTCTCCAAAATTTTGAAATCTTCCATAATCGGTAGGATATTTGGCTACCGATTATAAGTAGCTCCACATCGGACCTTTGCCAAATTTCCACTTGGCTCTGGGTGCAGAGCCACCCCTAACCATTTGGTTCGTGTTTGAGACGTAACCATAATCGGAAGGTTAACTGGTTACATTACCTTCCGATTATAGGTTGCCCAAAAATGAGTTATTTTCTAAAATCCATTTTAATCGGTAGGCAAAGGTGTTACAAAGCTTCCGATTAGGTTTTAACAATCGGGAACAAAATACTTCCCGATTATGAAGAGGCATATAAGTATTTTCAACCTATTTTGTCTTTTATTGTCGCCCCTAAAAGTGCTAGGCAAATTTGTTGTCAAATAAAAAAAAAAAAAGAGTTGGAGCGACAAATTTAACATCTCCCAAAAATTGATGCTATGCTCCAATATCATATTACTGTAGATTTCTGACTTACCAATACGAGTGTAATTGATGAATATTGAGCATTATACACCTTCGTGTAATAGTCCTTTAGTAGTTTAGTAAATTTCATGTTGAAAAAAAAACAATAATTTCCCAAAAATTAAATGTGACTTTCGTCAAAGCCATTGATAAGGTCAGAAGCGTTGAAAATATAGGTAAAGTGGGGGCCTACTTTTAAACACAGTGATTGGGTTGCAGACAGCCATGTGCATTCCACTTTTATGTTTTAGAAGCCTGGATTAAGAGATCGGGTAAACCAGAGGTCCAGAGCTATTTGATTAAAACTGAAATGCAATGGCTCCTTTTGCGTTCTCATTTTTCCATTCTTTTATGCTCGCTCCTTTTTCTTTTATTTTAGTAGATTTAGTACTGGAACAATTTGTGCTGTCATAGCCAAACTTACACAAAATATTTGCACGTACAATCCACCTAAATGTTATCCATTACCAAGGGCGGAGTCAGCCCTTTGCAAGGGTTGTACTTACACCCCCTGTCCAGCTGGCTCCAAAGCCTAATTTAAACCCAAAAACAAATTTTACAAGCCCATTTTTGCTTATTTGCCCCTCCTTAAAAAATTGTACTTCCCCAAAGCACATTTTCGCACCCCCTATCCAGAAATCTTGGATTCACCCCTGTCCATTACATTTCCCAAAAAAAAAAATCCCCCGATTAGTAACTAACTCTCTAAAGGTTACACCGTTACAGACTAAAACCGTTCAGCAGAGATCCCCGTCGAAAGAGCCTCATCATATCTTTCTCCCTACTCCTCTTTTGGGCCATGCCATCACTCTATAATTTCTCTCGGACCGGAGATCCAATTCTCCCTCCTCCTCTTTTGGGCCATGCCATCACTCTATAGTTTTTCTCGGACCGGAGATCCAAAACAATTGAAAAAGGTAATAACGCCGCACTTCCCCTCGCAGTTTCTTGCATTTGTCTGTCTACCATTCTTGGAATGGCTCCTTCACATTTGCGACCAAGCTGGATTCATCCTTGAGAAGCTGCAGCCACAAACCGCATAAAAGCCTGCACCTTGGTCTATCTATTCTGAATGGAAAAGAAAACTTTGGCCCTATAATGCATATATAGGAGTACATAACTTGATTGTTTTGGCAGGTTGTCAAACTGTGTAATCACTTTGGCGTACACTTAATGATTCACTCACTCATGCTTCATGCATTATTGTTCACGGGTCTACACTAACTTTTACCCGAATCATCACTTTGGCCTGATTAAAAAGAAACGTACAAGTTACGAAGGGAAATTGTCCATTTCCAAAACAAACTTTATTCATGACACAACCGAGAAGAGTAGTTGAGAAATGCAACTGAATGCTCTCTTTAAAAACAACGAGACGAGCAACACTGAGAATCTGTGTAGAAGCAAAGAAAGAGTTGGAAGAAAATCATGGAAATACCTCCAACGAAAGTCAGTGTGTTTGATATTGGGAAAGCTGATGCCGGTTTATTGCAAAGTAAAGAGCTTTATCAGGTAACTTGTTCACATAACTGATGAATTTATGAGATATTATAAAGATATGATCCTGAATCATACTACATATTCAAACATGCGGGAGTATAGAGTAAGTGACAAGTACTAGACATATAAGATTGGCCATAGTCGAGTTTCTTCTTCTCTGTGAGAATTTCACCTTTTGATTTTGATGTACAGTATATCTTGGAGACAAATGTGTACCCAAATGAAGCTGAAGTTCTAAAGGAGCTAAGACAAACTACAGCTACCCAACCATGGCAAGAGTTTTAAACTTACCATGAAGTCATCAAAATATTTACTAACTATTTTCTTTAACAATCTTCAAAACTTTGCATGAATTTAATTGTAGGAGCGTGATGCTTTGTGCAGCAGATGTAGGTTCGATAATGTCTCTACTATTAAAGGTTGTGAATCCAAAAAAGACGATTGAGATTGGAGTGTACACTGGATACTCACTCCTTGTCACTGCTCTCGCACTTCCCAAAGATGGAAAAGTTAGTTTCTATCCCCCATATCACTATGTGCGTTCCTTTTTTGTAATCCAGTAAATTTACATCAACCGAGAATAATCCCGGGCTTCTCTTCATGTAATGCTCCTGTGGGGATATGGTTTCAGGTAAGTTGGTTGTGAAAGCCATAAGACTTTTACGGCCAACGCTAGATTTACCTATATGAAGATTTTCGGGATTTTTCTCAGTGGGTTAATCATTATTTTTGCTCTAATAGACTCATGTAGTATAAAGTGGAATCAAACAACCTAATTTAATCATTCACTAATTTAGTCACATTTTCTCAACTGCACGCAGATCATAGCCATTGATCCAGATCGGTCAATGTTCGAGATAGGGCTTCCTTTCTTTAAAAAAGCTGGGGTTGAACATAAGGTGGATTTCATCGAGTCTATTGCTCTTCCTGTTCTTGACAAACTACTAGAAGACGTAAGTACATGCAATAATTTTTGACAGTGTTCATCATTTTATTTATCATGTACCCTGGTTTAAATTAACACCTTAAACTTTTTTCATTAATTGTATGCAGCCAAAGAATGATGGATCATTTGATTATGCATTCGTTGACGCGGACAAGGGAAATTATGTAAATTATCATGAAAGACTACTGAAACTAGTCAGGGTCGGAGGAATGATTCTCTACGATAACACACTTTGGTCGGGTACGGTTGCGTGGGAAGATGATTCTTCACTTGATGAACATATGAAGAGCATTAAAGATGTCTTTGTTGATTTAAACAAGAAACTAGCATCTGATTCTCGCATTCAAATTTCACAACTCCCTATTGGTGATGGTCTCACAATGTGCATGCGTCTTTATTGATATATTTACCATCTCATATTATTGTATAACCGAATTACACTGTTTTGAAATACAAAGACCACTCCTAGTTGCATCGTCATCCTATTTGCCCGGTAAGAATGTTTTTCATCCCGGAGGACATATGCATGGTTAAAAGAAAACAATGGCGAGGAGAATATTTTTTTTTTTTTAATAAGGATCCATTCTATGGTTTGTATATTTTGCAACTAAACCCGGAGAACATGATGATGAACATGTTTTTCTATAATATGCCGTCCCTGTGGTAGAGGATTATAAGAAACATGTGCAGACCATGAAAATGGGACTGTTGAAACTGAACATGAGCAGCTCCTGGTATATTCCTATTAGTATATCTTATTGTGGTAACGTCATAGACCGGGCAAATATTCTGCCGCCCACTGTTTAGAACCATTGTTTTACCATTCTTCTTCTCTCAGAACCATACATATTCTGCCGCCCATTTTTAAGGGAATGTGGATTGATTCAGGCCGCTAACACAGTTGTAGCTAGGGAGTCGAAGCACATTAAGGTGCATGTTTGTCCCCACCCTCTTCAACCACCAATATTAATATGTATGGACCTCTTCTGGATACAATGCCATGCCAAACATTATGAAATGAGCTGCCGTAAAATCAAGTGTACCGTGATAAGTGGTTTCCAAGTTATAGCCAACCAATCTGTGGCCCACTCAGTTTATTTGCGATGTTCAACTAGTATAATATATCGCGAAAACACTACATTTTCTTCATCATCTACGCAAGTAGTCCATAAATCATTCCGGAGGACATATGCATGGAGTGCAACCAATCAGTTGTAGATTGGTTGCACTCTACAACTGATTTTTCTCCGCCATTATACTTAAAAAGTCCTCGTGATTAAATCATTCAGTAGTCCATAAATCATGATCGTAAATGAATTCTATTCCTTCAGTGGTAGATGTAGACGTTAATTCTTATACGTCTTTTCTTCAATATATTTCATCATTGCCGATCAAAAAAAAAAAAAAGTGGTAGATCTAGCAGTTAATGTCGGTGGGGAACTTGCCAAAAAGTACACACAATATTCAGCAAGAAAATGTGGGATAAATGGGAGCATTGAACGTGTATTCTGTATTTCGCAGTCCAAATTTCTGCTATTCGTAAACCCTAACCGAGATCATATGTGATGTGATCTCGTTTAGGGTTCATTCATATGTGATGTGACTGTCTGTCTGTGATCGATTCAGGCCGCTTACAATCCTTGAGTTTATATTGCAGCTAGGGAGTCGACATTAATTAAGGTGAATGTTTGTCCCCACCCTCTTCAACCACCAATATAAATATGTATGGACCTCTTCTGGATACAATGCCATGCCAAAGTCTTGAAATGTATTAGGTAGACTATTAAATGAGGTGCCGTAGAATCAAAGCCAACCAATCTGTTGCGATGTTCAACTTGTATAATATATATCCCCAAAACACTATATTTTCTTCATCGTCAAATATAGGTTTCTCCGAGTGCAAAATACTTTACACAACATGAATGATACCATGAAGATTGAAATACTATCAAAAGAGTCCATTAAACCCTCATTTCCGACTCCCAATAACATCAAAACTCACAAATTATCCAATTTAGATCAGATTTTTCCTCCATTGTATGTTGATCACCTCCTTTACTATCCAAACTTGGAGAGTAATGACAGAAGCCTTCGACATGATGAGGACAGTAAGAACATGATCATGTCGGTATCATCTCGTCGCCGCTGTGATGTTCTCAAGAAATCCTTGGCTGAGACATTAACCAGATACTATCCGTTGGCTGGAAGGATAAAAGATGATAAATCTGTTGAGTGTAATGACGAGGGTGTGGACTATATCGAGGCCAGAGTGGTTGGTAGAGTAGTCTCTCAAGTTATACAACTCGCCATTTCCGATATTGAGGTTATGGAACCATTCCTACCTTATGAGCCTTATGGAGGGACTGCGTCAGCGTTTAGGCGAGGAGGACTACACTTGAACTCCAAAGCTCTCTTAAGAATCCAAGTCAATGTCTTTGATTGTGGTGGAATGGTTATCTGTCTCTCCTACTCACACAAGATAGTTGATGCGTCTTCGTTCGCTAATTTTGTGAAGGATTGGACAACAATAGCTCGTGCTGGTTCTGATACTCATGATGATGAACTAAAGGTTGCAGCCGTTGATAAGCCTTGTTACATACTTTCATCCATCTTCCCACCAACAAGTTTCACTGACCAAGAAGAAAAGGACACTGCAGAAGTCCAAATTGTACCAGATAGAATTGGGATACTGACTAAAAGATTTGTGTTCAAGAATTCTAGTATAGCTACACTTAAGAAAAAGTGCATCCACGTAAACTCCAACAACGGATCAGATCAGGTTGATAGGCAAGAACATAACAAGCAGCAGATGCCGACACGATTTGAAGCATTAACATCCTTTATATGGATGTGTTTCATGGATGTGGATCTTCGATTCAAGGTAAAACAGATAGACGATGCTGTCATCCCTGTCAATGCTGCTTGTGATCCAAAGCAGGTGCAGTACGTAGCATGCTTTGCAATAAATTTGAGGACTAGGACGATTCCACCTTTGCCTGACAATACTTTCGGGAATATGACTGATAATGCAACTGTAGAAGTATCTCGAAACCTAACAGGTAACAACGGTTTTCATGATCAAAGGCAATACTATTCAGAATCGGTGTCCAAGATCAAGGATTCCATAAAGGTGGTCGATAATGAGCACGTGAAAGCCATGAAAAGCAACTTTGCAATCTCATGCAACCATATGAAGTTGCATCAGATGTTGAAGGAAGGGACATCTAATGATGATCATAAGACGTTTTTAATGTTCAGTAGTTGGTGTAGGTTCCCCATATATGAAGCAGACTTTGGATGGGGAAAACCCAGTTGGGCTAGCATTTCTAAACTACTTTATAAAAATTGTGTTATGTTTATCGATACAAGTTCAGGGGATGGGATAGAAGCTTGGGTGAGCTTGAAAGAGGAAAACATGGTCGAATTTGAACTTCACGAGGAACTTCTTGCATTGACTTCTTAAGATTTCATTTCTTGCGTTTCGACCTTTCTGATCCTGATCCTTTATGTATGGTTATGTTTGTATTTGCTTAAGTCTGTTTGTTGGTAAGTTGCTCTTGTCTAAATAAGTTTTCTAATGTTGTTGTATGTTTTTTTTTTTAGTTGGATTCTTGCTTGGGATGGAGTGTTTGTAATGTGTTTGGTGGTTTTGAGCTTTACGTCAGTAAAAATAATAAAGTAACACTAAATTGTGGCACGGACAAACATGTCAATTAAGGATCGGGAATGCCGGAAAAGCCATGCTATACTCGGTTTTAGTTATGATTTTTGTACAAGAACAGGACTCGGGGAACTTTGATATAGCTGGGCGTAACTAATTTGATATACCCGGGTGACACTCCTATGAAATATTTAACCCCACACCAGACTCAGTTTTAGACTGAGCCAGCTGATCATTGATTGTTGTTGAACGCATTTTAAAAGCACGTTCCCTGCCATCTTCATTAAAATCATTATGAGCTATATATTTGACTGAGATTTGTGAAGTTCACTATTGATAATGGTGTAGGTTTCAAAACCTGGGTTTAATTGTTCGGGAACACCTTCCTACTTTCTTAAAGAGAATCATTAATTAGCTAGGCAATTGTTTAAGCCATTTACGTAAGGCTTTTCTTAAATATAGCCCACACATTTATTAACCATAGCCCCAAAAGTTTAAGTTAAAATGAAAAATGAAAAATGAAAATGAAAAACCAAACAAGTTCTAATTTTCTACTAACGAACTTAAATCTCCTTTTTACACAAAATCAAAATAAACCCTAATTTTTTTGTTAATCATACTTGAAATTAATTATTATGTTTTTTTTTTAGTAATCTCACAAATTTAACCATTATTATAAACCCTAATTCTTACTTTTTCCCCAAAACAAAATAAATTCTAATTCTTAATTTTTTCTTAATCATGATTACATTACCATTCTCCTAGAACTCCATAAACATAATCTATAAAAAAAAAAAAATCTCTAAGATGATGTTTTTTTTTCTTCTCAATCATGATTACATTAAGATTGATTGAGGGTATATCGATTATTCTTCAAAAATTATGTCAAATATCTTACATGAATTTAGTTAGATAATTAGCTTCTTTTTTTGTTGTTGATGTTGATTTAAGAATTTGATGATTGTCTTATTTTTTTGAGTTATATATTATAATTATATATAATCTTGTGGGCTATGTTAAATGATTTTTAAGATGTGTTTGGTTAGCTTAACCACTTATTTTAAATGGGCTATGATTAATAAATATGTGGGCTATATTTAAGAAAAGCCTACGTAAGGCTTCTTAAAGAACCCTATTTTGGGGCATACCCATTAATTTTGGGGCATACATATAGGACAAAAACCCGGGTGTCTATAGTAATTCAAGGGTGGCCCTTATCCTAATGGTTGTTAAGTTACTATAATACCCCTTCCCAGTTTAAATTACATTACTACCCTTCCACTTAATTAAATTCTAATCCTAAAACAATCCCACTAATTAACCCATCCCACTAATTAACCCATCCCACTAATTCTAATCTTAAAACCGTTACTTAAATTTTTTTTTTTTAAAAGTTTTAAAAAACAGAAACCCCTCTCTCTCCCTCTTCTTCTCATCTTCTTCTCCAAAATTTTTGAAAAAAACTTCTTTGATTTCGTTGTTGATTGCAGTTCTAAATGACACCTCGTGTTAAGCGATGCCCTAGAAATACAGTGTCGAATCCTGGTTTATCTTCCGTAGCATCTCAATCTAGGGTTTTTGAGAAAGATAGAGATGAAGTGGATACCAGATCGATTGATGTCGGAGAGGGAGAAATAGAGGATGATTCTTTATAATTACATATAGAAAGGTATTTCCCACAAACCCATTGTTTATTTTTCCGTCTTTCGTTGATTTAATGCATGTAATCGATGATTCGTCTAGGTTTTGGTTAGTTTCAGGGTATTGTTCGGCAGAAATTGCCCAGCCGAACTTTTTTTTTTTTACATAGATGAAGAACAGTTCGGCTTAACGTTTGTTATATTTTGAATATCGTATGCGCCGAACCAGTTAGTTCAGCTCATATCTTTTTGTATAATTTACTGCCGAACTTTATAACCCTTACTTTTGAATACATTGTTCGGCTCATTTTGATAAATATAGAATGTGCCGTACCAGTCTCTGACAAGGATAACACTGTTGGGTACATAGTTCGGCTGATTTTTATTAAAATCGTATGTGCCGAACTTTAAACTGTTTATGGCGAATAGCTTCCTCTAAACTTGTCCAGTTATAGGTGAGTTATCAAATTATTTGGTAAATAATATTTATTTAATTTGGAAAACTAATTAAGCTTTGTCATTTGGTTTAGGACCCATCCGGGAAAATTCAAAGAGAAGCTTAAAAGGAGAACAATGGAAGTGACTCCTTCTAACTCAAAAACTTCCAAACCTCGAGGTGGTGGCTCAAAGAACTTACATGCAGGAAAAAGGGGAATTGACACGACTTGCTCTTTGGCCGTAGAACCAGAGGATCACAATGATGAAGATGTTGGTGAGGAAGGTGAAGAAGAAGAAGAACTAGAACAAGAACAAGTACAAGAGAAAGTTGTTACATCAAGAGAGACAGGTAAGCACATTCCTCATCCGGATAATGTGATACGTCCTCGCAGGGATGGTTTGCCCCATGGTCTCCCTGAAGATGGTGGAAGAGTGTTGATTGGCTACAAGGAGTCATGGGCGAAGAGAATTTACGAGACTCCGGATCACAGGGATGCAGTACGCATACTAAGACACCAAAGCGCCGCACATTGGGATATTTTCAAAGAGGCTCCTGAGGTGGTGGCTTTAGTACAACGCTCTGGTTTATGGCCTGCTATTTTCTATGCGCAAGAGGAATTTGATGCAGTTACAAACTCAACCTTTTGTGAGAGATTTTCTCCGGAGACTTACACATTTCATCTCCCCTTTGGAGAGATGTCAATTACTCCAGATGACGCACAAAAGATTAGTGGTCTTAGAATGCATGGGAAAAATGTGTGCTCAACGGTTTATGGTATGACTTGGGATGAGTTGTATGTACTTTATGAGGAAACTCTTGGTTGGCCAAAAAATAAAACAGAATTGGAGTTTGCTCGCGCTGCTAAAAAGGTGAAGTTTGTGGATTCTACCACAAAGAAGTTGAAGAAAATCAAGTTGAACGCTTTGAAAGAGTGTTTTGGAGACACAAAGGACAAAATTTCAAAGGGGGAGTTGGTTATGGACGAGGTCACAGCTAATCGCACTGCTACCGCGTATATGTTGTATACTTTAGGAAGTGTTATATTTCCCGATAACAGTGGGAACAAGGTTAACGCTCAATACCTCCAATTGTTAAGGGATTTGAAAAGCTGCCACAAGTACTCTTGGGGAACCGCGGCCCTTTCTTTCCTATTTGAGCAACTTGGTACCGCGTCTAGGTTAACAAGTACAAACATTGAAGGTTATTTCACAATGCTTCAGGTAAGTCTACTCATTCTAGTTCCATTTCCATTTTTCAGAAAAAAAACTCGGCTTTAAAGTTTGTTTTTGTTTATGCCGAACCTATTATTGAAACGGTTCGGTTGTTTTTGTTTTAACTTACTTCGCCGAACTTTGTTGGTTCGGCGTTTAATGGTTATTCGAATAAGCCTAACTTTATTCTGTTTCTCAAAGTTTTCTACCTCCATGATCCAATTCTACTGATCCTAATAAATAAGTTTTGTGTTCTGTTTTTTATATTATTTGTGTAGGTATGGATATATGACCATTTCCCGGATTTGAATTTAGCCAAGGAAGATAACAAATGGGTAGACACATTCCCTACCTCGTGCAAATGGAGTTTCAAGGAAAATAAGAAGAGGAATAAAAAGGAAATCTTGATAGCTTTGAGAGAAAAGTTAGACTCTTTGACTGTTGAACAAGTTGTATTTCAACCATACAAAAAGGATGAAGAAGATGATGAAGTTGTTGAGGATGAAGAAGACACGTCTGGGAACAAGGTGAGTGCTCAATATCTCCAATTTTTCAAGGATTTCACTCGGTTCACAGTTATGCTTGGGGGACAACGTCACTTGCCTACCTACTCAATCAACTCGCACAAGCATCTAGGTTGGCAAGTACAAACATTGGAGGAAATTTCACCATGTTTCAGGTAATAATGTTCATTAAATTTTATTTTGTTGTTCAAATTATACTTATTTAAAACAAAACTTTGGTTGTTCAGTGCAAAGTTCGGCTCAAAAGTCTGCATATGTTTTAGCCGATCTTATTGCAGAAATGGTTCGACAGATTGTTGAAACTTCTTTGTATGACGAACATTAATAATTTAGAGGATATTTTGAGAATTCTTGATTTATTTATGTAGGTGTGGGTATATGACCATTACCCGAACTTGAAATTGGCCAAAGTACATTCTAATTGGGATAAAACCACTCCAACAGCGAATCAATATCTTATGGAAGCCAAGAAAGAAAGAAATGCGAAAGATGTGTTTATTAATCTCAGAGAGAAATTAGACTCTTTGGATGGGAGTGATGTCGTATTTGACCCATATTTGAGAGATGTTCGAGAAGATTATGTTGTTCAAGATCATTTTGTGCCGATAGGTATGTACTATGGACCTTTATTTTATCCGGGTGGTTATGTAATATATGATCCTCGTCGCATTCTACGTCAGTTAGGATCTGTCCAAACTCTCCCAGTAGTTAATGATAAGTTCAAGTTGGTGGCATTGGGTAGCACTGGGACTAAAAGCACCACCTCTTCGTGGTGCCCCAAATATGACCCAGAACCAAACTTACAGTACTGGAGAACGTTGGAGGCCAACAAGTTAAATATGAACCACTTGCATATTTTGGGTGACGGTCCTCCACGCGTTGAGCCAGGCTATATGGATTGGTATAATGAAATTTCGCATCCGCTTATTATCAATAGAGCAAGTCAAGTTGTAGCTGACAGGGAGAAGGCAAAGGTTGCAAAAAAGAAGTCCAAGGCCGTTGATATTCAAAAGGCATACAAAACAATGGTAAGTGATGTCTTCAATTGTTACTTGTTTAAGTGTTACTTCTTAGATATTAAAGTTCTTGTTTAAGTGACATTTACCTTCAACTAGGTTGCGGCGGGTAAGGAGTTGTTGAGAAATTTGAAGAAAAGAATTTCTTGCAAAACTAAGATGATTGTGGAGGAGCAAAAGGATTGGTACAACCAGTGGGATGCAGTCATAAACAAAGGGAAAGGACCCAATAAACCACAAAAAAGGCCGATGAGCTAGAGGCCACGGCAAGAAGGTGAAGGCTCAAGTCAAGCTGGTAGGGGCAGGACAACCGGTGAAGAGGACGAGAATGTACGTCCTAAAGGGAAAAGAGGTCGTGGTGAGTGAACTATAAGTAAGGATGTGTCGTGTAGTACACTTAGTTTGTTATATTTTGTTATGAGACGTTAAGCACAGTTTCTTTGTTATGGGTTGTGAAATACACTTGTTTGGTACCTTAAATCACATGTATCTTTGGTTCGAATGTATTTGGTTCGGCGCATTAGAACAGGCGGTGGTTGATCCTCATGTATTTGGTTCGGCGCATTTGGTTCGAATGTATTTGGTTTTCCACGTCTACATATCCACAAGTACAAAACTTTAGTTTTATTAATGATTTTGCATAAAACATAAACTACGTTTGTTACCTACCAAGTCAGTTTGGAAGTGATCTCTAGTATCTTCATGAATGACATCAACAGGCGGTGGTTGATCCTCCATAGTTTCCATTTCAGCAACAATCTACAACAATATTGCACAGGTTTTGGGTAAGGTTCGGCTAACACGCTCAACTATATGAAAGACGAACTTAAGGTTCGGCTTATTCGTGTTTGACTTACAAAGCCGAACTACATGTCAAACGTGTATTCGGCCAATTTAGGACTAATATAATAAGCCGAACCATAACACTTGAAGTTTCTAAAAATTTCTAAAAACAAAAATTATTGTTCGGCTGTATAACTTGTAAGCCGAACATTACACTGTAAGTCGTATATTTTTTAAGATATGGTTCGGCTTAAAGTTTGACCTCGTAATTGAGCCGAACCATGAAAATTTTGTGGCGCGAAAATAATTGAATGACAGTTCGGCATACATATTTCTCAAACTAATAAGCCGAAATGTTCTTGGTTACTATGGTTCGGAAAACTAGTGTCTGCCGAACCTTGCTCTGTTGCGCCGAACTGGTTGCAAAAATCCAATCTTTTGGTGAATTCAAGCTACAAAACGGACATTAAACAACTTGTACAACCATACATGTGTATTATTAGCATTGGGTTCCTCATCTATGTACTCATCTTCTGGATTTGGCTCCATAAAGGAATCATCTTGAGCTTGAGAAAAAAATTGAGTTTGGGTAAAATCATTTTCATAATCCAACAAATAAGCCATTTCCGGATCTCCATCGTTATTGATATGTATTTTCTTAGCTTTACGTGATGAAGATTCACCTTCCTCACTCGAATTTGTATCACACATCTCTTAAAGATCACAATTTTTATTTTATTTTTGGTTTTTCCCTCCTCTCCTTCTTCTTTCCTCCTTCTTCTATTTCTAAAATTAATCACTAACTAACTATCTTTAAACATAAAATTATTATCATAAATTAACACTAAACTAATTCTAACCATTAACAATTAATTAATTTTAATTATCACTAATTAAATGAGGAGTATTTTAGCATTTTTGAAAATTGGAGGATAAGGGCCACCTTGAAATACTATAGGCACCCAGGTTTTTGTCCTATATGTATGCCCCAAAATTAATGGGTATGCCCCAAAATAGGGTTCTTCTTAAATATAATGGTTAAAGCCTAATAATGGTTAAAGCTATAATGGTTTGAAAGGAGCAAGACAAAGTTTAGGAACTCATTACTTAAGCATTCCCCAGCTCTTTCGGTGTAGTGACCTAACTATTTTACCCTCCTAATTAACACTAGTCCCTACATTGTCTCCAACGATCTTAGAGAGGCCATGGCACCTTCCAGTCTTCTTCATATAATTCGCCCGAGTCCGAGTCCTATGGTTGCCATGACATCGTCCAACCTTTATAATGTTCCCCACAGCTTACAGTGGTAACGGCACTGTCCAATCTTCATAATACCAATGATAATCTTTATGGAACTAACCCAGACTTAAATTCTTTTCGGCCATTAGTACGCAAGTAGATGGTGGAGACCATGAACTTCACAACTGGTTTTTCTCCGCCATTATTCCTCGTGAATCATTCAATAATCATTTTCAGTAGTCTATAAGCTTAAATGAATATTGTCCTTCAGTGGTAGATCTAGCCGTTACTTCTGTTGGATATTTTCTTCTATGCAACGGATGTTGATCTGCATTACGACAATCAAAGAAACAAAATGACTAAAGTAACTAAGTATAGATCGAGTCGAGTATTGGATACTCTGTCCTTAAGACGAAATTCGCCCCACTCCGGTGCTAGAAGCACTCCAAACTCAAGGAAACAGCGAACCAAATTTAGTGTTTATCTCTCAGTACTATGACATGCAACAATGAATGCAAGTGAAATCAGATTTTTGTGTGTGCTTTTCTTATGTTTAGAATGAAACATGAGTGGGGTTTATATACTTGGTTGGTGTCTCTTAGGAAAGGACATAGTGACTCTTCGCGAAGAGACACATCTTGTAAGAGTCCTTTCATGGAGAGTCACACCTCTTGGATAGAATCCATTCATGGAGGGTCATATCTCTTGGAAACAACCCTTCAATCATAACTAACATAATTTCTATTTAAAATTTCTAACAATCCCCACATTTGTATAGAACTTCTAAGAATGCAAATGTTATGCAAACACTAAAGAGAGATAAAGTGAAAAGTCATTGCATGGGGATATGTAGCTTTTGGCTTTGAACCTTCCTTAGTGAATAACTATCAGATTTACTCACTAACCAGTGAACGCGAAGTCTTGAATTGTTCAATTTTTAATGTAAACCAAGACAATAGTTATCACACAATGCCTTTTCTCACTAATTTGGTTCTACGGTTGTGTTCATTTCGGCCCTGAACAAATCCCGGATTCATGAGTGCTCTAGGAAATTAAGCCTTATAAAATTTCCATAGAATCGGCCACAATTCTACACTCACATAGGTGATGTCCCATTAAGAATACCCTGTAGTATCCCACTTGTAAATACAAGATATAGGCATCATTAAAAGCATAGCTTATCCTAAAACACATTTCAGGAAATATACTGTCTCATTATAGGAATATGATGGAGTTTTATCTCCATAGTGTTGTTTACTTCGAGTTCTACCTAACTTAGTTGTCCCTTTTGAACCTAAATCTTGGGATCTCTAGTCAACTAGGTTGGGTTATCATTATCTTCACTCATAATTAGTAGGCTTTAAATTAATCTATTCCCCTCGATGAACACGATATCTCTAGTCATCATCAAATATTCACACGCGCGGTCTTTAGAGACTATTTACTAGAGATTCATCACTATTTGTAGCACTATTACAAATCTTTGTAATTTCTTTTCTCACCGTGTCTGCCACAAATTATTTCCAAAAATCATGTCTTTATAGATTCACATCCATGTGTGCACAAATTATTTCCAAAAATCATGTCTTTATAGATTCACATCCATGTGTGCATGCACCAGTGATTATACAACTACTCTTTCTTGATATTAGGTTGGCCACCCCTAATCATCTTAGAAACATATCACTATTAATCCATTTAATTGCGTAGCTACTTACACGACATTATTTAGTGGACTTAAAATCACACGCCCCACATTTCATGACTATCCATAACTGTCATGAACCACGAAAATAAATGTGTATGTGCACATTTCTCAGTTACCTTTAACAACAAACTAGAGCAAGTTAAGTTGTTCCCCGACACTCCGTAATAAAATACGGACATATCAATAGTCGTGAGACTTTACAGTTCCCAAACCTAATTATATAATTCTTATCACAAGAATTTTATAATTACATACCTTTGACTTCGAAACGTCGTCCTAGACTTTCCAAAAATATCATCGATGTCCTGTACAACCAAAGGGTTGCCACATTTTTGGTACCGTGAAAAGTTGATTACCATTGTAAAACTATTACTCTCTCCGTTCCACTTTAGATGAGTGTTTAGGGTTATTTTTTTGTTCCACATTACTTGATAGTTTTCATATCTTTCCCAAAAAACTACCATAAATACCCAAATATTTTGTCTTGGAACCATACATTTATTTTCAAATACATTAATAGCAATTAATGTTTGAAGACTTTTCTCAATGGTATACATAGAAAAATTTTATATCTTTCTCCATTTCTTAATATGCGTGAAAACTCCTAAAACATCATCTAAAATGGAACGGAGGGAGTAGCTTGTTCTACCAACTTCGCTTCGACTTTGCACTTTTATACCCACTGAAATGGTGCATATCTCAAGCCCGTAAACCATCACAATGTAAGTACCCCATCACAGTAGGACCAAAGCAATTGCATCGGGAATCAATCCTAGTTATCAAGTCGGGATTCGGCATACGTACGGAACGGCAAACGTTCGGGTATTATTCGGATTTGTAAAAATCAAATTCGGTCAACTATCCGGTCTTCGGTTCGTGGTTCGGCAGTAGTACGGAACGGTATACGTACGTGTATAATTCGTTTTCCAGATATCAGTTCGGCCTCCAAAATTCGGCAGACATATATAATAAATTAATACTCCCTCCGTTCCACTTTAGTTGATGTTTTAGGAGTTTACACGTAGATTAAGAAATAGAGAGAGATAAAAGTTTTCTATGTATATCCTTGAGAAAAATCTTCAAACATTAATTGCTATTAGTGTAATTGAAAATAGATTTATGGTTCTAAGACAAAATGTTAGGGTAATGTTGGTAGTTTTGTGGGAAAAATATGAAAACTATCAAGTAATGTGGAACAAAAAAATAACCATAATCACTCGTCTAAAGTGGAACGGAGAGAGTAAATATTTATAGCTATGGATGACTAATCAATATATGAAGTAAAAATGCATTATATAAAAAATATATGAACAAATTAACAAAAACCAGTGCTTGACACAGAGGTTTGGGTTACACTCTAGGTTCGATTCCTACTCCGCTCAAACATTTTTTTTATTATTAACTAATATAAAAATCTGTCGAATTAAATGCCCCGAATAGTTCGGAATTCGGAAAATTCGCGTACAATTCGGTACAGCCAGAAAAACGGGTGAACACAGGTCGGAATTGCATTCGAACGCGTTTGGTACGGATAAAATTCGGATTCGGAATTATTCGCGTATAATTCGCGAATAGTTCGCCGAATTACTAACAAGGGAATCAATACACCATGCATCTGATTCCTTTCGTCACAAAGTCAAACTTAATTTGAAAAGTTAAAACGAGGCATTATTAGCCCAAGCTTAATGCACGCCATCCTTGAAATTTACTGGGATTACAGTGGGGGTTCAAGCATAATTTGAAACTTGATCATTTCATTATGCACGTAATATAGATCGAGTCGAGTATTGGATACTCTGTCCTTAAGACGAAATTCGCCCCATTCCGGTGCTAATGGGTTTTAGTTGCGAAACGTCTCCCAGGATACAACGATCTTTCTTCCTCGAGTAGAAGCACTCCAAACTCAAGGAAATAGCGAACCAAATTTAGTGTTTATCTCTCAATACTATGACAACAATGAATGCAAGTGAAATCAGATTTTTGTTTGTGTTTTTCTTATGTTTAGAATGAAACATGAGTGAGGTTTATATACTTGGTTGGTGTCTCTTAGGAAAGGACATAGTGTCTCTGCGCGAATAGTCACATCTCTTATAAGAGTCCTTTCATGGAGAGTCACACCTCTTGAATAGAATCATTCATGGAAGGTCATATATCTCTTGGAAACAACCCTTCAATCATAACTAACATAATTTCTATTCAAAATTTCTAACAACTTCTTGTAGGCCTTCTTCACTATCTTTCATCATTGCCGATCCAAAAATAATAAAAAATGGTAAATCTAGCGGTCACCGTCGGTGGGGAACTTACCAATAAGTACACACAATATTCCACAAAAAAATATGGGACAAATGGGAGCAATGTATGTGTGTCTTTGTTAAGCATACTACGGCTGGTCATGCTGAGCTGGAATAATCAAGGCAGTTGCGAAACTGCACTAGTCTTTAGCCAATCTACTCGGTCTTTTAAGTTAGCTTTTTAATAGTTAGGTTGTTGAATACGTTTCTACAATTCCGTATCTGACTATGTAATCTCTGGCTATAAATAAGATTCTAATCTCCACTGTCAAAGCGTGGAAGATATTATTCCCAATATCAAGTTTTAACTTGGTATCAACCTTTTCGATCCTAAACAAGCTTCCGCAACAAACAAAAACCCTAATACCAATGGCTACAAACACCAATACCCTCAGAAACATCCAAATCCATCACCTTGTTACATTAAAACTCACTGAAACAAATCACTCCCTTTGGAAAACTCAATTCAACCCTATACTGAAAGGTTATGGACTACAAGGATTCATTGATGGATCCCAACAAATACCAGCTAGAACACTTCCTGATTCAGAAGAAATAAACCCACTTTTTACTGAATACGAACAACAAGATTCTCTCATAGTAGGGTGGTTAAACTCTACCTTGACACCTGAAGTTTTGTGTCATGTCAGAGGTCTGGATACTGCAAAACAAGTTTGGGACAAACTTGAGAGCTACTTTGCACCCAAAACTAAGGTTCATCAGATGAGTCTAAAGAAGCAGCTTCACAACCTAAGCAAAGGTAACAAATCTTTGAAAGCTTTCTTATCTGAAGCTAAAAATCTGTTTCATCAACTTGCAGCTTCAGGGTATACTGCTTCTAATGATGAGATGAAGCAATCGATCTGCAATGGTCTCAATCAATCATATGATCCCATCGTCACAGCTTTGGGAACAAATGAAGAGATGGAAATGGAAACTTTTTATGCGCATCTGATATCTTTTGATATGCGTTTGGAACAGCAACTTTCATTACTGCAACAACCAATAGCTAATGTTGCTATGTCAGGCTCATCATCTTCTAGCAACAGACCACCACAACGAAGAAACAACAATCAAGGGAGACAGTCAACTCAATTCAATAACAATCAGTTTTATCAGAAACCAAAAGGTTCAGCCGGCTCAGTCAAATGCCAGATTTGCAAGAAAGACAATCACCTAGCTGATCGGTGTTGGTTTCGTCATGAAAAGCCAAACAATGCTCCAAATAGGAGACCAGCAGCTTACATTGCGCTACCTGGTGGATATCATGACAATCAGTGGGTAACTGATACAGGTGCCACGCATCACATGACTGCAGATATGAAGAATTTATCAATTCCACATGAATATGATGGAACCGAACAGGTTCATGTTGGTAATGGTAATGCGCTAAACATTGCAAATATCGGTAATGCTTCTTTTGTATATAAATCCAGAGCATTCCACTTGAACAACATTTACCATGTTCCTCAAATAAAGACCAATCTACTGTCAGTTTCACAGTTCTGCAAGGATAATGATGTCTTTTTTGAATTTCACACCTCTTTTTTTAATGTGAAGGACAAGTGCACGGGGGTAACGCTGCTGCGAGGGCGGAATAGGAATGGCCTTTACATTTTTGATGGAGTTGAGAAGATCAACAATCCCACCAGCCCACAATCATATGTCTCATCTTCTTTTCCACTATGGCACCAACGATTAGGTCATCCCATGCTCCGTACTGTTTCCAAAGTTTGTCAACAGTATTCTCTACCTGTTTCCAATAAGCTTTTTGATTATTGTCACTCTTGTCACATTAGCAAAAGCAAGAAGTTACCTTTCCCTATTAGCAATACAGTCTATAATAAGCCTTTGAGCTTAGTTGTTTCAGACATTTGGGTTTCCCCAACTCTATCTAGAAATGGTTTTAAATATTATATGCTTCTTATGGATGTGTTTTCTCATTTTACGTGGGTGTTTCCTCTTGTCCAAAGATCTGATGCATTACAAACTTTCATTCACTTTCATAAACAGATTGAAAACCTAACTGAGCATAAAATCAAAATTTTCCAAAGTGACAATGCATTAGAATATAAAAAATTTACTGCATATCTCAATGACTCTGGTATCCAACATCGGTTTTCCTGTCCTCACACATCACCACAAAATGGTCTTGCTGAGCGTAGAATTCGCCATGTTACTGAATCCGGCTTAGCTCTCTTATTTCATGCTCATATGCCGGAATCCTTTTGGTCTGATGCTTTCACCACAGCTTGCTATCTCATAAATAGACTCCCTAAGTCCAACTCAGAAACGAAAACTCCTTTAGAGCTCTTGTTTCATAGGAGACCGAATTACATGTTCTTAAAAGTCTTTGGGTGTTTGGCATATCCGTGTCTTAGACAGTATAACTCACATAAACTTGAAGCAAGGTCGTTGCCATGTGTATTTTTAGGATATAGCAATGCCCATAAAGGTTACATATGTCTCCATAGAAAGACAAATCGAATTTATATCTCTCGGCATGTGCGTTTTGAAGAAGGCTCATTTCCATTCCAGCCAATGCAGCTCCGTAAACCTCCTCACACTCAAGGTATGGTTCCAACTGATACTAGTGTCTTGTTTTCTCCACCATTTAGACACCGTATCTTGTCAGACTCTCAAGTTCGAGCTGAGTTACAGTCCAATCGCTTCAAGTCTGTCTCCGTCTTTGCACAACCTATGCACTCTGGTGAAACAGCTACACCAAGTATCACTCCATATTCTAGTTCTCCTACACAGTCACAACAGTCACAGCATGACGTTCCAGCTTCCGTAGAGTCAGCGGCTTCAACAGGTTCTTCTCAGAATGCTGCAACATCGATTCCTGCAGAAACAGTCACCCATCCAATGGTAACACGTGCTAAGTATGGTATCACTAAACCAATTCACAAACTGTGCTTGACTGCGTCAAAGCATCCCCTTCCGGAGTCTGAATTTATGGAACCCACGTGTTTTACTGAAGCATACAAAATTCCAAAGTGGAGAGCTGCTATGGATTTACAAATCAATGCCCTGATACGCAATGGGACTTACTCTTTGGTGAAGTATGAAAATGGAATGAATGTCGTTGGTTCTAAATGGGTTTATAGGGTAAAGCAAAATCCAGATGGAAGTATTGAGCGGTATAAAGCACGTTTAGTGGCTAAGGGTTTCAATCAACAGGAAGGGATAGATTACGGTGAAACTTTCAGTCCCGTCATTAAACCCTGCACAATACGTCTTGTCCTATCACTCGCAGTAATGAACAACTGGCAGATGAAACAACTCGATGTGGAGAATGCATTTTTACATGGAAAGTTGGAAGAGGATGTCTATATGAAGCAACCGATGGGATACGTAGACCCTAACTATCCAGATCATGTCTGTAAGCTGCATAAGTCCTTATATGGACTCAAGCAAGCTCCTCGTGCATGGTATTCTAAACTTAGCAGTTACTTGGTCTCGTTAGGTTTTACGGCATCAGTATCAGACAGCTCGCTCTTCATTCTCAAAACTCCATCTGCAGTCACTTATTTATTGGTGTATGTAGATGACATAATTGTCACAGGATCGAACTCATCTCACATTCAGCAGCTAATCACGGATCTTGGAGCTGAATTTTCTCTGAAAGACATGGGGGATTTGTCATTTTTCTTGGGCGTAGAAGTTATTCGCAGAGATAGGAGTCTGGTTTTGACACAACGTAAGTATATAACAGATCTTCTCAAGAAGACAAAATTTGATGGGGTTAAACCTGTGAGCAGTCCACTACCACCAAATGTGAAACTGCGCAAACAAGGAACGAAGAAGTTTGAAGACGCAACACTTTATCGCAGTGTTGTTGGTGCACTTCAATATCTACATCTGACAAGGCCTGATATTTCAGTGGCAGTGAACAAGGTGTGTCAATATATGCATGATCCTTATGTGGAGCATTGGGAAATTGTTAAACGCATTATTCGGTATCTCAAGAGCACTGTCGATTTTGGTTTACATCTCAAATCATCACAAGACTTCACTCTCCAAGCATACTCCGACGCGGATCTGGCTTGAAATCTAGATGATCGAAGATCAACTAGCGGATATTGTGTGTATTTTGGTGGGAATTTAATATCATGGAGTGCGCGCAAGCAGAAAACTGTTTCGAGATCGTCTACGGAAGCTGAATACAGAGAGTTGCCATTGCCACATCAGAGTTGATATGGATACAATCTTTTCTACAAGAACTTGGGGTTCAGGCATCCACACCTATCTTGTGGTGTGATAACTTAGGTGCAACCTATCTCACTGCCAATCCTGTTTTCCATGCTCGAACCAAGCACATCGAAATAGATTATCATTTTGTCAGGGAGAGAGTTGCTAACAAGCAAATGCATGTTCGGTTCATCAGTTCGAAAGATCAACTGGCAGACATTTTTACCAAGGGTTTGTCTTCACCAAGGTTTCAGTTTTTACGTTCCAAGTTGCACATTCGTCAACTCCAGTACAACTTGAGGGGAGGTGTTAAGCATACTAGTTTGGTCATGCTTTATTTGGAATAATCAAGGCGATTCGAAACCGCACTAGTCTTTAGCCAATCTACTCGGTCTTTTAAGTTAGCTTTTTAATAGTTAGGTTGTTGAATACGTTTCTACAATTCCGTATCTGACTATGTAATCTCTGGCTATAAATAAGATTCTAATCTCCACTGTCAAAGCGTGGAAGATATTATTCCCAATATCAAGTTTTAACTGTCTTGACTTTTTTATTTTTCGCAGAGTCCAATTCTCTGCTTTCACGCAAGGAAAAAGCTCCAATTGGGGTTCATTCATATGTGATGCGACTGACTGTCTGTATTCGACATCTTATTCATAAGTGATATGTTTATAGTACGTGATCCGACTGAGTGTCTGTCTAACCAAATTTAGATTCGACATCTTATTCATAAGTAGTATGTTTATAGTACGTTGAAGTTGTGGTGGATAGAAACCCACTACCTTTGAGCTTCCTCTATTCCATTCATATGTGATGCGCGCGACTGACAGTTTGTAAGGTTTTTGAGGTTGCCACCCCACCCTATCTTGAATCAGGTACCTATATTAATGAAGGTAGGTATTAGATAACGATCGATATTGAATAAACAAGGAAAACAATTGTACTCCCGGTCATATATTGTTGCTTTAATATATTCAGGATTCGTATAACTAGTCAGAAAATCAAAAATATAAATAAATGAAGTTATTTGCTCTAATTCTTAATTAAGTTTTTCATTTTGCTTTTTGTATATAAATTCTAGCTAAATATACATTAAGCTTTTATTTGGTGAATATTTTTCAGAAACCAACATCGATTGGTTTTGTTTTTAATGGGGGAGAATCTCGACTTCAACTGTCCGAAAGTTTGTGTTGAAACTTTCTACGATGAACATATTGTAAATCCTGATGTCAAGATTATAGGAGAACCAAATTTGGTTACTCCAACAGAGGGAGACACCAAAGGATATATACTTTCTGACTAACATTGACAGGGGAGCCGACATGATTCAAACTTTTAATTGTTTTAGAAAAACATTTGATGAAAAAATATAAGATGCGGCTCAAGCCTTAAAAGATGGCTTAGCGAAAGTTCTTGTTCACTACTATCCTTTTGCTTGATGTCTTGTTGGAACTTTGAATAGAAATATGAGTTAGTTAGTTAGTGTGTATGGATGTGTCCACTCACTTAAACCTTTTCAATACGTCTTATCCCATGGGATGTGAATCTCCACTAAGGGTTGTGAATCTTCATGAAATGATTTTTCCAAGAGTCACTTCTAAACTTATATAAAACCCACACATTCTCCATTGCAAAAAGTGTGTTTTTTATGAGTCATAAAACTAGTACTAGAAATTTAAGAGTTTGCATGTGTCTTTAAGAGTTAAAAAAGAGTTTGAGCTACATCTATCCGCGTTCGCTGTTTGGTGTTATCGAAGTGCTGCAAAAAACATCGTGGTATTGTTGAATGTTGGAGACATATGCCGCTAAACCTGTAACAACATTATATACAGTGCATCAAATGTCTTAAGCAAATAGATTACTCGCCTCAACACACCCAAGTAAGTTTGTTTAAGTTTTGTTTAGATTGATCATCTCTTTTTCTATCTTCCTTTTCTTGTTTTGTCGTTGGTATTACAAGATGTAATACATAGATCAAAATCATATTACAAAGAGTTGTAAGTATTATTGGAGAATCGGTAACGAAAATATTTATCCAACACGTCTTACATTGAATGAGAAAAATAAGTTTGCAATAGATTGCACTGCGAAGGTTTTTCGTCTCATTGTAGTTGGAAGAGATCTCTTTGTAGTTCACCGATCTCTTTTTATTGACCTGACTCAACCCAGTCCTGCTACTTTTAAGAAACTTGTTTATGGAATTCCTGGTCCAGTAAACATACGAGAAAATCCTCCTCTCATTGTAGTTTAGGTTTATAATGTTAGAATACGCACATAGGATTATAAACTGCAGGATCTTAGAAACCCATACAATGTGGGACTAATAATCTCAACACGCCCCCTCACGTGTAGCCTCGTTGGGTCTAACACGTGGACAATTAACTCGGGTGACGCGGAGCAAAGGCGCGGTCAATGACTCGTCGCAAATAGCCGGCTCTGATCGTTGGGTCTAACACGTGGAAAATTAACTCGGGTGACGCGGAGCAAAGGCGCGGTCAATGACTCATCGCAAATAGCCTGCTCTGCTACCATGTTAGAATACGGGCATCCAACTCAAAACCAATTGGCAATGAATGGAGAGGCACATAAGATTATAAACTGCAGGATCTTAGAAACCCATACAATATGGTACTAATAGTCTCAACATATAATACATGCCTTTAGGAAATTAATTCTTGAACTTGTTTTTAATTGAGTGCGTTATTATTCAGAGTATTTTATTTCTTCTTAACTTCTAGTCTTTTCTTTATGAAGGTGACCAAATTCAAGTGCGGTATCTGATGGAATTGGAGTTTGTGACTACATGGGGTGAAGTTACGAGAGGAATGCCATTAACGAAACCACCGTTCCTAGATGGCTAGATCGAACCTTACTCAAAGCACGAATCCCACTTAAGACACAGTTCAACCATATACTCGAGGAAATCACTGACATATCAAACACAAATGCTCTTTGGAAGGAAGAAAAGCTCCTTAATAAATCCTTCATTTTTCACACCCGCAAGCTAGAAAGACTAAAAAACAAAGCCATGGAAGATGGGGTTCTAAGAAAGTATACCACTTTCGAAGTACTTTCTTCTTTCATTTGGAGAACGAGAATTCAACAATTAATTAGGTTGGTTACAAACGAATACATGAGATCGACCATAGACTCCTTAGAAAAAATACAAGAAGCCGTTACCTAAAGCTCACACCCTATTTCTAAGTGTTTGGGCTAGGATAGGATTCCATGATATGGATTTTGGTTGGGGAGGGCCTAGTTTCTCTGGACCTCCAACTTTGCCAACAAATGTAGTAGTTTTTTCTTGGCTCATGGAGACAAAGGAAAGGCATAAACTTGTGTCTAAGTCTCCCTGTTACTGCCGTGAAGATCTTCGAAAAAACAATTACTGCAATTGATTAGAACCAAGAGAAAAATCTATAAGATTCCGTAAATACATAATATTATATTATATAAAATAAAAAACAAAGATATTCATTAATATTTGGTATGCATGATTGTTTTTTAAAAGAAGAGAAGAATTATTAAAGAGGAGAAGGATTTACAATAAGGTCTACCAGCGGTAGAAAAAACGAAAAAAAGAAAACAATGCAGTTACATGAAAAGTGCATCCCAGTTGTTCATAATTGAACTGGTGAAATTTAGATATACTATGTTTCCTACCGCACTTGCCCAAACAAGAATCAAAAACTTCGCTTCAATTCCCAGATCAACGTCTGTCTTAAAATTATAATTCAGCTCAAAGATGCGCTTGTTACGCTCTGTCCAAATGGTATGCATGATTGTGTGTAATTAATTGCTTCTATATATTCAATACAACAAGATTTTTGTCTCACTTGATTATTAAATAGAAGTAGCAAATTGTGTTATGTCTGTACGTAACGTAAGAATAAAAACGTATCTCAAAATACCCTAGTGGGACTTTCTCTCTCTACTTTCTCTCAAAATACCCTAGCAGAGAAAACCTCATAGTCGTCTGATCCTCATCGGCTCAGATTTTTTCTTTGGAGTGGGTTTGAGCAGGTAATCTCCTCTCAAACATCTCAATCTTTCCCGATCTTCTCTTTTGCTTCTCTTTAAAATCGTTTTCTCTGTTTTTCTATCTTAGTTTTAAGTTAGGGTTTTTCTCGGATTGATTTATAAATCAAATCTATCTAGTTTTGGTTTTTTCTCGGTTTGATTTATAGATCGATCCTAATTAGTTGTTGGGTTTCTCTTGGTTTGCTTTATATATCAAATCTAAATAGTTGTTTCTTATTATTAGTACATGGGTTTTTCCTAATGAAATCAATCAAGAACAGGAGCAACAATATCAATGGATCTTCAACAACAGTAGGAATAGCATCCTCAAAGACACCATCAACACTAAATAAAACAAAGACACTGGTAGCAACAAAGACACAAGCAACAAATGGTTACAAAAGACAGATTCGGTTGAAGTTTAAGACCGATTTATCCAGATTTCGTCCCAAGAAAGCCGATTTTGGGTTTCCCTGTTACTTGTATCACCTTATCTTTGATGAAATCTGTGACTACTGGTGGGATCTATGGATTCTGTTATACCAGTGTCATTTATGTTACTATATTTATGAAAAAAAACCTTGATAAATGGTTGGATCTTTGTATCCTGGCACCACTACTATCTGTAGATATGCTAAGAGGTTTGGATGAGTTAATCTTCATCCAAATCAGGCCATTTGAACTTATCACGTTACATAGGAATCATGTTGGAATGGTTAGAAATTTTCTTCAGATTTTGAATTGCTTCCATGTGGTTAGGTTGTCAGAAACCTTATGTCTTCTGGTAGATGAATGATGTCTGGTTGATCATGTTAAGCCTGTTAACAATACCCGAGTCAATTATGTAACCCGCTATGTAACTCATCCAATTTTTAATCGGTTAATTATGAATGTAAAAGTTTGAAGCTCTACCTCTTTTCGGAAGAAGAAAAAAAGTAATAATAAAAAAGTAATATTATTATATATGTATGTAACGAACCAAATTGTTTTTGTTTTCTTTTGAATTCTTGTTATTAAACTTATTCTCTAATGCTGGGTTTGTTTGCGGAATTCACCGTTGCCAGGAATTTATAATCTTATGGGATTATAAATTCTGGGATTCATGTAAATTATTTGTGTGTTTGGTAACTCAATTAAAATTCCTAGAATTTATAGAGTTTTCTTGTATTAAAGTCTTTATACCTTTTGGCATTACCCTCAAATCTTAAAATTGTATATATATGGGATTTAGAGTTTTAAAAAAGTTGGTCCATAAATCCTTGATAAGTTTCCCAGCAAATCTTAGGGGGAGGGGTCGGACTCCATATGGAGAATTTGCTGGAAAACTGAATCCCGTAGGAAATGTGATTCCAATGATTCAGGCAACCAAACATACAGAGGGAAACATAATTCTACCAAATCCACTGGCAGGCCCGGTTCCGAGGGGGTGCTCCTTGGGCTCCCGCACAGGGCGGGAAATGTTGGCTTAACTAAGGTGGGCTAATTTTTGGTGGCCACTATGTTTTAGTCAACAAATATCATACATGATCGATCCTAATTCCTAATTTGATTGCATGATTCAAATTTCTGCCTTAATCTATGAACATACCAATCCAAGTACTAACTATTCAAGTTAAAAAATATCTTAGAGGAGAATGCCGAGAAAAAAAATATTCATTTTGTACATAGTACTCAGGTAGCTCTGTAATTGTTAATCTCTTATAGTCTTATAAAGTTATAATAACTTGCAGACTGATTACGACTTTGGTTATAGGGTTAATTTCAATTTGATGATTTCGATTGTTGGTTTCAATTTATTAATGTGTTTACATGGGAGAATCACTGAATATTAAAATGTATATAGTAAGTTAATTTTTAATTTTTTAATTTTATTTCAAGTCCATCCGTGAAAAGAATAGTAACAGTACTGAAAACATATAAACTATATGTATGGAAAAAAATATTTTTTGGTAAAAGGGTGTTCGGAGCTCTTTCGCACAGGGTCGTCTAAATGTCAGAGACGGCCTTGTCCACTGGACCCATAAATTCCACCTTTAAAATTCTACATCCAAACTCACCATAAGTTTTTCTTTTTTCTTTTTTTGAAGGAAACATTGTGTTAAATCCAAAAGAGAAACAGAGTTCAGAGATTACATCTAAGCATACAGATTATCCAAAATACATATAGGAAGTGTATTATCCCAAACAATATTGACACATGATTTCCTATCTAACTTAGCCAAACCATCTGATGCACCATTTAATTTACGTGGAACATATTTACAGACTGAACTACCTAATATAGCTAATTCGTTTCTACAGCCTTGAACATAAGAGAAAATCGTCCAAGGAATACTAGAATGAACACCATTGATAGCAGTAACGAGTTCAAGATTGTCAGAAATGAAGATGATGTTTTGAACATGTAGGTCTTGAGACCATTCAGTATCCATCAAAAGTGCCTGAGCTTCAGCTTCATTGATTCTGCAACCGTTGGCCAACATCTGGCTGCTGAAAATCTACTATCGTCTTTATAGAAGACAATTCCGTAACCAGCTGAATATGGGGATTTTCCCAAGGAAGCATCCACAAACATTAAACAAGTGTTAGGGTGTTGATTCCACAATGTAACATTAAACTGGTACTTATTAGATAGTGTTGCAGTAGCAAAGACATTTTTCTGGAGACACAAGTAAAGGTTCTTTATTTGAGTTAAGGGCTCTAAGACAATGTTGACTTGATAGATAGTGACTACAGGACATTGTCGCTTGTTGTCCATACTAGCACTACAACGAGCTTTCTATATTTACCACATAATAACAATTTAAAGAGTAAGAGATTTCTGAGCATGTGAAGTAATATTAGTAGCAAACCAATTCCAAATCCAGTTCTTGAGAGATTGAAACTGATGAATCATCGCAAAAACTTGAGTACATAACTGAAACCATATGGTTGTAGCAAAATCAAAGTGCAAAAATAAATGATCAAAAGTTTTTGAATGTAAACCACAAAGAAGACTCAGATCATTCTCCACAATGTTAAATCGAACGGATACGTTTTTAGAGTTAAAATATTATGTAGACACTTCCAAAGAAATAATCTGAATTTGGGTAAAATGTCCATGTACCATAACCTGAGCCAGTTTTTTTGTTGTGAACTAGTAGATGAACATTGAGTACCTAACAACATTTTATACACAGATTTGGTAGAGAAGGCACCAGATCTGGTAAAAGACCACCTAAGACATTCATCCCCGGAGTAGGGGATTCGAATTGACTGAATTTGTTGTATTTGGTCAGTGGTAAACAGTTCAGCAAGAGTAGTTTCTTCCTATTGCCTTGAATAGAGGACGATAAGTTGAGAGACCCAAGTATAATCTTGCAAATGATACGCAGTTGGCCTAGTAAATGGTTGTGACTTTGTATATGTTGGAAATTTTGGGTATAAAACAGAGGATGGAACACGAAAATAAATTGTTGTTGTACTCAAAAGCTTTCAAGGCTCGGGTGATTTCTTTTAGACGATTATTTCTACCCTCACAATATAAATTGGCGATTGCAACAGGTATGCGAAATAATGCCTTCAGGATACAATGAAAGCCCTACAACATAAATTGGATTCAAGGTTTGCACCCCTTGACCCAACCAAGAACACATGAGAGAGATTTCTGATGATGCTTTAGATGGAGAGAAAACAGGTTGAATTCATACTCAAGAATGGGAGAATTCCTTCACTACTTATAGGGTTATTCATGCCTATTGGAGATGCCTCTTCACTTCCAAAAGACACATAAGGTGTCTGTTGGGAATGGTGTCCTTTATGAACCATCACACCTATTAGAGGTGTCCCTTCATCTCCAACTAACATCCATTGTGTTTATCCAACACATAACACTTCCCCATCATAGTGACAAACCAAAAACGAAAACAGTTTTCTAAGTTATTGAAAATATCCAACAATCTCCCCCGTATTTTCAAAAACCAAAAACATAAAATAAAATAAAACTTATAAAACCAGAGTGGCCGCATCACTCAAGTGATCGCCACCGCACCGAGTGGGATCAAGCCAACGTAGTTCAAGCACAATTGGGACTAAGCATCATCATTGAAATCAATACATAAATGATAGGTACCTCCGGGTTTGAACCTTCACTTAGTGTAAGAAACTCAAAGCCTTATCGAGATTCTATGGTGAAAGTCTTGAACCAAGTATCCCTTATGATAAAACCGAGTCTCCACACATATTGATTCCATAAATCATGTGTTCTCGTAGCTACACTATAAAGGCCTTGTGCTTATATCCTTATTCATGAGTCTTCTTTAGAGAACGGTCTTCTTCTCTTAGAAACGGCCCACATTTCCATACTCATATAGGTAAGTCTCGAAGGTGTTTCAGCGAGACACCTTTACTAATCACGGACTCATTAAGGATTTACATCCATCCTATTTTCTTGTGAAAAAGGAGCACTAACTTGAAAAGGGAAGTTTTATGTTAGTGCTCCATAATCTGACCATAACTTGTTGGTACCACATTGAACCTTGTTTATCTTTTTCAAAACATAGGTTGGGTTTTCGCTATGGGAGATCAACCTTCCTTCACAGGAGACCTTAGTCCCATTTCTATATACTTCATTGAAATTAATTCCTTTGGGAGACTCTTCATAAGTAGGTCTACCAAGCTTTTTCTCCGTTTCAATGGTTAAGGCAATTACTCCTTTCTTGAGTAATTGACTTACCGTTCCTTGTCTAAGACTTGTATGTCTTGACTTTTCATTATAAGTCTTGTTAAAGACGTTATAGATCATATCCTGATTCACAATTAATCAAGACCGCTTGAGATGGCTTCTTCCAAAAATGGGATCTTTACAAGTTAGGTTCTAAGCCATTTCTTCTCATTAATTGCATCTACTAATGCAATCAATTCTGAAAACATTACTAATTTTACAAAAAATTGTAACTTCTCTAGTGATCCTAATTAACATTTACGGTTAATTCACAAGAAGTCATTATAGACTTGCATACACTAGAGGCATAGAAAATTTGTAGGAAACTTATATATTTGCTATCTCAACAAATATAATACCTTGATGAGTAACTCTTTTACTCATGCCCAATCTTCACAAATTCATACCCAAAAAACATAGACAATGTCATTTAACATTCTACATTATGTAATGCAAATGTTCATAATTTATGCATCGTAATATCGTAACACCTCATTGGATATTTGGTCACGCCCAATCTTCCAATATGTTACATATTGATATTCCATTTTTCCTTTCGATGTCATTTAAGACCTGCCAATTTCCAAATTTGGAACCTATAATTCTTATCAAGAATTATGTTCATGCCATACCATTGTTGTCTCAACAATTATGACGATTTTGGTTTTAAAATAATCCACTAACTAGAAAATTTTATACGACATTTTCAAAGATAAATTCCTCCCCTATTTCATGATAATTCTCAAATGCCAAAATGCAACTCAATATCATGAAATACCATTTGTGTCAAACATGTACACCATAATTTCTAAATAGAAATTAAAACTTCAAATCCAATATACCTAAGACGTACCATCATTATGGATCTGGCTTTCCTTTGCAAACATTCTAAACAAAGCCTCATTCAATCGCCACATGCGTGGTAAATTGAACAACCAATTTAAACCACGTACATCCAACCGTTATGCACCCTTAAAGGATTCCTAACTTCTAATACATTTATTAGATATCTCATGCTATCATAAAAAAAATATATGGTATTACTAACCCCAATCAAGAGGACTAAGCATTATCAGTGGAAAACCAATCATGTCATTGATGAATATGTGGATATAAAATCACAGTTGCAAGTTTATGATATGTTTTACTGAACATAACAGAGCATTAACAAAGGCTAGACGATAATATCACTGATTGTGATTATAATGGTCATCCACATAACATAGACATGCCGTAACTATTTCTAAGAAACCGAGATACTATGATGTATTAGTCTTTAAGATTGTTGGAAATATTATACTTATCTCGATTTCATGGAAGTTTCCTGACCACAACCCTTGAGAGTTTTATACCAATGATTGAATCAAATTCCCATAAACAACATCATGTTCCCGAACACGGTTTCCACTATAAATTTGAAGCTTGTTTTCCAACTTCCCTTATTCTCGTTTCCTCTGTCTTGTCTGAATTTAATCGTCTAAAACTGTTGGAAATTTTGGGTATAAAACAGAGGATGGAACACGAAAATAAATTGTTGTTGTACTCAAAAGATTTCAAGGCTCGGGTGATTTCTTTTAGACGATTATTTCTACCCTCACAATATAAATTGGTGATTGCAACAGGTATGCGAAATAATGCCTTCAGGATACAATGAAAGCCCTACAACATAAATTGGATTCAAGGTTTAACCCTTGACCCAAACCAAGAACACATGAGAGAGATTTCCATGATGCTTTAGATGGAGAGAAAAAGGTTGAATTCATACTCAAGAATGGGAGAATTCCTTCACTACTTATAGGGTTATTCATGCCTATTGAGATGCCTCTTCACTTCCAAAAGACACATAAGGTGTCTGTTGGGAATGGTTGTGTCCTTATGAACCATCACACCTATTAGAGGTGTCCCTTCATCTCCAACTAACATCCATTGTGTTTATCCAACACAGAACACTTCCCCATCATAGTGACAAACCAAAAACGAAAACAGTTTTATTTTCTAAGTTATTGAAAATATCCAACAATAAAACTTCCCATTTCAAGTTAGTGCTGGTTTTTCTGCAAGAAAATAGGATGGATGTAAATCCTTAATGAGTCTGTGATTAGTAAAAGGTGTCTCGCAGAAACACCTTCGAGACTTACCTATATGAGAGTATGGAAATGCGGGGCTTTTCTAAGAGAAGAAGACCGTTCTTAAAGAAGACTCATGAATAAGGATATAAGCACAAGGCCTTTATGTTATTAACACATGATTTATGGAATCAATATGTGTGGAGACTCGGTTTTATCATAAGGGATACTTGGTTCAAGATCGGTTTCACCATAGATCTCAAATGATAAGGCTTTGAGTTTCTTACACTCAGGCCAAGGTTCAAACCTAAGGTACCTATCATTTATGTATTGATTTCAAGTGATGATGCTTAGTCCCAATTGTGCTTGAACTACGTTGGCTTGATCCCACTCGGGCACGTAGGCAAATACTTGAGTGATGCGGCCACTCCGTTTTATAAGTTTTATTTTATTTTATGTTTTTGGTTTTTGAAAATAGGGAGATTGTTGGATATTTTCAATAACTTAGAAAATAAAAACTTGTTTTGGTTTGTCACTATGATGGGGAAGTGTTATGTGTTGGATAAACACAATGGATGTTAGTTGAGATGAAGGGACACCTCTAATAGGTGTGATGGTTCATAAAGGACACAACCATTCCACCACTTATGTGTCTTTTGGAAGTGAAGAGGCATCTCCAATAGGCATGAATAGGGTTTTGAGTATGAATTCAACTTTGTTTTCTCTCCATCTAAAGCATCATTAAATCTCTCTCATGTGTTCTTGGTTGGGTCAAGGGGTGCAAACCTTGAATCCAATTTATGTTACTTTCATTGTTCCAAGGCATTATTTTGTATACACATTTGCAATCGCAAATTTATATTGTGAGGGTAGAAATGGTTGTGAGCTTTTGTATTTTCGTGTTCCATGCCCAAAATTATCATATGCCCAATTATCCTTCCAGATACTTATATCTTGACCATTGACCACTTCCCATATGCGATATTTCCTAACTATTTCTAACCCTGTAGTGATACCAGTCCAAATCCAAGTACCTGTTTTCCTACCAATTGAGTGTAAAGGTCTATGCTTTGGGAAATATCTGGATTTCAAAATTTGAGAACTCAAAGCCTTAGGTTGAGTAACCAGCCTCCATGCCATTTTTGTAAGCATGGCTAAATTGAATTTTCGAGTGTGAGTTGCGAACACGCCACGTGTGATTTTTTATGGGGAGACATGGACCAGTGTGTTTTTATGGATGGTTCACTCCATAGTTCATTCAATCTTGGTCGTAAGATTGTGATTGACTTAGTGTACTCCGCCTTTGAATCGCTTCAGTGTGAGATTTATGGAAGAAATCCTAATACCTAATTCTCATTCTTCCCCACTCTCTCTGCTAAAACTAAAACATAACCACCATTTTCCCTGCTTCCATCTCCACCATCACCTTGTTTGTCATTTTCCCGCGTCTCCTTCACGAAGACCACCACCATAAATATGTACTTTATTTGTTTAATATGTTAATTGATCAATCAAATTTCTGTAACTAGGTTAATTTTTTTTGTATAGTAATATTTAAAGGTGCCTATTTGGTTGGGTTATTGGGGTAAAGCTTATATAAATTTTAACATTTCGACGATGCGTTCAGATTTATTTGTTCTTACTTTGATTTTGATTATGTAGAACATGTTTGTTTTTTTAGCTTCAATTTCACCATTAAATTTTAAGTTTCGATGGTTATTATTTTTATATTCTGCTAAATTACGTGTATACCCCCATTTATATGTAATTTTTTGAATAAAAAATAAAACCAAGGGCAAATATGGAAATCAATTTTCACATCTTCACTTTGCTACAATAAGGGTAGTTCCCTTTATATAATATATAATATATCTTCTCTTCTGATAAAACAAACAAACAAACAAACAAAACATAATAGTAAAAACCCCATGGACATCATGTATAATATAACAGTGTTTTAAGACCCGGACCGGACCGGCCGGTTGGACCGGTGAACCATTAGGGAAAACGGTCCAATTCAATAGTGACCGACTAACATGTTAAAAAAACCAGTGACCGGGTGAACCGAACGGTTAGACCAGTAACCCATGAGATCCAGTTTGGTCTGAAACAGGTTTGACCCAGATATATCAAACAGTAAAAAAAAACGAAGAATAGTTTGTGCAAGATTATATTCTAAATTTTTCAACAAGATTATAATCTAAATATATTGAATTTGAATTCACTAATCTTCTTCGTCCCAGTAAGTCATTCAAACAGAATCAATCAACGACCAATAAAAGAATTTACACAGAATCAATCAATGATGTACCACATTAATGAAAAATATATATATATATATATAAAATCTCTAATCAATATCAGACAATTGATCTCCAGTGTATACATTCATGAACCCTAACAAATCATTTTTGATTGAAATATATAAATTAACCTCTGAACAAAGATTTCCTATTCTACTCCTTCATTTATCCATTAATCGGGTGAGATTAAGTAAGGGTATGATTTGATAAATTATTGGAGATTATGTGTGAGATTTAGTCGGTTTGGATAAACTGGTGTGGGTGAAGCAGAAAACAAAACAGAAAAAGAAGAAAGCATATGAAGGACAGGTGAGATTTTCTCAAAATGGAATCTTATCCTGTAAAGATAATAGTAATTAATAATTACCTAAGAATATCTTAAGCAAAGCCACGTAGGTGGGGTGGGGGGACACTTGGGACGTTGTCAGAGTTTACAACTCTACATAGAAAAATACACACTTTGAAATCTACATAGACCATACTGTACAGTAAGCTAAATTGTCCCTTACATTTATTTTTTTTGATTCAAAAAGGTTTTGCATTGATTAAATATGTTGGTTACAATGAGGAAGTTCTTCCCTTGCCCAGGTTAAGATATCTGGAGGGAGATTTTCAACATGAACAAAATTCAACCTATTGATTCTGGATTTTTTAGCTATTTTATCTGCTAAAAAGTTCTTTGCCCTAACCACCTTATGACACGAAAAAATTCATAGTTTTGTAAAAGAAACTTAATATCAAGGATAGTTCCTTGATTTCTCCAATGAACTAAAGAGTTTTGCTCATTTATTGATCTCACTACTACTTCATTGTCAGACTCAAATATAACTTTAGAGTAGCCTTCTCCAATTGCCCAATCTACCGCATGCTTCATAGCCAAACTTTCCAGCTGCTCCACTTCTTGGTTCTCTATCATTCCTCCATCGAAGAAACACCCTTTTGCTCCAATGCATTGACCTGCAGAAGTTCTCACAATTAGTCCAAATCCACCTGTGTATGTTAACTTATCAAAAGATGCATCCACATTAATTTTAACATAATCTCTTTCTGGAGGATCCCACTTGTGATCTTGAGCATGTATACTAACAGCAGTAGTGTCACTATTGCTAGTCTTAGTCTTACAGTTCTCTGCCAAAGTTAAAATATAACCCATAGATAACATTCTATTTGGCTTAACATTTTGAAAAAAAGCTGCGCATCTATCCTTCCAGATAGTCCATAAAGTTAGCATAAGCAGATGTAATTTATACTCTGTATCAGATTGAGAAACATTACCTTGAGAAAGACCTATATCAAACCAAGTTATTATCCAATGCAGTAAATCTCCATGCATATGAATAACATTACTGACATTAATATTGACTCCAAGCCATAAAGTTTTAGCATGAGGATAGTCCAAAAACAAATGATCAGTTGTTTCAAGACTAGTATTACAAATACTGCGATGACTATCAATATCATGTTTGTATCTGTAGATTTTGTCTCTAGTTGGAACTATATTCCTAAGACATTTCCAAACAAGTAACTTAACTTTGTGAGGAACCTTACATCTCCATAGAGCTTTCCAGGTATTACTAGGAATAGATTGAGCGATTACATTACCAGATTCAGTGTTACATAACACCTTATAGGCACTTTTAACTGAAAAGGCACCTTTTCTGTCAGGAAACCAAATTAAGGTATCAGAGCCTGAGAGAGGAACCTGCATAGTTAATATCTTGGCAGCAGTGTCAGTTGAAAATACATCATTAATCAGCTGAACATTCCACATTTTAGTTCCTGGCACAAATAATTCATTCACATAAACCAGATTAGCTCCAGTATTTAGAGCAGAAGGCTCTGAAAGGTGATCTAGACCATAAATCCAGTTGTCCTGCCAATTTTTTACCTTGCTACCACATCTAATAGTCCAAACACTATTATCTCTGATAATGGTAATGCACCTATAAATTTCTTTCCAGATCCAAGAGCTAGTATCTTTTAATTTATCTAGGTGAATGAAACTATCAGTTCTAAAGTATTTAGCTTCTAGAATTTGAGTCCATAATTCCTCTTCCTTAGAACTAATTTTCCAGGAAAGTTTCATAATCAGGGCCTTATTGAATTTTTCTAAGTCTCTAAATCCTAATCCTCCTAATTCTTTTGGCTTGTTGAGAGAAGGCCAAGTCAAAAAATTTATACCTTTATGCTTGTGATGGACCCACCAGAAATTCCTAGTAAGAGTATCCAACTTATCAATAGTAGTCTTTGGGATTTTAAAGAAACCCATTTGATAGGAAGGGAGGGAATTTAGCAAAGATTTCACTAAAGTAGTTCTACCTGCTAGATTTAGAGAGATACTGACCCAATTGTTTAATCTGGATTCAAAAGACTGCGCAATAGGATCAAAAGATCTAACCTTAGAATGACCCAAGAGCAAAGGAGCACCCTAGTAAGTTTTAGAATCAGTAATAATTTTCATATTCAAATGCCTAGCCAAATCCTCACAAGTAACTGGGATTAAATTTCCACTGAAATAGACACAAGACTTATCAAATTTCAATGTCTGACCAGAGACAACACCAAAATTGTTTAAAACAGTTAAGATGTTACCAATGTTATGCAGATCAGCCTTTGCAAAGATGAGAATATCATCTGCAAAAAGAAGGTGAGAGATGGATGGGGCTCTCCTAGCAACATTAATACCTGTAATGTCCTTCCTGGATTCAGCAACCATTAATCTCCTAGATAAAAATTCCATAGCCAAAATAAACAGGCAAGGGGATAATGGGTCACCCTGCCTAATGCCCCTAGTAGGCATATATTCCTGGCAGGGTGAACCATTAAGAAGCACACTGATACTTGTAGTAGAGATACATTGATGTATTAAACTACAAAAAAAATCATTGAAACCAAATTGAGTTATAATTTTTAACAGAAAATTTCACTCTAATTTATCAAAAACCTTAGAAAGGTCAAGTTTAAGAGCCATAGTTCCACTAATACCTTCTTTATGCTTCATAGTATGGATGATTTCATGTGCTATAATAATGTTATCATGGATAGCTCTTCCAGGGACAAAGGCAGCCTGATAAATGGAAATAAGCTTCTTGAAATAAGATCTTATGCTATTAGCTAAAATCTTAGATATGATTTTGTAAGAAACATTACATAGTCCAATTGGTCTAAAGTCAGATGGTTTATTAGGGTCCTTAACTTTAGGTATTAGACAAATATAAGTTTTGTTTAAACTTGCAGGCATATGACCTATTTCAAAAAACTTCTTAATAACATCAATAACATCCTCACCAACAATGTCCCATTGGGTTTGATAAAAACCTTCCTGAAATCCATCTGGCCCTGGTGAACTCCAAGCAGGCATAGGTTTAACAACATTGAAAATTTCCTCATCAGTAGGAACAACATTCAAAATAGTATTATCATTATCAGTTATGACATGGGGAATAATATTAAAGGCATCCTCGTTAATAACATGATTACTAGTGCTGCCTATTGTGCTAAAATGATTAGTAAGAAGATTGGAAATATCCTTTCTATCTCTAAGACAGACACCATTAGCATCACAAAGAGTATTAATATTGTTCCTATGTATTCTCTTATTCACTAAGGAATGAAAATACCTAGTGTTGCTATCCATGTAATGAATATGCTTGTCCCTAGACTTTTCTTTATGGAAACTAGTTTGAATGCCATACTAGGTTTCAAGCTCCTTAGTAATAGTTTTGACTCTCTGAAGTTGGCTAGGAGAATTAGCATTATTCTGAGCAGTAGCTAATTGATTCTGAAGGTCTGAAATATTTTCCTGAATATCTCCAAACTCCATTCTATTCTAATGAGAAAGAGCATACCTAGCATTTTGTTGTTTGTATTTGAATTTATAGGCAGGACTACCATTCACATTCACTTTCCAAGCATTTTCCATATTCTGTTTAAAAGTATCATGATGCATCCAAGTTCCAAAGAATTTAAATGGTCTCCATAGATTTCTAGGAATAGGGTCAGTAATTAACAAGATAGGACAGTGGTCAGAATCACTGTGATTAAGATGTATAACCTTAGCTTGGGGAAACTCTAGAAACCAACTATTATTCCCTAAGACCATATCCAATCTAGATTTTCTAGTACCTGTTCCATAATTGTTACTAGTCCAGGTAAAATATTTACCTTCATAGCCTAAGTCTAAAACACCAGATCTACCAACCATAGTTTGAACCCCAAACATATGAGGTTTTATTATTCTTATCTAAATGGAAGTTAAGATCCCATATCACTATCCATGGATGAAAAACCTCTTCACTAAGATCATGAAGGAAAGACCATTGTTTCTTCTTAGGTTCATTATATGTAGAGCCATACATAAAGAATACAAGAACTTCAGGCTTACTAGGATCTAGCTTAATAAGGGCATGAATAATATTATCAGTTGTACAAACAATATCACAAGATATACCATCTTTCCACATTAGAATTAAGCATCCTTCTTTTCCAATTCTATCAATATAATCATAATTGTGATAATGAACCGATTGAGCTAAAGAGATCATTCTAGGAATATAAACCTTAGTTTCACACAAAAAGATAAAATCAGGACTTTGAGATTTCACCAAGTTTTGAAATTGTTGAAAGGTGAAATTATTAGCAATACCTTGGACATTCCATGACAATAACTTCGTATTTGTGAAATTGTAACTATTAGCAAAAAAACAGAGTTGAAAACACTTAGTTAAAAAAGTATGAAAACTTTTAAGATGATAGGGAGTAAAAGGTACCTGTTTCTCCATATCAGTGATAGTAGCTAGTTTGTCTTCATTTGTAATTGTTTGAGTATTATGGTTGGCAGTATTGCTATCTGAGTTGCTAGCAGTAGAAGAAACCTCAATATCAGTAACACCATCAGTCGAGTTCTCATCAACCCTATGCCTTTTTCCAAGTCTGCTATCATTTGGGTTATCTGGTTGTTGTTTCTTGAGAAGGAAATCCACATTAATAGTCACACCATCCTTTGGAGGCACAAAAACTGTAGTCTTGACAAATTTTTTTCTGATTCTTCTTTGGCGCAGGAGCATTGCTAGAAGTGACTGTTGAAATATTTTTCCTTATGTGACTTGCCTTACCAAAATAGTATGGCTTCTCATGTGCTTTGTTTAGATAGATTGCAGCATCCTTACAAGCAGCTTTACAGTGCTTAATAACATAGCATTCAGGACAGATACTGGGGGGCTGCCTCTCATAGTAAAATTTTTGCCATTTAGTAACTCCGGCATTAGTAATACATTTCACTCCCCTTCTTAGTGGCATTGTTAAATCAACATTAACACATACCTTGGCATGATCACTTCCAATAGGAATAGCATCTTTAGGTTGAATCCCAACAACTTCTCCAATAACTTCTCCTATTTTAGTAACAGAGGCTACATTCATATGCTCAGGGAGAAGGTATTTCAGTTGTATCCAAAACATCTGAAATCCCCAGTTCTTCTCGGTTTATACCAGCTCAAGAATATAATCATAAACCACCAGAAGGTGCTTATTAATGTTCCATGGTCTTTGTTCAATAACTGTGTTCAGAAGATCCCACCTACTGAACTTGAAGATCATTAAGTTTGGCTCCAGTTAAACTATCCTTAATTCTTTTTCTGTCATAAATGTCCAGGTTAACTTAGTATAATTCTCCACAGTCTGGTAACTCATTCTTCCTTCAATAATAACCTTGCCTATAACACTTTCTTCCTAGTTTTATTCAGTATCTTCCTCTGCATCATTGGCTTGTTGAAATACCACCACCTCATTTGAATCTCCTAGTTCCAGTGTACCTTTCTTGAACTTGTTAACTAGATCCACAACATTGCTAGTACTACCTTCTTCCATTGGATTAGTATTGGGAGAATTTTTACTAGTACTACCTTCTTCCATTAGAAAAATATTGTGAGGGTTTTTAGAATTGATATTAGGAAGGAAGGATGCAGAGTTGTAGGGTTTATAAGAAGGTAAAACCCTAGTATAATCTTGGTAATGAGATAATATTTTCTGTCGATTTTTAAGGTAACATAATGGATGAGAATAGCTAAAATTTTGGCTGTCAAGATAGGTATGCTTTGACCAAAAATCAGGAAAAATATGGTAACTATAACATCTATTGAGCGGGCAATTTAGTAACAAGAGAGAACAAACTTTCCTTATCTGAATTGAATTTCGAATTTTGAATTTGTTTGAACCTTTCCAACAACGGGATCTTGTATGACTCGATGAACTAAACCGGTACAGAGGTTTCTTCCCCATAGCAACTTTGAAACCATAGACAATAACACTTCCAAAACCTTCAAGCAAACACTTTAAGAAAAACTCTGCAAACGTTCCAATCACAACAATAGCATATGCAAATGCCATTTGAGACAAAACAAACTGCATAAACATCATGGAGAAGACAAGAGATTAGTTACTCATAATTCAAATAAAACTCCAAACTTAATTGAAAATATGTTGAATCAACGAAACAAATAAGTTAGACAAAGAAAAATCTTGCAATCTACGTATGAAAAAACTCAATCATAATTTTGTGAGCAAAAGATTTAAAATCTGAACATTAGAATTCGAAAAGTTGCAAACTGAGTTGACTCAGACTTCGCCTGATTCGCAGAGAGAAAGGAGAGAGATGATCTGTTCTTGGTGCGGTTTAAAAAAGTTGACTCTCGATCAATTTTCCCTTACATGTATATTACTATTGACCCAGTAAACCACTGGTCAAACCAATTGACCCTGACCCAGTGGTTTTATTGGTTTGATGTCCGATCCGGTTTTAAAAACATTCGTATAACTCCGTTAATACCGGCTAAGACACAAAAACTCTCATTGATTTATGAGTTGCATGTATTTTCATTTTCGTAAATATAAAAAACCACATACGTCTAATTTATTTTCTTGGAAGGAACATCAAAGAAACTTGTGGTGTTCGATTTATTAGTAAGAAATGAAACTTAGCGTTTTTTTTTTTTTTTTTTTTTTGCAAAGCACAGAGTTTTATCAAGTACGCAGTTGACTAATTAAATTAATTTCTTATCTACACTACTGTTTATTGGCTTAATCGTTCCATACTTATATGTTTTACTTGTAAAATATATATACAAATTATGTATCCAAATAAGGCAGCTAAAGGTTCTTAAGGATCTACGAAAAGATTCTGCAAGCCATGCAAAGTATGTTTGCGAAGTATATCATCACAAAACTTGAGTGAGATGAAAACGAATTCAGCTATAGCTATGATATGCAATCAACGACACTGATAACTGTGTCAAAACTCAGAATACACTTGTATTTTTAACCAAGTTTATCTATATAAAGCATCATCTTAGTTTTCATAGAAATTTTCAAATAAATTAGCAAAACATTTTTTGCGAGGGTACATAACATAAGACTTGAATATATAACATAGTTAGTGTTTCTTTCTTCTTTCCACAAAAAGAGATTATCACACTAATATATAAATACGTACCAATACATTTGTTCATCGAAAAAAAATGTATCAATCGTTGCGTTTTCAACAAACCATAATTTATGATTTCTTATACCTTGATCTATACCGTCTTTTGCATAAGTATGAGCTTGACCATAGATTGCCCATAGTTGATCATATTTAAGTTGGATTATAATATACTACGTGTTATGCTGGATCAATAATAGGTTTATTAAGAACTCGATTTATGAGCCCTAATTAAGCCAATTGGCATATGAAACTTTTGGATTAAGAGATCGGGTAAAAAAGGAGATTAAAACTAAAATGCAATGGCTCTTTTTCCCTAATTACCCAAATATCTGAGTTTCAACAGACTAAAACACGGTGACAGACTAAAACCGTTTCAACAGAGATCCACGTCGAAAGATTAGTATCTTAGCCTCATAAATAATCATACCTTTGTCCCTACTCCTCTGCCATGAGATAGAAAATAGCATATGAGTTCCTAACTATGAGCACTAATTAGTTACCATTATTTCCTCGCAATAATTCTTCCAAAATGTATTGTCCTTCTTAATTATTTTTAAATATGTTGGATGATGTATGTATATATTTCATGTGAATCCGTATTTGAATTAGGATCAATTTCAAGACCCATATCCCATGCTCTCAAGTTTTTTTAAAATAATCTCACATGATAAATTATAAAAGAAATAAAAAAAGGACCTTACGGTATAAGTTGTGAATAATTAAGGAGCTAGGTAAATAATATCTCTCAATTGTAATAAGAATTCAATGATTTATTTCTATATATTGAGAATAATTCCTATAGACATGGTTTAGGTGGTCGGTTTCATCTATAAGGCATGAAGAGGTTTGTGTATTTTCATTTTTGTATCAAAAACACAACCAAGGAACTATAAAATAAAATAGAAAAGGTTGAACCAGGCCGTTAGACACATGGCATTCCACAAATTATTGAATGACAAGACATGTAACTGTGAAACCCACAATTATCTCGAAACAGAGTTTACAGTCTAATACAACCATAATAACCACTCCTTTTCGTCTATAATACATAAGAACGTGGAAGAATATCACATAAATATATCAAAACACAAGATAGTTTCTAATGTATTGGTGCTAGCTTTTGAGTAGGCATGCATCATCCCAAAAAGGTTTTTCAAGAAAACTCACAGCCTTGCGTACTTGTCATCAGGGAATAACCAAGATGAAGTTTAGAGTGTGTGAGTTATAGTAAGTGTAAGAGATTAGTGGAAAAGCGAACATATATGAAAGGAAAAAGCCCAAAAACGGGAAAAATTTACCTGGGAGACAACATGATATGTTGCACATATCACATATATACATATATCAAAACACAAGATAGTTTATAAAAATTAGTCCTGGCTTTTGAGTAAGCATGCATCAACCAAAAATGTTTATTCAGAAAAACTCTCTACCTTGCATACTTGTCATTAGGGGAAAACTAAATATTAGTTTTATATTATACATAGTAGGATCTTGAACAACATGATAATCACTTGGTATTCATAGTTTTGTTAGATATATACCTGATGAAGCCATCGCTGCAGGAAAAATAAGTAATGCTACATGAATACATGTTTATCTGTAATACCTTGTTGAGTTCTTAGTTTTTCCTTTTTGAACTTTTGTATATGAATTGTAAAATTCTCGAACCCAATACTAATGGCTAATGTGTTCCTTTTATAGGTAGAAGGAGGACCAAGTTCCTAGGGTTTATTGGCATTCAATCATGACCGTACATCAAATAAGAGATATTAGGAAGTAATCCCATAAGGGAATCCAGATGTAAGTATAAAAATAATCTAGATTACCAAGATTATTACATGGGCCCAAGGGAATATTATTAGTCATACAGAAATATGCTTACATTATCCCACTGATCCATGTGATTACTCATAAAAAACATAAGTGTGCATAATTGCTAAAAAAATTAATGGTTTAACAAAATACCCTGATCAAGCACACTACTCATATGGTTCATGGAGGTTGTACATTGTCATGTTATCAACATGTTCTCTTCCATGTACCACAAAAAAAAAACTTACTTAACTAAGCCTTAAATTGGGATATCATAATGGTCCAGTGATGTCTTCGAAAGAATGACTATTTCTGTTAACATTTATCGATTCACATAAGTGTATACTAAACATGGATACAAAAATAATTTTGAATGACATTAATAAGAGCTCAATAAATGTTCAAAAATAAGCACATAAATTAGTTGAATTCAATAATCAATTACTCCCAGAGAACTAAGATTTCAATCTTTCCTTAAGAGATCTGAAAAGGTAAATGTTCATGAAGTGCATCTGCGTAGGCAATTGTGCTTAAATGATAAATGAACAACTATTGTTTTTTAATTGCATGATTCACGCATAAATACTCAAGGTTCAAGTGTTTTTTTCTTATTGTATCATATCGTGCTTTAATGCTGCGAAGATAGGACGATAAATTTCAGCAATATAAAGACAAACCTTAAGTCTCTCAGTCTCGCAGACATATATAAATATTCAAACTTAATTGTGGGACTAGTATATAATGGATTCTTCCTTTTCCGCACATCCACCAAAATTAAAGTTTGCAAACCCAGCCAACTTTAACTGAGTTGGTTAAAAGAAAGATTAGTACCTCAAGATTCTTGATAGCTTTCCTGTAATTTGTTTTTCAACTCAGGCGTTTAGCTAACATATCAACAACTTGTTATATGTTCCATATCATAATTAAGACATAATAAAGATTAAATCTATATCGTATATCATATCTGAAACAAAAGTTCCTAAATATGTTATTATCTCAAAAAAAAAAAATGAATATATGATATACGCTTAACATGAGATCTTTAGTAATCCAAATGATATGTGACTATCACATGGTGATCTTTATTGACGTCCTTTATTCAAAAAACAAAAACATAGAGACAAGAATAAAGTCAAGATCACTACTTATAGGTAATAAATCTTAAAATAAAATACATAAAATGGGTCAAGAAGGAGAAACCAAGAGCTCCAAAAGATATTACAGATAGACGGGTGTTCTTGGAGCATTACTTATTTTTCCTAAAGTGATGACTTCATTAGATATATCTCTAACACAACTATGAATACCAAGTGATTATCATGTTGTTCAAGATCCTACTATTATGTATAAAAATAAAACTTATATTTGGCATCTATAGCCAGGCTTAGAAATCCATGATTTCCCATGATTTTGTGTGTAATTGTTGTGTCGATAATAATCCTTCAATATATTTGTTTGATTTTTAATAATCACTTTTATGCACCATGAATAATCATTAAGGGTTATATACACTACACCAAAACGGACATTTAGGGACGTTTATAAACGTTGCGCATAATTTGTGCAACGGAAATAAACGTTGGCAAAATGGCGTTGTGCATTGGTGTGCAACACATATTATCCGTTGCACAAATTAATTTGTACAACGCTTATAAATGTTGCACAACCGTTGCACCTTTTCTTATTAGTGCAACGTATAAATAATTTGTGCAACGGATATTATTTATAGAATAACACTTATGTGGGTCACATTTTGATTTTGTCAACGTTTTATTTATTTGGCTACATCCGTTGATCATTTTCGGTAATTTGTGCAACGTATAATTGTACAACGTTTATATCCGTTGCAAATTAATTTTCAGGTTAAAAAAAAGTTACCGCCGGCACATTTTCCGGCATATTTATGCTCCTGAATTATCACAATCCATCAAGAACGATTCATATATGAAAAAATTAAGTACCTTGAATCCAACACATACCCATGACCTGCAACTTCAAAAGCAGCATCAGCTCCATCTCCATGTATCAATTCAGTGCCGTCTACACTTCTAGCTCAGTAGCAGTTGCACTATTATCTCAGGTCATAGATGCAACTGAAGCATCAACCACTTCAAGCACCACCGCACTGCAATTCATGCGCGCGCACACACAGTCCATTGCACAGGGATTCAGTTCAAACATCATCTCAATTTCATCATCAGCTGTACTTCCTGTAGCTTCAGTCATCTCCTCTCTTCCAGCAGTTCATCTTCTCCCTGTTACTGGTGGCAAACCCAAACTTCAATTCCTCTGTGATTTATTGACAATGGATCCCTGGACGGCATATTCACATTGAAGAACCTCAAGTAGATTTTCCTTCTTACTTCCTTTCCCATCATAAGCACTTTCAGATCAGCAGACATCTCCTCGTCAGCTGAGCGCAGTAACTCACAAAGTCTGCAATTACAAAGTCAATTCTCGGGACCAAAAGTAGATATACAGAAAACAAAAGAAACTTTAAAGAACTTTCAGGTACCACCTGCAATTGCGCAAGCCTCGCACAAGTTCACAAAGATGGAGATGGGGATTCTTTGAGAAGCTCAATAATAAAATGCTTCATCCACTATACCCAATCTTTCTTAGAACTTGTAAGTACTAAATATCGCAAGATAATAGTTCACGAGTATCGTAATAAATAAAGGAGAAAAGAGTTATAAAATGATATGATGATAGAAGTAGCGGAGAAATATGAAGTTTTGCGAGGATGAAGTAATTTTGCGAGTATGAATTGCGATACTTCGCAATTCATATACAGCTGTATAAGTTTTACTATAAATAGGAGTTCAAATGTAAAATTTGGGAGGTTCTTTTAGTGAGTATTAGAAAATATCTTAGGAAAGAGAATAGAGAAAGTTGTAACTATTCTAGTTTCATTTAGATACTTCTTTGTAATCAATTGAGAACATTAATAAGAAAATTGTTATTCATTATCAAGAACTTCTTTAGTTTTTACTAATTCTATTGAGGGTGTAGTTGTAGGTTAGTTTGCAACTACATAATTGGCGCTAGAAATAGGGAGAGAAAGAATTCCTGTACCAGAAAAATGACAAGAAGAAGAAACACATCAGAACCATTAACTGAAGTAAGAAGAAGTGTAAGACTTGCAGGAGGAGAAGCAAATATAACAGGAGAACCTAGTAGGAGAAGAAGTAATCGAAGAAATCAAGCTCAACAAATAATAGGTCATGATCAAGTGAGTATACACACTTGGAGAACTAATACACCAGAAGAAGGAGATAGAGAACCACAAATCAGAGAAAATGGGAGGTTGATGGGAGGAACAATTCTTGAAAGAGAAAGGGAGATGTTAGAAATATTGAGACAAGGAATCCAAAAAGAACGAATGATCGAAGCTGAAGAACGTGCCAATTTAACAAGACAAAATCAAGAATTGAGGATGGAAAATGAGATACTATAAAGAAGGAAATCTCAAAGTGTTGCAAGATAAAATGTTAGAACAGAAAGAGAAGGACAAAATTCACCGATAATCAATAATGAAAATAATATGCAAGAACAAGCGCAGAATCAAGGTGAAAGAAATCAAGAGAATCGTTTCATTTTAATACCAAACCACGAACAAAGCATGGGGAATTTGCGAACAAGACCAAATCCTAGAGAAAACAATCAGAATCGAGAGGAAGAACAACAACTTATGGAAGAAACTGAGAGACAACAAGCAATACATCAAAACAATCACGAGAGTGGAGTAAGAAGACATGAAGAGGCTCGTAACAAAAAAAATATTGAGTATGAAAGAATTAAGAGAAGAATTGTAAACCAACAAACAGAAGTGGAAAGGAATGAACCAAATTCTCGAATCAGAGTACAAGCAAATCAAGAAGAAATAAATCACAGAAGAAGGAGAAATGAAGAAGAAGAAATTCCTGATATTCGCATGAGAAGAATGAGAAGAATAGAAAGGGAAGAACAAGAATTCCAAGATGCTATGCAACTGAACAATTATGATAATTTAGAAATAAGATATTTGCAAAATTATGCAAATGAAAACATTAATGAAGAATATGATAGAATGCGAAGAATCGCAAGGGAGGAAGCGCAAGAACGTAGAAGAAGAGAAGCTACATTAAAAAGACCAATGGATGAGAATTCTGAGGCAAATGCACGAATCTTTCGAGAATTAGCAGAAATGAGAGGGATGATAAACAATAGAACAGGAGGAGATAGAAGGCAATTAGATAAAGCAATAGAAGAAGCTGCGAGGACTCCATTTGCTAGAGAAGTACAATTGGGAGGAATTCCACCAAAATGCAACTTGCCCACACTTACCAATATCTTTGATGGGACTTCATGTGCTATTCAGCACATTAAAGCATACATAAGATGCATGTTACAATGGGAAAATCATGATGCTGTGTTATGCAAGTACTTCGCATCGAGTTTAACAGGGGAAGCTTTAAAGTGGTTCGAAGGACTCCCTAAGAACACTATTACGTCATTCAATCATTTGCAAGAAACTTTCCTTGGAGCGTATATCACAAATCACTCTTCACGGCTTGGTATTGAAGATGTATTTGGTTTAAAACAAAGAGTGGGTGAAAGTTTGAAGCATTTGGTAAGACGATGGAAGACTATGTGCAGTGATATGGCAGGGCGCGTGGATGAGAGATACTTGATTCTGTCCTTCATAAATGCGATGTTCGCAACTGAACAATTATATGTTCAAATCTTCAGAAAAAAGAATTCCATAATGATGACAGAGTTACGAGAATTACAGGAAGAATACATTACATTAGAGGAAAAGCAAAACAGTATGAAGTCATATCCAGTAGCAAACACTAGCAATCAAGAGGGAGGAGCAAATTTACTTCCCAAAATAATCAATGTAGTAAGGGTACTTCGCAAACATCCTCACAAACTTCTTCGCAAATTTCAGAAGAGAAGAAAATCAATGATAGCCAGCCAAAAATGGTAGCAATGGGCAGTAGAGATCAAGAAGAGTATGATAGAGAGAAGAATTTCTATAATCGAATAGGAAATAACCAAATTCCAAGACTAGATCAACAACAAGAAAATTATGGGGGACAAAGGCAAAATTATTTTGGACAAGGGAACCAGAAACAAAATTATAACAACGGTCAAGGAGGTCAAAGAATGGTAAGGGAAGAGATAAAGTTGCCACCTTTGAATACAAGTGTAAAAAAGATATGGCAAGCAATTATCCTGGTAGAGAATATACCAACACTACACCATATGGCCCATTTTGAGACATATTGATTTTTGGGTTTGAGACACATATATATGTCTTTAGTGCTTCCACTCATATAAGAGTCTCAAATAAAAAATATGAGTAGCTTTAATTCTGATTTTTCAACTACTCATATAAGTGTCTTAAAATGTGTCTCTACAAAATTTAATAACTTTAATATATATCTAATTAATCATTTCTTTTTCATTATAATTCCATTTTATTTCCCTCCAAAACTCCAAACTTTCCCCAAAATTTTCCCTCAGTTTTTTGACCAAAATTTTGTGTCTGGACGTTTTCCCACTTCATTTTGTGGGTAAAACCAAGTCTCCCCCAATTTTCACTCAAAATTTGGCCATTTCCCTCCCAGCCCGCCCATTTCTTTCACTTTATTCTTTTAATAGGACACATGTCTCAATTCGAGGGTTTTAACCAAGGGAAGCGCCGAGAACAAAAAGCATCTTCCCCTTTCTGCCTCTCTCTCTAGTCTCTACCCCTCTCATCTTTCCCTTTCGCCCAAATTTCTTTTTTTTTGCTCAGCTCCTTTCTCCCAAATTTCATATTCATAGAAAACATTCACTCCCATTTTTTTCTCTCCTGTCACAATTTTTTTCTCTCCTATCACGATTTTTTTCTCTTGTTCCTATTAACTCTCAACCGAATTTGTCTGAAGCCTTTCTCGTTCCTACAGCAAGTTGATAAATCTGTTTCTCCTTCTATACTACAGTAAGTGCATGTTTGAAACTTCTCTGGATCTCTTCTATTTCTCACAATTTCTCTTTTATATAAAATGTTGAAGCTCTTCTCAGAGTTTATAAAGTGTTTCTAGTGTTTTAATTTGGGATTTTTGGTTGTTGCAGTTCTGATTTGGGGATTTTTTTTTAAATTTTTTTTTTAGGGTTTTACTGATTTCCTTTTTGATTTGATGTCTAATATGATGAGGTGTATGGAATATTGATGGGTTTGAATCTTTGATAGTTATGGTGTTTTCCTTAATTTTCTAGGATTTTACTGGTAAGATTTGGGTACTAACTGTACATAGTTCTTCATTTTATTTTTTTCTCTCATGATTACTCTATTATACGAAATATTGAAACTCTTCTCAGAGTTTATGAAATGTTTCTAGTGTTTTCTTTAGGGATTTTTGGTTGTTGTAGTTCTGATTTGGGGATTTTTTTTTTTATTTTCTAGGGTTTCATTGATTTTATTTTTGATTTGATGTTTAATATGTTGAACTGTATGCAATACTGATGGGGTTTCAATCTTTGATAGTTATGGTGTTTTCCTTAATTTTCCAGGGTTGTTCTTGGTAAGATTTGGGTACTCTGTATTTTTTGCATAGTTCTTCTTTTATTTTTTTCTTCATTTTAGATTTACTTGATGGGTTTTTACTTTTATTATTTTGATTAGTTTATTTTAGATCCATCAAGTTATAGTAATGTGGTTTCGGGGAATCACGCGGGGTAATGGAGAACTACTTGTGAAAGGAGATAAACTTGAGAATTTGGTTACTCATATCAGATACTTATGAGATTGCAGAGATACGAGAATCGGAATGAAAGGAGATAAACTCGTTGATTCATCTTTGGACTCAAAATTCTTGAAAATGAAAATGGTGAAGTTTTATGGGTAAAGTGCTACTCATGAGAAAATAACTTGAGATTCCAAAGTCTTCTTACACTAAATGAACTGATTTAGTAAATTTTGATAGTTAACTTTTATATAGGATATATGATGCTTACTTAGTTTTCTAGCGGATGGTTTCTAGAGAATTGTCAGTGGCATCTCCAACCGTCTTGTCACAAAGATCTCCGATAATAGTGGAGGGAGGAATCTCTTCTGGTGATGCATCCTAACATGATAACCAACTTGGGACTGTCTATGGCCTGCTCAAGGGGATGACTGGTATCAAGACTATTGCAGTAGCTTCCACGATCTCCTAGCCATACAGGAAGGCCCTCCTGGCATGACTCCAGTAGTATGACCTGCAGGAATAGGTCTGAAAGATGGTCCCCTATTTGCTGATCTCAAAGCTAAGGCACATGGAAAATTCGTTGGTATTCCGGAATGCGAGGGAGCTGCAACGACTAAGTCCCCGTGGAATGCTACTGGTAAGTTTTTGTTTGTGTCCTACGTGTTTCCTGGTCATTGATGTTTATTCACCACCACATTTATGCAACGACTAAGTCCCCGTGAAGGTAACCTCCTTATATATTAAAACTCTTTAACACAAAGATATGAAACGAAAATGTGCGAAGGTGTTGTAAACGTCTAGCCTAGCATAATGTATATTGTATGTTTTCGACCACATCAGGGAATCTGGAAGGTATTGGAAGGCCTGCAGTTGCGGGTTCTGCTCCTTTCGCCAGGCTGCCAAATGATATGGAGACTCAGATCCATCTCCTTGAGCAAGAAGCCTACAGTTCAGTGTTGCGAGTGTTCAAGGCTCAATCTGATGCCATGACATGGGTATGTTTTTGTCACTGAAACTTTTTGTCTCGGATTTCTATCAATGTGTTTTATCAATCAGATCTTAACAGTTATATTATGAAATGAGAAGTGGTACTGCCGGTAAAGTATCTCCATGTCTGTTCAATGAATAAGTAGTTGGATGTCATCACATGTTTCATGTAATCTTGAGTACTATGTGCTTTGAATGGATGAAAAAATAGTACAGAACCTAAGTGGAAGCCCTCTGATTTGATTTTTTTTTTTTTTTTGCTTATGGAATGTTTTTTTCAGGATTTGACAATGCACTGTATGTTGAGCTTTTGTGCTTAGACATTCTCCAGGTTGGTACCTGGAAATTCCAAGTCATTTCCTGGCATTGCCTCTAACCTAGTCATGATAGGAGAGGTGTGTAACAGTCTGTTTTAACTTTGTTAGACCTGCTAAAAGTATATGTAGACATGGAGACATCCTTTCCATTGTGTCGTGAACCATATATGGAGGACCCTCCGTGCCTCCACTAGCGACGACTGCACCCATCTCTCTACCACCAGCCGGTGGTTATGCACCTGTCAGGTGATGCTATAATTTAATCCTAACCTTCATCGATCAAGGGGCGTTGGTTGTTTTGTTTTATTTATATTGGCCTCTCACTTGCTTCGAAAAGTTTCTTTTTTCTTACCTCAAAGTAGAACCTTGAACTTGTAATTTACTTTTGATGCCTGAATTGTGCCAATTTTCTTTGTTAATGTGGGATGAGTTGGAAAGCTTAAGTAGTAATTCCATTGTTTCTTACAGAACTCCGTTGTTTTTTTTCAGGTATGGAAGCTCATTGCTTGTGCCTAATTGTGAGACAACAAGGAACTCAATTTATCATTCTGGAATTCCCATTCTGCCAAGGTTCTAAACTAGATGACTTTCAAGTCTTCGGCATTTAAATTTTCTGTCACTAATTATGTTCAACATCTTTTATTTCCTGATAAGTAACTTGAGTCGTTTTCAACATCTTCTCTTGTATTCCACCTTTCATTTTGGATGGATTCGTATGTGATAATATAATTTTGATTGAATAATGGTTTCATATTTGATTGTGAATGGAGTGGCTAGATATACCTGTATTCTGGTGCCGGAAATTAAATGGGCAGGTGGAGAATATTTTAAATATATATTTTTTTTAAATATGAATTTTATTTGAGACGAATACAAGCGTTTGGTAAGTTTTTATGCGTCGATTTAAACAACGAGAACAATAAAATTGGTTCACTTAATAAACCGTAGGTAAATAATTAAGAGACCGATATAAATGTCTCAATAATTAATTAAGAGACACATATAAAGGTCACCAAAATTAATTTAAGAGACACATATAAATGTCTCAATAATTAATTAAGAGACACTTATAAACGTCTCTGAATATGTCTCAGAAGGTTCCCTACGCCAAAATTGAGACACTTATATGTGTCTCATAAAATCAAGGCAACACATATATATGTCTCTAAACCGTTGATTTGGTGTAGTGCAACTCCATGGAACATGGGAAAGGAACCACCAATGGGTCCAAGAAGTCATGAATTTTGTTCATATCATCATTTCCATGGACATTCTACAAATAATTTTCATAATATCAAGAGGATAATCTTGCGAATGATTGATCAAGGAAAGCTAAATCAATTTTTACTTAAGCAGACACAGTCGCAACAATTACTACAGGCTCCAGTCATAACTCGCAGGGAGAAAACAACAAAAGAAAAAGGAGAAGAAATCCTACATATAGAAGTGGGATCAAAAGCAAGGAATGTTTTCTGTAATTCCATTGTTCATTCATATAAAACCATAGAGGATTTTCATGATAATGTGTTAAGAAGGGTATATGCGAGGGATGGTGAAGGAAAGGAAGTAATGAACATCGCAAAAATTTCACGACTTGAAGATTGGCAGAAACGTGAAATTTCTTTTGAAGCCACCTGAAATTCCGAAGGTTGTGAAGCACATGATAATCCATTGGTAGTAAGATTAGCAATCTACATGAATATGGAAGAAAACGAAGATGATATGGAGGAAGAATCAATTGGTCTTAATAGGATTTTGATTGATACGGGAAGTTCTGTCAATATCCTCTTCTATTCTGCTTACAAAACTATGGGGGAAAAGATGCTGATTTAATACCTTCTACTTACGTAATTTATGGTTTTAATGGAACGCCAACAAGCCCAAAGGAGAAGTGAGCATGCGAATTCCATTAAGTGGAATGCGAACTGAAATTCTGTTCTGCGTTGTTGATGTCGAATCACCATATAATGCTTTGATAGGAAGACCATGGCTTCATGGAATTCTAGGCGTAGCTTCCACTCTACATCAGTGCATAAAGTTTCCTCATATGAAGGGTATTGGAATTATCAAGGGTGATTGGGCTGAGGGAAAGAAATGTTACGATACAGAAGTAGAAGTTTGCGAAGGAAAAACTGTTGTGAAGGAAAATTGGAGAAAAAGAGCAAAGGTTGTGAAAAGAAGTGAAAATTTAATGGTAGAGGATTAGGGAAAAAGAGAATAAAGTTACGATGATAATCATACAGGAAATTTACGATGACAATAAGGAATTGTGATTTGCGAAGAGAGAAGAAGGAAAATAATAAAACAAGAAGGTAATCAGTATATTTGCTCGTGGAAATAAGGTATGTGGCAAAACAAAATTTTTATTTTGTGATAAATTTTACGAATATTGTTTGCTCGCAGGAAATTGGGAAAAGTTACGAATTTCAGAATTTATATTCCGATTAAAATTTCATTAATTTGCGAATAAAAGATCGCAATCTGTGAGCAGCCTCCAAAAAAGAAAGAGAGCCGCAGAAAATTTTATACAGGAAAACCTTTGTGGCGTACACCCTAGTTCGCGAAGCTATATTTCGTAAGAGGCAAAGTCCTAAAGTACGTCATTTAAGGGGGTACCTATAACGTGGCTAAGGGTAACCGGAACACCACCAAGGGCCCTTAGTACATGGTAAAAATTTTGGGGTACAACCTAATAATGGGGTACCTATCCGGGTTAGACACCTTGGATTCTCACCTAATCTAGCGACATTACGCAATATAAAATGCGGTGTAAGAGGATTTAGGTTGGGCGACTAAGGCGCCGAGGTACACGGTTGAGTCAATAGTGCTGGGTGAGGTTGAACCACATCTGCCATTTTTGACAAGTCTTGGCAAATGATGCACTTGGCCCAAAGATACCCCATAGGGTGTAACCTCGTAACTATAAGCCCTATAGGCAAAAACTATAAGAGGTTGCGATCAAAAGCTGGTTGTTGGAAGAACCGGATGGGAAGAGCTAACCTTGTATGGTCGATGTACGCTTCCTTGAAGGGGAAATCAGGGGGAAGATAAAGGGCAGCACCCTCCATTAGGGAGCTGATACTTGCTATAAGACGCAAATGTCACGAGGCTTCTTGTTTGCGAAAACATAAAGGCTTGTCATATTTGTGCAACAAATGAAGTTCTGCGAGCCTTCTAAAAAAAAAAAAAAAAAAAAAAGAAAAAAAAAAAAATAAAGAACTCGCAGAACATAATAAAGAAGTTAAGATGAGATCAATGGGTCACTACATGAAAGTGTAGAGACGTCCTGCGATTTCATCGCAAGACGGAAATGTCATGGGGATTTATGTTCGCAAGAATATTTAGGCCTGTCATATTGTCGCAACAATTCCTGAAGAGGCTAAAATACTATACAAAGAAGTTAAGATGAGATCAATGGGTTTTTGCATGAAAGTGTAAGAACGTCCTGCGATTTCATCGCAAGACGATAATGTCACGAGGTTGTATGTTCGAAAGAATGTTCAGACTTGTCATATTATCGCAAATACAAAAATTTACTACAAAAGAGGTGGCAAAATAAGACCTTTACTTAGGAAGGCATGATAAGACCACAGAAATTAATGAAATCCATTGCATCAATATCATTGAAGAAATTATACAAGAATATACATTATGAAGATCTGAAAAGAAGACAACTTCGTCAATATCATTGAAGAAATTTTACAAGAATATACATTAAGAATTTTTGAAGAGAAGACAACTCTGTCAATATCATTGAAGAATTTTTACAAGAAGTCCTATCAAAGAAGATAACATCATTGAAGAATTCTCACGAAGACTTAACAAAAGATGCGATTTTGATAGTAATCAAATACAGATAAGTTCATACTCGTAAAATGTTACGAGAGTTAAATACAGATAAGTTCATACTCCATATATTGAATATTTTTCTACAAATTCAATACTATTTATACTTCTTCAAGAGTATATCATATTTATTATACTTCTTCAATGGATATTTAATTTTGCGAAGGTTAAGTACTTATTATACTTCTTCATACAATTCTTATACTTCTTCATATATTGGGAAATTCTTCATGAATTGGATACTGCTAATACTTCTTCAAAGATATTTTATACTTCTTATACTTCTTATGGATATTTCATATTTCGTATACTTCATACTTCTTATACTTCAAGGGGAGATTTATTATTTACCTCGCAACATTCCACAAAAGGCAAAAGGCTCATATTTCTTATACTTCAAAGGGAGGACTTTTTTATTCATAATCACAATCAGACAAAACTTCGTAAGATAAATTGAGAAGGATATTCTAATACTTCCGACAAGAGTTGATCATGAAGAGCAATAATAAGGGGAAAAGGAATACTAAGCTAAGTCTTTAAGATATATTATTTCTCTCCACATGATCAAGTTATGCGAATAAGGGAAACAAACATCAAAGAAAGATTAATTCAAACTAAGCTTTGAAAAAGAAATTGTTGGATTGATTCAAAGTGCAATCAAGAAGAAAGTGTTGTATTGAAAAGAAACAGAAAAGACATACAAAAAAGAGTGAAGTTACAGAAAAGATATACAAAAAAGAGTGAAGTTATTTTTCAGGCGATCTATTCCCATCAAAATGATCTTCTTCTTCAACTTCACTATCATTTTCAACTTCACTTTCAGAGATTTCCAGATATGGAGTATCTCCAGGAATTTTTTCAGAAAGGAGCGTATGGTACTTCTTGAGAGGAATTTCATTATCTTCGCAAATCTTGCGAGTCATCTTAGCTCGAAAATGCTTGACATATAAACTATGGTTATGCTGGGAAATTAGAAGCTGAGATCTCAAGTCAGAAATTTTCTTATTACGATTAGCAAGCATAGTTTCCAGATCATTATTCATATTCGCATAATTTTCTGCAGCAAGGAGAGAAATTAAGGAATTGGTTAGCAAATTACGAAGGAAAAGTAACCAAAATAATTACCATCGCAAAGAATTTACCTTCTAGTTGCTTCTTATCATTACGAAAAGAAGAATTTTCAAGCTTTAATTGATTATTCTCCTCAAGAAGAGAAGAATTATCAATTGCGATGCTCGCAGATTGTGAATTATCTTCGTGACGGGATATTAATTCTGCGTTATCAATATTTAAATCTTCTACTCTTTGACGGAGATTTGAATTTTCAACCTCTAACTTCCTACAACGATTCAAAGTTTTCTTCTCAGAAATAGAATGGCGTCTTTCCCAATCAGAAGCAGCTGCACAACTAACTCTTCCAACCTAAACAAGAAAAAAGGGGTTAGAAATCAACAAAATAAGGGAAATAAACAAGGAATAGAGAAGAAACTTACCATGCTACCTAAAGCATATAATGAAGCAGGAGAGACGAATCTTGAAATTCCTTTGAGGGAGTTATTATCAATTACAGTAGGAACTTTACAAGCCTTCGCAATAAGTTTGCGAGCATTCGCTGTAGGAGAATTTCCTAATCCACGAGAAGAATGGAGGAAAACCTCAGAGATGCTAACCATCGCTGAGGCAAAAGTTTCTGGGATACTATAATCTTCATTTCCACCTTCATCAACATCATTATCATCATCTCCTTTGTCAGAAAGGGTATCGGAATTAGAACTAAAGTCCTTCTCATGAAATTTATCATCTTCATCACCAAGATCTTCCTCAATGTTCTCATTAGAAGAAATTACATTGGAATGAGATTTGGTTGAGAGTATCTTCTTTTTCCTCCTCTCGTAAACAACATCTTGAAGTTTTCTTTTTCCTTTGCGAAGAGCATCATCTTGACTACCAGAAGCTTGGGTAACCTTCGCAGAACGAAGAGTTTGTTGTCTTGCATTAAGACTTTTAGAAGAAGTAGAACTCTTATTTTCACTCACAGCAATCTCAGGAAGAAGTGGAACCTGTAAATTCAAATAAGGATAAGAAACAAAGGCAACAATATATTGTTTAGAAAAATACAAGAGTGTTTCTTACCTCATTTGAAATTAAAGGGTAACAAAAAGATAAGGAAATGGAAGTACATACATTTCTAAAAACCCAAGGTTGATAATAGCGGTTACGAAGGTTCGCAGGAAGTTCTACTATACCAGAAATATAAGAACCTGATAATATTAAAGGGTACTTATACCAATCTTCATCATTAGAACGACGAGGTGTCTTATTATTTCCTGAAGCATAATCAATATCGTGCATGAGAAGATCATCTGCTGCGATATTAGCTTTACGATGAAGACGAACACCCCAACGATTATCTTCTTTTCTCGCAGGAATTAGTGTGTAATTTTTGAAGAAACCCTCAACTGTATAATTCGTAGCAACAATTTCTATATTTTCAAATCCAGGTTTCCTAAGATCAACTGAATACAAAGATTTCCCAAAAGCGGCACGATTTTCGAATTCAACTAAGAGGCGAATACAATCACCAGTCAATTGGTAAATGGCACAAGAAAAATTGGGGTGGGAAATAATTTCATAGAATAAAGGAAAGTTAACATCATAAAGGGGAAGAGGAAGACCTGCGAGGATTTGACCTCGTGAGATTAAAATTTTCTGATCATCCCAAACATAGTTGGTAAAGATCTTCACACATAGAGAAGATTTATTATCATAACCTTCAATCTCAGAAAGAATAAGGTCTCTATCAGCAAGTTCCGCATTAATTTGTTCAATAGTTTTCTTCTTTGGTGCCATTGAATATAAGAGGGAAAATAGAAAGGAAAAAAGATTGCAGAGGCAGAAGTGGTGAAGAAGATGAATAAGAGAATAAAAAGCAAAAGCAAAAGCAAAGGATAATATTTATAAGAGAGTTTGATGAAGATAAAAACTCATTAATACGAGTAAGCGTGAATGGTTACGAAGAAACGTGTCAGAAAGATAAGGGAAAAGTAAAAAGATGTGTTGCGAACTTGATGGGTGGTAATAACTACACTAAATTTACGAGAATAGGGATTCTCATGACATTTCTTCTTCGTAGAATTGACATGAGAAGAGTCAAGATGTAAGTACTGAATATCGCAAGATAATAGTTCACGAGTATCGTAATAAATAAAGGATAAAAGAGTTATAAAATGATACGATGATAGAAGTAGCGCGGAGAAATATGAAGTTTTGCGAGGATGAAGTAATTTTATAGTAGTATGAATTCATATACAATTGATAACTATAAATAGGAGTTCAAATGTAAAATTTGGGAGGTTCTTTTAGTGAGTATTAGAAAATATCTTAGGAAAGAGAATAGAGAAAGTTGTAACTATTCTAGTTCCATTTAGATACTTCTTTGTAATCAATTGAGAACATTAATAAGAAAATTGTTATTCATTATCAAGAACTTCTTTAGTTTTTACTAATTCTATTGAGGGTGTAGTTGTAGGTTATTCTGCAACTACAGAACTCCTTGGAGAGGCCTCACCAGCTGTCCTTAATCGACCATCATTGACCTGTAAGGAAAATAGTTAAGTTTAAATTCATATTGATAGAAGAAAATGATACGATCTCAAACGGTGACCGGAAGGTTAAGAATACCATGTAACATCCAAATTTGACATAGAGACTCGCTGCCTGAATCAAATAAAATGCACACAGTGAGTGCTAAAACTAAGAAAGTCATGTGCAGTTCCATATTTCATGTTACCGAGAGTTCATCATATGTAGTTCACTACCGATAATTTGAAATATCTCGAGTTACCTTAATAATATGATCCATAACCACCGCCTCCAAGGTAACTTCTACCACCCAAGCTGCAACTGGAATATAGTGATGACGAATAAGAGCTACTGCCAACCTGCCACCAAAACACAAGTAAATATAATCTATCAAGACAAAAGCTTAAAAGAATAAAAGTACAATATTAGTAAGATGTTTAATGCATTCATCAGGTCCACGAGAGATGTAATCACCACCCCAACCGATCCCAAGACCTTCCACTCAGAGCATAGCGAGTTAGGAACTTAATAAAGTCAAATGGGTATGTAGCACTACACCAAATCAACGGTTTAGAGACCTATATATGTGTTGCCTTTATTTTATGAGACACATATAAGTGTCTCAATTTTGGCGTAGGGAACGTTCTGAGACATATGTCGAGACGCTTACAAGCGTCTCTTAATTAAATTTTGAGACATTTATATGTGTCTCTTAAATTAATTTTGGCGGCCTTTATATGTGTCTCTTAATTAATTATTGAGACATTTATATCGGTCTCTTAATTTTTTACCGACGGTTTATTAAGTGAACCAATTTCATTGTTCTCGTTATTTAAAGCGACGCATAAAATATTACCAGACGCTTATATTCGTCTCAAATAAAATTCATATTTAAAAAAAATAAAAAAAAATATTTAAAATATTCTCCACCTGCCCATTTAATTTCCGGCACCAGAATACAGGTATATAGCAATTCCATTCACAATCAAATATGAAACCATTATTCAATCAAAATTCTATTATCACATTCGAATCCATCCATACAATCAATCTTTGATCAGAATTTCAACAAAACAAACTATGGATAACAGATCTGTCTCTACAATTTGGGATCAAGGTTGAGCATATTTAGAGTTTCTTGTTCAATCAATATTTAGGTTGAGCATTTACAGCAACAACCAATTACAGAAAGCAATACCTAGTTACAAAATGCACAACATAATGGGGTAGTAAGTGTGGAAAAATAGACTTACTTGTGGGAGTCCTGGTTGTACACTTGTATAGGATAGAATTGGACCTGAAAGGTACCATGTATGAGTATCTCTCCTTCATGTCCACCAACCAGCTGGAGTTAAAAAGGATACAAGGGTTAGTAGTTGATGTTAAAAGGACCTGTTGTTCACCAAAACCTTCTCCCTCCTCCTTTATCCGGGCTTGGGACCGGCAATGCAAGCATTGGCGGAGTTAATAAGGTTTTGGTGAACACCAAATTAATAAGATCATTATATATATTAAGTATATGCAGTTACAGACCACAAAAAAACCTAAACTCACTGTGCTAGACAACACTAAAAAGGATGGAATAAACAAAAAAGGACACTAACAAGAAAATTCTTATATGCGGCAAGTTGAATTTGCCATGTGCTAGTGTCGAACCTGTCCTTGATGCACAAAAGAGCATAACTACGTCTGAAATAACAAAAAAGAACACCAAAAAACCAAGAATATAGAAATGCTCAATGCCAACTGGTTGTTATGCTTGTGTTGAACCTATCATCATTGCGCAGAAGAACACAAAAAGATTACTAACCAGGAAGTTAGTAGACCTTGGCCGGCACCAACTGCAACCTATCCTCAGACCAGATCAGAAAAGTAGGTAGTTCCAGATCCTTCAAAAAGTAAGAGTCATCTCCTTGTGGACCATCCCATATTAACGCAAACTGATCGTGAACTTCCTCGACATAGACCCTCTTCTCTGTTGGCTTCACCTTTCTACAATGAACATAATCACCAGCAACAATACATCCGGATGCAACAACCCTTCTTATATTATCTAGCAGTTGAACTTGCAAGGAAGGAGATTCATTAGATATACTGTCAGCATGATCCAAGACTTGATCATGTTGATGACCTAAGGGAGAATTTGACCCTTTCTCTGGGCTGGGAGTGCCTACATGAGCTGATGATGTAGGTGCCTTGCGTTTCATGAAGTTCAACATCTCCTAAGAACAAGAATAGATAAAATCTTTATCTATAAACTATTAAACTTGAACATTCTGAGAACATTACAACAAGTCAGAACTTAAAACTTACCTTCACTGCGATGCCCAAGGACCCCAATTCACCTTCAATACCAATAAGTTTACCGCCCATAAACCCCACATCGGCTTCAATTTTGGCTAGTTTAAGCGCATTCTCATTATCTCTTTGTTGAAGGGCATAATGTGCAATTGCTGTCATTCCAACTTGCTTCTTCGACATATGGGATGAGTAGCCACGAATCCCACCACTTTGTTTTCTTCCAAACACCTCCTCCAGTTCAGCTGAAACCATATTACTAGAACTTGGATGTTGTCCTTTTCCTTTGTTCCTCTCCAGAGCCCCTAATACTTTTCCCTGCATTTAGAATGAAAATATGTAGGTGCTGGTAGACATATATACAAGTTAATTGTTACAAATAAAAGAAGTTACATGAAATTCAAGTGCACTAGGATGGACAGTCCCGTCACGTATTAAATGTCCATATATCCACTTCTCTGTAGTCGACGGTGGTACCACTTTTTCGCTCTTTTCGTCCTACAAATACAGATATTGCTGGCTGGTTATCTACAAATACAAGTAACGGAAGATCCAAAAAAAAAAAAATCTTGTTCATGAATACTTACTAACTTATGCTTCTTGTTGTGGTATGTGCACCTCCCAAGTGTATGGTGGATAGTGTTTTTGGCCTTGCTTTCTGCATTCACCTTATTCTTTGCTATCTTTTCAGGATTTTTCTCCATATCAACAAATTCCTCCCATATATTTGGATTAATTCCATCAATCCCAGGTGGAACATATGCTCTTACAATTTCCCAGATTTCAGGAGTGAGTTCTGGAAGTGCTTCATCTTCCTCCTCAGCCTCAGGTATTTCAAATCCATCCCTTGTTGCTTGTTCTACTCTAAGAGCTGTTTTTTCTGCTTCTCTAAGAGCTTTTACTATCCGTTTCAATGCATGCCTTAACTCATATTTGAATCGCCTGTAATATGGAGGAAATGACACTTCAATGATTCCACGGCAGACTGCTGGGTCAATAGTCAATGTAAATTCACCCTAATATACACATTAAGATCAATAGTCAGGAATAAGATCCAATTTGACTTGCAAATATTAATACAATAAAAGAAGTAGTTTTGTTATCATACCATCAAAGCGTTACACACATCATCTTTAAAATTGTAAGGGACCAACCTCTACTCCTTGTATGATATAGGAATATGACTCCTTATGAGCTCTCCTACCCTAGTTGCGAATCTCGCTGCTGTATCTCCTTCGATCTTGCCAGCAATATTGACTTCAACAAGAAGCTTCGGTTTTGCGGATATATTTTGCTGCGATGATGTAGTAGTTGATGTAGACAGACCAGAACTGCTTGGATTTGAGGCCATTCTACTGCAAAAGAAAAAACAAAATCTTAGTCAAATGATAACACAATCAAGTAATACAGGAACCCGTTGAACCAATAAGTCACATGTTAGTCACAGTAAGAATACATGCCAGCACAAGCACATTCAAAAACAAGGACAACTACTCTACATTAAGCAATAGATCAATGCTAACATAACCATATATTCAGATAATGAAAACATAAGGTGAAACCATATATTCAGATAACGAAAACCATATATCAACATCAAATTACACCCGTTGAACCAATAAGTCAGCCAAGTTGGGCTCATCCACAGTTACAGATTGAATTTCTTTGAAATCAGGCTTTATCAAGTCATCCACATGTCTTGTCATGCCCATTGGTGAGTGAAACACAACAGACCAATCAGGATTCTTCAAATCTTGAGAATAAAAAACTTGCTTGGCCTCAAAGTCCATTATAGCTGGTTCATCATTGTATTTTTCGATGATCTTGAACCTATTCAATTTTACCACCACTAGGTTTGAATCTGGGCAGAGTTTACACCCAAGACTATTGCTTTTGACCTTCACCCAGTCACAATAAAAGACCACCTCCGTAAAATCTGTGTAGTCAACCTCCAGAATTTGACGAATCACGCCATAATATTTGGTCTTCTGATCCTGGAGGTTTTTATCTTTACTGCTAGCCCTGAATGTGGTAGTAGCTTCAAACTAGACCCCACTATCCTGTGTAACATGTTTTTCATCAAAGAACTTTGGAGAGAACGTATAACCGTTCACCCGATACTTGTAAAACTGTTTTGCTCCTACTGGTCCCTTTACATAGCGCCACAATTTCCCATTCATCTTTCCCTATTTATCCAACTGTGAGCAGTAAGAACTTGTTAGTAAAAACACACAAGTTACAGGTAACTACATAAATTGAGTAACACAGTTACAGAATAAACTTCGACACACCTTAAAATACAACCATTTAATGAAATTTGTCTGCCGTTCTATCTCGCTGATTGATTTCCCTTTCCCATTTGAATTAACATAGACTTGGTCACAATATTCACTACAATCCAGATAGTTATCATAACCAATTAGTACCATATTTTTCATAATAATTAGTACCAAAAAGATAAGAAAAGCTGATACAAAATGGTAACAGAAAGATAACCCACCTGTAGTAGTCTGCTACACCTTCTATTTCACGACGAAAAAGCACCCATCGACGAATTTGAATAAACTGCATAGTAGTCAAAGTCACAATTTCATCTCCATAAATAGGTCCTTCATCTCTATACTCAGATTCAGGGTCTAAGAAGGCTTCTTGTGTAGCTCTGTGATTGCCATCCTTCGCATTTGACAAGTGTTCCATCGCATGCACCGCCGATTCATAGGTAAGGTGCGCTTGTTCAATCGACCCTTCCACATAAAGTTTGTTACTTGGTAAGTTTTTACATCTCTTCATCGCTCTGCTTAACAGAAACAATGCAAGTTAATATGAAACAAGTATCAAATAAAAATGTACTGCAAATAAAGACGGTAAATGTAAGGTGCATACCTTTCAAAGGGATACATCCATCAGTATCGAACTGGCCCACAAGTAAGCGCTTCATCCGCCAGATGCACCACAAGGTGGATGCTAATATAAAAAAAGGAAGGAGGGAAGTACTTTTCCATCACACATAATGCCTCAGAAACCATGAATTTGGCCCGTTGAAAGTCTGTAAGAAATTATCTCGTTCTTCTTTGCTTAAACGGAAACCGGCAATCGGTAAAATTTCCTTTCCTGTTACAAGGTCTGTAGTGATCCATTGCCCACTATGAATGTTCATATTCCTCATATCTTCTCGTGCTTTGACATTATCTTTGGACTTGCCCTTTATGTCGAGAAGTGTATCTATCAAATGCTCAGTAAAATTCTTATCAACATGCATTACATCTACACAGTGATGATAAGAATTATACTTCCATGTCGTTATATCAAACAGACGCGCCCTCTTATAAAAAGCTTTACTTGAGGAATCAACAACATCACAACCAACTTCCTCATAACAATACCTCTTTCTCTTTTTTCCAGCTTTGGAAAGCTTCCCAGGTAAATACTCAATGTTCGAAGTCTTTAACAATACATCTTCTCTACTTAATCGAGGTGGTGAAAATTTTATCTCTGCAGTCTTTAGTCCTAGATACTTTCCAGACCTGAAGGGATGCTATGTCTTGAGAAACTTGCGGTAGTTTAAGTACACTATCTTCCTGTAGTGACCCATCCATATACTTTATGTCTCATCAGCACACAAAGGACAAGCTTTATAGCCATGTGTCGTACACCCTGACACATTTCCATAAGCCGGTAAATCATGTATGCTCCACATAAGAATAGCTCTACAGATAAAAGTTTCTTTTCGATACATACCAAAAGCAGCAAAACCATCAATCCAAAGTTTAATCAATTCATCTATATAAAGGTTGAAGAAACACACAAATGTCTTGACCCGGCGCCTTCTGTCCCGGTATTAAGAGCGACATTATCTGAAATTCTTCTTTCATGCACAAAGAGGGTGGAAGATTATACATCACCAATATTACCTACAACAAATTGTAACTAGTGAACTGAATTCCCCGCGGATTGAAGCCATCAGTGGAAATACCTAGCCAAACATTTCGCGCCTCAGCTGAAAAATCAGGCCACCTTGTCTTCATATTCTGCCATTGGAGTGAGTCTACTGGATGACGCATATACTCGGGAGAACTCTATGCTTCATCATGCCATGTCATATAGCGTGCTATCCATGATATGGTATAGAATCTCTTAAGTCTCGGAGCAAGATTAAAATGTCGCAATACCTTGCAAGGAACTTTTGTAGTTATTGGTCCATCTTTACCCTGTTTCACTACATACCTAGATGCTCCACAGTTGGGACACACAGTTTTTTTCTCATTTTCTTTTCGGTACAAAACACAATGATTAGGACACGCATAAATGGACTCATCCTTCATTCCCAGATCTATCAGCATAGATTTTATTATTGGGTATTTTGCAGGAAAAGTGTTGCCTTTGGGGAACCAATTTTTCAGTCGTCCCAAGAGATATGTAACACTATTTCCTGACCAACCAAACATCTTTTTCATATGCTGTAGTTCTACAATTACACTAAGTGTTGTTTCATCACCTTCATAGCCTGGATAAATCTTTTCTTTTGCTAACTCCTTATACTTATGGTATTTCTTACCTAAGTCATGCTCCTCACCACCTTCTTTCACATCCTTATTTAACCCTTCAAATACTCCATACGCCTTGTCGACAAAGTCCCCTAATCTACATTATTCCTCAACAGAAATTTCTTCCTCTACATTGTCTACAGCTACATTTTCAACATCCACATTTTCTACTACATGTTCCAGCACTACTTGTGATGATGTGGTGGACTTCTCCCCATGTAGACACAAAAGTACATATGACTTGTCTATTAAGTGTACTTCTAAATGATACTTGACTAGAGCAAAAGACAGAGAATACTTATTTCTACAAATACGGCAAGGACATGGACATAATGGTGAACTTTTAATCCTGTTACTATATGCAAAATCGATAAAATCAGACACCCCATTTCTATAGACATCACTAAACCTATCTTCTTCATTCATCCAACCTTTGTCACCTACTTGCACCATTCTACAACAACATAACATAGTATGTTAATCAAGGACCAAACATAACACCCTTCACACAAGCATCAACACCAACAGAAACTAAAATTGTAACAGAATGGTTCTTTTTTAATACATTACTAAAACAATACAAACCCAGATATAACACTCTAAAATTATACAACAACAAAACATAGTATGATTGTAACTTACTAACCATGAGAAACAATGATGAATCTGAATCTATTGTTCTACAAACTAAAACATAAATATGATAAAAACCCAAGTTTGAGAAAGGGTTGAATTTCTATGAGATTCAAAAACAAAATCAGATTAAGAATATGCTATTCAGCTACACTAACATGAATTAACAAACCACCAGATAACATGGCAAAGACAACTGCAACATAAGTGCACTTAACACTTCAGCTAGCAGAAAATTAAGTGCACTCAACACTTCAACAACTGCAAGAACATGTTAAAGATCATACACCTGTATCATACTCAGAACCTTACTCCAAAGACATAACCCTTCATAAAAACATAAATCAAACACATGACTTGCAAAATAGAGAGAAAAGATAACAAATAGGGTTAGAGGTAATACCTGAATCTCCAAAGATTTTACTTCAATCTTCTTCTGCAAATTTCAAACACAGAAATTAGAAATCAAAATTTTAGGGTTCATGATTAAAAATAATTTCGATTTATAGATAGAATACAACAAACAAATAGGGTTATAGGTAATACCTGAATCTCCAAAGACTTTACTTCAATCTTCTTCTGCAAATTTCAAACACAGAAATTAAAAATCAAAATTTTAGGTATATTTCTTTCCCGATAATAGAGTTGTCAATCAAAATAAATTTGATTTCTGTAAAAGGTAAATTTCTTACCCGATGATAGAGATTTCTAGGGTTGCTAATTCTTCAATTGAATCTTCTTCTTGGAGTTTCAAGCTAAGAGCATCAGTTGAAGTTTCAAGGTAGAGATTTGTAAATTAGGGTTTTTAGGTCAGCAAATCATACATCAGTTGAAGTTTTTTGGTTTAGTTTCTGGTTTCGATTTGATTTAGGTTTCTCTTACACGAATTCTCTTAAGAGTTTTCTCTGGGTTTTTTTTTGAGCTCAGAAAAGAAAAGTTGGAGAAGAATTCGAGTGAGGGAGAGAGAGTTTGACGAGTGCGATTTATTGTTCTAAGGACCAGTTTTTTATTAACCACAAAATTAATAAATGGTTAAATTAAATATTGTCTAAATTTCAAAAAAAAACCCAAAATTAAGGTGGGAACTAAATTAAATGGTGGGAATAAATGTGAATCAAGTTCAAATAATTTGGTGTGAGACAAAGATTTGGAGGGGAAATTTTGAGGGTGAAATAATGTTGGGGGGAAATTTTGAGGGTGAAAAATGTTGGGGGGAAATTTTGAGGGTGAAATAATGTTGGGGGGAAATTTGAGGGGGAAAAATGTTGGGGGGAAATTTAAGAGGGAAAATAATTTGAGATTTAGAAAATTATAAAGGAATAAAGTTAAAATAAAGGGATGGAATTATAATGAAAAAGAAATGATAAATATATATATTAAAGTAATTAAATTTTGTAGAGACACATTTTAAGACACTTGTATGTGTAGTTGAAAAATCAAAATTAAAGCTACTCATATTTTTTATTTGAGACTCTTATATGAGTGGAAGCACTAAAGACATATATATGTGTCTCGAACCAAAAAAATGATATGTCTCAAATCGGGCCAATTGGTGTAGTGTAGGTGACTATATTATAAAGCCAAACAATGCCAGAGCAACCCCAACCGATCCCCTGAAAAGTTGTAAAGCTCCAGTCAGCATAGATTGCAATTAACATTAAAACCTACGTATTGTGTACAGATTCTTGACACCCAAACTACATTTTCTGTAGTAATACAGTTGACAAGGACGGTTTTTATTCTCCTATTCATAGGGGGCTCAAGGTTCACAACTAATTTCAAGCTGAGGACCTTGGTATCCTTCCATAATTAACTTCTGTAAAAATTAAAAGCTTATGAACAACAGAGTTTTACAACTCCAAAGTAAAGAGAGAACGCTCCTCAAAATGAGAAATATAAACTTAGTATAACAGGAAAACTATACCTTCCAAAACCATCGTAGCACCCTGTCAAAATAAACCTTCCATAAGGAACTAATCAAAGTTAGTATACCAATAATGATCCAAAATGACGCAGCCAGATGTAAAAGACTTATCAGTGCACAATATTGGAGCAACAAATTATTTTTTGCTGTACAATTATGGCGAAGTGATACGATACCAAAAACTAACTCTTTAAGATCACATAAAGAGGACTGGTGTACCATGATTTCAACCATCTTACGACGAATCAGACAAAACAAAGTACAGATGTTAACTATTTACACAAATGAATAACATGAAAAATATAAGAAAGCTTTGAAATCAAAAGACATAACATACATCTGGCATCGTTCTGTATGTTTTCTGGCTGATTTCGGAACCATTTCAGGTAATGTCTCCTTCTCTTCATTATTCAATCACATTCATTCAGCCCAACATACATCTATGTCAGCTTCAAAATCAGTACAACCCATGTTCACCTGCATAAGGAGCCTAGCAGACAACTTGATTAATATAACATTCTTCCACTCAATTCAAACCATTCACTGCTGCTAGTTTAAATCATTCACTACAGCAACATCATCTCATTCCCCTGCAGTTCATACACTCCTTAGCATAATTACATATATTTGAAATAGTTAGAAGTGAATGATATACAATTGTAGCTTATATGAAAGAGGGATAAGATGATTACTTGACAATTGCAAAAGCATACGAGCCGAATAGTTAGAAGTGAATGATAAACAATTGCAGCTTATACTTCAATACAACTGACCTTGCTCATAACACTTCAATTTATAGAAGATGTACATTATCAAATATGCTTCTCTATCACAAAGATAGTTTTGTCAGTTCAATTAGCACCAAAAAGGATGAGTGTAGCAAGATGTAAAGAGGAAGATAAGAACCTAAAATGAGTGCTGAATAGACAAAGCATCAAGCATAAAGCTTATTGAATATGCATCATTTCGCTAATAAATATCCCTCCAGGTTCAATAACAGATCATGTTAACAAAAGCAAAAGTAAAATCAAAAGTGATGTTCCCCTGTAAGTTGAAGATATAATACAACACAAGTGAAGGAGAAAAATAATACACATCCCAGTGCAAATGCAACAACCATAAACTACAAGTCATAAGCATCAAATCAAAGGGTATAAAGGCTGAATACTTTTACCTATATAATGCAGTGCAACTGATTTGTTGGCACATATTGACCCAAATATGTAACAATGTTGGATTAAATCAGCAAACCACAATGTACCAAATGCTCCATCATCTTCGCAGCTTCTAAATCGAGTCCCAATTATTTCAAAACATCCACTAATCATCACCATAAACCCCTCGTACACAGTCTTCAAACCATGTCTGCAACAACACAAAACCAAGAAAAAACTGTTGGTGTCTTCACTGTTTTCTCACTGCCAGAACTCTGCTCAATTCATATTTATCCATAACCCATCTTAGATATACCTGCCAACTCCCAAATTCTCCTCTCAAACAGCCCACATGAGCCACAAAAAAATCATCTTCAGAGTACTTCTTTTACCGTTGTTCAATGCTAAATTCAACATCCAAACTCAATCATAACTCCACATTTCTTAAACGTCTGTGTACCCAACTCTTCCTTACTTACCAGCTGCTGAAACTCATCCCAATCTACCCAGTGCAGAAAACAGACCATGGAAAACACCTACACAAACCATTGCCGCAGCAAACCTTGCACACAGACTCAAGTAGAGCTTGAAATGGTGAATAAAAGTTTATTCAGGACTTTACTCAAACAGTTATGTGCCATTATTTGATATTGGAGAGAAAACTTTGTTAGTGATTTCTAAGCTTCTCTATATCACCTTCCCTGCAACATTGTTACATTCAACACAAACTATGATCATTCAATTGTTCAAACACACTTCAATTCAATCCCCATTATCAGTTGAATCACCCTTAACTTCTCTTGTATTCTCAGCTATAACTGGTTGTCTACAACTTGTTATTCTCTTGAATTAGTATCACATCTCCAACTTATTGTGAACTTATAATATATGTCCTAACCCTTTTGAACAACCACCACCAGAGCCATCAATTCAACAACACAAGAGCCCCTTCATTCATCTAATGTACTCCCACAATTTTACCTAAACTCCATCCAAACTCGAGCCAATTTTCCTCCCTCCTTGATGGTTGTGACAAGAGCTCTTGGATGGCAGTGATAACACGGGTATAACAGTAAAACCTTCAAAGAATTTCCACATACATGATTTTGAATAAACTAAATCTTAAACAACTTCAAAAAAATAAACTAAATTAAAAATAAGAATTCACAAAACTAAAATTAAAAATTACACATGCTTTGAAGATACAGAAAAACAAAAATAACATGAAAAAATTGCAAAATCTTTACCAAAATAAATGCTAACAAGATGAAACCATTGTGCCCGTGAGATTATTCACAGAACTAGGTTAAAATTAAACAAAATCATCAAAAATAATTGAAACTAGAATCAGGGTTTATACCTGATGGTAAAGTAGGTCAGAATCAACCAATTTTGGGTTAATAGAAGCATAATCGACTATCAGATTGTTAGGTTTTCTTTTTTAGATTTCAAGAAGAACGTCGTTTTTCTAGGGTTTCTGAAAATTTTCAATTTTTAGATCTAGATTTATGATATATATAGGTTTTGATTAGGATGTTAGGGTTTGAAAGAAAATGTTTTGATTTTGATTTCCGGTTGAAATCATAGAAGATTTCACAGTTCTTCTTGGAGATGAAAGGACAGGTTTCGAAAGAGGGACATAGAGAGACGAGTTATGTTCCTTGGAGAGAGAAGAAAAAAAAGAATTATCCGAATAAATGAAATAAAAGTTGATGTATATCATATCAGAAATAAAAAATAAAAGGAACTACTAAAAGCCCATAAAGGCTTTGATGCACAACGGATATATAGGTTTCGTGAACGTTGTACCACCAAATTTCATTTAATAAATAAAAATTACTTCTTTTGGGAAACGGATTTTCTAGTGTGCAACGGATATAGACGTTAGAAAGTATGCAACGTTTATATCCGTTGCACACTTCCGAAATTAAAGTGTTGCTAAAACCAGGATATGGTGTAGTGATATAAAGTATCATCATGAATAAAAAGTGCTTGTTTCGTCTTATTGGATTGATATTTGTTTTCTACTGTGTTTTACAAGCCATTAGTGCATCTAGGTTTGAACCAAAGATATGCGTCATTTTAGGCGAGTTTGGTACTGTTGTAGCTTTTGTAAAAGCGCTTTTTCTGTTGTGTTATGATGTGCGTTGTTGTGCTGTGCTGCGGAAAAAAACAGTTACACGTTTGGTAAACTCTAATCTTAAAAGTGTTGTGAGTTTAAAAACCAATGAAATTCTGTTTGGTAAATTATCATTTGAAGGGATGTTGATATAACTATTGACGAAAATAGAAATGTTTAAAAATATGTTATTATTATTATTACTATCATATCATAGTATTTTTAGTATTAATATTATTATAATGGCCACTATGAACTTCTTGTACAAAAATCATCGATAAACATTTTGTATAACATTAATCCAAGTAATATTTCTTTAAAAAAAAATAAAAAAAATTCACGTAATATTTGCTAGTTTCGTTGTTAGCAAAAAAAAAAATTATGTTCGTGTTGCGTACTATGTTTTCTATTTACGCAGGTTTGTGGGTCAAAAAAAAAATTATGTATCACTTGTATTTCCTCGCGCGTACCATATAATAGAAATCCAGGGACAAATCTTGTCATATTAACAAAATAATAAGGTTAAAAAAAAAATTTGTTATTTCAGTTTTTTTGTGATTCCACAGCTTCTGCTTTTCATCTTTTAAAAGCTACTCACTAGTAGCTTTTAAAAGCAGACCTAAAATGGAAATGTTTTTGGTAAAAGTTTGTTGAAAGTTTATTACAAAGTGTTTTTGATGAAAAACATCAATCCCAAACGGGGCTTTTATTGGACCTGGTAACATGTATGCTGCTGATTCATAAGGGTTGAAAATAACATGACTCTTGTGTTATTGCTTAACGTGATAACATAAATCATGTACTAAACTACTAAGTGATCCGTTTTCTGCGATTCCTTACTGTTTTCATGCGTTTTGGGCCTGGCTATATCAAGCCCAGTACATACATTCTCTAAAGAAAACAGGAGGCAAGCCATAATGACGTTTAACTTTTCTTCGTTTGCCATGATGAAAACAATTGACCATATGACCGACCTTGGCTGTTTGACTTTGACTTTTTTGGCTCTTGACTTTTGTATGTTGACTTTTCTGCTTTGACTATTTTATTTGACCGATTTACTGCTGGCTTAAAACATTAATGTCCAATTTTTAAAATTAAATAAAAATAACATTCTATTTTAAAATAGATAATGATTATTACATGAAACTAGTTGGAAGCCTAACAAGCTAAGCTCCAACGACGTACTACTACGTTAATTTAACAGGTTGCAGTGCTAGCCTACCAGCGAGCCTCATGAGGAACTTAGCCAAGGGAGCCGAAGCGGATAGGAGGCTGAGATTATATTGTGAGGTGGGAAAGCTAACTCTACTTTCCATATCAAATTCTGTAATATTGCGCCATCGGGGACTTGGGACCTCCTGAAGTGCATAAACTTTTGGGGAATAGGGATGACCAGCTGAGCTAGCTACCCGTTTTAAAATAATATTAATGTACAATTTAAAACGATATTTTATGGAATTATTATCGAACATTATTTGGCACTACTAAGATTTTATGTGACCTGCAATATGTTTTATTTGTATGTGCATTATGATACAATTTTTCTCCTAATGTTGATTTTTATTTGTATGAGATTATTGTGTTTAAGATTACTATGTCAAGACTCTTTAGCTATCGCCATAGTGATACTAGAATGTTATTTTGTCTTAGCAATAATCATAATGTTAGTGTAAGCACGAATTCGTCAAACCGTAAAGATAAAGTTTAGCGATTGTCGAATTATTATAATAATGGCATTATTTTTAAGTTGTTTGGCAATCCACACAGTGATTACAAATAATTTTATCCATAAGAATTATATTGTTAAAGTGCTTATCATATTGTTTTGCTTAAATATATTTTAAGAATTTTTTTTGAAGGATATGATTGTTATTTGATCATACATTATGGATTTGTAGTTACCTAAAATCAAAGAGAGGCTAAAGTGAGATCTTAGGGTTTTTGAAAGTGAGTTACGGGAGGTTGAGTACGAACAGTCTTCGCCTAAACAACGCACAATGGCTGCTCAAAGGCTGCTTCAGTCACATGGAAGAGGTTTATCTAGGGCTGGTCTTAGGGACAGAAGCAGATGAAGAGAGAGATCAAATATTTTAGGGTTTGAAGAAGAATTGCTCCGAGAGGTTATGAGAAAGATATCACATCTTGGAGAAATAAAGGACCTATTTATAGTTGAATTCTCTAATCTCAGGTCGGTGAAGATAAGGATTACTTTCTATGCCGTGCAGATTAATTCTCCCGTCTCTTCAGGATTAGAGATAAACTAGGTTGAGTTTATCTCATTATTCCACCGCCTTTACTCTCTTCTGCGGTAAGAAATAGGACGGGTATTTCTCACACATGTCATAGACCGCCAAACCAAAGCCCTAACAGATATCCCCCCATTTGTATGAAGCTGAGTCATCCTTTGTGATGATGTGTTGAGACAGAGAAATATTCTCTTTAGCCGAGTTGGCCAAGATAGAGAGATATTCTCTGATCTGTAAGAATGACTAGGATGAGTCACTCAAAAAGGCATGAGATGCCGCAGAATCGTGTGGAGAGTATGAAAAGGAGACTCGATTCATACATGAGGCTCGTACCTATCATGGGGAATATCCATCCTTTTCTAAAATTTTCCCAGAGATTTGAATCTCTCTGAGAATTTGTGGAGAGGAGTGAATCTCTCTGTGAATTTGAGGAAAGATGTGAATCTCTCTTAGATTTTAAAGAGAGATTTGATTCTCTTTGAGATTTTGTAGAGAGATGTGATACTCTCCGATATTTTGCGGAGATATGTGAATCTCTCGGAGATTTTGCGGAGATATGTGAATCTCTCGGAGATTTTGAGGAGAGATGTGAATCTCTCCGAGATTTTGAGGACGAATCAGAATCTCTGCGAAGATTTTCTTAACGGATCTGAATCTCTATGTGGTCAGCTGGGACTCATCCTGAAAAGAAAGAAACGTCTTTGTACGCCCTATCAATGTCACTGCGAGACTTTGGATGACTTGTCTTTGACCAGCATATCTTGCAGATATGTGCTAGGAATAAATCATGTACATATTTATGGGGCCGACATGACAAGTGTATCTCAAAAGGATGTTCTAGGAATCTATCGAAAGGTCCCCAAGGTAGCATAACTAGTGTATCTCGCGGGGATGTCCTAAGAATTATGTGGAAACCTCAGTAAGTCGAGTCAGATCCTAGAGTATACATTACCAGTGTATCTCGCGATGATGTACTAGGAATCAGTCCTTCATATCAAATAAGATGGGTCGTGATTACAGGAGACACACATATCTCCGCTCTAGGTCATAAGTCTGCCAGGGACGTTTTTACGCATCTACGGAGCCTACGTGACCAGCAATATCTCGTCGAGGATGTATACTATGAATCATGGCATCACAATCAGCTGTGTCTCGCGAATACATGCTGGAATTGTGGTTTTTCTGGTTCATAAGTTTGCCGGGGACATTTTACGCTCTACAAAACCTACGTAACCGGCAGTATCTCGCGGGGATGTGTGCTCGGAGTCATGGCATCACGACCACCAGTGTCTCGCGGGGAAGTATACTAGAAATTGTGGCTATGAGTACCTTGAGGACCAACGGCTTAATCTCTCCCGTGAGAGTTGACTTTTGTTTATGGTCTTGGAATGACACTTTTTCCCCTTATGCAAATTTCACCATCTACATTAAGTCCCCTACTCAGAGTAGAACCTTGATTTTTTATGATAAAATTACGATCCGCCCGTTTTTTTAGACATGTAGAGTCCCAGAATTGATGATTAGTGTAGGATCAAAATATCGCCACAACAATACTCCTGCGAGATTTACAGCGACAGTTTTGTGAGCTCTTTAATAACACACTGCGAGTGTCACAAAATGATTGAAAGAATGACGTAACATATGACGATAGCTGAAACATGAGAAGAGTGTGACCATTCTGCGAGGGATACATCATCTGCGATAGTTAGCATTATCACTGCTGCGATAAGATCGCGAGTCATATCCGAAATTAAAGGACAGCTTAGATGTCATCCATTATGTCATTATCCTATATAAAGAGATCCAGTAGGTTCAGAAGATGATGATGAATTTCTGAGCGCTAATAAAGCTTTGAGGAGAGAGAGAATCCAAGTGAGAAATTGTATTCTTAATTTCTTTCATTTCTTGTAAACATTTCTGAGAATCAAATAATAAAATGTTGTTTTTAATCTTCAAATATGTGTTGATTATTGTGAATTCTTGTGAAGGGTGTAGTGTAGGTTTTCCTGCAACTACAGTTTGGCGCCCGAAACAAGGATGAATTGATGATTATTTGAAGAAAAAGATAAAAATTGACATTGTGATTGGAAGAAATTTGGAACAATTAGTCAAAGATCTTACACAATATCCAACAGTTTACTAAGATTAATGGCTAGAAGAAGAAGAAATACATCAGAACCACCAACAACCGTAAGGAGGATCAAAAGACTTGCAGGTGGAGAAACAGGTGAAATAGGAGAATCTTCAAGAGTAAGAACAAGAAGAAATAGAACAAGGAATGATGGAGAAAATCAGGTTCGACAGCCAAATCAGCAAACATCAATGCAAGATAGAGCTGTGGATTATGATAGCGTAAGCGTGCATACTTGGCGTTCAGATTCAATGGAAGAACCAGAAAATCGACAATTAAGAGATGAAAGACGAGAGGGAAGAAACCAAGAAGTAAATGGAGGATTAATACGTGGAGATGATGAAAATGAAACAGTAGAGGTTTTAAGACAAAGAATACAAGGGGAAAGGAGATTATAGGCGGAAGAACGTGCAAATTTGGCAAGACAAAACCATGGATTGAGAATGGAAAATATAAGATTACAAAATAGAAGATCAAGAAGCACAACATGATCAAGTTCGAGAAAAATCAGAAGTGAGATAAGAAGAAGATCACCTATAACAAATATTGAAGAAGAAAATCATGATCCAAATGGAGGACGTCGCGAAAGGAGGGAAATGAGGGAAGATCGTTACATACCACAAGGTGAAATTCAAAAAAATGAAGAAAACAACAGAAGGAAGGAGAATGAACCGCGTCAGGCACGAAATAACCAAGATGGAGAAGAAAATCAAGAGGAATGAAGGAGGATATTGCATGGAAGAGAAACTTTAAAAAATCAGCAGATAATTGAAAGAGAAATCGAGAGACATTATGTTGAACAAGCACGCTTAGCTTGCGAGAGGGAAAGATTGAGAGAAGAGGTAGAAGAGAAAGAATTCCAAGAGGAAATTCACCATAATAATCACGACAATCGAGAAACAAGACGTGAACTGAACCACAATAATGGTAATATTAACGAAGAATATGATAGGGTACAAAGAAGAGCAGAAGAAAATCGCAGAAGAGAAAATGAGAATGGTGTGCGTATTCGCGAAACAAATATATGAGAAGATATTGGATAAAGACAAGAAGAAAATAATGGAGACAAAAATAAAAATCTCGCAACACATGATAGGCAAGAACGCAAGAGAAGGGAATCTGCACTGAAAAGAACAATGGAGCAAAATTCAGTTGGGAATGAACAAGTTTTAAGAGAATTAGCATAAATGGATGCAGAAGACAACTTGAAGAGGCGATTCAAGAAGCTGCAAAAACTCCATTCACTCAAGCAGTACAATTAGGAGGAATACCCCCAAAATGCAACTTTCCATCATTAACTAGTATTTTTGATGGATCTACATGTGTCATTCAACACATCAAAGCTTATGTGAGATGTATGCTACATTGGGGAAATCATGATGCTGTGTTGTGAAAATATTTCGTGTCTAGCATAACTGGCGAAGCGCTAAAATGGTTTGAGGGTTTACCCAAGAATACTATAACTTCTTTCACTCATCTACAGACCATATTTTTAGAGGCATACATAGGTAACAATTCTGCGCGTCTAGGAATTGAAGATGTGTTTGGGTTAAACCAAAGGGTTGGCGAGAGTCTGAAGCACTTAACATTAAGGTGGAAAGAAATGTGCAGTGAAATGGCTGGTAGAGTGGATGAGAGATGCCTCATTTTATCTTTCATTAATGATATGTTCGCAACCAATCTACTATATGTTCAAATTTTCAGAGTCAAAAATACTATCACAATGACTGGGATGCGAGAACTACAATAAGAATACATTGCTTTGGAGGAGAAACAAATGAGATGGAATCATATCCAGTCTCAAACAATAGCTCAATAGCGGCAAACGGAAGTTTACTTCCTAAAATGATTAATAATGTGGCGAGCACCTCGCAGCCTCAACAAGAGAAAGTGGTGATTGATAACAAGCAGAAGTTAGTAGACATGGGAAGTCGAGATAAAGAGGAGTATCAAAGGGAAAGGAATTATTACAATCATGGTGGAAATAATAAAATTCAAAGACTTGATCATCCGCAAGAGACTTATGGCGGTCAGAGGCAAAGTAATTTTAGAGGAAAGGGAGTCAGAGGATAATATGGGAAGAAATTAAGATGCCACCTCTAAATACTAGCATATAAAAAATTTGGGAGGCTATCATTTTGATGGAAAATATACCATCACCCTGGAATATAAGAAAAGAGCCACATCCAAATAATCGAAATCAAGAATTTTGTCCTTACCATCATTTTCATGGTCACTCAATAAATGATTGCAGGAATGTAAAAAGAATAATTTTGAGGATGATTGATCAGGGAAAGTTAAATCATTTTCTAATAGGACATCCGCAATCTCAACAGTTACCACCCGCACCAGATATTCGCATAGTGAATACTGTAAACCGAGCAGAAACATTTGTGATAGTAGTTGGAGCCAAGGCGAGAATTTGTTCTGTAATTCCATCATACATTCATATAAGACTATTGAGGATTTCCACGACAACGTTCTAAGTAGAGTCTTCGCGAGAGACATGGATGGGAGAGAAATAATGAATATTGCGAGAGTCTCGCCATTAGAAGAATGGCAAAAGAAAATTATCTCTTTCACAGCACAAGATGTACCAGATCCTGGCGAGATGCATGACAACCCACTAGTGGTAAGATTAGAAATAAATCCAAAACAAATAGAAGAAGAAGATGAAGAAAATGATGATGGTGAAACTGAAGATTCTTGGGCCATTAACAGAGCTATAATAGATACTGGAAGTTCAGTTGATATCTTATTTTACCATACTTACAAAACCATGGGTGGAAGAGACGAGGAGCTGATACCATCAACCTATAAGATCAATGGTTTCAACGGTACTGCCAACAAACCCAAAGGGGAAATTACTATTACGTTAAAGGGACTATCTTCCAAGTCCAATTTTGTATGGTTGACATAGAATCACCATATAACGCCTTAATTGGCAGGCCATGGTTACATGGAATTTTAGGTGTAGCGTCAACTTATCACCAGTGCATTAAGTTTCCACATCCCAGTGGTGTTGGAGTTATAAAGGGAGATTGGATTGAGGGAAGGAAATGTTATGAAATTGACATGGAATCTTGTGAAGAAAGAGTTGCGAGGAATAGAAATTGGAAGCATAACATCAAGCAGAGGCAAAGAAGTGATAAATTGATGGTTGATACAATAGAACGGCGAGAAGATGGGATATTGCAAAGTCAACACACACTAAAGGAAATTGATGGTGAGCGCCTCGCAAATGGAGAGAAAATAACAAAACGCAACAAAAGGGCAGAATCAGAAAGTAGTAAGTAGTAAGTAGAAAGGTAAAATTATGAAATTTAAGAAATTTATGAATGATTTGTTGAAGAAAATGTTTCAAAAGAATATTTCGTTTGAATGAAAAAGATGAAATTAAAAAATCATACAAGAGTTGAAATGCAAATAAAGATAAGATCAAAGAAAAGAAATTTCATCAAAGTTGCAATACTCGCAAGAGAAATATAAGAACGGGATGAACCTTTATGGTGTACACCCTAGTTCACGAATAAAATTTCGTAAGAGGAAAATGTAAGACCTAAAGTGCGTCATATAAGGGGGTATCTCTTTGCATGGCTCAGGGATAAGGTTATACCACTACTGGAACCTGAGTCATGGAGATTGGGGTTATTGAAAACCCATCCATGAGAGGTACCTTGGATTTCCAACTATATAAGGTTATACCCTGGTTTGATGACCGAGGGTCTCTCCTAAGGAGTGCAAAGTATGATTAAGGCGCCGAGGTACACGGTTGAGCCAAGAGTGCCCGGGGCGTACGAAAATACCCTGGCCATTCTTGGAAAGTCTTGGTTATGATGCACTCGGCCTTAAGAAAACCCCACTTAGGGTGCAGTCTTGTAACTATAAGCCATATAGGCATAAAGGACAAGAGGCTGCGAAAATAGATGGTTGTTGTTAAGACCGGATGGGAGGAGCTAGTCTTGTATGGCCGATGTTCCCTCCTTGAAGAGGCAATCAGGGGGAATATAAGGGTGGCACCCTCCATTAGGGAGCTGATAAGTGTCTAAAGACGGCAATGTCATGGGGCTTTATGATCACAAGAACATTTAGGCATGTCATATTGTCGCATGAAAAATATTATACAGAGGAAACAAGCTATGAGAAAAATTTAAGATGAGATCAATGGGTTATTACATGAAAGTTTAAAGACGTCCTGCAATTTCATCGCAAGATGGCAATGTCATAAGTCTTTTTTCTCGCAAGGGAGCTTAGACTTGTCATATTGTCGCAGAGAAATTGACAAAATGTGGATAAGGCAAGATCAATGGGTCAATACATGCAAGTGTAAAGACGTCCTGCGATTTTGTCGCAAAAACAAAAAAGTGGCTAAATAAGACCTTTAATTAGGAAGGCAAAATAAGACCACCAGAGATCATAAGATCATACAGACGTGACCTGCGATATTTACGCAGAAGTTGAGGCAAAGTTTACAAATAGATTTTATTCAACATTAATCTTCTCAATCTTTCATATTGCAGATGAATAACAGAGGCAAGTATGGGAATGAACATAATGATAAGATTATTATTCATCTTTATATGGAAGATTTACGCAGATGGATAAAAATTAATAATTATGTTGATTAACCATATTGCAAAAAATAATTTTTTTATAATACAGGTAGAAGCAAAAGAAATTTATACATCAAGGAACCTTGCAGTAATATCACAAGAAGAAGGAGATAAATGAACAAATATTACAAGGAGATTAAAAAGAGGAAACAAAACTAGTTAGATCCATCATCATCCTCGCAAGATTTTTCTTCTTCTTTGTCTTCACTATCATCTTCGTTGTATCCTTCATCTCCGCTAGATTCTTCATCTTCACTGTCAGAGATAATAAGATTTGGAGTATTCTTTGGAACTTCTTCCGCGAGGAAAGGATACAAATAGTGAGGAATGTTATGATCATCGCAGACCTTCTTTGCATAATCATTACGAACACCAACAAGGAAATTACTAAAGTTGGTAGCAGAAATCTTTAATTGGGTCTTCAATTTTGAATATTTCTCATTACGAGCAACAAGAGTCTTTGCGAGTTGATTCTTATCAGCTTCAAGTTCTCCAATTCTTTCAGTGTATTCTTCTCAGCTCCCGCGAGTATATAACAACAAATTGGAAATTTTGCGAAGATAAGAAAATTAATGACAAGAAATTAATGAGAAAAAACAATTAGCAACCTTATCTTTCAGAAATCATGTCTTTAATTAAGGCTGCTTGTTCAACATGAAGACTAACATCTACACCTAAGTTGGTTCTGGCGTTGTCAAGAATCTTCGCAGCCCAGGCGAATTCATCATCATTATTAATAAGAAGATGGGAACAAATTTGGTTTTCCCTTTCAACAAGAACCTTTTTATCGCAGATAAGTCTATCTCTTTCAATTTGGACTTCAAGAAGGGTTTTATGAAAATCCGTTAAAGTTTGAGCTCCTTGTCTATATATACGATCTTTGTCATCTGAGAGATCATTGTTCTTGGCCCTTAAAGTTCTAATCTCTTCCTTAGAATTGTGGTAAAAGCATTTAAATTTGTTAGCCATGTCTAAACAAGATTTATGGTCAAATTCTAAGAGGCGAAGCTTAGACTTGAGTTCATCTATGGAAAGAGAATTAATTCTATCATTGGAGGGATTATTCAAAGAGTTATCGAGAAGCTCTAGAAGAGCATCATCATCTATTGGTTCAGGAAAAGAATGAAGAGTTGAAGACTCATCAGAGAGACCATAAATGTCTGCGAGAATGGCAAACCAAATAAGAAGGAGTAATGAAAAGTAGAAATATGGAAGAAAAGAGGAAAATTCTCGTACCTAAGAGTTGATAATTAACACTTTCAAGATTGGATACTTTGAGCAGTTGATGAGAAAGATCATTCTCTAGTTGTTTATTCTTCTTGCCCAGATCAGCAGAGGCAGATTCCAATTTTTTTATTTCTCTCGCGGAGACTAACAAGTTCAGATTCCATCTGTCCGTTCTTCCCGCGAAGACTAGCGGACTCAGATTCTAACTCCTCATTTTTCTTGTGAAGAACAGTATTCTTCTTGTGAAAAGATGTGCACCTCTTCTCCAAGTCTGAGGCAACAGCAAAGAAAGCTCTTCCAGCCTACAAGGGAACAATGTAAATCAAAACTTGGCAAGGAAATGAATACAAAAGTGTGGTGAAGAAATGAAAACATACCAAAATACCAAGAGAATTTAAGAGACTGAGAGTTATTGATCTTGAGATTCCTTGGAGAGAATCATTATCAACCAATATGGGAGCATTGCAGATCTTAGCAAGACCATAGGATACCTCGTTAAGAGCTTCATTTCCATAATCATTTGTGATACCATGTGTAATATCGCCAAAAATGTTAGATAATTGAGTCATAAAAGACTCAGGAGGAGAGGAATCCTTCATGAAAGAGATGTCATCATTATCTTCATCATCATCATCATCGTTATCATTATCAGAATCATCCCTCAAATTTTCTTCATTAGATTGAGGAGCTAAAGAAGAAGGGAATTGGGTTTTTCTTTTCTTAGAGAGAGGGGAACCAGATTTCTCTCTGCAAGGGGCAGTAGGCTTCTCTTTGAGAGGAGCATCTTTGACTTTCCCCTTAGTTTTCACAATCTTCACAAGTTATCTTTCTTCAATAACCTGCGAACAAAGATAAAGATAAGAAATAGAGGCAACAATATTTTGTTAAGAATCATAAAGAAATATTTCTTACTTCATCTGTGAGAGATTTAAGAGCTAAAAATATGCTGGGCTTCCCAAATCTCTGGTAGTTAGTTTTCAGTTTGTTAATCTGGAAAATTTGGAGTAGTCGGCGAGAGTATAAAAACATGAGAAAGATAATAATGATAATTATGCAAAAATTTGAGGGAACATACCTCTTTATTCCTTTCAGGCCAGTTGAAAATCCACGGATGATATTCTACAAGATTCGCTGGCAATTCATGAGGACCAGAGATGTAGGGACCCTCTAGACATAATGGAAAAATGAACCATTTGTCATCATTAGAATAACGAGGGCCTTGATTATTACCCGTATGCCAATCGATATCTAACATAAGGACTATATCTTCAGCGATGTCATCCTTCTTTTGTAAGCGGACACCCTAACAAGTACTGTCCTTCTTCATAGGGATTATATCGTAATTTGCGAAGAAGTTCTCCACAGTATACTTCGTGGGAACAATTGGAACATCTTTGAATTTAGGATTCTTCGCAGCATCAAGGTAGCGAGATTCTTTACCAGCACCGTGAGTAGCATACTCAAGCATTAAGCTAATGCAATCCCCACTCAACTGATATACCGCCCGTGAGAACCTCGCGTGAGAAAGTATCTCATAGAATAAAGGAAGTTCAGGGTCATAGAGAGGAATGGGAAAACCAGCTTCAAGCTGGCCTAGCGAGACTATGATGTTCTCATGGTTACATGGAAGATCAGAAAATAATGGAACAGAAAGTTCAGACTTAGGGTTTTGATTGGGAATGGTGGATAAAGTAAAACCTTTGTCTTTAAGTTCTTTTTTGAATCTTCTCGAAAGAAATCACATATTTGCGACCGGCTGCAACCATTTTTAGTATGGGAATGATGATTGAAAGAGTAAAAGATATAAAGAAAAATTATAACAGTAGCAGATCCGGAATTTACGGAAGAACAGTGAATTTGCAGAGAAATTACGGAGAGAAGGAAGAAAGAAGTAAAAAGAAGAAAAGATAAGAGTGAAGAAGATATATATAAGAGGTAAAAAATCTCGAGAAGATAAGTGCAATTAATACAAGGAAGAGACGTGAACGGTTGGAATGAAGCGGTTGAAAGGGACGTGTCATAAGTTGAATGGATAAAAAGATACGTGTAACAAACTTGGCGAGAGATGTAGATACGTGTCAGAGTGAAAGAACGTGAAGAAATAGATAGCTGCGGTATTCCAAAAGATTTTAGTTTCTCATGACCTTTTCTATTCGCAGAAAAGACATGAGAAGAGGCAAGATGTAGGATCAAAATATCGCCACAACAATACTCCTGCGAGATTTACAGCGATAGTTCTGTGAGCTCTTCAATAACACACTGCTAGTGTCACAAAATGATTGAAAGAATGATGTAACCGATGACGATAGCTGAAACATGAGAAGAGTGTGACCATTCTGAGAGGGTTACATCATCTGCGATAGTTAGCATTATCACTGCTTCGATAAGATCGCGAGTCATATCCGAAATTAAAGGACAGCTTAGCTGTCATCCATTATGTAATTATCCTATATAAAGAGATCCAGTAGGTTCAGAATATGATGATGAATTTATGAGCGCTAAGAAAGCTTTGAGGAGAGAGAAAATCCAAGAGAGCAATTGTATTCTTAATTTCTTCAATTTCTTTTAAACATTTCTGAGAATCAAATAATAAAGTGTTGTTTTTAATCTTCAAATATGTGTTGATTATTGTGAATTCTTGTGAAGGGTGTAGTATAGGTTTTCCTGCAACTACAATTAGTCTTCGCTTTGAACATGAAATCAACTTTGGGCTTGGAATTTCTTGTGAATATTTATTTTGGGAAACGTTTATCCGAGTGTTGTAATCTTGTAATCTTGAAATCCATGCCTTGGGAATGTAAATTTACAATTAGAGATTATCTGATTAAAACCCTAATCTTCAGCTTTGCAATTGATCATGTAGACAAATATTGTGATGATATGAGCCGCGAAGCTTATTGTGGCTATTATAACCATTAATGAGAATATTAAATAGTTCTGATCATCTGGTCATGTTAGGTTTTATGTGAAAGAAACCTGGTCTAGGATTGCAGAACGGAGACAGTATCTCGAGCCGATGAAAACTGAAAATCATGGCATATCTTGTTGTCTAATTGGAAGATCCCCCTTGCATCAAAATGTTGGGTGTGCAAGATTTTTTTTTTACGTGAATCTCGTGTATGAAATTGTTTCTTGATAGATTTGAAACTTGGTCAAATAGGGTTTACTTGGTCAAAACCCTAATTTCCTCTCTTTGTGCATCCTTGAGCTTCCGAATTTGTATAGGCGAATATGCGAGGAAGAGAGGGTTTTTGAAAGTCTTTCTGGATGGCCTTGATGTAAGTGAATGGTCGTGAGAAACGATAGGCACTTACTTTTGAAGTTACGGAGTCCCTATCCTATGTAAATTCTGAGTTCAGGCTTGTGTTGTACCTAAACCCTAATTTCTCTTTTGTTTGCGTCTGACTCCTTCAGACACTCTGGAGAGACTTGATAATTCTTGGAAGGTGTGCATATATCTTGTGGGGTTGGCACCTTGTGAGATAAGAGCTTGTTAAATTCTTTGTACTAATTTGACACCTCTTTATTAGAGAAAATACATACTTTTGAAACTAAGGGTATTTCCATCAAAAACCACCATGAGATTGATTTTCCTTTGGAATGAGAGAGGCATGGATATTCCCTATGCATAGTCACATCTTGAAAGATAGATTGGCACGTTTCTGGTTCTGCTTTTGGTAATCATGAAGTGGAGTTTCCCATTTTGAGCCAGATTTCCTTTATTTTCTATGAAATTCTGCCTCTCCAGATTCTGTTTCAATCCCGTTCCTCTTTGAATACTTAGATAACTTAATAATCACATTTATTAGGAATTTGGAATGAGCATATGAGCGCTTGGTCAGTTTTGAATTTATTAGGGCCTTCTTCTTTGAAAATACTCAAAATTGTGAAATAGGAGTATTTCGGTCAAAATCCCTTATAAGCTCGTGTTTTTTTTAAATAGTGATGAGACAAAGAAAAAGGTTGAAAGAGGTGTAGATAACCATTCAAGAAAATGGGGAGAGGCTTGGCACCCTTTCTTTTAGAAACCCCTTTTCCATCAAATTCTTGAAATTATGGTTATTTTCGTCAAAACCCTAATTCTCTTCAACTTTGGTCCCTCTGAAAAAAGTCCGAGACAATATGTGTCATCCCACTGGCCTAAGAAACCATTGTCATGCATATGAATGGCTTTTCCATGTCTTGGAGAAATTTTGGAGGAAATAAAACCCTATGTTTCCTTATTTGAGCCAAATTCTTTTAATTTCCTCTTTAACTCTAATTCTTTTTCCCTTTGGATGATGTCTTTCCTTTTGATCTAGGCTTGAAAATAGAACTATTTTCCAACTCTTTTGAGCATGCACTAGGCGTGGAGGTCAGTCTATCCTTTTTTCACATGTTCTGTTTGTATCAGGATTCTTCGTTTGGGTGTTCGTCAGAAAACTTCAGTTTTGAGAGACTTGCGTATAATAGCCCTAAAATCTTCATACGATGTCGGATTTGAGATCCCGATATCAATTTGAAAACATCAAAGAATTATTTATTCAACGCAAAAAGAATTACCTAATTCTGAGTTAGATAGGTAAGTCAACCAGTCGTATACTTTTGTCATCAGAAATCCCGTATAGAATTTCAGGAGTCTTTCAGATTGCACTTACTTCGGTGTTGGGACCACATATCCTAGATATTTTGTCCATTTGAGGTGCCCTTTTGGTATGTTGTTGAGAAGACATAGGGGAACATATTTTCCTTAGGAAGAACCCTGAATTTCCTTATGGTTTGTTATCAGTTTTCAAGTCTTCTCGGTGGAATGTACAGATGTTTGTTTTCGAAAGGAGTCCTTGTTGCGTTTGAACTCTTGATGTATTAAGACTCTTAGGAAACAATTCCGTGGAGTTTTATGACCTAATTAGCCTTCCCTAGCTTGTCATAGGTCATGAATTTGATCTCTTTGAGAAAAAAAACGTATGTGGCGTGCTTATTCATTTTTACTATTAGTTACAAAAGAAAGCATGTCTTTTCCTAATTCTTCATGGAAATATAAAACCATGTAATCTCGCTAATATCCTTGATGACGTGGATTAGGTTTATTGTAATAAAGATATGGATCTAGTCGTGAGGACGCGCTTAGCTTTTGTGAGACTTAACGCATTCTTATTGGGAAAAACCCTAGCCATGTTTTATATACATCTTTAACTCTTGTATTTTTGGCATACTTTGTCTAGCTTATTCCTTGTTTGCAGGCTCACGTTATGAATACGATATAAGAAAAACATGTTGATAATAGAGTGGATGACCTTATCTTTTTTGGCGGAACAAGTGTGCAACAGTTCCCAATTATCAGTAGCTTTGGTGTTGGATAATCTGAAATAGGTGAGGTAGAGCGCGTTGTCGGTTATCCTACTGTTGGTGTTAACTTTTTTAGCCATATTACACTTTTGACTTCGGATGAGATACTTGTGGCAGATTTGGTGACATGAGGAGAATAACTCTGAGTGATCTTGCTTCTGATAATCTTGTACATATGGGAAATTTGATGACCACCTGTGATGATCTTTTTCTTTCAATATAATCGAGAGAGTTGCTGGATTCTGTTGGAGCCGAATGGAACAAGCCAAACTCCGGTCTTCATTTCTCATAGGAGGCCCTTATAGAGAGAGACTTGTAGCTGAGGAGATGTAGAGGAAAGGATATTGAGGCCTTAGGGAAGAAGAGAGAGAGTTTCATTTCCGATAGGTAGGGGTTGTTTCTTTGCTTTCTTCGTTGCGTATGCGATAAGGTGAAAACTCCAAGTTAAATTCGTAATGGAAAGTCCTTTATTGCTCGACATTCATTCCATAGGTTGTAGAAACTTCATTTGATGCCCAATTTTAGTGGCTGACCCCAACTATCAAAAAGAAAAGAACTGGCTTTCATCTACTAGAGAAAAATTAGGATTTCGGGATTGTTTTCCCAGTGATAAGTCTACGTGAAGTTGAACTTGGAAATATTAGGTTTTTCAGCAGCAATACATTCTAATGTCTTGATCATATCTCTTGGATTGTATTCCAGAATGTCAGGCCCTTTTAGCATACGCTAGCAGGGACATAGACATACATTTTGCATTGGGTGCATCATCAAATTCTCTACCATTTGTCCCAGTTGTTTAGCTATTTGAATTATGAGGCAGTTTTAGTATAGGAGATACTGCAGGCTCGTTTTCACCAATAAAAACCCTAGTTTATCTCGTGCGTGAATATAGAGTGGAGGAAGGATTTGAACGCGTATTTTATTTTGGTATAATCCCAATACATGTTTTCATATGTGAAAATCCTGAACATGTTTGGTAAAATTCTAGCTTGCTTGATCATGATAGAAACCCTAAATTAGTCTTGATGGGTTTCTTTGGATGCGATGAAGCGCGATTTTGAATCTTCAACTTGTGGAAGTGTTCTCGTTCATACAACTCTAGTGAAAAGTCTCTAACTTGAAGCATTCCGAATTATACCAATTTGTTGCGCACCCGGAATCTCTATGTCAATGGTGTAAGAGTCTGTCATCTAGGAGTTAGATGTTTGAGGCCACCTCATATTAATCACGCAAATGTATGATGCATGGTTCTTTGTCAGTCCCCAGTTTGATAAATGATTGGGGATTCTTATTAACTCGAGAGTTTGGAAAATGAAGTAAGACCCCTTTGGCGTACGAGATTGAGTCTTCAAGATAGGCAAACAATAATCTGTGGGTTAAAGATGTCTGTGGAGAGTCACGTCGAGATACTAGCCGCATGTTTCTTTGTAGACAAGATGAAGTTGTTGTTCTGCGTCTATTAGGTGTCTTGACAGGGATTCATGTGAACTTTTGCATCCAAGTCATCTATCGAGATCTATCTTTCTTCTGGGAGATGGTAAACCAAAATGAAGAGAATCATACGCTCTAAGAACTAATAGAACAATGAACGCATTATAGGGATAGTGATGCCAAGGACGTGATTTTTGAATAATATATAACTGGTTTGCATTAAGGTTATTGATGATGATGTTCTCCAAAAGTCCCCACGGTTCATCCCAACTTGAGGAAGTGGTCTTTTTGAAAAAGCAGGGGTCTAACAACCTCACTTAATATTTCTCTTAGCAATATGTATGGACTAACTCCAATATACTTACAAGAGAATGAACTAGACATTTAGACTCAATCGTGTAAAAAGTATATCAAAGAGTTATATCTCAATCTCTCAATTCAATCCGCAATCAAACAAATAATAATTTACGAGCCCAATTGAATATAAAATAGATTACTTGAACGGTACCAAAGATCAATGTTCAAGGATCAATAAATTTCAATTAATAACCAAATGTTGGATTTACCAATCGATCGATTCAACGCACAACCTGTGATATTACAATTATATAACAAAATATAATGTGGAAAAGAAATAACACAAACACCAGAAGTTTTGTTAACGAGGAAACCGAAAATGAAGAAAAACCCCGGGACCTAGTCCAGATTGAACACCAAAGTATATTAAGATGCTACAGACATTAGCCTATTACAAACTAACTTCGATCTGGACTGTAGTTGAACCCTAATTAATTTCACACTGATTCAAGGTACAATTACGCCCCTTACATCTCTGATCCCATCAGGATAGTACGCACTTGATTCCCTTAGTTAATCTCACCCACAACTAAGAGTTGTTACGACCCAAAGTCGAAGACTTTAATAAAAAAATCTGTCTCACACAGAAAAGTCTACAGGAATAGATAAATTTGTCTCCCATAGAAATACCTACGAGTTTTGTTCCGTCTTTTGATAAATCATGGTGAACATGAACCAATCGGTAACCCAGACTTATATTCTCGGAGAACAACCTAGAATAATCGACCACCTCACAATAATCTTAATCGACTAGCGAAATAAGATATTGTGGAATCACAAACGATGAGACGAAGATGTTTGTGAATACTTTTATATATTTCCTATCGAATATATAAAATATCAAGATAATCTTACGATTGCACTCAATCACGATTGAAATATCAAGATCAGATCATGCAACTACGTACACAGAAAATAATTGGGTCTGGCATCACAATCCCAATGAAGTCTTTAATTCGTTCACCTATAGGGTCTCGTGAGAAACCTAAGGTTAAAGGAGAATCGACTCTAGCTTATACAACTAATATCACACAGGAGGTGTGGGTATTAGATTTCCCAGTTTCTAGAGTTTTCCTTTATATAGTCTCCAAATCAAGGTTTGCAATCTAAGTTACCTTGGTAACAAAGCATTTAATATTCACCGTTAGATTAAAACCTGATTACTTTCAAGCTAATATTCAACCATTAGATCAAACTTAGCTTGTTATACAAAAATGAAATGCATGTTCATTTAGGTTTGGGTAACCGTACGTAAACATGTACACTTAGTTGGTTCAACAATAGTTAACCAATGGTTAGGCATATGAGCACTTTCATATTAACCTTATTCATCTTCACCATAACTAGTTAAAGTGACTCAAATGAACTAGTTAGAGAGTTGTTAAATTGCTTAGATATTATAGAATTATACAAGACACAATTTAAGAAAAATCGATTTTGATTCACTTGAATCAATTCATGAACATTATAGCCACGGTTTGCAAAGATTCCATTTCTTATTTTATAAATGTTTTGGTTCATGAACAAAACGATTTTAGAAAGTAACCTACTTAAGTATGAAAACGGGTACGTGTACTTAAGTAACCATACGAGTTTGTTTTTCACTTCCAAACTCCAGCATAAATTCACGGACGTGAACTTTCCGCTAGTATGCGTACGGGTACGCATACTTACCCGGATTCCCAACAACCGCCAGTACGCATACGGGTACGCATACTTTGGGTTCCCCCTTTTGGACTTTTACACAAATGTGAAAACACACTATGTTTATATCCAAAGATGGTTACATGTTATAAACTCTCATTTCAATCATTGAAACTTTCTTAGAGGATGTTATATAGTTGTTATGCACAAACTATTTTTCATCAAAGCGATTTTCAAGTTGTTGAAATATTCAACATGACTTTCGTCACGAGTAAAGATGAACTTGGCCAAAGGAAAGCTTTCCAACACATATTTTGAGAACTAAATAAGCGAGATAAACTCGGATCGAAATAGAAAATGTGTATAATCGAAGTCTATATAAAAATATGACATTTGTCTCAAGATAGGAGATAGAATAGATAGACTTTTGAATGATAGATAAGTTCAAGTCTCCACATATCTTTTTGTCGATGAAGTTCCACAAGTTCCTTGAGTAGTTCTTCGAATTTGCATGATGAATGCCGTGGAGTATAGAACTCAACTACACTTACTATCCTAGTCCGAGACTTGGCTATAAGTAGACTAGAAATCAAGACTTATAGTTTTGGAAACTAAACTTGACAAACAAGCTTGAGATAGCAACGCTTGCGAGTAGGACCGATCAGTGCTCTAACAATTTCCCCCTTTGTCAATTTTAGTGACAAAACTATTAATACATATGGAATAAAAATAAACAAACTTTGTAGCTTCTCATCCAAATGCTTGATCTCCTTGGTTCTTTAACATTAGTCGAAATCTTCGTCACTTCTAAGTACTCCAATGATTCCAAAGGCATTCAATTTAGCATCATCGTTGTTGAAGATCCGCAGCCATAAAAATGAGAAAACAAAAGCTCTTAATCATTGTTATATAGTGTCATAGTATTATTACACAACATCAAAGTTCAATTATATCACAACTTTGACAACAATACGATGGCGATATGTATCACTCCCCTTTAGTCAATATTCCATATCACATGGAAACAACTCCCCCTTACATAATGATCTGAAAACCATATGTATTTGTAGTGTGAACTACATATTAATTATCCCCCTTTTTGTTAATAAAATTGGAAAAGGTACGAAAATTAGTGGGATCCTAATGAAATTTCCATAGAGACACTTCATGACCAAAGAAAAGCACATATTAACTTTTTTAGATGCAATCATATAGACGAAACTAAATGCATTCATCAAGGAGTTTATAAAGATACAAGATAACCCCTATCCACAGACGCACTCCCCATAAATATTTGGAAATTAAGCACAAGTTCAATTAAGTACTCTCCCCATAAAATGTCATTCCCGAAAGAACAAAAAGAGCGACCTTACTTTCACAAGAAAAGAAGGATTTCTTTGGACATTAACAAATCACATGAAACATGAATTTGTATCCAAAAATCTCAATTAAATTAACCACAAGAGAACCCATGATTAATTTAATCGGAAATGCTCACATAAGAGAGCTTACAGAGTCGCACAGTATTTACATAAAAAATATGTATCAAGAAGATCAGTAATGCGGAATAAACAAAGATTCATTCTATTCTTCATCACTATTTACATAATGACATATAATAGACTTTAATCTTTGTAAACAAAAATTCATCCTTTCTTCCATCAATATTTACATAACGACATAAAAGGCTTAACTTTCGTTTGTTAAAAGTTCATTCAATCTTTTATCATTACTTGCATATCAACATATGAAAGACTTAACTTTTGACCACGTATGGGACAATCACAGTTAATAAACGTAAACACACATAACCCATAACAAGTTGCAATATATGAAACCATAAAGATTAATTATAATGCAAAATCACTTTAGAACTTAAACAAATTAATATGAAAACATTGCAAGATGAAAATTGTTGGAAATATCTATGTGTACTCACAATAATGGCTATTCCAAACCATAGTTATCCTTCTTAAAATATAAGAATAAATTCTCATAAGAAGTTTCCTATACAAAATAAGAAAATTCTTAGAGAACATAATTCGAAAAACATCAGATATGGCCAGTAACCAGAGAGCGAACATGGAATAGTTTATCAGTTGCTTTCTTCGGTTTGTTTTTCAGAAATTCAAGATTCTTTGTTGCAATTCCAAGTTGTTCACGTACGACCTCAAAATCTCGAAGAAGATTTCCTACCAGTTGTGATGACATCCGAACTGGTAGTTTGTTTTCATGATCAACATCATGATAGAAGGTTATGAAAACATGGTTCTCGTGAAACTAGATAACCTTGCCCTTCTCAACTTCGTCTTCCTTGTTGCATCTATCCATTATGTACACAGAAAATAAATTCATGAGAACTTTTCTTTTGACATAATGGAACATATATGTATCAAAAGAGAGCTTGGAATATACATATATCAGTGTTTCATAGGAAGTCCTAGGGTTACTCGTATTTGTTCCGTATGGGTCAGGTGTATGTGCACAACTGGTTACAAACTTGGTACAAGACCAAGAGAGTAATGGAACTAAATTTAGAAGTATTCTTAAGAAAACTCAAGGACACATTCAAAATAAATTGACGAGGCCTTAGTTCAACAGAACGTAAATTGTTGATGAATGCCAACTAATTGGTCAATGGGCAGAGGACAAAAATCAAGGAAATCAATAAAGGAAAATGCTCAAGTGTGAGTGATCAAAAAACATTACACCATGTAATGTACTGGAGCAAGGCTCAAAAGTTTAACGATCAACATTATGTAAAGGGAAAAGATAATGAAAATAGTGATATAACAATGACTACTTTCTCAATACAATATGAGCATCCTCCCACAGTTGCATGGAGGATGCTACATTGAGCAGTCAAGATGTATTTTGATGAGCATTTTCCTCATCAAGAATATTGACTTCTTCTCTATTTTCTTCATGAAGATTTTCTGAAAAATCGATAGGGTTGGTCGAAAGAGATTTAAACATAGGAAAACAAAGGATACCTGAAACTGCCACTTTCCTTGCCTTCTTAATGCTCCATTTGAGTCTGTTTATACTTGTCTTGAGCTCCGAGACTCGATTATTGACATGATTGAAGTCTGAAACAAACACCTTGGATTTAAGGCTTTCTTCAGAGAGAGAAAAGGCATTTGAAGTTTGAACCTTATTTCTTCCTCCTATGACTTTTTCTCTTCTCAGAGTAATTTAAAGAGTCAGTTATCCACCTGACATTCTTCCTTCTACAATTGTAGGCATTTTTTTGTCTCAAAATTATAATCAAGAATTAGCTCATCACATCATTTTTCTTGATTGCATACAATGCCTTTTACTCCAGCAAGATGAGAAACATGTTTGATTACTTCTTTATACATCCATACAAGAATGTTATGAAGTTTTTCATTCCTCAATCGGAAACGACATCTCCTTTTAAGGTGTCCTTTTTTTCCGCAATAGTAGCAGTTAACGGAATTGTTCCAGACTGTTCTCATGTGAGTTGATTTTGAAGGAGGACAATCCTTGTTCCTAGGAACATCAGTTGCTGAAAAAGGTTTTTTACATGGAGACTTGTCATTAGCACGGAAAAAATTGATCTTACTAGTACCTGGACCGTCGATTCCTTTGTATCCCAGACCACGTGTATCGCGATTTTCTTTACATGCTCCCAGCATAGAAGATAATTTTGTAGATCTAGAATTGAATCTTTTCAGATTCTCTTACAGTGAATTTACATTATCAACAGCAGAAGCTAGATCAGTCTCCAAAAGTTTTTCTTTGGCAAGAAGACTGGTTTCTCTGTTATTAAAATATTTTTATTTAGAGTCGTATATTGCTTCAGATTCTGCAAGTCTTTCTTTCAACACAAAGATATTTTGAAGAAGATTATCACATTTAGACCTTTTTGAGTGTACATATTCTTCTCGATATTTAACGGTAGATTGTAAGAGTTTGTATCCACAACAAATAACCGTTAAATAGTTTTCTCAGTTTTCTATTTTCTTGACAAAGAGGTGCTAGATATTTACTCAAGCAAGTTATTGACTTTTTTTCATTTTAAGGCACGGTCAAAGAGCTTGATATATTGAGAGACTTCCTCATCAATACTTTGTCCTTCTTCTGAATCACTCTCATATGAAAGATCTTCCAACTGTTCATCAAGATATTTTTCCCAGTTGAACGTAGATTCAGTCAAAGAAGCGGACAAGGAAAAGAACCGAAAAGAACTGCCTTTCCTGCTGGGATCAGATAAGTAAAGAGTGCAACAGTACCATGAATCAGTGTGAGATTGATTGGTGTTTAACTACAGTCCAGACCGAAGTTTTTCACTATGTATTTAATTTTCTTAGCTGATCTCACCCACAACTAAGAGTTACAATGACCCAAAGTCGAAGACTTTAAAAAACAAATCCGTCTCACACAGAAAAGTCTACAGAAATAGATAAATCTATCTCCCACAGAAATACCTACGAGTTTTGTTCCGTCTTTTGATAAATCAAGGTGAACATGAACCAATCGGTAACCCGGACTTATATTCTCGTAGAACAACCTAGAATAATCGACCACCTTACAATAATCTTAATCGACCAGCGAAACAAGATATTTTGAATCACAAACGATGATACGAAGATGTTTGTGACTACTTGTCTATCTTGCCTATCGGAGATATAAATCTTAAGAAAATCTGACAATTGCACTCAATCAAGATAGAAACAGCAAGATTAGATCACGCAAATACATAAAAAATAGTTGGGTCTTGCTTCACAATACCAATGAAGTCTTTAAGTCGTTAACCTATGGGGTGTCGTGAGAAACCTAAGGTTAAAGGAGAATCGACTCTAGCTTATACAACTAGTATCACACAGGAGGTGTGGGATTAGGTTTTCCAGTTGCTAGAGTATCCTTTATATAGTCTCCAAATCAGGGTTTGCAATCTAAGTTACCTTGGTAAAAAAGCATTCAATATTCATCGTTAGATGAAAACCTGATTACATTCAAGTTAATATCTTTCAACCGTTAGATCGAACTTAGCTTGTTAAACACAAATGTAATGCACGTTAATTTAGGCTTAGGTAACCATACCTAAACATGTACACTTAGTTGGTTCAACAATAGTTTACCAATGGTTATCCATATGAGCACTATCATAACAACCTTATTTATCTTCACCATAACTAGTTCAAGTGACTCAAATGAACTAGTTAGAGAGTTGTTCAATTTCTAATATCTCATAGAAGTATACAAGACACAATTGAACCAAAATAGATTTTGATTCACTCGAATCAATTCAAGAACATTATAGCCACGATTTGCAAAGATTGCATTCCTTATTTTATATAAATGTTTTAGTTCATGAACAAACCGATTTTAGAAAGTAACCTACTTAAGTATGCAAACGGGTATGCGTACTTAAGTAACCGGGAGAGTTTTTTTTTCACTTCCAAACTCCAACAGAAATTCACGGACGTGAACTTTCCGCCAGTATGCGCAAGGGTACGCATACGTACCCTGATTTCGAACAACCGTCATTACAAGTACGGGTACGCATACTTTGGGTTCCCGATTTTGGAATTTTACACAAATGTGAAAACGCTTATATCCAAAGATGGTTACATGTTCTAAACTCTCATTTCAATCACTGAAGATTTCTTAGAGGATGCTATATAGTTGTTATTCACAAACTATTTTTCATCAAAGCGATTTTCAAGTTATTAAAATATTCAACATGACTTTCGTCACGAGTAAAGATGAACTTGGCCAAAGTGAAAGCTTCCCAACACATATTCCGAGAAATAGATAAGCGAGATAAACTCGACTCAACATAGCAAATGTGTATAATCGAAGTGTATATATTAATACGATTTTTGTGTCAATATATGAGATGTAATAGATATACTTTTGAGTGATAGATAATTCAAGTCTCCATATAACTTTTTGTCGATGAAGTTCCACAAGTTCCTTGAGTAGTTCTTCGTCTTTGCATGATGAACCCCGTGGAATCTAGAGCTTAACTACACTTACTATCCTAGTCCGAGACTTAGCTATAAGTATATACTAGAAATCAAGACTTATAGTTTTGGCAACTAAACTTGAAAAACAAGCTTGAGATAGCAACGCTTGGAAGTTCTACAGAGCAGTGCTCTAATACTTTTTTATTTGGGGAGCCATAAGTGGTCTTCGGTGGTCACATACGAATCTGACACATGGGATATTTTATCGAGCTGGTCTTCGGAGAGAAGAGGTTTTGACTTCAGGAACTTTCAGTTACCTTGTGGATGAGTAGCCTGAATAGTTGACCTCACGAGTACCACTACAAAAAAAAATTCCCTTGATATATTCAGTTGCAAAGATATTCTCCTTCTCCGTCTTGGTTGAACTGAGGTCCCATCTAAAAATTATACTGGATAATCATTGGTGTGGGGTCATTGAGACATGGTCGTACAATTTCCAGGACTAATTTTTTTTTTGACGGACTGGTGTTGAGATAGCGTATCGACTAGTGAATTTTTATCTTCGGATAAGTATGAGCTTTATCCGAGCATCTTCTTGGAAGATAGTCTCGTCTTATACATTATCACCTTCTGGTCATGATCCTCTGAAACATGAAGAGCGACAAGTCATATATTGGCTGGATATAGTGGTTTATGATCGTAGGTGGTTCTACAACATTTTTGACTAGTTCATGAATTTTTTGGAGCCTTTCTAAGTTTTTATTGAGTTTATCATGTAAACGATGAAAAAAAAAATTCAACGGAAAAAGAACTAGGTCAATCGGATATAAAATCAAATAGTTATAAGTAAAATAGGGTAAACTTCCTGAGTCCCCTGTGACCGGGTTGAGGGCCCTTGACCTAAACGAATTTTGGAGCAAATATTGATCAGAATATCAAAGTTTAGTACGTCATTTGGTCCTTGAGGTCCTTGAGATTAATAAGGTCGACTGGATGGTTGCTCCTTTGCTCTATCGTATTCGTAATGAGCTTCATCTTCTCCGGTGAGGTCGATTGCAGACTGACTGGATCCAGTTCGTGCTTTTCTCATCATTTTTAGTATTTCTTCTTTAGGAAACGTGTACTCGATCTGATTTGTTGGATCTTATGCCTACTAGTAACTCTAAATGTCAATCTGAGATTTTGCCAGATTTTGTTGAGTCCCGGGGAGCTCGCCTTGGTCCTTAACTAATGTTTCCAAGGATTAACGATTGATTTTTATGAAAATAGGTTACTGGGGAATTTTGTTATGCAATAAGATATTCAGGCGATCCGGGATGCATTAACCTATTTACTAAGGTCAAACTCAAAAGAGAGAGAAAGTGATGGTAGGGATAACTCTCTCGGCTAAGTCTCTAATGGATTTACAGAGACTGAATTAATAGAACATTTTTGTGTTTGGATTGGTGGAATAGACTTCCTTCCTAAGAGACCGTGATTGAGATCTGTAACTGACTGAACAACCTTCCACTGTGGTTTCCAAAATATGGTTACCTAAATCGATGAGAGGCTAAAGTGCGATTTTAGGGTTTTTGAAAGTGAGTTTGGGAGGTTGAGTACGAACAATCTTCGCCTAAACCACGTACAATAGTCGTTCTGTAGTTGTAGGAAAACCTACACTACACCCCTTGTAATATCTTGATAATAATTTCTTTATCTAAACTCTTTTGATATGAAAATGACGATTAAAATACTAAAAATATAAACAGACACACAAAATTTTAACATGGTTCGATCAATTTGATCTACATCCATGATTCTTCACTATGATCGTTTAAATTTACATTTGATTTACATTGATAAAATCCATTAATGGAGTTCTAGATCTAGTTTTAGGGAAGAAGATGATAAAGAAAAATACATTCTCTCTCTAAAAAAATATCTCTGCAAAATATCTCTCTTTCTCTTACTAAAATTGTTTTTCCCTTTCTCTGTCATATTCTTCTCTTTATATAGGTGTTTACATAGTGGATGACAGCTCACATACAACTCATATTCCCCCTATTTTAGGATCTCTTGATGCGTTCTCTCAGGACCTCGCTACGTTCTCGCAGGCTCTGCTACATTCTCGCAGGCTCTGCTATGTTCTCGCGAGATTTCTCTACAACCACAAAATCTTCACATATTTCTCGTGTTTTATGCTGTCGTTGTCTATTAAGTCATTAATTTGTGATATTTACAGTATGTTGTTGAAGAGCTCGCATAAATGTCGATATAAATTTCACAAGAGTATTGCTGTTGCGATATTCTGATCCTACATCTTGCCTCTTTTTTCTTGAATATTTCTTGAAAAACAATCTTTAAGAAAAAATCTATTGTCGTAGTAATCTTTGATCTTTGCTGATGAAGGAAGCAAAAGAATATTGGACTTGAAAAGTACCTAATTTCCTCTATTCTTTTGTGAAGTTCCAGATCTTTGCGAAGTAAATAAGAAGTATCAACTCTTGAAGTATATGAATTATGAAGTATCCTTGAAGAAATATAAGAAGTACTCAATCCTCAAAATATAAGAAGTATCCGTCCTTGAATGAAAGTCATAAGTATTGCCTCTATTCATGCAAAATTATTGCTTCATTTTTGGTGAAAATTCTTGTCCATTTTGGAAATGATTCTTGCCAAGAAGATAAAGAACATAAAATGTTTTCTTGGTAATCCATAGTTGCCTCTGTTCTTTATCTATGAAGTTAGAATCCTTGAGAAAATGTTAAATGAGCGAATTTTTTATTTATTCTTAACTTGCCTCTGCCTCATGCGATAATCTCTTTAAGAAAATAATCACATTCTGCAAAATAATCACACCTCCCACGAGATTCTGAATGTGTCTGCGAGATTCTGAATAGTTCTGCAAAATTATGAAACCCTGAGAAATTCTGAATATTCTGTGAATTTATGAATAACTCTGTGAAATTATGAATAGTACCCCTGAAATAGTACCGCGAATAGTACCGCGAAATAACGAATAGTGTTGCGAAATTGTAAATAATCCTTCTGAGAGACTCTGAATAATACTTCTGAGAAATTCTGAATAATACTTCTGAGAGATTCTGAACAGTATATTTCTGAGAGATTCTAAATAGTATTTGCTTCTCATTATCTCTCTTGCGATGAACAAATCTTTCCTGCATTCTTAAAATACAATAGTTAATGTTTGAGATTATTCTATTGGTCTTATTTTGCCTTCCTAGTTAAAGGTCTTATTTTGCCAATTTTTCTTTTTGCGACAAAATCGCAGGACGTTCTTACATTTATATGCAAAAACCCATTGATCTTGCCTTATCCTTGTTTTGTTAATTTCTCTGTAATAATATGACAAGCCTAAGTTTTCTTGCGAAGACAAAGCCCCATGACATTGTCGTCTTACGATGAAATCGCATGACGTCTTTACAATTTCAAGTAAAAACCCATTGATCTCATCTTATCTTTTCTCTTGGCTTTTTGCCTCTTTATATTATTTTTCACGCGACAATATGACATGCCTAAATGTTCTTGCGAACGTAAATCCCCATGACATTTCCATCTTTAGACACTTATCAACTCCCTAATGGAGGATTCCGCCCTTATCTTCCCCCTGGTTTCCCCTTCAAGGAGGGAACATCGGCCATACAAGACTAGCTCCTCCCACCTGATCTTAATAATAACCAGTTGTTTTCGCAGCCTCTTATCCTTTATGCCTATATGGCTTACAGTTACGAGACTGCACCCTAAGTGGGGTTTTCTTCGGGCCGAGTACATCATAGCCAAGACTTGCCAAGAATGGCCAGGGTAGTTTCGTACGCCCTAGGCACCCTTGGCTCAACCGTGTACCTCGGCGCCTTGGTCATACTCTGCACTCCTTAGGAGAGACCCTCGGTCGTCCAACCAGGATATAACCTTATATAGTTGGAAATCCAAGGTACCTCTCCTGGATGGGTTTTCAATAACCCCAATCTCCATGAATCAGTTTCCATCAGCGGTATAACCTTATCCCCGAGCCACGCAAAGAGATACCCCCTAATATGACGCACTTTAGGTCTTACATTTGCCTCATGCGAAATTTTATTCGTGAACTAGGGTGTACGCCATAAAGGTTCGTCCCATTCTTATCTCTCTGCGAAATTTTCGCGTTTCTTTATTTTTTTCATTTATTCTTTCATTTCTGTCATTTCTTTCATCTCTGTCAATTCTTTCAATCATTCTTTGCGAAATAATCATTTTATTCTTCATTCTCTGCGAGATAATCGTCAACTCTTTTCTTTTCCTCTGAGGAATTATAGTACACTTGATGAAACTTTGTTTTCTCTGTGCGATTTTAACTATCCTCTGCGAATTTATCAAATACCTTGTGAATTAATTAAAGGCCAATTGTTCGAATAACTATTTTTGTTGGTTGTATTGCTCGCAGCTTCTTTGTTGATGCAATTCTCAGGAAAATATTTGCGAAGTAAATGCTTGCGAAGAAAATACGTGTGCTGAAAATGTCTGCGAAAGAAACATTTGCGAAAAGAAACATTCCACTTTTCCTTCTGTACTTCATTTCATTCTTCGCTTTCCCATTTGAGGTTAAATTTTGATGTAGACCTCGTGAATCATGTGCACTTCTCATTTCACTATTAATTGATAGTATAATTGGTTTTGTCCTTTATGACTTCTTTGCATGTTAATTTCTCTTTCTCTTCACATGTTGAGGTTAACTTTGTTGTTGCAACTTCGCCATAATGGTTGACAGGGTAACATTTTCCATTAACTCGCTGAAAACTGACTACGCTGTAAACCTGATCTCCTAATTTTGTTTTTATCGCCAACAACATGCACTAGAGATAGGTAGAGTGGAAATTTGCTTCCACTCCCCTTAGCCGTTTCTTCGCGAGTTTTCATTGTTTAGCATAGATAAGAATGGTTTCTTCGTTGCGATGTCGCACTTGTTTTCTTGAATAATAATACCATAATCTCTCTTCTCAAAATGAGATTTTAAGAACACCTACGAGATTGACTTTGTTTTCTGTACGTCTTTCATATTTGTTTCTTTAGGGGCAGAATCTCTCTTCACAAAATGACGAGTCTCCATATTCTTTGTTCGCAGTACTTTTTCTTGAATATGTCCCTTTTGTTTTCATATACGGTCTTTTAATTAAATGTTTGCCTCATCTTCCTTATTTGAAAAGTAAGCATCCCTTCTTTCCTTCATTGAATTTCCTATAAGATGACTTGTGGCGATTTTATTAACTAATTAGTGATTTTTCATCGATCTCTAATGGTGCTCCTTCGATCATTTTTGTGTAGGTGGATTGATGTGCTTTTGGTCTTGTTTCTGGATTGGATGGCTTCTTTGATAAGCTGTCCTTCTTCACACTTTGGCGTCGTTGCTCGCGGCACTTGAACTGCAATAGCTGCATTCTAACAAGGATGGGTGTTGTCTTTCTTTGCGTGTTTATGGTTGTCAATTGTATCAATCCTCTCTAGCATCTGATGTTGTAATTTCCCGGCATAAATTAAGTTGATGAAAGAGACCATTTTTTTTTTTACATTGCGAACTTGTGGAACTATCTCTTTGAATTCTTGAGTTCTCTTCCTTCTTCTTCGCTCTGCTGGTTTTTCTCACTGATATGATTTTAGTATTTTTGTCTTCACTCTGCGAGTTTCGCTGGAACTATTTTTCTATGTATAAAATGTAAGGCAGGCTGTTAACCGGTTCACCTATTTTCTTCCTTTTTGACCTACTTGAATTGATTGGTCTTTAAATTCTCGCCAGAATTACATTTATTCCTTCCTCCTTCATTAACTGATCCAGTATGTGCGGCAATTAATATCCTAATAATTAGTGCTAATGTAGTTGGAAACCTTGACAGAAGACCTCCAATATCAGAACCATACATTTAAGATGTGAAAGATGAATTGTCTCTCACATTTATCAAACCATAAGCAACGTATGGTGCACGCGGGTGTGGTCCGTACAGGATGATAAGAGGATTAGCTTCCACCATAAATATACATGTTCCACATCTCTTCAACACAACTTTATGTACCTTGCTCTTCTTCTTTGCTGTTGGACACGGAATAGTTCATTTCCCTAAATTCGTTCTTTTGCTGCTTTCGGTGATCTTTATTAATTCGTTGTTTAATCGCAGTGATTTTTCTATGCTGCTGATTAGTCTGCCTTTGGATCAATCTTACCTGCCTTGATTTATCCTTTAGCTTATGAACTGGATGCTTCCTCATCGCCATGGATTGACATCTTGGGTTGTTATTAATGTTTTATTTGCATAGTTTCTTCTTTTCATATTTCCTTCGCCATCAACCACTTAAACCTGCGAAGTGTCAACTCTCCTAGTAGCAAATTTAAACAGATGAACTATAAGGACAACTTAGATCTATCAAAGAGCTTAGCAGAACCTTGAATATGAAGTAGGTTGAGATAAATATTTATTTTCCCTATTCTTCTGTTAAATTTATAGTTGATGAAGTCTTTGACTGTAACTTTCTTTCGGTTTGGCTTTTTTGATGTATCTTGTACATTTCCACATCTGATTTCTGAATTACTAATGATATTTTTTGCTGAAGATAAAAATCCTCGGCTTAAACTTTCGTTTCCATCTTTAAAATTTACAGATCCAGTGGGATTCATCACCAACAGTAGCCAATTTTTCTAAATTTTCTTGAACCAACAATATTTCGTCCCTGTTTCTAGCGCCAAAATGTAGTTGCAGGAAAACCTACACAACACCCCTTGTAATATCTTGATAATAATTTCTTTATCTAAACTCTTTTGATATGAAAATGACGATTAAAATACTAAAATTATAAATAAACACAGATTTTTACATGGTTCGATCAATTTGATCTACATCCATGATTCTTCACTATGATCGTTTAAATTTACATTTGATTTACATTGATAATCTCCATTAATGGAGTTCTAGATCCAGTTTTAGGGAATATGATGATAAAGAAAAATACATTCTCTCTCTAAAAAAATCTCTCTGCAAAATATCTCTCTCTCTTACTAAAATTGTATTTCCCTTTCTCTCTCCTGCTATTCTCTTTATATAGGTGTTTACATAGTGGATGAAAGATCACATACAACTCATATTCCCCCTATTTTAGGATCTCTTGCTACGATCTCTCATGAACTCGCTAAGTTCTCGTAGGCTCTGCTACGTTCTCGCGAGATTTCTCTACAACCACAAAATCTTCACATCTTTCTCGTGTTTTATGCTGTCGTTGTCTATTACGTCATTAATTTGTGACATTTGCAGTGTGTTGTTGAAGAGCTCGCATAAATGTCCTTATAAATTTCACAAGATTATTGTTGTGGCGATATTCTGATCCTACATGTTCAAAGGCTGCTTTAGTTACATGGAAGATGTTTAGGGCTGCTCTTAGGGAGGGAAGCAGGTGAAAAGAGAGATCATAGAATTCTAGGGTTTAAAGAGGAATTGTCTAAGAGGTTATGATAAACATATCATAGCTTGGAGAAATAAAGGACTTATTTATAGATGAATTCTCTAATCTCAAGTCAATGAATATAAGGATTTCTCTCCGTCCCATGTGGGTCAATTCTCCCGTCTCTTCAGGAATAAAGATAAACTAAGTTGAGTTTATTTCATTATTCCACCGCCATTACTTTCTTCTATGGTAAGAAATAGGTCGGGTATTTCTCACACGTGTCGTAGACCGCCAGACCAAAACCCTAATTGATATCCCCCCATTTGTGTAAAGTTGAGTCAGCCGTTCTGATGATGTGTTGAGAGAGAAAAATATTCTCTTTAGCCGAGTTGGCCAAGAAAGATAGATATTCTCGGATCTGTAAGAATAACTAGGATGAGTCACGTGAAAAGGCATGAGATGCCTCAGATTTTGTGTGGAGAGTCTGAAAAGGAGATTCGATTCCCACATGAGGCTTGTACGTATCATGTGGAATATCCATCCTTGTCTAATATATCCCCTGAGATTTGAATCTATCCGAGAATTCGTAGAGAGATGTGAATCTCTCTGGGATTTTGAGGAGAGATGTGAATCTCTCAGAGATTTTAAACATATATTTGAATCTTTCCGAGATTTTGCGGAGGGATGTGAATCTCTCCAAGATTTTGAGGAAAGATGTGAATCTCTCCGAGATTTTGCAGAGAGATGTGAATCTTTCGGAGATTTTGAGAAGAGATGTTAATTTCTCGGAGATTTTCCAGAGAGATTTGAATCTTTCCGAGATTTTGCGAAGAAATGAATCTCTCCGAGATTTCAAAAAGATATGAATCTCCGAGATTTCAAAAAGATATGAATCTCTCTGAGATTTTGCAAAGATATGTGAATCTCTCAGAGATTTTGAGGAGAGATGTGAATCTCTCCGATATTTTATAGAGAGACTTGAATCTCTCTGATATTTTGCAGAGAGATTTTGCAGAGAGATGTGAATCTCTCCAAGATTTTGAGGACAGATCAAAATTTCTACGAAGATTTTCTTTACGGGTGTGAATCTATTTGTGGTCAGTTGGGACTCGTCCTGAAGAGAGAGAAAAGTATTTGTACGCCCGATTAATATCACAACGGGCCTTTTTCTGACTTGTCTTTGACCAGCGTATCTTGCAGATATGTGCTAGGAATCAATTGTGTACCTATTTATGGGGCTGACATGACAAGTGTATCTCAAAAGGATGTTCTAGGAATCTGTTGAAAGGTCCTCGAGGCAGCATAACTAGTGTATCTCGCGGGGATGTCCTAGGAATTATTCGGAAACTTCATTAAGTCGAGTCAGAGCCTAGAGTAGACATGACTAGTGTATCACGTGATGATGTACTAGGAATCAGTCCTTGATCTCAAATAAGATGGGTCGTGCTTACAGGAGATATGCATATCTCCGCTCTGGGTCATAAGTCTGTTAGGGACATTTTTACGCATCTACAAAGCTTACATGACCATCAGTATCTCGTCGAGGATGTATACTAGGAATCATGGCATCACAATCAGCTACGTCTCGCGAAGACATGCTGGAATTGTGGTTTTTCTGGTTCATAAGTCTGCCGGGGACGTTTTATGCTCTACAAAACCTACGTGGCCAGCAGTATATCGTGGGGGTGTGTGCTAGGAGTCACGACATCATGACCACCAGTGTCTCACGTGGACGTATAATAGAAATCGTTGCTATGAGTGCCTTGAGGACCAAGGGCTTAATCTCTCCCATGAGAGTTGAATTTTGTCTATGGTGTTGAAATGATGCTTTTTCCCCTTATCCAAATTTCTCCATCTACAGGATCTAAATCACTTTACATGTTAATGAGAGTCCAATGTCATTTTTCTTCATTTTCTAACTTGAGTATCAAATTTGATTGCATTTAAACATAAAAATAAAGATCATGATTAAGTAAATGCTACATAATTATTCATTATTTCGTATAAAATGCATAAAATAAAATTTACTCAAATTAAATCATTATCGAGTTGAGTTACCCATTACGGATTTTCATATTTTCATGAAAAATTGTTATTATCTTTTTTTATATCCAAAATTTATTGCATCCTCTAAAGAGATTGAGGTTTTATTTTTGGATACATTCTCGAATATTTGTGAAAATAATATTCATTGCCTATTCTAAAGATCTTTCATTTTAATCCATACTATAATCCTTATTTAACACGATCTTTAAGCTTATATCATATTTAAATTACCGATACATTAAAGAATTTTCTTCAATGAAATTTCATTATTGAATCATGCTTATAAACTTTCTTAATGCTCGATTTTGGGTTAAGAAAGGTTCGCCATGTTTGGATATTTTTCAATTAAGGGGTATTGATGTTTTCAGAATTTATATATGACATGATTTTGAGTAAATGTTTATGATTAATGTTTTAGGATTACTCATAATTGTTTATAATCGACTAAATTTATGATCAGATCAAGTATGTCCATATCATTGAGTGACACTATGCAATATCACAAGAAAATTTAGTGTGATATTGCATTTGTGATTATTTTTATTTATCACCACAATGATACTAAACTCTTATCTTGTAAGTGTTGTGTATTTTGAGTCCTCTTAGTTTGATTTAACGATAAGAACAAATGCTTCTAAAAAGTAGATTTGCCTCACATGTTTAAACAAGCATTAAGGTTATCTAAAAGTTTCATATAATGTGAAATAATAGTCACTCATAGGTAACTACAATTCACATTGTATTAGGTTAAACATATTTAGAATTATTTGAGTTTGTTAATATATTTTAGGACGTGATTCTCCCACGGGTGATTCTAGTTATAGTATTTAACAGACATAATGTTGTATCATGAGAATGTAAAATATCCACAAATATTTTTCATGTCTTAGTTGCATTCTTGATAAAATTTTACCCACATGAGAGTTTTATTGAATGTATGAAACTAGTGTAAGTATAATTGTTATGTATCTCTATTATAACTATACTAGATTTGTTCTATTATGGTCAACATTTTGGTGGATACATTGTTCTATCACCTGATGATTTTTCACATTACTGTGTCCATCTATCAATTGCATCATAAATCTCAATGTGTGGACGGTTTCTCAAACATTCATTATTGGAATTGAGAATCAATTATAGAAACAAATCAAGAGTATAAAGCACACTTTGGCTAACTTTTCCTATGTAAGTGGTGGTCCATATTTGTCAAGAGAGAATATAAATCTATGGTCATGGTTTGTTCAACTTAAATATTAATTAGTATAAGTGTTTTATTAATTGGTGTCTCATCAATTTCTCATGATAAATGATTTATTAATTTTACATCATAACATATTTCCATCAATAAATAATTTTGACAAAAATTATTTCAATAGATATTAGTGGTGGCGGTGGTGGAAGCGGTGGCAGGTGTTACTAAGTGGTGGAGGAGGTAACATTAGTTTTGGTGGAAAAAATAGTGGCGATGTATGGTTTTGATGGTGGTGGTATTGGTTTTTTCTTTTTGAATCAAAAATAATAATAAATAAAGTTTTTACAAGACATGTAACATTGTATTGTGAAAAATATAGGTGGTTGTTTTTGACACGATCAATAAAGACGGGTAAAAAATATTATTGGGATGATACCAAATCATATAAGACAAAATGGTTGTTTTTGGTACCATTGCTATCTTTGGTAACTATTCGTACGCATAATTTTCAGTATTAACAAAAAATATATAATTGAATAAATTAATTGAATACCTAAGTTTGTTAAACCTAAACTTTATACATAATGTCTGGGATTAAAGGTTATAAGTATGCCCAATATTCTACGAGGGATATACAGTGGTGGTGGTGGATAAGGAAGTGATATATGGTGGTTTTGTGGTGCAGTCGGGTATTGATGAGTAGTAATTTACTATGTTAATTATATGCCGCTACAAAAGGGTAACACTATAAAGTAGAAACGTGGTTGATCATCTTAATGCTAATAAATATAAACTCGGTTAAAATACATGAAAATTAAAAATAAATAAAAAATAAATAAATTTGGATGTCATGTTATATAATAAATACTAAAAATTACATATATAGTATCAAGGTTTCTACCTCCAATAGATAAATCTACTGTTGTGTTGAGATCCCATAAGAAGGGCGCAAGTTGGTCTTGGATTTCCGAATGATAATGAATATAATGAAACGCTCCCTCTCGGTTTCTCCAATGAGAACCGAAACCTTCTAAAAAAATAATCAATCGAACAACACTTAAATGGAGCGCATCACCACCAGAGCAAACTTCTCTGACTTGCTACATATCCAGTGAAATTTTGACAGATTAATTTGGTTATTTCGTCCTACTGTAATTAAATCTCTAATAGTTATTTTAAAGGAATTTTAATAATTACGAAATTTTCCTATAAGTTTTGTTTATGCAAGTATTGATTTAACTTGGGTTCTTTTATATTTTTGTGTTAAGTTGATGACTTTTTAATTTGAATACATGTTTGGTTAACAATTGGTTAACAAAATTTGATACATATAGGGTATTTACTTTGTAACACTGATGTTAGTCTCTCATTTTTCCCGTTAGCACTCTGTTTCGATCACGTATTTGTGGACATTATTTGACTAATGTTGGGGTATTTGTTTAATCTCAAGGACGATTACATGAGTTTGTGTCGGCTTTACCTTGAAACTAATAATTTTTCTTCTGAATTGGTTAGTTGAATTTATGTAGATACAAATATCAATATGACTATGCTCTTTATTTCTCCAAATTACTTGAGTAACACTAGATGTGAGAACGCCATTCATTCACTACTTATAGTTGGTGTGGAATCTTTTTATCCACGAATTTCTTGAATTTTATGTTATCAATATGATTGAGAAAGAATCTCACACATGTTTTAATTTACTTTTATAAGTTTATTTTTTCAGCTCACACGTGTATATCTCAGCCTTCCAATAACCAAGGGTTCTTCATTTTTATAACTATCACATTTGCAAAAAATAAATAAATAGTTTTTATCTATAGTGGGTTTTTGCTTCACTTCTTAGAGCCTTAGTTATCAATAATTTCGGAACTCATGTAGTCATAAACATCATGGAGTTGGATTTCCAGTTTAGGTATATGTACTGTTAGATGAAATATTCTTTTTGAAATTTAAATTTATGGTGTGATGGAACAATAAATGGGAAAATATCTTTTTATTTTTTATTTTTTCATGTTGGCACAACATTATTACTCCGGCCAGATAATAAATTGAAATAACATGCTTAATTAAAATAAAAAGATTAGGTAACCCATCATTTTTTACCCACGAAAAAAATAAAGCAAGAGGAATGTGAACAATATCGTATTAGAGACAAAACATCATGTGTCGTTACGGCACGGGTTAAGACCTAGTGAAATTCATAAAGTATAACATACGTGGTGGATATTGCAAAAGGTATGACGAAACATGATAATATTCTAAATCCTTTGCATAGTATCAACAAAAGTTTGGCATTGTTGCTCAATACAAAATGCCGATTTATCCTTGGCATAATGGTGCATAACAAAAGGCTAAATCACAAGTTTATAAAAATGATTAGAAGCATGACAAGTCATGCATAATGGTTATATGTTTGTCAATGTAAGTTCTTTATACAAATGTGTAATTTAAATAGATTTCCGAGTAAAGTAGTTTCACAGACACACTTGTGAAAGAGTGGAAACCTAGTATAAAGTACCTTTAAGTTATGGTTGTTCAGTTGGAGGTGATTTTCAAATCCAGTAATAATATTTTGATCCAATTTCCATTATTTGGTAATGTAAGCCCTCGCCTCCGACTGAACAACCATAACTTAAACATCATGCATGATGTTTAAAAGAAAATGGGGTCTACAGACCCGTGCTTGTCTCAATATGCCTCCATTTCTGCTCCTAGACAAACTTAAAGACTCCGGAATTGTATTCACTAAATGAGATATTTTGTTGGTTACAACTTCAATTATGGCTCATGCAAAAGATTTGAGTGATGAGTTTGCGCCAGGAGAAAGTGAAGTACCTTAATTTCTCTTGGATTTAGGGTGTGGTTTTTCTGGCTTGTCACTATTAACAATGTTTAGATTAGTATCTTGGAAATTTAACTGTCTTAATGATCCGAGTAAATGGTCGAAGTTATAAAAAAATTGTGAAACGGTAGAAGCTTACTATTCTTATGATTCAAGAAATAAAACTTAGTGTTTATACCAATGCGTTTATGCGTCAATATTTGAGTGTAACTCCTTGTAGATGGATTGTATTAAATTCTTATGGAAGATCGGGAGGAATCTTGATGATATGGAATTTGGATATGATTGAAGTTGATGACTTCTTGAATGTATTTTTACTACAAGTATATCTTGTCATAGTTAGGAGGATGATTTTCGTTGGGTGTTAATTGGTTTTCATGGTCTTTGCAATGTGAATGAGAAAATAATATTTCATATCGATCTAGCTACTTTATATAGTTGTTGGGATGGCATACATTTGTAATCGTCATTAAATAGTTTCACTGAATTCAATACTCTATGAAAACCTCTTCTCTCCATCGTGAATCTTATCCCACGGAGACTCCATTAAATAGTTTCACAGAATTCAATACTCTACAAAAACCTATTCTCTCCATCGTGAATCTTATCCCGTTAAAGTCTCCACTAACTATGTAATGACTTTATTCTTGTGGACATACCTCTTTCCGTTGCCCAGTACACTTGGCGTAGACCGCCTAATAAAAATAATGAGATTGACAATTTTCTTTTTTCTCAGGATTGGGAAGATCATTTTCCAAATATTAACTTAAAGCGTTTTGAAAGACCTTTATCAGATCATTTTTCTTTTGATTTATGCTCAACGGAATCGGTTGGGCCTTTATCGATTTCAATTAGCTTGGATTGAAGGCACTAACATAATTTCGTTGACGAAATAATAGTGAAATCATTTTGTTTTGTAGGTACATCAACGACATATTTTTCAATGAAGTTAAAAGCTTTAAAGGAGATATAGAAGATGTGGAATCGAGAGGTTTTTGGGAGCATTGATAGGTAATGGTCAAGACACTATAAAGTTAAAAGAATTTAACAATCTAGATAATGATAGGGGTCTTACCAAAGTTGAAGAAGACATGCTTGTAACGTCTATAATATAATTTGATGTGGATCAACGTCATCAAAACATAATGATGCAACAAAAGTCAAGAATTAGATACCTTCAAGATGGAGATAGAGACACAAAACATTCTCATTGTATGGTGAAGGGTTATATAGCTTTGAGCAACATCAACAATCTTAGTATTAATGGTTGATGGATCGAAAACAAAGAATAAATTTAAAAGGGTATCGAAAATCATTTTGAGTTAGCATTTAAAGAAGTTTCTAATAATCGTCCAAGAATCAAGATTATGTTCCTAAGGTGTATTTGTGAGAATCCAAATTAATGGTTGGAGAGGCCTTTTAGTGAAGAGAAAGTCAAAAATATAATTAAAAATTTGGGAGTTGATCGTGCTCCGAGTCCATATGGATTTCCTATGAAGTTTTGTATTGTTGGTTAAGACTTTTTAAAATAAAATTTAATGAATAATTTCATGACCACCATGTTATTTATATGTCGTTGAAAAAATAATTCCATTTCTCGCATCCCTAAGAAAGTGGGTATAGAGGAAGTTAAAGATTTTCTTCCTATTAGCCTTATCGGGGGTATGCACGAAATCATTTGAAAGGCCTTAGCAAAGCATTTAAAAGTATATCTTCCTAGAATAATCTCACCCTCTCAATCGAGCTTAATTCAAGGTAGACAAATTCTTGATTGAGTGTTGATATCAAATGAATGCGTGGATTCTAGACTTCGTCAAAACCGACAGGGTTGGTTTGAAAGCTCAATTTTGAAAAGTGAAGTCTTACTTAAAATGTGTCTTGGTAAATTTGGAGAGCTTGAATTAGAATTTTATTTAACATTGTCAAAGTATTTGGTTCTTATTAATGGATTTTCTAGTGTTTAATTTGGTAGTGATAAGGGGCTCCATCAAGGTGACACACTTTCTCCTCTTTTTACCATCATTGGTGAAGTCTTAAATTGTATGTTGAGCAAAGCGCAAGAACTTGATCAAATATTGGGTTTCTTTGTGAATAAGGGTGGAAAAAAAATCGCTTGCAATTTGACGATGATACTATCATTTTTCTTGATGCTAAGAGAGAACATGTCGATGCCTTACATTACTTACTTCATTATTTCGGGTTAACTTCGGGTTTGAAGATATATTTCTCCAATACTAGTTTATTTGGGGTGGTGTTGGAAAAGTGAATAGAAACTGCGTTAACATGTTGATTTGTAAGAATGTTATATTTCCTAGCGTTTACCTCGGTATTCCATGGGAGATAAGGTGGAAGGCTCACAAAAGTTGGAGAAAGTTTTTGAAACTTTTTCATAAAGACTTACTTATTGGAACGGGAAAAACACTTTGTAAAGGAGGTAAGTTAACTCCCATCAAAAGTGTCTTATGTAGTCTACCCACTTACATTCTTTCCATTTTTCTTCCTCCTTGTTCCATAACTAAAATATTGAATTGTGAGAAATTTCTTATAGGATGATGATTCTTATAATGTTAAGTAGGAAATGGTTTCAAAATCAAAAAAGAAAGGTGGTCTTGGTATTAGAAGGACTAAGCAACTTAATTCGGGTTTAGTAAAAAAAAATGATGGAAGCATTATGGTTTAGAGAAAGATAATTTGTGGAGAAAGATTATAGTCGAGAAATTTGGTGAAACATCCACCGGTTGGGAAATATCCAACCCAAAGGATTAAAAGGAGGTAGCATGTTTAATATTTACAAATACCTTGAATATTTCAACAAAAATATGAGATTCAAGATTGGCACGGGCAATGACAGTAGATTTTGGGAGAATATTTGGCTCAATAAAGGAAAATAACATGATATGTTTCCTTTGGCATATGAAGCTTCAAAAACCAAAACGCTTGGGGTGGTTAATATGCATGAATATAAGGAATATGATATAAGGTGGGTATTTATGTCGAGACAAAGATACTCACAATTGAAATATCTCAAGTGAAGCCTTAGCTACACCATACTTTCATTCGTCTATCTCTATTCAATAAGGTGTTATGGATACTCGATTTCGGTTGGAAGTGATCATGGTTAATATACGGTTAATATGAAATAAGATAACAAGGGGATCAAGGTGGACCTATTTATCCACATAATGTCATTTGCGAGTACCCTTGCAAAATTATTTTCTTTCTTTCTTTGACTTCTTTCTCGTAATTGAATAATGGAGGAGGATAAACTTTTAATAAGAGGTATAAGTGTTTCTAGTAACATATTACACATGTTGTACGCACTAACAAAACTCCTAGTAAAGACAATAGAATTAAATATGCCCATAAAAATATAATCCCTAATTAAGATTGTTTATTTCCTCTTTCAAGAGCATTATGCATGTACGAATCTTTTATTAAATATGTGTTGGGTTAAGAAAATCAACATGTTCCTGTACTTTTATTGGTAACCATTATTATCTTGGATTATTGGTCGTCATCTTTTTTGAAAATCCACTTGAAGGTCCAGTCTGGTTTTACATAGGAAGGAACATGAATCAAAATCGAAGGCTTCTTTAGATGGAGTCCCATGTAAGCGTACCTGTCTTCCGGGTAGTTTGCTTCCGGACAGACCCATCGAAAATGAAACCTTTTGCCAACAATAGAATACTTCCTTATTAGCAACTTCAATTGTACCAACGATGCCGTCATTTCTAGTATATATTTCATTTTTCCCTTCCTCTTTATAGCACTCCATCCACTCCAAATTTAGCCAGAAGTCTCATGAGATAGCCTACTGCCGCTTGGCTATCACATCTTATCGTAAGGTTTGGGAACTCATTTTCATTAATTTCTTCCAGGATCACTTTGACACCAAACAACTCTATATAGGAAGTCGTGGGGTACGACATTCTATGTCCCTCAAATTCAAGGGCAGTCACTAACTTGTAAGACACACAATAGTACCCAGAAATTTTAAGAATAATTTTACCTAAACGAGTTCTACCTACAATTCCTACACCAAATAAAAACTAATTATTTCAAAAATAATCATAAATACAAAAAATGTCTTTAAAAGAGGTTATTTAGACTTTAGTATACCAATTTTTTAAAAAGTTGATTTTATAAATTTCAGAGTTGTATTTTTTTTTCTTTTTATTAATAAGTGAGAATCGATAATTAAGTTGCGTTTTTTTTAATGAATTTTTCTTAGAGTTTCGATAAATTAGTCCCTCTAAGAATATAAAAAGGAATTTTTTTTTATTTGCACCAAAAGGTGTTTTGAATTTTTGACCGAAAAAAAATCAGTACCAAGTATGTTTTAAGAGATCCAATTTGTAGGTATTAAAAAAAAAGGGGCCACACCTAGCAACATGGATTGGTAGAGAAATGTTTTGGGTATATGTTTTTGTTACTTTCTCAGTTTTGCCAGTTTCCCTCTTTTGAAAAGTTTTATCAGTGTCTTCACTTAATACTTGAATTAGTCCATTATGGATCAACGAGAACCAATAGAAATTTCATAACTATCATTTTCATCACATTACTGAATCGATCAAATAAATCCTCAAAATAAGTCTAGAATCAGATTATCTTGCTAAGTTTTTTTAGGTTTCTGAATTTTCATTATCTATTCTTGAAGATTGATCATATTTTTTTTTCTTCAAGATGTGAACTGTAAATCTCGGTTATGGCTTTCATCAAAGGTCTTCCAATCATGGCGAAAGCTGTGGGATTCATATAAGGGTATATTGAAAAGGTTTTAAGACAAAATATGAACATTTGGTACAATGCAATTCTCTAAGAATTAAAACCCTAGCAACAAAAAACTATAAAAAGTTGAGTGCAAGGACTAAGAATTTCACCAAATATTTAATCGAAAAGAGAGTACTAAACCGAAACTATGATTTTGTTCGCACCTAAAGATGAGAACCCATTTTTATTCAACTTCCCATCTCAAACTGAAAAAGAGAAGCAAGTTAGCATCTATTCTTTTCAATTGGAGTAATGGCATATAGGGTAAATATCTAAAGCAAAGAATGTTTATTTTGTAACAACGTTGATAACCCCTGACTACTTGTTCTTACATTGTCCTCATATGTGTAAAGTTTTTTTATACTCCCCAAAGACATTTCATATTTCTTGGTCTTTTCATACGAACAATCCTATGTTTTTTGTTTTTACTTATGAAGTTACAATATTCTCAAAGATTCTGTGAGGTTTGGAAAAACATTTTATTATGACCCTATGCTGGTATATCTGGAAAGAAACAAATATTTGAGTTGTTGGTTCCAAGTTCAAAAGTATAAATCATTGTTCTGAATTTCTGATAAAGCAAAAATCATCTTGTGATATTTTAATGAGAATACTTTCAATATTGATGTAGATCGTACATATTACACAATTAAGTTTTGTAAAAGAAAATCAAAATAATACCATTTTTTTAATTAGAAGAGACATCTTCTTTATTAAAAAATAGTACTAAATGATAAATAATTTTAGTAATATTATTTATTAAAACAAAAGTTTTACGCGTCTGATGAATAAAATAACCAATGACTTATAACTTGTTGTGGGTTTATTAGACAATTCCAAAACCGTTCATTCAAATAAGCTCCTCTTATGATGGGTCTCATGGTTTTCTTGGGATCCACTCGCATTAGGACATACAATTTTTGGTTTGGCTGAATCCACGACATGTTTATAACTACTTATTTTATTTTTATTTTTTTGAAAGTTATACTTTTATCTTTCATGACGTAAGAGAACACGAGAAACATGGTTCCTCTAATTCATTAACGTTTTTATTTCCATGGTTAAATACAAATCTCATCAGTTTAAAGATAAACATTCAATTTGAAAGAATCCTAAACAAAACAATACATACATAAAATATCTAAACATACATAAGATAAACACATACACATTGTGAAACCATCATCAACAGGAAGTTGAGAAATTTTAATTCAAGAATCATATGTTAATTTCTTGTTTAAGTCTACACAGGGACCTTATGTGTACTATTTCCTCGTCGAGAAAGGAGTTATCTTCCCATAAAACTATTCCTTACCAAAATGTGTTATCATAGAGAATTATCTCTCCAACCTTGACTTTCTTACCAATCTCTCATGACAATTCACATTATTTGACGTTTCGGCATCGATATAGCTGTATAATCAAGTGATCATTCGTTTTTCGGATGGATAAGCATGTATATATAGCTATGTCTTCAAGAAGTTTATCAAGACCATAAATATTTGTATGATATTAACTCCACCTTATGTTCCACTTTAGCTTTTTTGAAGAACAATAATACTACCTTAAAAGTTGATCAGTTAGGATCGATGGCTGTTATAGTAGATTTTGCATCAACATCAATATGTGATTTAAGATTATATGGCTTGTATAGACAATATATGTTGATATGCAACGTAACTAGTAACATATCGTGGAAAATAGTTAGAAACACAAATTTTTCCATCTTTGGGAGAAAAAAATGAGAGCAGTAATATTGAGTGAGTATCCCGTGAAAACTCCATTCTCAATTATCTTGTTTGCATTAACAAGCATTATAAGTAATGACATTTTATGACCTATATCGACTGAACTAAACTCCATGGATACCTGAGAAACATTAGGAATTCTTAATAAACAAAGTGAAAAAGCGGGGGTCTAACAACCACACCCAATATTTCGATTAGCAATTTGTATCGACTAACCCCAATATACTTTTAAGAGAATCAACTAAACATTCAGACTCAATCTTAATGAAAAGTATATCAAAGACCAATAAACTTACTCAATTTCTCGATTCAATACTTACTCAAACAAATAGAAATATGCGAGTCTAATTGAATACAAGATAAATAAACTTGGATGGTACCAAAGACCTATATCCAAGGATCAATCAATTTCAATCAACAACCAAAGGTTAGATTTCACAATTGATCGATACAACGCAAAACCTGTGAAATTTCAATAATATAACAAAATATAATGCGGAAAAGAAATAACACATACACCATAAGTTTTGTTAACGAGGAAACTGCAAATACAGAAAAACCCCGGGACCTAGTCCATATTTGAATACCACACTGTATTAAGCCGCTAAAGACTCTATCCTACTACAAATTAACTTCGGTATAGAATGTAGTTAAACCCCAATCAATCTCAATCTGATTCAAGGTACAATTACGCTCCCTACATCTCTGATCCCAGTAGGATGATACACACTTGATTCCCTTAGATAATCTCACCCACAACCAAGAGTTGCTACCACCCAAAGTCAAATACTTTAATAAACAAATCCGTATCACAAAGAAAAGTCTACGATAATAGATAAATTTGTCTCCCACAGATAAGCCTACAAGTTTTTTTTCGTCTTTTGATAAAATCAAGGTGAACATGAACCAATCGATAACCGGACTTATATTCCCGAAGAATATCCGAGAATTATCAATCACCTCATAATAATCTTAATCGACTAACGAAACAAGATATTGCGGAATCACAAATGATAAGACAAAGATGTTTGTGACTTATTTTATCTTGCCTATCGGAGATATAATCTCAAGCAAATCTTACGATTGTACTCTTACGATAGAAACGACAAGATTAGATCACTAAACTACAAGAGAATTAGTTCGGTCTGGCTTCACAATCCCAATGAAGTCTTTAAGTCGTTAACCTACAGTGTCTCGAGAAGAAACCTAAGGTTAAAGGAGAATCGACTCTAGCTTAACACAACTAGTATCACAGAGGAGGTATATGGATTAGGTTTCCCAGTTGCTAGAGTTTTCCTTTTTATAGTTTTCAAATCAGGGTTTGTAATCAATGTTAGCTTAGTAACAAAGCATTTAATATTCATCGTTAGATGAAAACCTGATTAGATTCAAGCTAATATATTTCAACCGTTAGATCGAATCTTATCTTGTTATACACAAATGAAATGTATTTCATTTAGGTTTGAGTAACCGTACCTAAATGTGTACACTTAGTTGGTTCAACAATAGTTAACCAATGGTTATCCATATGAGCACTTCCATATTAACCATATTCATCTTTTAGTTCAAATGATTCCAAAAGAACTAGTTGGAGTGGTGTTCAATTGCTTAGGTATTTATGAATAGACACAATTGAAACAAAATCGGTTTGATCAATTCATGAACATTATAGCCACGGTTTGCAAAGATTGTATTCCTTATAATTTATTTGTTTAAGTTCATGAACCACCGATTTTAGAAAATAACCATCTCAAGTATGTGTACGGGTATGCGTACTTAAGCAACCAAATTTGAGTTGGTTTTTGGTTTCCAAACTCAGCAGAAAATTTTGGGCAGAAAAGTTCACTGGCTAAGAGTTTGTAAACTCTAAACTCAGCAGATATTCACGGATCTGAATTTCCGCCAGTGTGCATACAGTTATGCATACTTAACCTGTCTCCTTCACCAATTCCGTATACACACATATGCATACACTTTGTTCCCGGTTTATGGATTTATACACTAATGTGCGAACACACTATATATGCTTATATCCAAAGATGGTTACATAATCTCAACTCTACATCTTAATCATTGAAACATTCTTAGAGAATGTTATATAGTTGTTATTCTTAAACTATTTTTCATCAAAGGGATTTTCAAGATATTGAAATGTCATCATGACAATCGTCACGAGTAATGATTAAATTGGTTAAAGTGAAAGCTTACCAACACATATTTCGAGAAATAGATAGGCGAGATAAACTCGGCTCGAAATAGCAAATGTGTGTAATTTAAATCTATATACTTATATGACTTTTGTCTCAAGAGTAGGAGATAAATTAGATAGATTTTTGAGTGATATATAATTTCAAGTCTCCACATACCTTTTAGTCAAATGAAGTTCCACTGGTTCCTTGAGCAGTTCTTCGTCTTCGTAAGATGATCGCGGTGGATTTTGGAGCTCAACTACACTTAACTATCCTAGTCCGAGACTTGACTATAAGTAGACTAGAAATCAAGACATATAGTTTTGACAACTAAATTTGACAAACAAGCTTGAGATAGCAACGGTTGCGAGTTCGACCGAGCAATGCTCTAACAATATCCCCCTTTGTTAATTTTAGTGACAAAATGATCAGTAAATAAAACTTTGTAGCTTCTCGTCCACATGCTTGATCTCCTTGGTTCTTCAACATTACTCGAAAACTTCATCACTTCCAAGTACTCCCATGATTCCATAGATGTTCAGTTCAGCATCATAGTTGTTGAAGATCTGTAGCCATAACAATGAGAAAACAAAAGATCTAGATCATTGTTATACAATGTCATAGTATTATTATACATCATCAAAGTTCAATTGTATCACAACTTCGACAACAATACTATGGTGATATGTATCACTCCCCCTTAGTCAATACTTTCATCTCAACATGAAAACCACTCCCCCTTACATAATGATCCGAAAACCATATGTATGTGACCTACGCATTAATTCTCCCTATTTTTGTCAATAAAATTGGAAAAGGTACGAAAACTAGTGGGATCCTAATGAAATTTCCATGGGGATGCTTCAAGACCAAAGAAAAGAACATATCAACTTTGTTTAGATGCAATTATATAGCTGAAGCTAAATGCATTCATCAAGGAGTTTATAAAGATACACGATAACTCCTAAAATATTCCAAAGCTGCACTCCCCACAAAGATATGGAAATTAAGCGCAAGTTCAAAAATAACTCTCCCCCATAAAATGTCATTCCCAAAAGAACAACAAGAGCGACCTTACTTTCACAAGAAAAGAAGGAAATGATTTTATATCCAAATTTCTCAATTAAATCAACCATAAGAGAACTCATGATTAGTTTAATCGGAATACACAACCAAATTAATCACAAGGTGATCAATTCAATTGGTCATGCTCGACATAAGAGAACTTAAGGAGAAATAACTAAATTGACCACACGAGTATGATCAATTCAATTGGTCATTCTCAAACAAAATAAAATTTATGGAGCAACACAATATATGCACATAAATGTGGATCAGGGAAGATCAATACTGCGGAATACACAAAGATGCATTCTATTTTCATCACTATTTACATAAAGACATATAATAAACATAATATTTGTATACAAAAATTCATCCTGTCTTCCATTAATTATTTGCATAATGACATAATAGGTTCAATTTTTGAAAGTCAAAAGTTCATCGATCTTTTATCAATACATGCATATCGACATATGAAGGAGATAACTTTTGACAAAGTATGGGACAATCATAGTTCACGGACGCAAACACACATATCCCATAACACATTGCAATATATAAAACCATAAATATTAATACTGCAAGAATCATCTTCCAAATCAACTTTAGAATTTAATTGAATAAATCTAAAAACATTGCAAGATGAAAACGTTGGACATAGCTATGCATAATCTCAATAATGGCTATTCCAAACCCTAGTTATTCTTTCTAAAAACACAAAAATAAATTTCTCATAAGAAGATTTACTAGACAAAATAAAATCTACTAGAAATTGATCACAAGCTAAATCACAGTTCACGTTCGGAAGTTTCATGGGTTTCGAGACCTTTGAGCTTGTGATTCATAGTGTCAACCGTGTCTTCGGAGAAGATATCCTCATTGATAAGTTCTTTAACATGTGACTTTATGAGACCAAGGTCAGTAGTAACCTTTTTTAACTCAATTCTAACTACATCGAGATCCTTCATAGTATCAACAAGTTGCAGTTTTGCTTCCTCAAAGTATTTAAGAAAATCATGAACCACTTGAGCAGAAACCATATCCCCATTCTCAACATCCTGATGTGAGTAGGTATAGCATGAGGCATTAGGAGCACCATCTTCTACAAGTGTTCTTTTTCTTTCTCCCTTTTGATTCGAAACCAATACCTTTCTCAACGAATCCTCTTGCAAAATAACCATAGAGAGATGAATGAGAAGACATTCTTGACAGTTTAGAAAATAACCTAGAGTATGCGTATGTGACTTACGTAACTCAATAGGTTTGGTATTTAAGGGTTTCTTAGGGAAGGAGTTTTTTAGGGTTTCCTTAATTGGTTTGTGGAAATAACCTGTACGAACATAATCTTGACCAAAAAAAAAAAAAAAAAAAAAAAAAACACGAGCCGTACGCATATGACTTTACATAAAACTTTTGCTATGTGAATAATTCACCATGACTCAAAAGAAACTATATCTCAAGATAGAAGCAATTTTTTTGAGCACATGAGTAGCAATTTTTTAACAAAAATAATTTAGAAGAATTATTGAAAAACAAAGTACAAATACTTATACAAACATGTATGTAAACATAATCCAGCTAAGAGCGATAATATCTTAGACAGAAAATCAGAATACATTTTTTCATAAGTATACCTGATCATATCTCACTCAACAAGACTTTTTGAGTGAGCTTTAAACCTTGTGATTAAATAGCACAAGTATGAGACTTGAACTCATCAAATGGACGTTGTTGTCAATTATACCTCTTTTTTCCACATTTTGGAGGAAAATCTCTTTGGTGTTGTTTGAGGGTGAAAATGGTTTCTGCTGATTTCGGTAATTTTGGGTGTGCGGGTGAGAAACCAATTTAAACCCTAAAAAATGTACTGCAAGGGAGTACTTTATATTCGAGAGATCAATTTGTACAAGTCCGGCCTAAACCAAGAAATGGCATTTCCAGACTTGCTTCGGTCACAAAGTGAAAGATAATGGGCTGGTTTTGGGGAGGGAAGCAAGGAAAGTGATGAGACCATAATAGTTGATTCTGGAAGAGTAGTTGTGTTACGACTTGTATCAGAAAGTGGAAAGCTAACAGATGGAAATCTAGCAAACGTTTCTGAGTGGTGTATGCTCCTGACTGAACTTGTTGTTCGGTGGAAATAGGTGAGACCTATTTATACAAGTCGAAGTGAAACGTACCCTGGTCTGATTGAGGATTGTAAAAATGGGTGAGTAAATGGGAGGATGTGGTGACCGTTAACGCATGGAATTTATGTTCCATAAAGAAGAGCATTTCACCATTACTCCCTGTATTTACTAACCGCCTCACCCTTATGAAACTTCCTTATGATGGGCGTAGTATACGCCACATGTTGTGAACCTCCAAACCAATAGCCTAAGAGGATCCCCCAGTTTGTGATATGTGTTGATGTCTCGAATGTTTTTTGTGGAAAATATGTAGCATATTGTTGTTGCCTGGAAAGTCGAGTTTGGGAGACTTGCTAGCTTGGTGACCTTCGACGGTCGAGATTTTGCATCTTTAGACGAAAGGTAGCCGTTGATCGTCGCACGCTTTCATTTTAGTGGCCTGATAGACACATTTTTGTGTTTGAATTGTCCTCAGTGTCTCTATTGTTAGTCAAGATTTTTGTACTAATTATGGAGTTTTTGTGTTTGTGTAGGTGTTTTTGGAGGAATACACTTGTGTGGAAAAAGATGTTCAAAAAGTGTTTTTTGGACCCCCGAAGAAAAGTGATAAAGGCACCCTCATTTTGGATAAGGGCACCTCAGGGCACCCCAGTTGTTAAAGGCTCCCCTATTTTGGATCGGGGCACCCTTCCTCTTCATTTCAAAATTTCAGTTTTGGCGGGAGTTTGTTGCAGTCGTCTGGAAGATGTTTGGTTCGAGATTTGGTGATGATTTAGCATGACTCAAGAGTTGGAATTGCATGGGATGACTTGAATGGTCTTAACAGGCGTGGAGTGGTTGATATTCTCGGTTAAATTTGGCTAGATATTCGTCAAGAAGAAATCAGGGAAACACGTTTACGGAAGAGAAATACACGGGATTTCGTTTTTCTTCTCCGTGTTTATGTGTGTACTACACGAGTCTACAACGTTTTCATCTCATTCTGGAACGTGTTTCGATTAGTTTGGAGTATGTAAACAACATCAATTGCGTGAGAAGATAAAAAATGGAAGAAATTCCCGTATCTTGCATGGAAATATTACCGAGTTATGGCGGAATTATATGGAAGATTTGAGGAGTTATTGCGGTGTTGTTGGCTATAAAAAGGTTGCTTGGATCGAGGAGAAGGGGGACGGAGAGATTGGGAGAGAAAAAGAGCACCACAGTGCGAAAAATCAAATTTGCAAAGCTGCCATTTCTGCTGCTGCAAAACTGAAGAACACGAAGAACGGACCTGCACCAGCAGTCATTTTTGAACAGTGACAACAACTCATTTTATGGGTCGCAGTTTACAGGTAGACTTAAAAACGCAACAGCAACAGTAACGACTCTTTGTAATGGTTTTTGCAATAGTTATAAGCGTTGCAAAGCCGATTTTTATTATAATTCTCCCTTATTCATCATTTGTAACCCTTTGAGCATAAATGAAATCAACTTTTGAGCGTGTTTCCAATATGATGAGCGGCTAATTCTCTCGTAACCAAGGCGATGAATCTATTCACACATGAACAATGGGTAACTATTTTATTTTCTCTAATATTTAATTATAATTCACTCAATCACTGCTTTTGCAGAGTTGTTAAAAGTTTACATAATTTTCTTCATTAGTTGTGATTCAATTAGATAGGTTATGCTTTGGTTAGATAATCTATGCTTAGGGGATATAATTAATTTTTGAGAATATGTTTGATTATTTGTGGATTAAAAAATAAAGGATTAAAAGGATAATTAGAGTTATGAAATATTTGACATCATTCATGTGTAATAGCATCATTCATGTGTAATAGTGGATTCTAGTGTCTTGGTTATTTTCCAATTACTTGAAATCAATTTTGAGTTAAGTTTTCTATATTTTTAAATTCTACTAAGTCTAGAATCATTGCCTTCACAAGCCTCAACGAACCTATTATTACTACAACATTATTGATTCACATCAATTTTTGGATCCTTCGACACGGAGCTTGTCTTTAGGCTAGAGTTTTTAGATTTTTATTCTTTTTTTAGGTTTTTATTTGTTTTTATTTTATTTGTTCTTCTTTACGTTTTTTGTTTTTGTCTTTTACTACAAATTTTGGAATTTGGAGCGAAAGAAAAATTTGCCAAAGCTTTTGGTGAATACTTAAAGATTTGGAGTTAAAGACAAAATGAAAGGAGCGAAAGAAGAAAAATAAAATTTATTATAAAAAGAGAGAAAAAGAAAGAAAAAGAGTTTATATATTTTTTTTTCTTTAGATTGTATTAGGATTTCTTTATTCTTGTAATTTTCTTTTTATTTTGCACTTTACTTTTTGGACTATGGACTTGGACATTATTTTATTTTTAAACCCTACAGAAGGGTAGTTTAAATATTAAACTGTTTGCAGAGAAGGACGGTGATTACGATATCACCTCGGCCCCTCGGGTTCGTACATGACATAGGAGTCGTGTCCCGAGTCGACTTCAGCGGTTCATCCCCCGTCTGGTACGGGAGGTAATTTTGTCGAAACACTCGCGAATCCCCTGTCAGCGAGTTTCTGTGTTCATTCGTTTGCATATATGATGAGGAACTGAAAACAGCTGTTTTAAATTCCTAGTAAAGGGAAAGGACTGGCCATACAAGATAAGGGTTCCGATTTCATCATCTTTCTCTTCTTTCCCGCCTTAGGAAAACGAAACTTAACGCGAACCTAAGCCTTAAAATTTGGAATAGAGTGAGACCGATAGGGTAACAAGCTTAATAGGAAACTCGTTCGAAAAATATTGGTTACTCTTTTGAGCATTCTTCGAAGTTCGTGATGGTTTCTGTGAGTTGAATGTGTGACTGCGCCGCCTTGTAATGCGGTGAGGCCTTGGGTATCAAAGCTCCAGCAGATTCACTCGCCTCTATTCAACTTACTTAAACGTGGATTGATTCCAGATGGGTTTTCTCAGATTGTAACAAATTCCCTTTCGAAGGATTAGAAGCTGGTCTAGAAACAATCTAAGTGGAGCCATCATTCTTTTTGTTTGTTAGAAAATTTTAGGTTTTCTTTGGTGGAGTGAGCCTACTTTGTGTTTGCTTAGAACCTCCCTTCCCTTTAGGATTTTTTTTTCTTTTTCTTTTCTTTTTCTTGTGTGTGCCCGAGGTCATTAGAGAACGGGCTTGGAAAAGAAACACTCTAGGTCGTTTGATTAGTGACAAACCTAGTAGTTCTTCTTGTGAAGGCGGGGAGCTCGAAGACTCTTCTTTTGAGAGACCCTTTTTTGGAAACTTCAGTTTTGAGAATCTGTCTCTTTGTGAGGAAAGTACCCCTAGTACGTCACCTGTGCCATCAATGACTACTTTGAAAGATTACATGTTCCCAACTAGGTCCAACCGAGCTTCGTGCATTAAATTGCCATCCAATACGGCTAATTTCTAGATAAAACCTAGTATTCTTCAGATGATCCCTATATTCTTAGGAAATGATGATGAGAACCCTTATTTTCATATTAGGGACTTTGAGGAAATTTGTGGGACAATTAGAATAAAAGACCTTACTGATGAAGTTTTGAAACTTAAGATGTTTCCCTTTTCCTTGAGAGATAAAGCCAAGACATGGCTGAACAACCTACCATCTGAATCCATTGAAACATCGCAGGAATTGATTGCAGCTTTCTATATGAAATTCTACCATAAGCATAAAACTACAGCTGTTAAGCAAAAAATTAGTGCTAGTGTGCAACAATAGGGAGAGTCTCTTTATAGGTTTTTAGAGAGATTTAATGATCTCCTACCCCAGTGTCCTCACCAAGGATTTGATAAGATGAAACTTGTGGAGATTATTTATAATGGTTTAGACTATTCGACTAAATCCATGGTCGAGTTATGTGCGCTGGTGAGTTCACTAATAAAACTGCTGAGGATGCTTATACCTTCTTAGGAACTATCGCTGAAAAATCCCAACAGTGGGAGCCTTGTGTTGAACCCCCTAAAAGACTCTTGGTCAATAGAAGTAGCACCAATATGGTAGATACAAGATTCGAGTCAGATGTTAAGTTTTCTGCTTTGTCTAGAAGGTTAGAAGCTTTGGAAATGGGTCAGTCTAAAAATAAGTCCCTTGTTGAACCTAATAGAGCCTCTCAAGTCTCTAGTTGTGGTATAGAGCCTGATAACTCATTTTGGGATGGTCATGTTAATGAAGAACAAGCCCATGCTGTCTATAACAACGCTAGGTTTGAGAACCGTCAGAAGTTTGATCCATACTCAGAGACCTATAATCCTGGTTGGAGAAACCATCCTAATTTTTCTTGGTCTAAGGGACAGAATCAAGGAAAGTTTAGTAATTCTCAGCCTCCCCTAGGTTTTTTTATGCTAAGAACTCTTCAGGTCAACCCCAGTTCCAGAACCATTCAGATAAAAAGATCACAAGTTTAGAAGAGACTCTTGCCTCGTTTATTAAAATCTCTGAAAAGATCAACCAAATGGTTGCGCAAGGGATAGAAGAAAGCAAGAGTATAGGTTATGATAACTCTCAGGCTATTTCCGAGTTGAAAACCTATGTTAGTCATAGAAATGAGTCTTTGAGGGAAAAAGGTAAGTTTTCTAATCAAACTCAACCCAATCCTAGAGGAGTTCATGAAGTAGGTGGAAGACCATCAGAACATGTGAATTCTATTAAAACCTTTAGGAGTGGTAGAGTGGTAGACAACAAGGTAACTATGCCTGATAGTGAACATGTTGTAGTTCACCCCGCTGATCCATAAAATGATGAGGAGACTGATAGAGTCTCTAATGAGACCAATGAGGGTCCCGTTGAGTCCAGCTTTGTTCCTAGAGCCCCGTTCCCAAAGCTGCTAGTTCCAACTAAGAGGGAGTCCAACTTTAATGATATATTAGAGGTTTTTAAGCAGGTAACTATCAACCTACCATTGTTGGATGCGATTAAGCAGATTCCCACTTATGCCAAGTTCCTTAAGGACTTGTGTACACGAAAGCGTAAGCTTAGTGTTCAAAAGAAAGCCTTCCTAGATAGTAACGTGAGTTCTATTATTCAGAATACCACTACCCCTAAGTACAAATACCCAGGGTCCCCTACCATTGCTTGCATAATAGGTAAATACCATGTTGAGAAAGCGTTTCTTGACTTAGGATCCAGTGTGAACTTACTCCCATACGATGTGTACCTTAAACTAGGACTTGGTGATATGAAACCTACCCAGATGACTCTTCAGTTAGCTGATAGGTCCGTTAATATTCCTCGTGGTGTGATCGAGGATGTTCTCATAGAGGTAGACAAGTTTATTTATCCAGTGGATTTTGTTATCCTAGATACCCAACATGTCCCTGACCCAGAGAACATGATACCGGTAATTTTAGGTCGCTCATTTTTAGCTACATCCAATGCGATCATTAACTGTCGAACTGGTATTATGAATTTGTCTTTTGGTAATATGACTATTGAGCTGAACGTCTTTCATATTAATAAGCTACCCTCTGAACTAGATGACTCGAGCATAGAAGAGGTGAACATGATAGGAACATTAGTTGAGGAGTCATTACCAAACACTTTGTTAGAAGATCCATTAGAGAAATACCTAGATCACTTTGGGATTGATTTTGATGATGATGATGTGATTAATGAGGTGATTTCTTTGTTAGATTTAACCCCTTTGATAGACAGTAGTAATGGATGGAAACCTAAGTTCGAATCTCTACCCATTTCTAATTCTATCCTAGTTCATTCGTTAGAAAAGACTCATAAGTTGGACCTAAAACCTTTACCAGATACCTTGAAGTATGTGTTTTTAGGTCCATCTGAAACTTTACCTGTGATTATTTCTTCCGACTTGGATAGTGATCAGGAAAGTAGTCTAGTGACCGTCATTCAGAACAACAAGGAAGCTTTAGGGTGGACCATAGCAGACATTAAGGGTATAAGTCCCACTGTTTGTATGCATCAGATCTATTTAGAGGAAGATACCAAACCTTCTAGGGAGATACAATGAAGACTAAACCCTAATATGGAAGAAGTAGTTCGAACCGAGGTTCTTAAGCTGTTAGATGCAGGAATTATCTACCCCATTTCAGACAATAAGTGGGTCAACCCCGTTCAGGTTGTTCCCAAGAAATCCGGTATTACTATAGTCCAGAATGATAATAATGAGTTAATCCCAACCCGAATGACCACGGATTAGCGTGTCTGTATTGACTATAGAAAATTGAACAAGGTCACTTGGAAGGACCACTTTCCCCTTCGCTTCATCGACCAAATGCTAGAAAGATTAGCTGGCCGTAGCCATTTTTTTCTTTTTAGATGGATTCTGTGGCTATAATCAGATTCCTATTGCCCCAGATGACCAAGAGAAAACCACTTTTACCTATCCCTTTGGTACCTTTGCGTATAGACGTATTCCTTTCGGGCTATGCAATGCCCCCGCAACCTTTCAGCGTTGTATGTTGAGCATATTTTCTGACATGGTAGAACGGTTCTTAGAGGTCTTTATAGATGATTTTTCAGTGTTTGGTTCATCTTTCGATGAGTGCTTGCATTATTTGTCATTAGTTTTGACTAGGTGTAAGGAAAATAATTTAGTTCTTAATTGGGAGAAATGTCATTTCATGGTTCGTTCAAGAATTGTTCTAGGGCATATCGTATCTTCGAAGGGTATAGAGGTAGATAGAGCCAAAGTTGACCTTATTAGAACTTTTACCGGTCCCAAAAACCGTAAGAGATATTAGGTCATTCTTAGGGCATGCTGGTTTTTATCGTCGATTCATTAAGGATTTTAGCTTGATTTCTAGACCTCTTTGCAATTTTCTTGCAAAATATGCTAAGTTTGTCTTTGATGATGCTTGTTTAGAGGCTTTTGAGAAGCTTAAATCTTTACCCACTACCGCCCACATAGTCCAGGCACCCAACTAGAACCTACCCTTTGAGATCATGTGCGATGCTTCAGATTATGCTATTGGTGTTGTGCTAGGTTAGCGATAAAACAAATTACTTCATATGATTTACTATGCTAGAAAAACTCTGAATGATGCCCAATTGAACTATACCACCACAGAGAAGGAACTGTTGGCCATTGTGTTTTCCTTAGACAAGTTTAGATCCTACCTCTTAGGTTCTAAGATCGTAATCTATACTGATCATGCTGCTTTGAAATACCTTTTGTCTAAGAAGGATACCAAACCTAGATTGATTAGGTGGATCCTATTGTTACAAGAATTTTCTCCCGACATTAGGGACAAAAAGGGTGCAGAAAATGTAGTAGCAGACCACTTGTCTAGGCTAGTTGTTAGTTCCCCTAGTGATTCCCTTCCTATAAGGGACAGCTTTCCTGATGAACAATTGTTCTCTGTTTCCCAATCACCTTGGTATGCGAATATAGTGAACTATCTTGTTACTGGTCGAATGCCCCAACATTGGGGTAAACAAGATCGTTCTAGGTTTTTAGCCGAGGTCAAGCACTTATTTTGGGATGATCCTTATTTATTTAAGTATTATCCAGACCATATTATTAGGAGATGTATAACTGAGAGTGACCAGTCCAGTATTATTTCCTTTTGTCATGATCATGCTTGTGGGGGTCAATTTAGTACTAAGAAGACTGCTGCTAAGATATTTCAGTGTGGATTCTATTGGCCTTCGTTGTTTAAAGACTCCCACAGTTACTGTGTTACTTGTGAGCGTTTCCAGAAATTAGGAACCATTTCCCGTAGGAACATGATGCCCTTGAACCCTATTTTAGTTGTTTAGGTCTTTGATGTGTGGGGTATTGACTTTATGGGTCCGTTTCCTAATTCTTTTGGTAATCTTTACATCCTTGTCGTTGTAGACTATGTCTCTAAGTGGATTGAGGCGGTTGCGTGTAAAACCAATGACCATAGGGCTGTGCTTGAGTTCTTGAAAAATAATATACTTACACGTTTTGGTACACCGCGAGCTATAATTAGTGATGGAGGGTCGCACTTTTGTAATGGACCTTTTAAGATTTTAATGAAAAAATATGGTATTGCACGTAAGGTAGCTACCCCGTATCATCCACAGACTAGTGGTCAGGTAGAGGTTTCCAATAGGGAGATAAAACGTATATTAGAGAAAACAGTTAATCCTAATCGGAAAGACTGGTCGTCTAGGCTTACTGATGCCTTATGGGCTTACCGTACTACGTTTAAGAACCCCATTGGAATGTCGCCTTATCGGCTTGTTTATGGCAAGGCATGTCATTTACCTGTTGAGTTAGAACATAGAGCTTATTGGGCTGTTAAGCAGCTAAATTTTTCACTTGACAAAGCAGGAGCCCATAAGAAACTCCAGCTCAATGAGTTGGACGAGATTCGTATAGATGCTTACGATAGTGCGAATGAGTATAAGAACAAAATGAAACTTGTGCATGATAGAAATATTGTACGGAAGTCATTTTCTCCAGGTCAAAAAATTCTTCTGTATGATACCTGCTAGCATCTTTTCCCTGGGAAGTTACGTTCTCGGTGGACGGGTCCTTTTATTGTTCGCACTGTTTTTCCTCATGGAGCTGTTGATATTGAGACACCAGATGGCAGTAGTTCTTCGAAGGTTAACGATCATAGATTGAAACCCTTTTTAGAGCCCTTTCCTACAGGTGATGTTGAGGAGGTCCCTCTGGAGGACCCTGTTTACCCTTGATTGACCATCGAGGAAGTTGTATGTTGTACATTAGTTTTTATTTTTTTTATCTTCACCCAGGTAATATCTCTCCAACTTCTCCTCGTGTTATTTTACTTTTGGTATTGCTCTTTCATTAGAAACATTGAGGACAATGTTAGATTTAAGTTTGGGGGTGGGGAAGAACTTTTTAGTTGCACTTTTGAAACTTCTAGTGTCACATGGTATCCGGTTAGATAAGTTTACATATTGTTTCTCACCGAAAAGATAGAAATTGGAATGCTAGGGATAACAACCTATTGAGACATTAGAGAAAAAGATATTGAGATCCTTGAAATTCAGGAGAGAACTTGTTCCTTTAAGAGGGTAACCGTGATGGACCTAACCATCCATGATGGAAAGGAAAGTAGGTCAGGGAATGCCAGAAATACAAAGCAACCTCACAATGTAATCTTAGTTACTAGATTACAACTCTCTCTCAGTAGAAACTTATCATCATCAACAAGCGGAGCGACATCAAAATCTATGAAGAATGTTGAAGACGTTTAAGGTTTAAAAAAAAAAGAAGCAAATGATATAAGTTGTTGAAGTTCATGATACTAAGACATTACAAGTTGCGAAGATCTAAGTGTTAAATTCTTTCTGTAATGACCATGTAATTTTTTATCTTGTTGTTACTCGAGAAAAAAAATGAAAAAATGAAGAAAACAAATAATAAAAAAATAAAATAAATATAAAGTTTAAATTTTGTTCAATAAGGCCTTAGGGAAGTAGAAACTTTTAAGTCAAGCAATAAATCGAAGAGAAGAGTTAATTGTCAAGGTTCTATGAGGTTCGAGAGTTTATCATCAATAGTTGAAGACCGAAGAAAACGTTGTTTCTACTGAGCACTATGAGAGAGTCGAAGAAAGATACATTTGGTTGCTTTGTTAGTCCGCTTTCAATATGACACAAGATCTTTCCAGCAATGGTTCAACTCATCACACGTAATTACTCCAGCTGTGTAGCAGATGTCCCTCTCATTTTTATCTCTCTACTAATCTTATCCAGCTGTAAATCAGCAGACGCATCTTACAATGTTTATCTAGTTGTGCAGCGGATATCTCTTTATCTAGAAGTGTTGCGGATGTGTCTCCCCTTTTCTTTAGTCAGCTTCAGAGATGGCACCTTTAATTTCTCTGGCATTCTAGTCACTTGGAGATAAGTCGAGAATTTTTATGTCCTCATGGCTCTTTGGATACTTGTGACCAATTAGAAGTACAGGTTTTGTGGGTACACCTCTAGTAAACCCTCCGGAGACAACACTCCGCCACTAGGGCCACCTAGCGGTTTAACGGCTTGCTGCACATGCTAAGTGTAGTCATTTTATTTTATAGATTAGATTTGCTCGGGACTAGCAAATAATAAGTTTGGGGGTATTTGATAGACACATTTTTGTGTCTGAATTGTCCTCAGTGTCTCTATTGTTAGTCTCGATTTTTTTACTAATTATGGTGTTTTTATGTTTGTGTAGGTGTTATTGGAGGAATACACTTGTGTAGAAAAAGTTGCTCAAAAAGTGTTTTTTGGACCCCCAGAGAAAAGTGATAAAGGCACCCTCATTTTGGATAAGGGCACCTCAGGGCACCCCAGCTGTTAAAGGCGCCCCTGTTTTGGATCGGGGCACCCTTCCTCTTCATTTCAAAATTTCAGTTTTGGCGGGTGTAGGAACAGAATATCGCAAGATATTGAGTTACGAATGTAGTAACAAAGACAGGAGGAAAGTGTCGCAAGAAAATGCGATGATATAAGAAACACGGGAACAATGTGAAGAGATTGCGAATATAGAATAAACTTACGAATAAAGGTCACGATACTTCGCAAGCTATATACATTTGTACAGATTTCACTATAAATAGTAGTTCAAATGTTAAATTTAGGAGGTTCTTAAGGTGAGTGTTAGAAAGAGTCTTAGGAGAGAGAACAGAGAAAGTTGTAACTGTTCTAATCTCCATTAACATATTCCTTTGTAATCAGTTGAGAAGATTAATCAAAATTATCATTCTTCATCAAGAAATTCTTAAAGTTTTACAAATACTACCGAGGGTGTAGTTGTAGGATTTCCTGCAACTACATAATTGGCGCTAGAAACAGGGAAAGACTTGAAGATTGTTATACCAGAAATTTGAAGGAGTTTTTGAAATTTGAAGATCAAATGGAGTCAGTATATGAAGATTGCAAAAAAGAAGAATGTAATATGATCACAAAGACAATGATTGATGAATTTCATAACAACATGAAGGGAAGGATACACAAACGAGATTATAGAGGGAAAAAGATCATGGAAGTGGAGAAAATAACAACTTTGAAAGAATGGGAAAAGCAGAAAATCACATTTTCAGTAGAAGAAATTCCAAATGAAGACTTGAACCACACTTCACCATTAGTAGTCACAATTCCAATCATGCGAGAGGAAAAGAAAGCTACAAAATCTATAGAAAATGGAAATTAAACCGAGTTTTGATTGATACAGGGAGTTCTGTTGATATTATATTCTATCATGCACTTAAGGGGATGGGGATTAAAGATGAAGAGATCACAAATTCAGAATGTCTTATCCATGGATTGGGAAAATCTACAATAAAATACAAAGGGGAAATAATGTTACGAGTACCGCTGGGAGAAATCGAAACACACATAGTTTTATGTGTGGTAGATATGGAATCTCCATATAATATGCTTGTGGGAAGACCATGGATTCATGCGATTAAAGCTGTTGCTTCGACATTACATCAATCAATTAAGTTTCCTACACCCAGCGGAATACAAGAAATAATAGGAGATCTTGATAGTGCAATTTTTTTTTATCAGATTGAAGTAAAACAATGTGGAGGGAGAGCAATAAAGAAATAATTTCGTAGAAAACTTGCGAAAGAAGCAAAAAAGTAAGAGGAGTTCAGAGTGTATACAATAAGAGCAAGAGAGGGAAAAGGAATACCAAGTGAGATCCCAGAAAAAGGAGGAGAACCAATGAAAGTAATTAAAGAACCAACACCTATGGGAGAGCAAAGTCCTAGTTACGTTGCAGCAGAACCAACCAAAGAAATAAATATTGGAACTGAAGAAGAGCCTTTAATCTTGCGAATTGGAACTAAGATGGACGAAGAAGAAGAGAAAAGAACTATTGATCTCTTACGAGAATACAAAAATATATTCGCAGGAAGTGTAGATGAAATACCAGGAATTGATCCATCAGTGGCGTGTCACAGATTGAACATAGATAAAAGCGTAAGACCATTCAAACAAAGAATAAGAAAGATCTCGCAAAATTATCATGCACAAATAGAAGAAGAATTACAAAAGATGCTGGATGCAGGAATCATAAGAGAAGCAAAATACCCAGAATGGATTGCGAATATGGTCATTGTTCCAAAGAAGAATAAAGGGATAAGAATTTGTATAGATTTCACTGATCTAAACAAAGCCTGTCCTAAAGACAGTTTTCTATTGCCAGACATACCACAAATGGTGGAATCAGCTGCAGGAAATGATAGAGTCACTTCACTCGATGGATATAAAGGGTACAATCAAATATCGCTCGCAGAAGAAGACCAAGAACATAATTCCTTTTTTTCTCCAAGATGTTTAAATTGTTATGTGAAGATGCCATTTGGTTTGCGAAATGCGGGCGCTACATATCAATGAATGGTCGAAAAGGTGTTCGCAAAGTGGATACATAAAACCTTAGAGTTGTATGTGGATGATATGTTGATAAAAATTAAAGAGGCCAAAGATCATGTGCAAGATTTGAAGGAAATATTTGAACAAATTAGAAAATTCCACATCAAATTAAATCTTGAAAAATGTATAATTGGAGTTGCGTCAGGAATTATTTTGGGATACATAGTATCAAAGGAGGGAATACAAGTCGATCCAGAAAAAGTACAAGCAGTTCGTGACATGCCAACACCTGCAACGGTAAAAGAAGTGCAAAAGCTAAATGGACTCTTGGATTCACTTGGAAGATTTATTTCGCGAATGTCAGATAAGTGCAAACATTTATTCAATATACTTAAGAAGGGAGCAAAATTCAGGTGGACTGATGAATGTGAAAAAGCTTTTCAAGGAATCAAAGAATATCTCGCGAATACATCCATATTACAGAAACCATAGAAAGATGAAGAATTATTGGTATACCTCGCAACAACTCAATATGCTTTAAGTGCAGTTCTATTGCGAACAAATGCAGGAGTAGAAAGGCCTATTTACTACATCAGTAAAACTTAATAGTCGCAACAGATTATTTCATGAAGCTCGCAGAAGTAAAATCAGTACAACATATTCGCGATAAGGATGTTTTTACATTCATATTCGAGAATATCATTTGTAGATATGGAGTTCCAGCACAATTAGTATCCGACAATGGGAAGAAATTTGAAGTGCAGAATATAGAGATGTTACTCAGTGCTTTTAGGATAAAATGTGGGAAATCAACTCCATTATATCCACAAGCTAATGGACAGGAAGAGGAAACAAATAAAAAAATCGCAGATACAATCAAAAAAAAATTAGAAGGACATCTCAGAGGGTGGTGCGAGCAAGTTCCTAGTGAAGTTTGGGCATACAATACAACTAGAAGGGAGGAAACTGGAATGTCTCCTTATTGGTTAACATATGGACTAGAAGCAGTATTGCCAACAGAGGTTGTAATTCCGACAATAAAGAAAGAAGATTGGGAAAGAAATTTAAGTGCATGGGTGATATTAAGTAAGATGGATGATTTGGAAGAAAAAAGGGAAAAGGTGTTGCGACATATGAAAATTTATCAAGAAAGATTGGCTCGAGAGTATAACAAGAGAGTTATTGAACGTGAGTATCAACCAGGTGATTGGTCATGCGAGAAACACCTCCCTACCAGAAAGAAAATGGAGAAAACTAGCACCAAAATGGGATGGACCATATGTCATTAAAGAGGTTGTGGGAAGTGGAGCTTATCGGCTGATGGATCCAGAAGGGAAAGACATGGGTTTAAGACTTGGTCAACCCTGGAATAGATTGTATTTAAAAAGGTATTATCCATAAAACTCATGATAATTTTGCGAATATGGTTTGCTCGTACAAAAATTACCAGAATTACAAATTTTATTTGCGATCAGCTTTCATAAAAGAAAGACGCAAACTATGATCAGCTTTCAAAAAAGAAAGAAAGCCACAAAAATTTTACACAGGCAATCCTTTGTGGCGTACACATTAGTTCGCGAAGCAATATTTCTCAAGAGGCAAAGTCCTAAAGTACGTCATTTAAGGGGGTACCTATAAGCATGGCTCAGGGAAAACAGAACACCACCATGGAACCTGAGTACATGGACATTACGGGGTACATAACCCAAAAGAGGGGTACCTATCCGGGTAAGACACCTTGGATTCTCAACCTAATCTTGCGATGTAACATGATTTAGGTTGGGAAACTAAGGCATACTATCTTTCCCAAGAAGTGCAGAAAACGATCAAGGCGCCGAGGTACACGGTTGAGTCAAGAGTGCCGGATGGGTTTGAAGCACATCTGCCATTCTTGACAAGTCTTGGAAAATGATTCACTTGGCCCAAAGATACCCCATAGGGTGCAACCTCGTAACTATAAGCCCTATAGGAAAAAATGATAAGAGGTTGCGAACAAAAGCTGGTTGTTAGAAAAACCGGATGGGAAGAGCTAACCTTGTATGGTCAATGTACGCTTCCTTGAAGGGGAAACCAAGGGGAAGATAAAGGGCAGCACCCTCCATTAGGGAGCTGATACGTGCTATAAGACGCAAATGTCATGAGGCTTTTTGTTCCCAAGAACATAAAGGTTTATCATATTTGTGCAACAATCTTATTTCTGCGAGTAAAAAAAAATAAAAATAAAAATATACTCGCAGAATTAAATACAAAGAAGTTAAGATGAGATCAATGGGTTATTACATGAAACTATGATAACGTCCTGCGATTTCATCGCAAGACGATAATATCACAAGGCTGTATATTCACAAGTATATTCAGACTTGTCATATTATCGCAAACACATAAATAATGTTAAGATAAAGTCAAGGGGTTGAGGCATGCGAATGCACCAACGTCCTGCGACTTTATAGCAAAAGAGGTGGCAAAGTAAGACCTTTACTTAGGAAGGCATGATAAGACCACAAAAACTAATGAAGTCAATATCATCGGAGATTCTTTATATTTTCAACAAGAATACTTCTTATACTCATACCAAAAAAGGCAATTTTATTTGCAACCAAAGACGGATATTAAATACTCATTAAATTTTACAAGGATTGAATACTTCTTATATTTCTTCAAGGATTGAATACTTCTTATATTTCTTCAAGGATTGATTACTTCTTATACTTCTTCAAGGATGTTTCATAATTCTTATACTTCTTCAAGGATGTTTCATAATTCTTCAAGGAGGTTCCATACTTCTTATACTTCAAGGGGGAGATTTCTTATTTACTTCGCAACTACCAGAAACTTCGCAATTTAAACTGAGGCATATATTTTAATACTTACAACAACAATTGATCACCTGAAGAGAAATAACAAGTGGAAAGGGAATACTAATCTAGGTCTTTAAGATATGTTATTTCTCTTCATATGATCAATCTATTCAATTTATGCAAATAAATAAAGTATTCATCTAGAGAAAAGTCAATTCATTATCGCAAAATATAAAATATACTTCTTAAGGAACATAAACAATAGGAAGAATTGCTCGTAAAAAGAGAACCAACATTAACCAAGAGAAAGAGTTCAAAAGAAAGAAAAACAAGAGGATTAACGATAACTTGGGAAAATAAGTTTATCATGCTTGGTGCTCTTCATCAACACTTTGTGCTGGATCTTTAAGATGAATAGGATCATCAGCAGTGTTCAATTCTTGCGAAACATTTCCCTTTGAAGAGCCCTCAACAGGAGTTTCTCCTTGAGGGACAGATTCTTTTCCACCATCAAGTTCTTCATCATCACTCTCGTAATCAAAGTCACTATCAAGATCACGAGCAACTTCATCATCAAATATTTCAAGAGGTTCAACTTTTAATGGAGGCAAAGATCTTGATAAGAGAATGTTGTTTACGAAGACTTGAGATTTCAGATGACTTTCACAAAGTAGAGCTTTCTGGTGGTTAATATCTTCAATATCTTTGGCATAAGCAAGATGGTTGAATCTCCGATTGGCATGATCACGAGAATTGATCAAAAGAGTAAAAAGCAAAGCGTTCTTCTTGGGAAGCTCAGAACAGGTGGTCTCCAATCCAACTTTAGCCTTGCGAAGATTATTCTCAGATTCTGCGAGTGAAATAAAATTCAAAGAATCAGTTCTGCGAATATAACAAAATTTAAAGATATATCAAAGGCATTCAAATTTTGATAACTACCTTCTCTTTGTGAAGTAAGAAATTGAGCTAAAGATAGACAACAATTCTTCATCTGATCCATAGCTTTATCAAAACCATCACCAACTAATCCTTCAAGTCTGGATTGAAGCTTTTGATCTTTGGAAAAAAGAAATTTGTTATACTTCGCAAGTTTTGTGTTAAGGTTTTCTAGTTGGGAATAATCTTCTTTAAGTTTATTCTTCTTAGTGCTCAAGATTATATTCTTATTAAGAAGGGATTCCTTCTCGGCAGCAAAAGAACTTCTCTCTACATCTGAAGACTTCTTTAATTCCTCAAGTTCACCTTTTAACAAATAAAGGAGATTTTCTTGATCGCAACATTTACTCTAAAGAATATTCAATTGTTGCGAAGAAACGGCCATTGTATTCAAATACGAACAACTTTCTTCTGATAAGGTTTCATTCTCTTCTAATAGGGTTTCTATTCTTAAATCGGCTTTAGTTAAAGAAGAAGTGAGCTTAGATATTTCATCGTTCAAAAATTTTTGATCGTAAATTAGTTGGGTATTCTCTTGGAAAAGAGCATCTAAATTATCAAGAGCACATGAATGAAGACTAGATAAATGGGAAAATTGGTTCAAAAGACTTTCATGCTTGGCTTGAGATTCTTCTGCGTTTGATTCATGATGAAGTACCAACATTATACATTCCTGGATTGATTCTATAAAGGGGAATGGGTTTTAATGGGTGTTTCAAGCATGCGAGGAATAGAAACAAACAAAAGGAGAAAATATAAACATAATAGCAATACCTTTTAATGCGTTATTTCTCTTACGAAGGATTGCACAATCTAGAGAATCATTTTGAAGCTGATGATTTTCTTTACGAAGATTCTCACACTCTGCTTTCAAAGACTCCTGAGTTTGGCGAAGCAATTCAACTTCTTTCTCCAGGTTTTGACGTGATATAGAAATATCAGGATTGATGAAGTTATTGAGCATTTCGCAAAATTCAGATTGTGAGCGAACATTTGAATACCTCGCAGTATTACTTAAAACATCAGATAACATCTGGAAAGCTGAATAAATTCCATCTCGAACTTCTTGAGGAAGGGGAGAAGAATTCGAAGGAATAAGAGCAAGTTGTAAATTGCTTGGAGCAACGGCACTCAAAGGATTAGGAGATAAAATAGGTTTTTCACGAGAAGGGGTTGAGAAAGTAGCTTGCGAAGGTTAATCTTTAAGAAGTGTTGATAAATTGACAGGGGTGGGAGACTGAAAAATGGGTAATGGAGTAGAGGCATGAGTTTGTAAAGAAGTGCTTTCACGAGGAGGAGAGGGAAATTCTTTATCCATCACAAGAAGGAAATCACTGATTGAAATTGATGGCTTGGATTTTATATTACGAGATCTCTTGGTAAGGTTGGATTCTTCACCGACCTACGAATCAAAATGTAGATTAAAAACTGAGGCAACAATATATTGTTTCAGAAGGAAGACAGAGTATTTTAACTACCTTTTGATTCTCGGATTTTCTTCTTCGAGGGTTAGGGTTTGAGCTTTTAGTTGGAGATTTCATCTGAGAAGTAATTTTGCTGAAAGAAATCAAAGTCAAATAATGGATTAAACAGAAATAAAAGAGATAAACAAGTGAAAGATGCGAGAGATAAAAGAAAATTACCTCGGAGAACTCATGATGGAATTAACAGGAAGAGAAGGAGATAATCGAAGAAGTAACGAGAGAAGAAGATGAAGTTGCAGAAGTAAAAAGGGAAAGTAGAAAAGATAAGGAAGGAAATAAAAGGAATATATATAAGGGAATAGTTAGGAAAAGACGGTTATAAAAGACGTGTTCAAATTCTGTAATGGTTATGTTCTCACGATCATTACTTCTTCGCAGAAATGACATGAGAAGAGGCAAGATGTAGGAATAGAATATCGCAAGATATTGAGTTACGAATGTAGTAACAAAGACAGGAGGAAATTGTTGCAAGAAAATGCGATGATATAAGAAACACTGGAAAAATGTGAAGAGATTGCGAATATAGAATAAACTTACGAATAAAGGTCACGATACTTCGCAAGATATATACAGTTGTACAGAGTTCATTATTAATAGTAGTTCAAATGTTAAATTTAGGAGGTTCTTAAGGTGAGTGTTAGAAAGAGTCTTAGGAGAGAGAACAGATAAAGTTGTAACTGTTCTAATCTCCATTAACATATTCCTTTGTAATCAGTTGAGAAGATTAATAAAAATTATCATTCTTCATCAAGAACTTCTTAAAGTTTTACAAATTCTACTGAGGGTGTAGTTGTAGGATTTCGTGCAACTACAGCGGGAGTTTGTTGCAGTCGCCTGGAAGATGTTTGGTTCGAGATTTGGTGATGATTTAGCATGACTCAAGAGATGGAATTGCATGGGATGACTTGAATGGTCTTAACAGGCGTGGAGTGGTTGATATTCTCGGTTAAATTTGGCTAGATATTCTTCAAGAAGAAATCAGGGAAACACGTTTACGGAAGAGAAATACACGGGATTTATTTTTTCTTCTCCGTGTTTATGTGTGTACTACACGAGTCTACAGAGTTTTCATCTCATTCTGGAACGTGTTTCGATCAGTTTGGAGTATGTAAACAACAACAGTTGCGTGAGAAGATAAAAAATGGAAGAAATTCCCGTATCTTGCATGGAAATATTACCGAGTTATGGAAGAATTATATGGAAGATTTGAGGAGTTTATGCGGTGATATTGGCTATAAAAAGGTTTCTTGGGTCGAGGAGAAGGGGGACGGAGAGATTGGGAGTGAAAAAGAGCACCATAGAGCGAAAAATCAAATTTGCAAAGCTGGCATTTCTGCTGCTGCAAAACTGAAGAACACGAAGAACGGACCTACACCAACAGTCATTTTTGAACAATGACAGCGACTCATTTTATGGGTCGCAGTTTACATGAAGACTTAAAAACGGAACAACAACAGTAACGGCTCTTTGTAACGGTTTTTGCAACAATTATAAGCGTTGCAAAGACGATTTTTATTATAATTCTCCCTTATTCATCATTTGTAACCCTTTGAGCATAAATGAAATCAACTTTTGAGCGTGTTTCCAACATGATGAGCGGCGAATTCTCTCGTAACCAAGGCAATGGATGAATCTATTCACACATGAACAATGGGTAACTATTTTATTTTCTCTAATATTTAATTATAATTCACTCAATCAATGCTTTTGCAGAGTTCTTAAAAGTTAACATAATTTTCTTCATTAGTTGTGATTCAATTAGATAGGTTATGCTTTGGTTAGATAATATATTCTTAGGGGATACAATTAATTTTTGAGAATATGTTTGATTATTTGTGGATTAAGAAATAAAGGATTAAAAGGATAATTAGAGTTATGAAATATTTGACATCATTCATGTGTAATAGTGGATTCTAATGTCTTGGTTATTTTCCAATTACTTGAAATCAATTTTGAGTTAAGTTTTCTATATTTTTAAGTTCTACTAAGTCTAGAAATCATTTCCTTCACAAGCCTCAACGAACTTATTATTACTACAACATTATTGATTCACATCATGGCCGCATAGGGAAGGCCAGCATGTTGAGGCTGCAAGGTTTGCATGCCATTGGCATGGCATGCCTTGGCGTGGTTTGACGTGGCCAAAATAGGATTTCGGGCCAAAGCTTACCATGCATTTTCTGGTAACCTTGGACGGCTAGGATTTGCTCCTGGTATTGAAAGGAGACCGTTTGATTGTCGCACGCCTTCGTTTTGGTAGCCGCATAGGGAAGGCCAGCATGGTGGTGCGGCTAGGTTGGCATGCCATTGGCATGGAATGCCTTTACGCAGTTTGGTGTGGCCAAACTAGGGTTTCGGGCCAAAGGTTACCATGCGTTGTTTGGTAACCTTGGATGGTTAGGATTTTCTCATAGGATTGAAGGGAGACCGTTGATTATCACACGCCTTCGTTTCAGTAGCCACATAGGGAAGGACAACATGGTGGCGCAACTAGGTCGGCATGCCATGGTGTGGTTTGGCGTGGCCAAACTAGGGTTTATGGCCAAAGGTTACCATATGTTATCTGGTAACCTTGGACGGCTAGGATTTGCTCTTGTAATAAAAGGGAGATCGTTGATTATCGCACGCCTTCGTTTTGGTAGCCGCATAGGGAAGACAAACATGGTGGCACAGCCATGTTGGCATGGGGCAATGGTAAGGTGCGTTTGTCATGGCACGGTGGGGGCCAAGGGCTTGGCATAGACGGCTTGGCATGCCATGGGTGCATGGTGTGGCTATCATGGCTAGGGACAAGGCAAGGTTCGGTTTGGATTGGCATGGTGGGGCCAAGGGTTTGGGGTGACCAAGATAGTGTTTTGGATCAAAGCTTACCATGTGTATTCTGGTAACCTTGGACGGATAGGATTTACTCATGCGATTTAAGGGAAACCGTTGATTGTCGCACGCCTTCGTTTTGGTAGCCGCATAGGGAAGGCCAGCATGGTGGCAAAGCTAGGTTGGCATGGGGCCATGGAAAGTTACGTTTGGCATGGCACGGTGGGGGCCAAGGGCTTGGCATGGACGGTTTGGCTTGGCATGGTGGGGTCAAGGGCTTAGCATGCCATGGGCGCATGGTGTGGCTAGCATGGCTAGGGCCAAGGAAAGGTGCGATTTTGCTTGGCATGGTGGGGCCAAGGGTTTGGCGTGACCAAGATAGGGTTTTGGGTCAAAAGTTACCATGTGTTGTCTGGTAACCTTGGACGGCTAAGATTTGCATCTTAGATGGAAAGATGGTCGTTGATTGTTGCATGCCTTTGTTTTGGAAGCCAGCGTTGTGCATGGCGTGTTGAGACGGCAAGCATGGTTGGCATGCTTTAGTGTGGAGATGTGGATGGCATGGTTTTCCATTGGCACAGTGATGCGGTTGGCATGGTTGGCATGCCTTTTGCGTGGTAGGCGTGGATGTCACGTCTTTCCATTGGTACATGGGTGCGGCTAGCATGGTTGGCATGATTTGGCGCGGTAGGTGTGGCTGGCACGGCTTTCCATTTGCACAGGGGGTGTGGCTAGCATGGTTGGCATTCCTTGGCGCGGTAGGTGTGGCTGGCACGACTTGCCATTGGCACATGGGTGCGGCTAGCATGGTTGGCATGCCTTGGCCCGGTAGGTATGGATGGCACGGCTTGCCATTGGCACATGGGTGCAGATAGTATGGTTGGCATGCCTTGGCGCGGTAGGTGTGGCTGGCATGGTTTTCCATTAACACAGGGGTGCGGCTAGCATGGTTGGCATGCCTTGGCGCGGTAGGTGTGGATGGCACGGATTGCCATTGGAAAACGGGTGAGGCTAGCATGGTTGGCATGCCTTGGCGCGGTAGGTGTGGCTGGCATGGTTTTCCATTGGCACATGTGGCGTGGGAATTATGGCTTTGGACCATCGAAACCCTAATTAGTATTAAAAACAGGTACACTGGTAATTTTCTCGTAGACATATTAAAGGGTTGTTTAAGTTCTGTGACGTCATGTATGACTAGGGTTTTACGATTTTACCCCTAAGTTAAAAAACACCATCAACATTAAGTCCCATGCTTAGCTCGGAACATGGGCGTTGTTGCGAGGTAAGCATAAGATGATGACAGAAAAGGACAAAATCGAAACGTAAATCATGCAAGATGGTCAGGAAGATCCGTCTAACCTTTTTCGGGAAGCAGGGAGAATCTGTGATCCTTGTGTTTGGAAGATTTACGTAGTTTCTGCTCGTTGTACTGCAGGTTAGGTTGCGGAGTGGTAAAGGCCGGTTGAGATGAAAGCTGTTGGCCTTGATCTTGAACGGTTGAGCGCCTTCCGGGCTAGGATTTGGAACATGAAGCGGAGCTTCTAGCATAGACTTGGCGTGAAGGGAAGTCGCAGGCATTGGATCAGTTTGGGATTAGCCGTCAGCATTAGTCGGCTTGGAATTCCAGCCGTCAACACTTGATTGGCTTGGAATGGGAGCCATCAGAATTGTTCGTCTTTGAAATTGAGCTTCTTGCGTTGCTCTGCTTGGAGTGGAGCTAACTTGGGTTCCTTGGAAGGATGACGAATGGCTTCAGTTCCGTGGGATGATGGAAACTTGCCTTAGTTCCGTGGGAAGATGATGACTTTCTTTGGGAAGATAAAAACTTGCTTCAGTTCCCCGGTGATGACTGGCTTCAGGAAGGTAACAACTTTGCTTTAGATGTTGCAACCCTAATTAACGCCCCTCACTAGAATCGCTGTAGAATTCTCGTACGAACTCAGATTTTGACGGCCCGCCCCTCCATTATGGACGGAAAAGAATTTCCTATCTTCCCACGAGAGAATATTTAGGTCTTGAGCTCATTCGGGAGGTGAAAATAGATCGACAGTAAAATTCAGGAAGAATTCAGGAGGGATGTTGCAGGCCCGAGGTAGCATAGTCGCGCCCGGTCATATGTTTTATGGAGCAAAAAGGAATCTTTATTTTGTTTAGGCTCTAGAAACTCTGTCTTCATGAAAATAGATATGGACCTTCTTCTGTTTTCTGTTGTCCGTCCGAATCCGCGCCTTTGTCTGTAGTGTCTCTCCAATGGATTCCAAAATTTTCCGAACTCCGTCGCATTCTTGGGACGGATGGATGAAATATGTACTCGGCAACGACCATGTTAGGGATAATATTGGAGATTGTGGTTACGTTGTCGGTCAATCCTCAACTTTAGGATGTTCAGTGCCTGGACTTTCTGATCGTGATGATGGTGTGTTGTGAATTCTTGCATGGTCGAAAACTTCCGACGCCACTGGATAAAATAAATGAGTTGGGAGACGTTCCGTTGCCGATGTATTGCTATCAAAGTCTTCAAGGACTTTGTTCCAAGAGACATCCTTCGAACCATCTTCTGAATCTTAGACTATCCTATGGAATGGGATGAGGTAAGCAGTCTCCAATTATACTTCTGTTTGATCCAATGGTCATGGTTGAATATGTGAATATATCTTAGTTGCGTTCTTTTGGAGTCTTCGGTGCATATGTATGGCTTCATGTTGAGAAATTCTTGCGTAAAAATTCGACAGTGATGATGTTGAAATTAGAAATAACCTGGTTGAGGGGAGTGAAAGCGTCTCATGATGGTAGTACCCATGTGTAGCCTACTTTCACCGCATCGCTTTGAATCCATGTCCACGGGATTTGATACAAGTTTATTGTACTCTTATGGATGTGACGCTGGGATGCAGATTGACGAAATATTTTGGATAGCGAAGAGGCAGGAATGAGTGATTTATGTTGTTTATCGTGGCTTCCTCTATTTCTTCAAGAAAATATTTCAGCGGCGTCTCTGGAGTTTTCTCGTGAATCTTTGATGGTCGTCGGGATGGACTGCGATGAGCAATCCCCAGTCGCATTTTTCTTTAGTTTTTGAAGTTATTTTCCTCTGAGAAGGCTTGGGATCCTCCGCGGCCTCGTAAAGTGTTGAAGGCGTCTTCTAGACAAAGAGGTGATGGTATTCTTGCGCTGCACCCTTGAAGAGCAGGTGGTCTTGTTGTGACTATGGCTTTTTGGTTGACAGTGTCTTCTGAGATTTGGCAATGAAGGGATTATGTGTATACCCTCAGTCCCCAAGTATGGTTTACATGTTTCCATCTTGTATGGTCAGTGGGTTGACCATGATAAATACATCACCATCATGCGTTCGTACCGGTGATTTTGTTACTTCTTCCACGTGGAACTTAGAACATGGAGGAGTATGGGTTACCTTTGTAGTGATTGCTGCTGTGGTGAAACTCTAGTTGGTATCAAAAAATGAGAAGCAACAGTTCTTGGTAGCAGATGTAATCAGAAGAGGCTATATTGTCGCGATAACGAAGTAGCTTGGCTGGAATTGTATGGGCATCCATGAAAGTAAATGGATTGGATGGATGCGTAAGCGAGCAAGCTGTCCATAATCACGAGCTTTGGCGGGATAGATCAGAGGGCGGCCATGACTACAAAGATTGGATGGCTGCGATCATGATCCTTGACCTGTGGATCGTGGTGGCACGACCCTTTGCAAGAAGGAGTTGTGTTGAAGTGAACGTTGAAGCGGATCCACTGCTGGAGAACGTTGAAGCGGAGCCACTTCTGGAGAGAACGTTGAAACGACGCCTTGCAACTCTCAGAGCCTTGATGATTACCATGTTGAAGTCGGAGGCCGCATCACGTTCTGTCAAACTCGACATCCCTAAAGTGAACAGAGGTTAGGAGTCCCCTGTTTCTTCTATCGATCGTACTTTCCAGTAGAGGTTGGGGTTTGGGAATGACTTCCCTGGATGAAATCGCCTTCTTTCCTGATGCAATGCGGTTGAGGGATGGAAATATGTCTTGACGCTACGCCTTGGAGAAATATAGAATCTCGTATAACTGTATCATTATAGACTATACGACTTTGTGGGCCAAGTTCCCACCGTGCAGGTCCTGACGGGAAGAGGGTCTCTGTGAACTCAGGAGGGTTGCTGATTTCCTTTGCTTTCGATTTTGGAGAAGTCATTCCTGATTTTTACGTGTGATGAAATTGGATTGCTTATCCCCTTTTACTAGGCGTTAAAGATCAACACGAGCCTCTTTTTCTATAAACGCACGTCCTGCTGAAGTGTTTTTTGTCTTTTTATCAAATCAATAGTGGTAAAAGGAGGTCGGCTTCTTACGGCTCTTTCAGTATCTTTCCCTGATGGTGGAGTAGCGTCTCTAGTGACGGTTGGAGCTGTCATGCTTGACGAATCGTTGGGGTGGCGGAAGCGGTTCTGGTGATCGTAAGTGTATCGTGCATAAATGGCACAGTTTTGGTCACGAAGTGCTAGAGCCATGACACTATTTGAAGGGTAAGGATGGCGCTGATTTGGCTGGTTGTGGAGCGGAGAAGATGACACTGGAAGGGCGCAAGATGTTAGCGCTGGAAGGATGCAAGATGTTAGGGAAGGGTGTGGTATTGTGGCTGGCATGCGCGTGTGGTATTGTGGCTGGCATGCGCGTCTTGTATGCGCGTCTGGAAAGCGCTTCTGGTAAGCACGTCTAGTATTGTCTTGGACGCGGACTGCTATACACTAAAATATGGGAAAGCTATGGACATATCGCCACAAACAATAAGATTACTAGTCGATTTTCGCTGGTTAAGCGGGTGGAAGAATCTTTGTATTCGATTTACGACATGCGTAACGTGACTGGTTATACGGTTTATGAGGATGTAATCTTGAGATGGAGGTTCCATCGTGACATGTGTGTAAACTTTGAATTCAATGTTCCTTGGTTCGTTGAAGGTTTCTCTGAGGTTGAAAAGTTGCTAGTCGAAGTAGTCGAAGGCCCTTCCGCAGACATGGTGAAGAAGCAGGAAGTGGAATTCAAAAAATTATGCAAGAAGATGAAGTTGAAGAGGGTGGCTCTCCAAAGCACGAGGGAGGCCTTTGCCAAGAGGGGCTAGCCACTATTGGAAAACTTTCCTTGAATGCATTTCTGTCTTCTAAACTTCTTATTTTTAGTTTTTTTATTGGTTCGAAAGGCAAATGAAACACCTAGTTTATGGTTTTTAATTTCCTGGATTTCTTGGGTTGATAGATAAATATTACCTTGACGGTTTTGGGTTATTCTTTTGGGAATGAATTGTTTTGGGAATGATGTTGTCTTGGTTACGATTGCAAGTGACGCAACATCCTAGGAAAACCATGAAATCGTGTGTTGGTAGATGACATGGGGTGAAACATAACATGGCTATCGGTTTTATCATTCCCGTGAAAACTTGAAACAACAAACCATGTATCTTGTCTAGGTAAGACTTACTCAGTTTTTCTGGTAACCTGATGAAAAGTGGATCTTCCGGGTGTAAGACCGAGTTTTGTGGAAAGTCCCCAGTCGTGATTGTGGAAAGTCCCTAGTCGTTACTGTGTTACCTGATAACCTAGTCTTCGATTCTTGGGCGGATCATTTGATTCTAACCTCTGGGAAGTCCCCAGTCGTCCCTTGTCGTGTCATGACTGATAATCGGGTTGTTGGTAACCGAGTCGTCGATCCCTGAGTGGATCTTCCGCTTCTACCATCTTGATGTCTTGGTCGAAGCATGAGATCGATGGTCGAAAATTGACATTGTAACCGAAAGATCAACCTCTCACCGTGGTTGCCAATTATTTGAGGATGAAAATGGTTTCTGCTGATTTCGGGTGTGCGGGTGAGAAACGAATTTAAACCCTAAACAATGTACTGCAAGGGAGTACTTTAGATTCGAGAGATCATTCTGTACAAGTCCATCCTAAACCAAGAAATATCCGTTCCAAACTTGCCTCGGTCACAAAGTGAAGGAGAATGGGTTGGTTTTGGGGAGGGAAGCAAGGAAAGTGATGAGACCAAAATAGTTGATTCTGGAAGAGTAGTTTTGTTACTACTTGTATCAGAAAGTGGAAAGCTAGCAAATGTTTTCTGAGTGGTGTATGCTCCTGACTAAAATTATTGTTCGGTGGAAATAGGTGAGACCTATTTATACAAGTCGAAGTAAAACGTACTTTGGTCTCATTAAGGAATGGAAAAGTGGGTGAGTAAATGGGAGGAGGTGGTAACCGTTAACGTATGGAATTGATGTTCCATAAAGAAGAGAGTTTCACCATTACTTCCTGTATTTACTAACCGCCTCACCCTTATGACACTTCCTTATGACGGGCTTAGTGTACGCCGCACGCTGTAAACCTCCAAACCAATACCCATAGAGGATCCCCCAGTTTGTGATATGTGTTGATGTCTCAAATGTTTTTTTGTGGAAAACATGTAGCATATTATTGTTCTCTAGCAAGTCGAGTTTGGGAGACTTGCTAGCTTGGTGACCTTCAACGGTCTAGATTTTGTATCTTAAGACGAAAGGTAGCCGTTGATCGTCGCACACTTTCGTTTTGGTGGCCGCATAGGGAAGGCCTGCATGGTGGCGCTGCAAGGTTGGCATGCCGTTAGAATGGCATGCCTTAGCACGGTTTGGCGTGGCTAAATTAGGGTTTCGGGCCAAAGGTTACCATGCGTTGTCTGGTAACCTTGAACGGCTATGATTTTCTCCTGGGATTGAAGGGAGACCGTTTGATTGTCGCATGCCTTAGTTTTGGTAGCCGCATATGGAAGGCCATCTTGGTGGCGCGGCTAGGTTGGCATTGGGCCATGGAAAGGTGCGTTTGGCATGGCAGGGTGGGGTCTAAGGGCTTGGCATGGTGGGGTCAAGGGCTTGGGATTCCATGGGCGCATTGTGCGGCTAACATGGCTAGGGCCAAGGCAAGGTGCGGTTTGGCTTGGCATGGTGGGGCCAAGGGTTTGGTGTGACCAAGATAGGATCGTGACCTAGCTAGGGTTTTGGGTCAAAGGTTACCATGTATTGTCTGGTTACCTTGGACGACTAGGATTTTCTCCTGTGATTAAAGGGAGACCGTTGATTATCGCATGCCTTCGTTTTGGTAGCCGCATAGGGAAGGCCAACATGGTGGCGCGGCTAGGTCGGCATGCCATTGGCATGGCATTCTTTGGCGCGGTTTGGCGTGGCCAAACTAGGGTTTCGGGTCAAAGGTTACCATGTGTTGTCTGGTAACCTTGGACGATTAGGATTTGCTTATGTGATTGAAGAGAGACCGTTAATTGTAGCACGCCTTCGTTTTGGTAGACGTATAGGGAAGTCCAGCATGGTGGCACCGCTAGGTTGGAGTGGGGCCATGGAAAGGTGCGTTTGACATGGCACAATGGGGGCCAAGGGCTTGGCATGCCATGGGCGCATGGTGCGGCTAGCATGGATAGGTCCAAGAAAAGGTGCATTTTGGCTTGGCATGGTGGGACCAATGGTTTGGCGTGACCAAGTTAGAATCGTGACCAAGATAGGATCGTGACCAAGCTATGGTTTTGGGTCAAAGGTTACCATTTGTTGTATGGTAACCTTGGACGGCTAGGATTTGTTCATGTGATTGAAGGGCGACTGTTGATTGTCGCACGCCTTCGTTTTAGTAGATGCATAGGGAAGTCCAACATGGTGGTGCGGCTAGGTCGGCATGCCATTGGCACATGGGTGCGACTATCATGGTTGGTATGCCTTGGCGCGGTAGGTGAGGCTGGCACGACTTGCCATTGGCACATGGGGTGCGGCTAGCATGGTTGGCATGCCTTGACGTGGTAGATGTGGCTGGATCGGTTTTATATTGGTACAGGGGTGCGGATAGCATGGTTGGCATGCCTTGGCGCGATAGGTGTGACATGCACAGCTTTCCATTGGCACAGGGGTGCGACTAGCATGGTTGTATGCCTTAGCGCAGCAGGTGTGGCTGGCACGGTTTTCCATTGGCACAGGGGAGCGGCTAGCATGGTTGGCATTCCTTGGCGCGGTAGGTGTGGATGTCACGTCTTTCCATTGGCACAGGAATGCAACTAGCATGGATGGCATGCCTTAGCACGGTGGGTGTGGCTGGCATGATTTTCCATTGGCACATGTGGCATGAGAATTAGGGTTTTATCCCATCGAAACCCTAATTAGTATTTAAAAAATGTACCCTGGTAATTTTCTCGCAGACATATTAAAGGGTTCAATAAATGTGTTTAAGTTCTGTGACGTCACTGTCTGACTAGGGTTTTACAATTTTACCCCTAAGTTAAAATCCACTATCAACAGGTGTGTAAAGTTATCATAAAACTTATTATCATCAAAATACGACGCATAGTATGGATTCTTTTCTGGAGAGAATTGTCAAGATGAAGTTGACAGCCTGTTGACAATTTCCTTATATCCTTCAATAATCAGTTTTAGGTAGTCATCCATTTTCTCAAATATGCATTCTTCACTTGATATTTTATTCACATCAAAGATGGCATTATTTCCATTTCTGATAGGAGAGTGAACATGAGTTCTTCTTGAACGATAATTATTAAGAGTTCTATTATGCTTTTGAGCATTTGAGGAGCTCATTGAACTGACTTTCCTGGTGAGAAACACAAAGTGTGTGTACTAAAACCAATCGGTTTAAACAAATGAATGTTAGTTACACATTTAAGAATTAAATCTAAGGTGTGTTGAAGTCGAACAAAGGATTTGTTTTTCAACTTGGAGTTTCTCTTTTGCACTACACGCTCTTTTGAATCACAAAAGAGACACACTTTCTAATCACGGTAGTGATTAGAGTATGCATACCTAACAATATCATTTGGAGATTTCTTTATGCCAGCTAATGTGTGAATTATGTACACATCTGTATGAGTCAGAAGAGAGTATGAAATTACTTCTGATACTGGAGCTATTTCAGTAGGAGCAGAAGTAGATGGTATATCAGACTTTTCTGAGCATCCTTCAATAGAGAGTTTACTCAAGAGATGTTCAATTTCCAAAGAATCCTTTTTAAGTTTTTCCTCAAGTAAGATACGATTTGATCGAACTTCAGGATATTCCTTATAATAAGCCTTTATACTAGAGCCACAGTCTCTTACTGCACCAAGAAGAACATTGACACATGCTTTTTCAACCGTTTGAATCCATCAGATTGGATTCTAACAAGATTTAGAACCAGTATACTCTATCTAGGTGTTACCTCTTGACCAACAGAGTTAGATTCTTTGGGATAACACATGCCAATGTTGGTCTATTTCATTTGAACACAATGTTCGTCTATATCTGAGATTGAAGCATTTTCTCTTTAATAGAACTATTTGAAATAGAGTTTTTATTTCTGGTGACGCATTTATCTAAGATAGTAATATTGTCCATAGAGTCAGATCACTTCAAACACAGACTTTTGAGGTCTTGAACGTGTTTGCCTGCTCTGATACCAATTGAAAAAGCGGGGTTCTAACAACCACACCCAATATTTCGTTTAGCAATCTGTATGGACTAAGACCAATATACTTTTAATAGAATCAACTAGACAGTCAGACTCAATCTTAATAAAAAGTATACCAAAGAGTTATATCTCAATTTCTCGATTCAATACTTAAGCAAATAGAAATCTGCGATTCTAATTGAATACAAGAGAAATAAACTTGGATGGTACCAAAGACCAATATCCAAGGATCAATCAATTTCAATCAACAACCAAAGGTTTGACTTCACAACTGATCGATACAACGCACAAGCTGTGATATTTCAATTATATAACAAAATATAATGAGGAAAATAAATAACACATACACTAGAAGTTTTTCTAACGAAGAAACCGAAAATGCAGAAAAACCACGAGACCTAGTCCAGATTTGAACACCACACTGTATTAAGCCGCTATATACTCTAGCCTACTACAAATTAACGTCGGTATGGACTGTATTTGAACACCAATCAATCTCACACTGATTCAAGGTACAGTTGCGCTCCTTACATCTCTGATCCCAGCAGGATCCTACGCACTTGATTCCCTTAGATAATCGCACCCACAACCAAGAATTTCTACGACCCAAAGTCGAATACTTTAATAAAAAATATATATATCTGTAGCGCCCCTAAAGCTAGGAGATGACTTATCCAAGAGATTAACTAAATACAGAGACACTAAGAATCTAAATCATATACTTAAGCATTCAATTAAGAAATCTTCTACAAAATTTAACCCAAAAACTAGCCCCGCTCTGAAAAATATATATACAAGAACTCCTCTCAGATGATACATATGTAATAGTCATTTGGTTTACTAATAAAATAGACAATAATACAAATATTACAATATTTAACTAATTAACGGAGTCAACTCCTCAAAGTTTCCGCTGTGAAACTCTGATCTGCCTCTGAAACTGAAAGTGGGAAAGGGTGAGCACATCATTCCAAGAAGGGTTTCCCAACAGGAATAACATTTAACTTTAAAGAAATCATGATAAAGATTTGGAAAACAATACATGTTTTCCCCAACATCAAAGTGACCAAGTCACTGGAAATAAACAAACATGTATATGGACAAACTCCTTCGTCAAGCAATGTATAATAGTAATGTCGGGTTGTTCCACACGTAATATGCATAAAAGATGAATTCATGTAGGTATAAATGTGAAGGAGCGTATCCTATATACCACAAGTGGAAATTCTTATTTCCCATAACAATTCATAATGAAATTCATTATAAGTCTTTTCCAATTCATGGAAAGATTCAAAGAATCAACAGAACAATCATAATACAAACTAAACAATGTATGAAATGCACAAACAAACAATGCATGAGTTTGTTAAACATAATCTTTTGTAAAAGAAACAACAATGGTTTCAAAAGAGTTAAAAGTATTCCCACCTCTTCTGATGACAAGCCAAGCCTACCCCGAGATCCACGATCCACTGGTTTGTCCTTTGAATCGATCGTTGTTAATAGACAAACTATTAATCACACAAGCACTCTAAGAATATATCCAAAAGGATCATACAAGGCTCATACACGTCTATCTAATGATTCTAAGCCCAATTATGACTTTACACCTTTATATTATCTATCTTTAACATTTCCAAGTTTTACTAATTCAATTAGGTTAATTTTATTATAGTCCATAGCTAGGTCTTATGAATATCTACAACTTTGTAAAAGAAGTGAAAGTCTAATTCGGACCATAAGAGGTCAAAATTATCAACATAAGTAAACTAGTCCTAAGCCCAAGTCCACTAAACAAGCCCATTAAGCTAAGGTCCAAACCATATGAGTCAACTAACGGTCTCTAACAGCCAGACTAATGGTTACTGGTCAACTAAAGTCAACAGTCAAATCTAGGGTCAAGTCTGGTCAAATGGTTAACTGAGTCAAATTGGGTCAAGGGTCCAACTCAGGTCAAGTCAGGGAAATCACAGGATTTCAACACACTAACTAAGCTCAAATTGAGCAACCATTTCTCCCTGCCATAGTCTCGTTTCCAACTCTACTTCATTAACACCTTTGTAGTTGCAGGAAATCCCACACTATACCCTTCACAAGAATTTATACAATCAAGTCATTTTTGGATGAACAATCACAATCTTTTTAATTAATTTCACTAATATTACAAGAAAGGAAAGAAATGAAGCTCATAAATTAACAACTACTCCGGACTTTCTCTCTCCTACTGACTTACTCAATGCTCGAAAAAGATCTCTCTCCCTTAAACTTATTCGGCTCTTTATATAGGGAATTACATAGCGGATGACAACTAGTCCGTCCTTTATTTTAGGATATGACTTGCGATGTTCTCGCAAGATTTTGATGTTAGTCTTCGCAAATTATCTAAACTTCGCAAGATCATCACACTTCTCCCGTGTTTGAGCTGATGTCACTTGTTATGTCATCTTTGTTATTTGTCTACGACAGTCTCGCAACGTTGTAGATGAAGGTTTCATAGGAACGTTGTTGTTGCGATATTCTGATCCTACATCTATCCCCTTCTCATGTCTTCTCTGCGAAGGGGAGAATATCATGAGAATTTGTACTTCAAAATGCCGCAACTGCTTATCTTTTCAAGTATTTCTGCACTGTCATAATTCCGTACTTTTCGCAAAATTTATTACACGTATCCCCTCTTCTATTCATCTCTTGACACGTCTTTTTAACCGCTTCTTCTTAACCGCTCATGTCTACTCTTCGCATTGAATGCACTTATGTTTTCGAGGATTTTTACTCTCTTATATATACTCTTCTTATTCTTTTCTTCTCTTCTTTTTACCTTCTCTCTTATTTTCTCTGCAATTTCACTGTTCCTACGCAAGTTTCGCTTATGCTACTGCAAATTTTCATTCTTCATCTTTCGTTCCTTATTCCTTCATTCCCATACTGAAGATTCCTCCAGATGGTCGTAAAAATGAGATTGCTTTTCAAGGAGCTCGAAAGAAACTTCAAACCAAAGGTTTTACTTGATCTCCCATTCTTGGTCAAAACCCTAAATTTGAGCTTTCTATTAATTTATTTTCTGATCATCCTTGCAATCATGAGAAGATCATATTATCGCTAGGTCAGTTTCTCGCTGGACTTCCCATTCCCCTTTATGATCCTGAACTTCCCTTATTTTATGAAATACTTTCCCATGCGAAGTTCTCGCGAGTTGTATATCAATTGAGAGGGGATTGCATTCATCTAATGCTCGAGTTCGCCAATCGTGGTGATGGTAAGAGATCTCTTTATCTCTCAAAAGTTAAAAACCCTAAATTCGCTGGAGTTAAAATTGTTCCTGCGAAGTATACTGTAGAAAAATTCTTTGCGAATTATGAGATAATTCCCATGAAAAGAGATAATACTTGTTGGGGCATTCATTTAAAGAAGAAGGATGATGTTGCTGAAGACAAGATACTTATGCAAGACATTGATTGGAATTTTGGAAATAATACAACCCTACGTTATTCCAACGATGATAAGTGGTGTATCTTCCCTTTAATACTAATGGGTCCGTACATCTCCGGATCTCATGTTTTTCCTGCGAATCTCGCAGCATATCAACCATGGGTATTCAGCTGGCCGAAAAGGGAAGCAGAGGTGTATTTCCAAACTTCATTTGAGTTGTTATTCTTTTCATTCTCATATATAATTTTGTTGACCATTCCAATGTTTTCGTATGATTGTGAAATTATCAGATTGAAAGGTTGAAAGTAAGTTATATCAAGACTAGGAAAGTTAGTACTTTATCAGCTCTTCGATCATTCAAAGATGAAGTAAGAAATATTCTTTTATGATTCTTCACAATATATATTATCGCTTCTATTTCTTATCTTTATCTGTGTATGTAGGTTATCGCTGAAGTGGAAACCAGGAATAAAGATAAAGGTGCCTCTCGCAAGAGGAAATCTATTGCGCCTCCTTCAAAGAAACAAAGAATTCAATCTCCCTCTCCCTCAAACTCTCATTCTGATGAAAGTTCCGCTGATGATGATGCTAACGATTCTTCTCCTCCTGAGTCTTCTATGGCACAATTGTCTAGTATTTTTTCTAACTATTGGCAAGGAATTGGTGATACTTCTCTTAATAATACCTTCCAATCCGTAGCTACCATATTTGATGCCCCTTTCTTGGAGAATAATGAGTCTCTTCGTGGGGTTTCAAGATTTATATCTCCAAGTTTCTTACACTCGCTTAATAGCTTGGTAAATTTTCATACTTATATTTTTATTCTTTTGATTTTTGCTTTGAATTCACAATTTATTCTTAAAACTCGTTGTATTATTTCGCAAGCTGGAAAAACTTGTTTTGCTGTTACTTCAGATTTGGAAAGAAGGCATGCGATTCTTGAAAAGAAAAATCTTAATCTTCGCAGGAAAAATGAAGAATTGGAGACTGAAGCTGCTGGTTTTCGCGAGAAAAGCAAGCAGTTGGAATCTGAAAATTCCATTCAGAAGAACAAAATATATAGTCTTCAAGATTACAATAAGCAACTCTATGGTATGGGACTTTTCTTCTTTCTTTTTATTTTATTTTCTCATAATTTTTTCTTATACAGTTTACCATTTCGCAGACGTTTATGGTCTTTCTGATGAAGCTATTCTTCTTCATACATTTCCCAATCTTATGGATGTTGATACTCTTCTTGAACACCTAAATACTTCTCTAAATATTTTCTCAAATAATAAGATTGAATCTCTTCCCATAAATGAACTCAGATCCAAACTTCGCCTCTTAGAAATTGACTATAGATCCGTCTTGACTATGGATAATAAGTTTAAACGTTTCTTTCATAATTCCAAAGGAGAAATCAATAGTTTAAGAGCTAAGTATAGTGATATCATAGATGAAAAAGATCTGATTTCTCTCCAAGGTGCTCAAACTTTAGCAAAATTCCAAGAGACTCTTCTTGAAGTCCAAATTGAAAGAGATGATCTCAAACATAGAAATGCTATACTCTACGAAAGAGAGAACCAAACTCACTCCCGCCTTCTCATAAATGATGATGATGAATTTGTTTGGGCTGCGAGAGTTCTAGATAATGCCAGGAATAATTTAGGAGTAAATGCCAGTCTCCAAGTTGAGCATACGGCCTTGATTAGAGACATGATTTCTAACAGAGAAGGTTGTTAACTGCTCTTCCTCATTTAATAGTTTGTTTTTCATAAACTACCATTAAGTTGCTGATTTATTGTTATATTTTCGTAGAATATGAAGATAGATATCGCAAGAGGATTGAAGAACTTGAGAATGAGAAAGCGGAACTCGCAAAAGATCTTTCTTCTCGCAATGAGAAATGTTCTAGGCTGAAGAATCAACTAAAAATAACCGTTGCAAACTTCAAGAATGATGCTATTATTTTTCGCAACGACACTATTAGAACAATTTGTGATGAAAATGGCACTCCTCATTCTACATATCCTTGTCTCTCGGACGAAGTTCCAGAAAATGTTCCTAATTTGGTTATTTCTGATAGTGATGCTGATGAAGAAATAGAGTCTGAAGAAGATGAAGAAGAGGAGTCTGATGAAGAATCTAATGAAGATCGTGAAGAAAGCTCTGGTGAAAAATCTGATGATGATAATGAAGAGTCAAGCAAGAAGTAGTTTTTGCTTCCTTGTGCTTTCTTGTTCAATTTTTTGTAAAACCTATACATTTGCTCTTTGATCTTTCATTCTCGTACGTTTGTAATCTATCACTGCGAATTTCTCCAACCTTCAATACAAGTTCTATTTCTTTTGTTTCTACCTGCATGTGTTAGAAAAAAAATCCTTTCTCGCAATATGGTTAACCAATATATAATTTATTTTTTATTTTGTGTGTAAATCTATCATATGGAGACAAATAACATACTCTTACTTTATGCATTCCCATACTTGCCTCTGTTATTTGCGTTCAAATGAGAGATTAAGCAAGTTCCTTTTGTTTAGTAAGATTATTGTGACCATATCGGAATTATTGATGTGTAATTTGGTAGTCATATATATTAAGATTGCATTCTTCCTTGTATTCTGGCATGGTCTTATTTTTCCTTCCTAAGTAAAGGTCTTATTGTGCCACCTTTTGTCATTGCGATAAAATCGCAGGATGTCAATGCACTCTCATGTAGAAACCCATTGATCTTGCATTATCTTTTTGTTCTCTTATCATTTTTGCTGCGACAATATGCCAGGCCTAAATTTTCTTGCGAAATTAAAGCCCCATGACATTGTCGTCTTGCGACGAAACCGCAGGACGTCCTTACACTTTCATGTAGTGACCCATTGATCTTGTCTTAGCTATTTCTTTTGTATTATTGCCTATTTAGGATTGTCGCACAAATATGACAAGCCTAAATTTTCTTGAGAAAATAAAGCCTCATGACATTTGCGTCTTAAGACACTTATCAGCTCCCTAATGGAGGGTGCCGCCCTTATCTTCCCCCTGGTTTCCCCTTCAAGGAGATGTACTTCTTCCATACAATACTAGATCCTCCCATCCAGTCTTGACAACAACCAGTTATTTTTGCAGCCTCTTATCCCTTTTTCCTATATGGCTTATGGTTACGAGACTGCACCCTAAGTGGGGTTTTCTTCAGGCCGAGTGCATCATAGTCAAAACTTTCCAAGAATGTCCATGGTAGTTTCATACCCCCTGGGCACTCTTGGATCAACCGTGTACCTCGGTGCCTTGATCATACTCTGCACTCCTTCGGATAGTCCTTATTACCTTAGTCGCCCAACTTGAGTCATATTCTCAAGTTGAGAATCCAAGGTGCCTCTCCTGGATGGGATTTCATTGACCCCAAATCTCCATGACTCAGGTTCCAGCAGCGGTATGACCTTATCCCTGAGAAATGCAACATATACCCCCTTCTATGACGTACTTTAGGTCTTACATTTGCCTCTTGCGAAATTTTATTCGCGAACTAGGGTGTACGCCATAAAGGTTCGTCCCATTCTAAGAATTATTCTATTTTTTCTTTTGCATTTCAGCTCTGTTGTAATTTCTCGATCTCATTTTTGTCATTAAGTAAAAAAAATTACGACAAATCAGTCATACATCTTTCTTTTTCTTCACAGTTATATTTTTGCAGTCATAACATCGGCGAATACATTCACCTTTCTAGTTTCTTACCTTTGTTCTTCTCTGCCTCAATATTTTTGACAGTTGTTGTTGTTTTCTAACTTTCTGCGAGAGCTTCGCTGCTTCTTCTTTTTTGCAAGATTTTTTCTTCTTTCTACTCTATTAGATCCACCATGAGTCTTTCACTTATTTGTTGCTCTCTGATGTTACTTTTCCAATTCTCCTTCTTCGCAGCCCGTTCTTCGTAGGACTCTACATCGATTTCATAGCATTTCTTTCCTTCTTCCCAATCTCCCTTTATGACTCCAACTCCACTGGGATGAGGGAATTTGATGCATTGATGAAATATTGAGGCTGCACCTAGAATCCCATGCAACCAAGGCCGCCCAATCAAAGCATTATAAGGTGACTCCACATCAACAACACAAAATAGAATCTTAGAAGCATATGGTTGAAAAGTGTTTTCTGAATGTGTTGAGTTTGAAGCTTACTTGTATAATCTTATGAGCATGGTATTTCAGCAAACTTTTGTTGTTTCCACAACAATGTAGGAGCAGATTTTTTTTTCGTACCGTTGAACACCGCAAATATGGTACATTTTGAATCATCCACTTGGATGTTTGCACGCACCTCTTTGATTTACTGTTTTTGAAAGAGGATCTAGGTGGTTTGTTACCTTTTTTGTTTTGATGATATTTGGCGGAGAATGAAGGTGTTTACCTTTTTAAGTCAGCAAGTTAAAAAAGTGCAAGACCGTGGTGGAAAAACAGATAGGTCGTGAAGATATGTTTCCGGTTTTTTGAGGTGAAAACTCGGTTGCAAGGAACAAGATATCATTATGGAACTTCAAAACTTTAAGGTACAATACTACATGTGAAGTATATAGTTAAGCGAAGAAATCGCAAAACTATTTGAAGAATACGGTATGTGAATTGAATTTCCTTTTTTCGTAAGGAAAGGCATTGGAAAACAAGGAAAGAAGTTTCAAATTCAGACGTGAATGTTGAAAAATACAGATCTAGTGATGGTGTAAAATTTTGAGCGCTTGAATGCTTTTCTGATTTTTAAGAGTTGGAGTTTGAAGTTGAAGATATTAAGCATTCGTTTGAAGTACTTAGGTACAACTCGAGAAGTTTGAAGTTGTTCGGTGTGTACCTAAGTTTGAAGAAGAATCTAAAATCATTAGATCCATTTGACTCTGTGGGGTTTAAAATTGTTTAAACGGTGGAGTATTGAAGAATATTTTCAATGCAGTTGCAGTGATAAAAGTATTGAAGAATGGAAATATGTATTGTTGAATATGAAAGTAGAAGTGTTAGATAGTACGCAATCTAATACGGTTGAACACTAATTCATGCAGTTAAGGCATGAAGTTCAAGAATAAAGAATCATGCAGTTTAGGATTTTGCGAACATTGTGTGAAGGTGGAGAAAGAATGAAGCTTGGAGTAGAAAGTTCTAGTTTCGAAGATATGAAAATATCATGAATAATCACCACATGGTATACTGGAATGTATTCACACATATGTTTTGGAAACTTACAAAAATTATATCTTTGTAAGGTATGAATTATTTCATCTTTTGAAGAGAACTTCATCGGTATGGGGGTACACCATACATTTGCATGTGATAAAATATTGAACTCCGTGTTGAAAGATGAAGTGTTGGAATTTGAATAAGTAGGATGGAGGAAGAGCTCAAATTTGACAAGTGAAGTGGTGAGTTGAAGTCAAAGACTATACCCTACAAGTTGAGGCAAATATGCAAAGAATTGAATCTTTCAAGTTTTAGGAATATGTGCATGTGAAAATCTATGAAGCTAAAGATGTATCAAGAATTCATATATATTTGGATTTGCTGAGAAATTAGCAAAGCAGCAATGAAGTGGTGGAATTCGGGTAAGGCCTTCCTGGACTTAATCATGTCTTTTGAGTTTGCTACACTGTTTTGGTGTATCGGTGTCTTTAGACACAGTTGAAGCTGCTATGGGATTGAATTTGTGAAGCACATGTTGAAGCACATTGCATCCTTAAAAGGGATGAACACCATATGATGTGTTCATGTTAGTTGACACATTTGAACCTTACACAAGGATTTTGGAAGTTGTACCAGTGCAACATCTTAGGATGATTGAAGTATTGAAGTTCTTTCATGGAAGTGAAACATCTTCATATGGTTGGAACCTACGGGTGAGTGAAGTATTGAAGTCCTTTTATGGAAGTAAAAGATCTTCGGATGATTGGCACCTACGGGTGAGTGAAGTATTGAAATCCTTAAGTGGGATTGAAGTATCTATGGATGATTGGCACCTCCGGGTGATTGAAGAAAGTATAATACGAAGGCGTGGAAGGTGAATGTTGAGATTTCATGCCAAGGTGGAGAAATCAAAGAATAGTTAAGTTGAAGTTGTCCTAGAAATATTGCCAAGGTAGAGAATTGTTGGATATTGGATCGATTTTAGGAAACATCAGTGTGATTTCCTAAATCAGTTTTAACTGATTTTTAGAATTATGTTTAGAATTCTATCTAAACAAGAGTTTCCTATTCTTAGATAGTTTAGGTCACCTAATTTAAAGTAGAGTTTGGTTTCCTAACTAAAGTAGAACTTTGGTTTCCATGTATCACCCTATTGTAATCCTATAAATAAAGGCCTAACATTTAGGTTATATGTATCTACATCAACTACATCAATCTTGTCTAAACCCTTAGGTTGTAGACATCTATCTCCTCACAACGAATAGAAGTTATCTCTCCATTAGAAAGATGTAGATCCTCTTATATCTTTAGGGATGGGAGAGTTGGGAGAGAGTTGAAGGTGAGTTGAGAATGTGAAGAAGAAGAAGAAGAAGTAAAAGAAGAATGGGTGTTGAATGTCAATTGTGTTGTGTATTTTATGATATATGAATGAAGTGAATTTCTACTGCCCGTGGATGTAGGAACATTGCCGAACCACATTAAATCTCCGTGTCTTATGTGTTCTATGTGCATTAGCTTCCGTTGACTGTGTAGTTTTCTGTTTCTGATGCTAGATCCTGGAATGCCTTGTGGAACAATATGAACCTATCGGAACTACATTATGAATACCGGTGTGGTCACAATAGCTATCGCGCTTGTGAGGTGCACCATATTTTGGGTTGTCTAAAGGTTGATTGTGATTTGGGTTGTGGTCCATGGATAAAGATTTGGGGTTGTCTAAAGGTTGATTGTGATTTGGGCTACGGTCCATGGATAAAAATTGGGGTTGTTGAGTTTGCCGAGTCCAGGGACACAACTATTCAAATAGTGTGTGTCGCGGTGGGTAGTGGTTGTAAGTCTAAAATATTTAAAGATTTGTTGGAAAAGTCGAGTTAAGACAATGAAGTGAGAAACATCTAAAATGAAAAGTTACGAAGTTTGGACCATACATAAAGAAAAAGTGATATTTGGTTGAACGAAAATTAATAAAATGTTCTAAAATAATTTAAGAAGTTAATTACTTAAATATTTGGGAGTGTGATTGAGTAAAAGTTTGAAATAAAAGTCGGCAAATGATTTAAAGACTGTACTTGTTTAATTATTGCCTTTGATGCATCATTTGGTTTGTTTTTCCGCAACACTATATTATTTTTGGAAATTTCCTACTGGGCTGTGGTTGCTCACCCCTTTTCCCTCTTTCTCCCTACAGAGTATACAGAGACACTAGCTTTTTTTTTTTATAAATTATTACGGGGATTTGAGCGTCGGTATTTTAGTATCTTCGAATTGTTTGGTTATTTTCAATTATGGATTGTAATCATTTAAGAATGTTTTGTAAGTAATTTATTTATTGATGGTATTTATTTTATTTTCTTCGTAGTTCTAAATTATTCTTATTTTTAAAAAGGAAAAATATGGACCTACGATTGTGCCGCTCCAAGATTCTGGGCTAGGTTCTAGCCTCATAATTTGCGGTGTGTGACATCACTGGATCTAAAGAAGAATAAATCTCGCGTCTAGTTGGTTCGTTGGGTGGAGAATCACATAATAACTTCATGAAAGCACCACAGATTTGAGAAAGATGGGGTTCATCAATGGATGAAAGGGCGGTAGAAAAGATCTTTGAAATCAATTCAATCTCAAAACCAACATTCTCCAAAACACAACATCTAGGAAGAGTACTTTCACTGATCACTTTAGTAGACAAGGTACCAGCGTCAACATAAGAAGCAGAGGCGATATCATTATTTGAGGACGAACCAACTTATAACCCCCGTGAAGTAAGAGGAACCTCGAAAGTGATAGCCGAACTAGTAGTGTCATCTTTGGAAAAACCCAAAGGAATGGAATGAAAGGTTTGAGTGGATGCCACAACAGAGGAAACAAGGGAACTAGAAGCCATATGCAGAGAAGGAGTAGAGGAAGGAACAATTGACGCATGATGCAGTTGAATAACATCAGGAAAGGTAACATTAATATCGGGCATATTCATGTCTGTATCAACTTTTGCGCTATGATGAGATTTCTTGACTCTACGTTTATCGCGAGCATTATGGCCTTCATTACCCTTCATACAACAAAGCAGATACAAAACAGAGGCAACAATATTATTTTTCCTAGGCGAAAAAAATTAATTAAAGCAGTATTTCTTACTCCTTTGTTGTGCGAAGATTTCCTCTTGCAAGGGTTGGCCTCTTTCTGACGCAATGCAGCAGAAGGAGTTGGAGATTTTTGAGGAACCCTAACAGTAAATTTCTTCACACTCGAACTTTCCTTGGTATCCGAAGGGGGCTTATTAACGTGAGTCGACACAATAAGACTGCATGGAATAAAATTATGGGAATATGAGGAACAATAGCAGAGAAATAATGAATAACAACAACATCAAAAGAACCTTCGAATCAAAAATAAATCAAAGCGAAGAAGAGATTCAAATAGCATAATAAGAACAACACACGCAAATCTACTAACCCGGAAGGTGGATCCATCGATCAGAACAAAGATCGGTGTTGAGATAAACCTTAAGACGATAAAGGAAATTTTCAGAGGAGGTAAAAAAGAAAATGAAAATAAAATAAGGAAGATGAAAGAAAAATATCTCTCTTCTGCAGTTATTAAGGTTAGAAACCGGGTAGAATTAGTCACTGGTCAAAAAGGAAGAAGATTAGGGGACGTGTCGGTCAAAAAGAGTGGCTGACAACACGTGTAGACAATTACGCAGAAAACGAGGAATAATGTCGGCAGACCTAGGGAACATCAAAGCACGGGGTTGAGGCGATGTATTAGAATTATCTCACTATTCATTCGACGAAAAGATCAATGCGAGAAGAATAAAAATGTGGGTATAAAATATCGCTCAACTAATAAGACCGCGAGAAGATCATTTAGCAACATGATTCCAAAGACGAAGAATACAAGACCATTACGTCTCTACTAACGCACATGATGATGTCACAAGAATCACGCAAAACATGTGAAGGAAAGCGCGATGACTACAAGATGATGCGATGGTATCGCCCTATAAGATCCGAAATAAGGGGCTTTATTAGCTTTCCTCCACTATGTAACCCCTATAAAACGGACTAGAGGACATTGTACAAGAGAGGGATCTTTTTGAGAGTCTATGTGAGGAAATTAAGAGACAAAAAAGTTATTTGCTCTCCAAGTTAAGGTTTACTAGCATTTGTATGTGTGATAGTTCACTCTTAATAATAATACTTAGAGTTTTTATCTATCATGTCTTAAATCTGTTTCATATTATCACTTGGGTGTGACTATAGGATTTCCTATAGTTACACTCTCAAAGCAAAGATATCATCTATATGAGATAAAAATTCATCATTGGGCCTCCTTTCATCCGTCTGTGCAGGGTGTTGCAGTTCATACATAACGGGATAGTAAACTGGAGCCATAAGTTTTTTGATCCTCGCTAATTTTCGTTTTCGTGTTTGTGTGTGGATCTTTTGTTTAGATTCAATATCTTCATCTCTTTCGATTATTGGAGATCTGATTTGTATATTTGTTTCCATCAATATAATTTTGTCATTATCGGGGAAAAAAAGTGTATATCGTATCTTATTTTGATAACGTCATAGACAGGGAAAATATGATCCAGGCTAAGGACGTAGCTTGGTCAAAAAGTCAAACAACCTTAAATGTTTCTAAGTAGTATATATATCTTATGGGAGAAAATATCTCTAACCCATTTCTCTTATTTTTAATATATGAAACCCACCATTAAGATACCTTATATATGAAACCCATCATTAGTTTTATTACTAGTATTTTTACTATAATAGCCTTTGATAACAGTAATTATCTTGACTTTGAAAAAGTAATTATCCGGAAAAAAGAAGTAATTATCCTAAATTAGTTACCGTGAAAAAAGTCAAAAATTAACCAAAAATAGTCTACCGTGAAAAAAGTCAGCAACCCGAAATTTAGGATAATCCCAAAAATCAAGCGAACCCAATTATTATTGTCCTTCTTCTTTCTTCTCTTCTAAATTTATTCTCACTTCTAAACAGCAGCTTCGGATAAAAAAAACCCAGCAGCAGCATCAACACAAAACGGATGTTATCACAGTAACAGGATACTTCAGTTGAGTATGATTTATGCTTGCTAAAGATGTCTCAATAAAAGTTACTTTATCACCATCTTGATGTTGTTCAGGAAAAAAAAATCTAAAGATGATTCAGTCATACATGTGTGATAATCATGATTAAATGGGTTTTCCTTGATCATATAAGTTGAAAGATTTACAGAATTTGATGATTTAATGTTTGTTATTGTTATATGTCATGTCTGGGAATGTTTTTCTTTGTTCAGTGGTAACCAAAATCATCAGTTTTTACATTTTGATCTTGTGTTCTTATTTTTGAATTGGAAAAGCAGGAGATGGTGAAACATCGTGATAAAAATGTTGGTTGTAACGAATCCAGTGATAACGATGATTTTGTGAAGCCGCATAATAAAATGAAAACGAGTAAGAAAACTGGAAAACCAAAAACAAGTAAGGAATGCACTGAAACCGGAAAAAACAAAGGAAACAAATCAGGTAAGCTACTCGCATTCGTTAGGCAGATAGATTTTGATAAATTGAATGAATCATGATGACTGATGTGATAATTGAATTTTTTAGAGTTATGAATATGTGAACAACTGTGTTTTCCAAATTCATAATGTGTTTTCATGTTCATTTACTTGTTTCTTGGATTATGTTCATTTCATTTACTTAATTTCTTGAAAATTAGAGTTTTCCACCTTCATTGACATATTAAATGAGCAAAATATACTTATTCCTATGATTACGCCGTGAAAATAAATGTTTTCGTGTTATTGAAGATGTGATAGTTAACTTTATCATCAACTTAATAAATCCAATTTTTCATTTTAGTACTTACTTGTATACAGATTCGACAAAACCTTTCAGAGCAAATTTTGGACCATTGTATGACCTATTCCGTGACCTCGAGAATAAGGGGCTACTGCTAACCAAGGAAATGATAAATCTCTTGAGGCGACACCATTTCGTGACATGGTTCGAGTGTTCGTATATAATAAGATTAGCAAAGATGAGTTATGTAAGAGTAACCATGGACTGGAAATGCTCATACATACTTTTACTAAAACTGAAGATGGACAATATGGTTTCAATCTCGTTGAAGGAAATGAATTGTTTATCTCGACACCGGAAGACATGGTCGTTGATCTTGGATTGCATATACTTGAGAATGGTATTGAGAACAAATTAATAAATGAAAGGAAAGTCACCCCGAGCACAAATGATTTGTGTATAAGATACAAGTTTGGAGAAACATCTCCACCAGTAGTTATGAGTACTGAAGTTCAAGTAGCTATAGTAGATGCAATCAAAAATGGCAGGGTCGAAGATTTTGTGAGGCTCGTTGTTTTCTACATGTGTCAAATAATTTTTTTCACAAAAACGGGTAATTTAAGTCTTCCATGAAGTTTCTTGATTTACGTGAAAAGTCTGGATGTAATCAACAAAATTAGTTGGCCTCATCTTATTCATAATTCCCTGATGAAAAGTATTGAATCAAGCAAAGGGGATGTTAAACGTATCACCGGATGCACTTTCTATCTGATGGTAAATTTATTACACTCAACCTATTTTTTCTGTTTTGGAAAACGAAGTTATATCTGGTTTGTTGTGTATGGTTTGAACAGTATTGGTTTGCGGAACATTCTTCATTAGTTCAAAGAATGGGAGGTGCAGAAACAATAGTCCCCAGATTTCCAAGATGTGATGCTTGGAGTATATCGAACGCTATTTCGGTACTCGAAAAACTCCCATATAAATTATCATAGGTATAACATGTAACAATTCAAATTTTCACTATACCAAACCTTGGCTAAAAAACATGTCTTGATTTTTTCCAGATGTTAGATACTAACACAAACACTTGTTTGTTGGTTGCAGGCAAGAATATTTGAATTTGGTCATAGTTTAATAATTCCATTGGATGTCGCCGAAAGGAAATTGAAAAATCCTATAAAGCAGCTATCAAGGTTGGAAACAGAATAAGAGAAAGTTATGAATATGGAGAAGGAAAATATTGCTTTGATTATGCAAAATGAGGAATGGATAAACACTCAACGTGGAATTTTAGGAAGGTTTCGTAGTGAAAGGGATCGAATAGTAGCAAAGAGTAAACGACTAAAGGTTGATGTTAAGCGTGAAATATATAAGGCCATGGAGGAAACTCTAGATGAAATTTTCAAAAGCTTGGATGAAAAATCAAGGGACTATGAACAAGTGCAAGAGCACGATGATCAACCGCAAAGGTTGGAAGCGCCACAAGAAGAGTATGATATAGGACCAGATGAGTATGGGAGAAAAACACCAGACACAGAAACATCGCTTTCGCGTACAAAATCTGGTGAAAATCCCTTAATTCATAGATATTTATATTTTTCCACATAATATTGCATGTGAAATTAACTCTTTTCATATTTTTTAAGAGTGATTTTTTGGATTTTCATTACCATTCGAAGGTGGGGATACAACTGAAGATGGTTCTGGATTATTCTCACTCGGTCTTGCATAGTATTTAAACGAACAAGGATCAGAAGGAGTTGGTAACCAATTCGACTGTAAATCACTGATAATTTTTCATAGTATTTAATGTTTTTACTTACATGTTTGAAACCCCATATTGTGTTTTATATTTAACTGACCATGTGTGAGATAATTATCACACAGATGTGGCCGACTTTTCTATTCCGGAAAAAGGATCAAGGGTGAAGAAAAACAATGAAGTACATGTCAGCTCATTAGTCAGGGGAGTGAAAACCAGATCATCAAGGCCCGAGAAAGGTATAGGAGAAGATTTTACCCCGGAAGGTCGGGGGAATAAAAAGGAAAGTAAACCTGTACAAAATTACAAGCAATTTGAAAACTTGAAACTGTACAAACACATGAAAAAGGGTGATAGAGAGGCTTTACAACCGTAATTTCAGCGGACAACCCCTTCGTAAGTTTTGTATATATTCCTTATTTTTGGTTTTCAGCTTTTCACATGTTAAATCACTGATTTAAATAATTATTTGGTAGGGATTTTGCTTGGAGATTGATTGACCATGATGGGGGAGTATCATTCTCCGTATTGGGGGCGCATGTTCAAGATCTTGTTGATAATGTCTTTATTGAGGGCGAGTTACTGGAATACTACATGTACAAGCTTGATTTGAAGCAAAAAGAAGCAGAATCTCAAATGCAGGATAGCCAAGCTCCAGGAAAATATGCAAAATCTGTTTTCATGAAGCCGGGAGCACTAGTAAGTAATTATAATTTTTGTTTAAATGATTGAACAATCAAAAATTTAAGTGAATAGTCGACTAGTTCTTTGTAAGTGATAATTGCAATATTTTAGATATGAAAACAGAACTTGTGGGACTCTGATGGAATGCTCTTGCGTCAAAAAAATGATAATGACAATATGTATGTTTAATGCCCTATCTAGTGATAGGAATCTTGCCTAAATTGGTTTTTCAAAGTCTTTACTTATGTGGTTACTGAAAATGTCACTTATTATAGGAACTACTGCAATCAAATGATGAAGATGGTTTTAATGAATATATCTGCGACTTCATCCTACGTATCCCAGACGATGTGACAAAACCATTCATCCCAATATTTACAAAATCAACCTCGCACTGGACGCTTCTCCACTTCAATTTCTCTGACCACCGTTGGAAGCACTACAATTCCTTGTAGAATATTTACACCAAAAAGGCATGCAAGACTACTACGAAACTCATTATGGATGCTTGTATTCTTCCTATTAAGCAAAGAATATGAATCATCGAGCTAGTATCTCGCCAGAGATCGACGAAATTTTGGACACACCTCTTTCTGAACCTGTTTGTACTCAACAGAAGAAATCTGATTGTCTACTTTTCGTATGCTACTTTATGAAACGTATCATGAGAGGATAAGATATTCTTCCTCGGGAAATAAGCGAAGTGCTACCGAAAATTAAAGAAAAGCGGATCAAGATGGCAGTTAAACTAGTGACTGATATGGATCATAGCAATCTTACTTAGGATTGTGGTTTTCCTTTGACTGATCAGCACGGTTAAAATAAAGTATTTAGACTTTTTGTTTTGGTTTAAAAATAAATATACTTGCATGAACATCAAATGTTGCTGAAGCTTATTTTGCTGTTTTCGGTTCAAGCAATCTCATTATTTTTTATTCCATAGCATTCTCTACTTGCATGTTACTATAAAAAACGTGATAGATGTACTTATCCCTTATCATGGATTCATGATAATTACACTTTTCCATGGGCATGGAATTATGATATATGTACTTATCCATGGTCATATATATGTGATAAATGTACGTATCATATATCTTCATGGGAGCATATATATGATATATGTACTTATCCCTTATCATGGATTCATGATAATTATACTTTTCCATGGGCATGGAATTGTGATATATGTACTTATCCTTGGTCATAGATATGTGATAGATGTACTTATCCCATTGTATATGGTATCTTCATGAGAGCATATACCATATGCAATGGGATAAAGCTCTACAGGTCATAGATATGTGATAAATGTAATTATCCTCCATTATGATGTGATAGAATGATTGGCAGTTAAACTAGTGACTGATAAGGATCATAGCAATCTTAGTAAGGATTTTGGTTTTCCTTTCACTAACATCACGGTTAAAATAAAATTTTGAGATTTTTTTTTTTTTTTTTGAATTTTTAAGATACTTGAAAGAACCTCAAATGTTGCATAACCTTATTTTAATGTTTTCGGTTCTAGCAATCTAAGTTTTTTTTACTCCATGGAATTCGCTACTTGCATATTAGGTACAAAAACGTGATAGATGTACTTATCCCTTATCATGGATTTGTGATAATTACACTTTTCCATGGACATGGAATTGTGATATATGTACTTATCCATGGTCATAGATATGTGATAAATGTACTTATCCATTATTATGATGTGATAGAATGATGATTCCATTTATTGAAATGTTACCGTCATAGATGATAGTTAGCGTATTTCTGAACACCAACATCTTAATTTAAATAATGATCGTACATAATACTTAATGGATTGTACCATTTATTCACAACAACAACATCTTTCTGTTTTTTTTCTTTTTTTCAGTTTATATTTACGCAGTGACAATATATGTTGTCAAAAGAGGTTATATATGTTGTCAGACCTTTAATGAAGGAAAGAAAACTTTAAATTACTGATATGATAAATTGATGTCGTAAAAAATGTACTGAAATAATCAAAACAACTAAGAATGAAACTAAAAACCTTTTTCTAAAGCAATGAGAGGACTTACCAACTCTAAAGCTAAAAAAATAACAAAGAAATCATATCCCGGAAAAATCATGAACTTCCTGATTCGGGCAAGTTCGACTGTTGTGATTCGATAGCCTCTTGCAGTTTCCGCATCTTATCTTTCTCTTCTCACTCTTCATCTTCACATAATTTGGCTGAAAACACTCAATCTTTGGACGCCCTGGACCCTTTTTAATAGGAGGAGGAATAACTCGCATATAGTCAGATGACTCATTGTCTTTCTCGGAATCTGGAACATGATGGATAGTGAAAGAATAAAGAGTTTTGTACCAGCTAGATGTGAAATACGGCTGAACAAAGTCATATACTTGTTTTCCAAACAATAATATGTATTAAATAACATGGCTGCAAGGAAATCCATAACCCTTCCACCTATTGCAAGAACAGTGAAAAGTCTCCATATTGACAGCATAACGATGATCTGCAACAACTTCAAACAAAGTATCCCCAGCAGGTATAACAATCCAAGAGTTACCTTCATCGGTAAGTTCTTTTAACTTGTTTTCATAAGCCGGAGTCAAGCGACTTGTCATAGTTTCGGAAATCTTATGACGCTTATGGATCAGTTCCATGAGTTTCATTCTAATAGTATTAACGAGAGATGATACCGGCATCCTCTTCTCGTTCTTCACCCAATTATTGACAGATTCAGCCATACTTGAAGCAACCTCACCGTACCTACAACCCTCGAAAAATGCATTAGACCAATGCTACGGTCCTTGCTTCTCCATCCATCTCACAACGTGGCCACATTCCAAATCAATGAGAGCTTTCAAAGTTGTATTATACCCACCTTTATCCATATTAAAAAAATAAATAAATCAATAAACGGAGATTTGTCATAACATGGCAAACTCAGGATACAATTGATCATCTTTGTAAGAAAATAAAAGAACTAAACTTTCTATATAATCTTTACATTCCGTCAAGGAGTACACATCATGCCTCCAGTGGTTTAGAACATGAGGATACAATTGATCATCTCCGTGGACATGTATCTTTTGCTTCATGTGGTAATAGCAATAAGAATGGTACGCATCTGGGAAAACTTTAGGAACATCAAACAATAACCGTGTTCCTTGATCGGAAAAGAAAAACTATCTGACTCCCTTTGACAACCTTTTTTATATTTTTCAAAAACCAAACCCAGTTTGGACCATCTTCATGAGAGCATATACCATATGCAATGGGATAAAACTCTACAGGTGAGAAAAAGTATTGGAATTAGAGAAACGATATGTACCAAATTTTGAAAAAATAAAGTGCTATTTGGGTTGTGATAATACAAATGACTATCACGTGTTGTATCAAGAATGTGATAAATTAAATTATCATACTCTTCACAATAATGTGAAAAATCAATTTATCAGTGATTATTAAAAATGACTGGAAATATAAAAAGTGTGTAATCAGGTTAGAAAACCGTACCATCATTGCCATTCTTCGCAGTTGCAGCCATTAAACAACCTTTGAACCTACCGGTAAGGAACGTGGCATCTAAATACAACATTGGACGACAATATTCGAAACCCTTGATCAATGCACCATATGCAAGAAACAGTCTTTTAAACTCTTGGGTTGAATCATCATACTGAAAATCAACAACAAAACCTTCATTCGTTTCCTTTACTTTTTTAACATACCACACCAAGTCTGTATAAGCTTTCACATCATCACCGTACATATCCTTATGAACCAATTTAATCCCATTGTAAGCTTGTTGATGGAAGATTTATTTCATAATCAGTCTTGAAATTACTTATAATCTTCTTAGGTGATATCAATGGGTAGTTTCTAACTTATTCATTGATAACTTGTTTTACAAACTTGGCCGGAACTCATGCTTTACTTTCCCTATATCCAGCTCCACAAGTATGATCCTTAACGTATCTCATTACCTGAAAAATGCATATAACAGTCAGCATCCCATTGGAAAAAAACAAACTTCACAGCCACTTAAAGATGAAAAAAAATAAATGACAAATCTTAAAAAAAAATACATAAATTTAAGGAAAAAAATACCTCAAAATTTTTATTATCTTTAGTGATCGATTTGGCATGGAACTCCTATAAACATCCAACAGTTTTCCAATTTTTGCATCGAACGGTATACCTAGAAGTTTCACTCTTTCTTTTCTCGCTATCAGGGTCATGGCCATTCTCAAAACATACAATGGCAACAACATTCCTAACCTCCCGAACACCATTATAAAAGATTTGTCTGACCCCGGTTATTGCTTGTTTCCACAACTTGCTCTTTTTTTGCTTCACACCAGCTTGGGAACCCTCAAAATATTTTTTAGCTCTTGCATCCTTCAAAACCGGAGAAACTACGCGTGGCCCTCTAGCTTGAACTGTGGTTGGATTTTTATCCGAACAAGAAGTAGGAATAGGATTTTGGTAGGGTGCATGCGACATGGGGGTTGTGGGGCAAACAAATCTCTCACAGAAAAGGTTAAAAGTTGCTACACCTCTCATAAAAAAATATTTCGAACACTACAAGGAGCGCAAAATCAGAATCAACATACACTTGATTGCATTGCCCCTTCAAAACGAAACGTACCGACCAAGGATTCAAAACAGTCCACCGGCCACATACAACATCCTTCAATGTTTCAATAGTGGTAGATTTCGTCACACGGCAAGGCAACGATTCATCTTCAAAGAGAAAAATAACTTCAACACTCGCCTCCATTCCCTGGTAAAATAAATCAAAACTGATAAATATCAACTCAATACTGAAAACAACAAACTACAAAGATTAAAGAACTCTAAATAACTCATGAAAACTACAATTATCAGAGACTAACCCTAAAACCCATAAAAACAAAAACAAAAACACTATTGTTAATCATGATAACAACTTAACTGATTACAGTAAGTAGGTAAAATACACACTCAAAACTCTTACAATCCCAGAAATAAATTACCTGGTTACTTCCAAAAGAACTCTTCAAACAACTTCCAAATATGAAAGAAAAAGAACGAACCAAGATCCAAACTCTCGTTTTAGTTTTTAGAATAAAGCCAAACTTGCCAAACAAAGATGAGAAACAAAATGACAGTGGTGATAAAATCTAAGATTATGGAGAGATAAATATAAGAAGAAACTAACTCGCCCAAAAAACGCCCTCAATACACGCCCATGACTACGCCCACGACTAACTAACAATTTATCCAGCATAATATGGTATTTTTATTTTCGTTAAAAATACATAATTAGTAAAGGTTAATTTAGTCCTAACCAGATTTTGGATATCTAAAACCAAACTAATCCAAGGAATCTTAACCGTTAATCCATTAGATCGGGCTATACATATATATAATCTTATTGATGAGCTACTTAAACAGAGAGAAACTAAACATGGGCTACACAGAAATTTCCTCTATATCTTATTGTGGTAGCGTAGATTGGGCAAAGTATTTAACACAATCTTCGTTTCTACTTTAGCTGCATTGATTGATGGAGATTATGATAGTGCCATTTTACCATTTTTCTCTCACAAACCATACATAATCTGCCACCCACCATTTTTCCCTCGAGTTTAATTGTAGCTAGGGGGAGTCGAAGAACATTAAGGTGCATGTTTGTCCCCACGCTCTTCAACCACCAATATTAATATTTATGGGCCTCTTCTGGATACAATGCCATGCCAAAGTCTTGAAATGTATTAGTTAGACGCCAAAGTCCAAACATTATTAAATAAGGTGCCGTAAAAAAGTGTACTGTGTTCAGTGGTTTCCAAGTTTTAGCCAACTAATCTGCGGTCCACTCAGTTTATTTGAGATGTTCAACTAGTATAATATATCCCCAAATCACTACATTTCATTCATCTTTTCTTCATCGTAAAATTTAGGTTTCTCCGAGTGCAACAAAGTTTACACAACATGAGTGATACCATGAAGATTGAAGTAGTATCAAAAGAGTCCATTAAACCCTCATTTCCGACTCCCAGTAACGTCAAAACTCACAATTTATCCAATTTAGATCAGCTTATCCCTGCATTCTATATGGATCACATCCTTTACTATCCAAGTTTGGATAGTAATGATAGCAGCCTTGGCGATGATGAGGAAGATAAGAAAATGATCTTCTCAACATCATCTCGTCATCGCTGTGATGTTCTCAAGAAATCCTTAGCCGAGACATTAACCAGATACTATCCATTGGCTGGAAGGATAAAAGATGAGAAATCTGTTGAGTGTAATGACGAGGGTGTGGACTATATCGAGGCCAGAGTGGTTGGTATAGCAGTCTCTCAAGTTATACAACTCGCCAATTCCGATATTGAGGTTATGGAACCATTCCTACCTTATGAGCCTTATGGAGGGACTGGGTCAGCATTTAGGCGAGCGGGAATACACTCGAATTCCAAATCTCTCTTAAAAATCCAAGTCAATGTCTTCGATTGTGGTGGAATGGTTATCTGTCTCTCCGGCTCACACAAGATAATTGATGCAACTTCTATCCTTAATTTTGTGAATGATTGGGCAGCTACAGCTCGTGGTGGTTTTGGCACTCATGACAATGAACTAAAGGTTGCAGTGGTTGACAAGCCTTGTTACATATTTTCATCAATGTTCCCACCAACAAGTTTCGACAACCAAGAAGAAAAAGATACTGCAGAAGGCCAACTTGTACCAGATCGAATTGATATAGTGACTAAAAGATTTGTGTTTAAGGATTCTAGTATAGCTAAACTTAAGAAAAAGTGCATCCACGTAAACACCAATAACGGATCAGATCATCAGGTTGATAAGCAGGAGCATAACATGCAGCAGCTTCCGTCACGTATTGAAGCGTTAACATCCCTTATATGGATGTGTTTCATGGATGTGGATCATCGATTCAAAGTAAAACAAATAGACGATGCCGTCAGCCCTGTCAATACTGTAAATGCGGTTTCTCTTCCAAAGCAGGTGCAGTACATAGCAGGATTTGCAATAAATTTGAGGGCTAGGACGATTCCACCGTTGCCGACCAATAGTTTCGGGAATATGACTGACACTGCGATTGCAGAAGTACCCCTTAACTTAACTGGTAGTAATCATTTTAACAACGGGAAAGGTATTCGTTATCAAAGCCAAAACTATCGAGAGTTGGTGTCCAAGATCAGGGATTCCATAAAGTTGATCGACAATGAGCACGTGAAAGCCATGAAAAGCAACTTTGCAATCTCATGCAATCATATAAAGATGCATCAGATGTTGGAGGAAGGAGGTACACATAATGATGATCATAAGACGATTTTAATGTTCAGCAGTTGGTGTAGGTTCCCCATATATGAAGCAGATTTTGGTTGGGGAAAACCCAGTTGGGCTAGTATTTCTAAACTACTTTATAAAAATTGTGTTATGTTTATCGATGCTAGGTCGGGGGATGGAATAGAAGCATGGGTGAGCTTGAAAGAGGAAGACATGGTTGAATTTGAACGTCACGAGGAACTTCTTGCATTTGCTTCTTAAGATTTCATTTCTTTCGTTTGGACCTTTCTGATCCTGATCCTTTATGTATGGTTATGTTTCCTTAAGTCTGTTTGTTGGTAAGTTGCTCTTGTTTAAATAAGTTTTCTGCTGTTGTTGTATGTTTTTATTAGTGGGATATTTGCTTGGGATGGAGTGTCTGTAATGTGTTCGGTCTTTTTCTGGTGGTTTTGAGCTTCCTTACTTGGGTGAGGAAGCAAGAAATTACGTCAGTAATAATAATAAAGTAACACTGAATTGTGGCACGACCATAAATGTCAATTAAAAAGTTTTGAGATGGAAGAGTTTCATCTTCGAAGTCTCATGCCACCTCACTTCCTGTAATATATTACGGAAGCACAGTATAACGGTGGAGCTTTCCGAAGCATTAATAGAAACAACATTGAGCTTCATTTGGAATAAAATTCCTCGAGTTTTGTGTTAAGTCTCAACTGGGTTGATATCCTCCCTCAAAGAGTTTGATTTACGAAAGTTTGGATTTACTGAAATAAACCATGGTCTCCGTTTTCTTTATGTAATAATCGGAAGGTTAATCCATAATCGGTAGATAATTTTAAATCCTATTTTTTAATGGCCAAACAACCATTTACAATCGATCGGTAGATAACTATACAATCAGTAGTTAATCAATAATCGGTAGTCAAGATAGTTCATATAACTACCGATTATCCAAAAGTAACACTAGCACGACCATAAATGTCAATTAAAAAGTTTTGAGATAGTCCCACAGTATAACGGTGGAGCTTTCCGAAGCATTAATAGAAACAAATTCTTCATTTGGAATAAAATTCCTCGAGTTTTGTGTTAAGTCTCAACTGGGTTGATATCCTCCTCAAAGAGTTTGATTTACGAAAGTTTGGATTTACTGAAATAAACCATGGTCTCCGTTTTCTTTATGTAATAATCGGAAGGTTAATCCATAATCGGTAGATAATTTTAAATCCTATTTTTTAATGGCCAAACAACCATTTACAATCGATCGGTAGATAACTATACAATCAATAGTTAATCAACAATCGGTTCGGAAGGTTAATCCATAATCGGAAGATAATTTTAAATCCTATTTTTTTAATGGCCAAACAACCCTTTTTTTTTTTTTTTTTTGAATTTTGGTTCAGCATATAATCGGTAGTATATGAAGTTATCATGACTTCCGATTATACAGTATACCTCTTTGGCGAAACCTTACCATAATCGGTAGTCAAGATAGTTCATATAGCTACCGAATATAGAGTAGCCCCAAAATCAGATTTTGCAATTTTTTTATTTTTTTTTTGAATTTTGGTTAAGCCTATAATCGGTAGTAAATGAAGTTATCATGACTTTCGATTATACAGTATACCTCTTTGCCGAAATCTTACCATAATCGGTAGTCAAGATAGTTCATATATAACTACCGAATATAAAGTAGCCCCAAAATCAAATTTTGAAAAAATCCTCTTTTTTTTTTTGAATTTTGGCTGAGCTTATAATCGATAGTAAATGAAGTTATCATGACTTCCGATTATCCTGGCTCTCTTTGAAAATATCCAACTATAATCGGTAGTCAAAATAGTTCATACAACTACCGAATATAGGGTAGCCCCAAAATCAGATTTTGCAAAAATCCTCTTTTTTTGAATTTTGATTATTCTATAATCAGTAATAGATAAAGTTATCTTGACTCCCGATTCAATTATTCTGGAGAATTAAATGACTGTGCCGGCAGTGGACTGAAAACCAGAAAAAATATCCAAAACGGACTGAAATTTAATTTTCTCGTAGATTTTATTTTTCTACGAGACGTTGTCTCTCGCACTCTGCTACGCTCCCCCGGACCCCCCCAGACCCCTTGTACAGCGTACTGGCATTGTATTCATACCACGTCCATGCCCGCACCGATCTTTTTCAACTGCATTGGTTGAGCCTATAATCGGTAGTAAATGAAGGTATCCTTACTTCCGATTATACAGTGGACCTCTTGTTTATGGGTGAAAATTGTTTCTGCTGACTTCGGTAATTTCGGGTGTGCGGGTGAGAAACGAAATTAAACCCTAAACAATGTACTACAAGGGATTACTTTAGATTCGAGAGATCAATCTGTACAAGTCCGGCCTAAACCAAAAAATGGCCGTTCCAGACTTGATTCGGTCATAAAGTGGAGGAGAATGGGTTGGTTTTGGGGAGGGAATCAAGGAAAGTGATGAGACCAGAATAGTTGTGTTGCTACGACTTGTATCAGAAAAGTGGGAAGGCTAACAAATGGTAAGCTAGCAAGTATTTTCTGAGTGTTGTATGCTCCTGACTGAACTTGTTGTTCGGTGGAAATAGGTAAGACCTATTTATACAAGTCGAAGTGAAACGTACTCTGGTCTCATTACGGAATGGAAAAATGGGAAAGTAAATGGGAGGAGGTGGTAACACATGGAATTTATGTTCCATAAACTGTTAACGCATGGAATTGATGTTCCATGAAACCGTTAACGCATGGAATTGATGTCCCATAAAAGAGCGTTTTACCATTAACTCCCTGTATTTACTAACCGCCTCACCTTTATGACACTTCCTTATGATGGGCGTAGTGTACGCCGCACGCTATAAAACAAACCAATACCCAAAGAGGATCCCCCAGTTTGTGATATGTGTTGATGTCTCGAATGTTTTTGGGTAAAACATGTAGCATGTTGTTGTTGCCTGGCAAGTCGATCTTGGGAGACTTGCTAGATTGGTGACCTTCGACGGTCGAGACTTTCCATCTTAAGAGGAAAGGTAATCGTTGATCGTTGCACGCTTTCGCTTGTTGGTGGCCGCATAGGGAAGGCCAGCATGGTGGCGCGGCTAGGTTTGCATGCCATTGAAGTGGCATTGTGGCACGGCTAGGTTGGCATTCCATCGATGTGGCATGGTAGGTTGGCATGCCGTTGGCATGGCATGGTTTGGCGTGGCAAAACTTAGGTTTTAGGGCCAAAGGTTACCATGCATCGTCTGGTAAACTTAGATGGATAGGATTTTCTCCTGGTATTGAAGGGCGACCTTTGATTGTAGCACACATTCGTTTTAGTAGCCGCGTAGGGAAGGCCAGCATGGTGGCGCGTCTAGGTTGGCATGCCGTTGGCGTGGCCAAACTTAGGTTTTCGGGATAAAGGTTACCATGCGTTGGCTAATAACCTTGGATGGCTAGGATTTTCTCCTGGGATTGAAGGGAGATCGTTAATTGTCACACGCCTTCATTTTGGTAGCAGCGTAGGGAAGGACAGCATGCTGGCACGATTAGGTTGGCATGCCGTTGGCGTGGCATGGTTTGGGGTAGCCAAACTTAGTTTTTCGGTCCAAAGGTTACCATGCATCGTCTGGTAACCTTGGATGACTAGGATTTGCTCCTGGAATTGAAGGGCGACCGTTGATTGTTGCACGCCATCGTTTTGGTATCCGCGTAGGGAAGGCAAGCATGGCTAAGGCCAAGGAGAGGTGCGGTTTGGCTTGGCATATGGGGCCAAGGGTTTGGAAAGACGTTGATACATGGTAAGGCTAACATGGCTAGGGCCAAGGCGAGGTTCGGTTTGGCTTGGCATGTGGGGCCAAGAGTTTGGCAATCCGTTGACATATGGTGCGGCTAGCATGGCTAGAGCCAAGGCGAGGTGCGGTTTGGCTTGGCATGTAGGTCCAAGTATTTGGCAAGATGTTGGCACATGGTATAGCTAGCATGGTTAGGGCCAAGGAGAGGTGCGGTTTGGCTTGGCATGTGGGGCCAAGGGTTTGGAAAGCCGTTAGAACAAGGTGCGGATAGCATGGCTAGGGCCAAGGCGAGGTGAGGTTTGCCTTGGCATGTGGGGCCAAGGGTTTGGCAATCCGTTGGCGCATGGTGCGGCTAGCTTGGCTAGGGCCGAGGCAAGGTGCGGTTTGGATTGGCATGGGTGTGACCAAGCTATGGTTTTGGGACAAAGGTTCCCTTGTGTTATCTGGTAACCTTGGACAGTTAGGATTTGCTCCTAGGATTGGAGGGTGACCGTTGATTATCGCACGCCTTCGTTTTGGTAGCCGCATAGGGAAGGCCAGTATGGTGGCGCAGGCTGGGTTGGTATGCCGTTGGCATGGCATGGTTAAGGCCAAGGTAAGGTGCGGTTTGGCTTGACATGGTGGATGTGGTTGGCACGGTTTTCCATTGGCACATTGGTACGGCTAGCATGGTTGGCATGCCTTGGTGCGGTGGGTGTGGCTGGCATGGCTTGTCGTTGGCACAGTGACGCAACTAGCATGGTTGGCATGCCTTGGCACGGTAGGTTTGGCTAGCATGGTTTTCCATCGGCATATGTGGTGTGAGAATTAGGGTTTTGGCTTGTCGAAACCCAAATTAACATTAAAAAAAGGTACCCCGATAATTTTCTCGCAGACAAATTAAAAGGTTCAATAAATGTGCTCGGTTTGGACATTATTACTCAAGTTATGTGACGTCACTGTCTGACTAAGCTAAAAATCACCATCAACATTAAGTCTACTGCTTAGCTCGGAACTGGTGCCTTATTGCGAGGTAAGCATATGATGGTGACAGACAAGGATAGAATTGAAACGTAAATCATGCAAAATGGTCAGGAAAATCTGTCTAACCTCTTTTTTTTTCGGAAAGCAGGGAGAATCTGTGATCCTTGTGTTTGGGAAGGTTTGCGTAGATTCTTTTTGTGGTGTTGACCATGAAGTGGTGAGATGAGAAATCGTGAGTTCAATCAGGCTACTCATCATCTTGACTGGGTCCGGGAACCTCATGATGTTGGTTCGACGAGTTGGTGTTGGCGCGACAAGTCATGGCATGGACGGCTTGGCATGATGGGGACGCGGAAGTGAATAGGACGGTTTGGAGAGTTAAAGCATGCGCGATCTTGGAGAGGCAAAGCATGGCGGACGTTTTGGGATGTGGGGCCAAGGCAATGGCGTTGACGGTCTTGGCGTGGTAGCTTTGTCTTCGCGGGACTGATCGCCTTCTTTCCTTACTTGGATCAAATAGGAATTTTCTTTTTCTTCAAAAACTGAGTGTTATGCCCACAAAAGTGGCGTTACTCCTTCTTTTCAGGTTACGTTACAGGTTTTTCTTACGTATCTCAGTGCTGGCGGCGAAAAAGAAAAACACAAGTGAGTGTGTCTCTTACAAGTTCTTTCACGTTTTCTTACCAAACCCTAATTATTTCGCACATCCAGGCATGAGGTTCTCCCTTATATTGGCTGGAAGAATGAGTCTTAATTAGGGTCAGATGTCACGCCTTAATTCACGGCTAGTAGAAAATATTTCATTTTCGTGACTGCATCGTTCTGCTGAATATAAGAGATAATCTTTAATCCTCCATCCGCATAGTTCGTTCTGAAAATCGCGCTCACTCTCTTTACAGGTATCGTCTCGTGTTTTCTCCCGGTTTCCATTTTATCTTATTCCTTATGCATGTTGTTGGTGTAGATAGGGTGAAAACTTTCCCATTTTCTATGTTTCTTGTAGTGCATAATGGGATCTTCAAGAGGCAGCCGTACCTCTAATTCTTTGGAGAAAAACTTTGGAATCGGAGAAAGACAGTTTTCTTCTCATGAGGATGTATTAGGTAGAATCGAATCTCTGTTCCATGAAGCTAGCGGAATTATCCAGGACCTTCCTTCTATCTATCTTGGTGAAGTGCGGGAATGTATTCGGACTTTCTTGGGTTCGGTCAACATGGAGGAGGAATTGGAAGGTGATAAAGAGCCTTGATATATTGAGAGGCTTTAGTGCATCAAAACTTCTTCTCATCCCAGTGCTAGGGAAAATCGGACTGCTTCTAGGCTGAAACAATGGAAAACAGAGTCTATGGAACTCTTAGAGGAAAGCCAACGTAATTTTTTCGTTCAGGAGGGATTTATAATTCACGATTTTGATGCGGATGAATCAGGAAATCTTCCTCGAAAGGTCCCTGAGAAAACCTTTTATGGAGACGCTGCATTTAATGAGACTGAAACTGCCTTCTGAGATGTCGTCGACGACATTAGGGAGGTCCTGGTGGCATATGCTGGGAAAATTGTTGAAGCGGGTGCTGGTAAAGAGACGGGCGTTGTTACTACTGAGGTTGCTTTGGGATGGGATGTTGAGGTTTCTACCGCTGATGATGTCGAATGGAATCTCTGTTTCCCGAGAGATTGTTGGGGAAAGTGCTTGAAAATATCCCTGACTGAGGGGGCTCGTGTTTCATCCTTTGATGACTAGTTTCTACCTTTTATCGTTCCTGTTTGTTGCTTAGTCATCCTGATGTTTCTGCAGACTCATCTTTACCTTCTTTGTATTCGTGGCGAAGTTAGGGTTTTGCCAATTAATGTCCCGCTTGTGTCTTTTGAATAATTGAATAAGGTATTTCTGGTTGTGATATGATGGTTAATGGCTTCTCAATGGTTTTGGATTGGTTTGGTCTATATATATTTTTTTGAGATTTGGAGAAACCATTAGGAAAGAAGTGTATGCTTGCTTTTTTTTTTCTTTTTTTTTCTTGAATGAAAATGAAACTCCGGAGAAGAATAAAAACAGTGTATCCATCTTGGGGAAATACAAATATCAACAGAGATTTCTAAAGGAAATACGAAAGGGGAGTGGCTGGAAAAGTACAACGTTTTAGGGATTGGAAATCTTGAGCCACCGCGAGTGAACTATTACACTTCCCGGCTTGCATGTGTTGATGAGCTTATAGTACCCTCCTAAAAGAACGTCTGCCACCATATAAGGCTCGTCTTCCTTTTCCTTAGGCAAACCAATCCGAACAGCTATCTTTACCGTCATCTTCCCAACTTGAAACGAGTTCACTTTGACCACTATATCTCCTATTTAAAACGAGTTCAGGTGTTGTGAAACCGTTTTAATCTTGTTTTCGTTGGTCTCGATGGTAGCTTTCAAATTCTTTGCAAAGCGTTTGAATGGTCTAGCGCCCCATTCATATCTCTTGATAGCGTCCGTGCTAGTAATCGTGTTGAGTCCCCATGACGGAATAGGGGAAGAAATGACTGTTTGCAAAGAAGATCATTCGTCCAGACTTACTTGTGTTTGGAATCAATGAGTTAGTGCTGACAGGTCTTCTCCAGGCGTTCGGGTTCCATTGGTATCTCGTCGATTCGACAACAAGATGGATGGTTTGTTGGAGATTCTTTCAGGCGTTGATATTGGTAGAGGGGATGTACCCAATTTTTCCTTGGTATCTAGTACCCAAGAGTTCCACAGCATCAGGTCGTAACCCAGTTCTTTGTCAATGTGGAATTTGCTACGTGTTATAGCGTCTCCTATCTTGACTTCGAGGTTGATGTACCCGTGCGTGTTCAAGGCTTCCCCTTCCGGGTTCTCAATCACGGATGGGGATCGATTAGACTCTTTTTTTGTAAACCCCGTTGCTTTCAGAGTCTTAAAAGTAATAATGTTGAAGTTGGAGGCTACGTCGATGAGCGTGTTGTCGAATTCAATACCTCTCAAATAGGACGTGGTCAACATTTCCTAGTTGTATTTTCTGTTTCCTCCTGCTGGGAGATCTTGGGCTCTTGGCGTGTCTTCCATGGAGGGAAAAATCTGTTTACCCGACACAACACGATTGAGAGCCATGAAAATATCTTGGCGCTATTATTTGTAGGTGAAAATTATTTCTACTGATTTCGGTAATTTCGGGTGTGCGGCTGAGAAACAATTTAAACCCTAAATAATGTATTGCAAGGGAGTACATTAGTTTCGAGAGATCAATCTGTATAAATTTATCCTAAACCAAGAAATGGTTGTTCCGGACTTGCTTCGGTCACGAAGTGGAGGACAATGGGTTGGTTTTGGGGAGGGAAGCAAAGAAAGTGATGAGACCAGAATAGTTAATTCTGGAAGAGTAGTTATGTTACTACGAACTGTATCATAAAAGTGGGAAAGCTATCCAAGTGGTAAGCTAGCAGGTATTCCCTGAGTATTGTATCTTCCTGAGTGAACTTGTTGTTCTGTAGAAATAGGTAAGACCTATTTATCCAAGTCAAAGTGCAACGTACCCTGGTTTCATTAAGGAATGTAAAAATAGGTAAGTAAATGGGAGGAGGTGGTAACCGTATGCATGAAATTGATGTTCCATAAAACCATTAACGCATGGAATTGATATCCCAGAGAGTTTCACCATTAACTCCCTATATTTACTAACTGTCTCACCCTTATGACACTTCCTTATGATGGGCGTAGTGTACGCCGCACGTCGTAAACCGCCAAACCAATACCCAAAGAGGATCTCCTAGTTTGTGATATGTGTTTGATGTCTCGAGTGTTTTTTGTAGAAAACATGTAGCATATTGTTGTTGCCTGGCAAGTCGATCTTGTAATACTTGGTAGCTTGGTGACCTTCAACGGTCGAGATTTTGTATCTTAAAAGGAAAGGTAGTCGTTGATCGTCGCACGCCTTCGTTCGTTGGTGGCTGCATAGGTAAGGCCATCATGGTGCCGCGGCTAGGTTGGCATTCCATTATCATGGCATGGTGGCGCAACCAAACTTAGGTTTTCGGGCCAACGGTTACCATGTGTTTCCTGGTAACCTTGGATGGCTAGAATTTGCTCCTGAGATTGAAGGAAAACCGTTTATTATTGCATGCCTTCACTTAGGTAGCCGTGTAGGGAGGGATAACATGGTGGCACGACTAGATTAACATGTCGTTGGCATGGCATGATGGCGCGGCTAGGTTGGCATGCCATGGTGCGCGCGGCCAAACTTAGGTTTTCGGGCCAAAGGTTACCATGTGTTATCTGGTAACCTTGGATGGATAGGATTTGCTCCTGAGATTGAAGGGAAATCGTTGATTGTTGCATGCCTTCACTTTGGTAGCCGTGTAGGGAAGGCAGCATGGTGGCACAGATAGATTGGCATGACGTTAGCATGGAATGATGGCGCGGCTAGGTTGGCATGCCATTGGCATGGTGGCGCGGCCAAACTTAGGTTTTCGGGCCAAAGGTTACCATGTGTTGTCTGGTAACTTTGGATGTCACACCTTCAAACGCCCTAGGAATTTTCTGCGAAAGTGTAACCCGGCAGCACAATGGTTCTGTGAATAAAGCTTCACCCACTTATACTTCAGCCTTATAAGTTTGCACCTTTGAAAACATCCAACACTTCAGGTTCACAGCGGAAGTCTTTACAGCCTTCTTTCAGTTCTCTAAACTCATCAAATGCACCCCATAATGCACCCAATTCATGCCATACTTTACCAACAACAATCAGCCAACCAATAACACTTAGAACATGACACAATCAACTCATTTTATTGCATCAAAGGGAAGAAATACAAAACTTTCCCACTTGGGGACTTACACAGACTTGTTCACTCCTTGAACCAAGTCTAAGTCTTACAAAAACTCTCATATATATTCACTCACATATGCAAACTTCACTCTCACATATGTTAGGCTAACTCTCACACAGGCTAGCTACCGAATTTCCCATGCCTTATGACTATTTATATAGTAGATTTGCTTGGCCAAACCGTGCATAACTGTTACACATGCATGGGACAGCCATCTGTCCCATCAGGTAGTTTCTATAACCGCCATCTTGATTTTCAACCACCACCTTTTTTGTTGTCAAGACAACATATGCCACATCTGTTCTAGGTGTTTATGAACCTTCCACATGGTTATAAACTCACTTTATAATCGTTCTATCTTGTCTCACTTCATTGGCATGCTTATGAAGCTCGTAACCAACTCGTAACCGCCACTTGAGCCTTATTGCGCCACTTGTCTTGGCCTACTAGATTTTGCCTTGCGACTACGTACAACCCTCTTGGCCCTGCATTTTTATTACTCTAAGCTAATACAGGGAAACTCTTCAGGCTTTACTTGTCGAGGCCAACTCCTTAAGCTCACTCTAGTTACTCATGCGTCATATATGCTTCACTTCGCCAATTAGCTTGACAATAGCAATGCAACTCTTGCATTACTAACTTGTTTGCATTGTTCAAGCTTTGGCCAAACTTGAACTAACGCCATAGACCTACTCTTGATCTATTCTACACTCTTGCATCATCCTTGAGTTTGGGCCAACTCAATTCCACAGATATGCCTTAATGCCAACATCGCATGTTGCATCTGTCACTTTGGTTTCGTCTTGCCTTCTCCTCAATGAAGCCTTATTGTGTCGGTCAATAAGCTTCATTCCTTAGACAAATGTCTTTACAGTGTAGCGCTACCTTTTTGCTTCACTGGCCTTGTAGGGTCATGTCATTCTCGACACTTAACGGTCTATACAGTATACCACTATTATGGCTTCGCAATGCGCCATTACGCCGGAACTCTGACTTGGCCTGCAACTCTGTAACGCGTCATCAGTATGCATCACTTGCAGCACCGTAATAGATAGCTAGGATTTGCTCCTGGGATTGAAGGGCAACCTTTGATTGTTGCACACTTTCGTTTTTGGTAGCCGCGTAGGGAAGGCCAGCATGGTGGCGTGGCTAGGGCCAAGGCATGGGCGTTTGGCTTGGCATGTGGGGCCAAGGGTTGGCCATGGGCGCATGGCACGGCTATCTTGGCTCGGTGCGGTTTTGCTTGGCATGTGGGGTCAAGGGTTTTGTATAAGCGTATGGCGCGGATAGCTTGGCTAGGTGCGGTTTGGTTTGGCATGTGGGGCTAAGGGTTTTCCATGGGCGCATGGCAAGGATAGCTTGGCTAGGTGCGATTTGGCTTGGCATGTGGGGCCAAGGGTTTGGTGTGACCAAGTTAGGTTCGTGACCAAACTAGGGTTTTGGGCTAAAGGTCGTTTGGTAACCTTGGATGGCTAGGATTTTCTTCTGGGATTGAAAGGAGACCATTGATTGTCGCGCGCCTTCGTTTTGGTAGCCACAAAAGTAAGGCCAGCATGGTGGAGAGACTAGGTTGGCATGGGGCCATGACAAGGTGCATTTGTCATGGCGCGGTAGGTGTGGATGGCATGGTTTGCCATTGGCACAGAGGTGCGGCTAACATGGTCGGATTTCCTTGGTGCGGTAGGTGTGGATGGCATGGTTTGCCATTGGCACAAGGGTGCGGATAGCATGGTCGGCATGCCTTGGCGCGGTCGGTGTGGCTGACATGGTTTTCCATTGTCACAAGGGTGCGGCTATCATGGTCGGCATGCCTTGGCGCGGTAGGTGTGGCTGGCATGGTTGGCTATTGTCATAGGGGTGCGGCTAGCATGGTCGGCATGCCTTGGCGTGGTAGGTGTGGATGGCATGGTTTGCCATTGGCACACGTGGGAATTTGGGTTTAGTTTGTCGTAACCCTAATTAGTATTAAAAAAAAATACCCCAGTAATTTTGTCACAGACACATTAAAGGTTTCAATAAATACGCCTAGTAAAAGATTATTACTTAAATGATGTGACATCGCTGTCTGACTAGGGTTTAGGGTTTTAAGATTTTAACCCTAAGATAAAAACCACAATCAACATTAAGTCCTCTGATTAGCTCGGAACAGGTTCCTTATTGCGAGGTAAGCATATGATGGTAACATAGAAAGGCGAGATCGAGATGTATATTATTGCAAAGATGGTCAGGAAAATCCGACTAACCTTTTCAAGAGGCAAAGAGAGTTTTTGCTTCATGTTCCGGCAGCCCTGGATGAGTTGTACTTGGGATGCATACCGTGGAGTGATGAGTCAAAAGTTGTCGTCTTGGTCTGGATGTACATCACCGAGGAATAACGGGCGCGGTCTAGGAAGAAAAATCATAGCGGATTGGAGAGGCAAAACATAGCGGTCGGCTTGGCATGCGGGGCCAAGGGGTGGCGCGGTCTTGGAAAGGCAAGCGTTCGTAGATGGATTTGCATGAGAGGGCCGCAGAAATGGAGAGGGCGGCCTGGGATGGTGCGTCCATGGCAAGGGGAGACGTACACGGACGACTAGGCGTGGTGGGACCATGGCAATGGAGTTGATAGCTTGGTCTTTGGAAGACAAGCATATTGGATGGCTTAGCGCATGGGGCCAAGGCATGGTGTAAGCGGTCTTGGGCGTGGAAATTGGTCTTTGCGGGACCGGTTTCCTATTTTCCTTTCTTGGCTCAAAATAGGAATATTTCCTTGTTCAAACTCCTAATCTAAAAGGAGGGCCGGCTTCCCTTTTGTCTCACGCCTATTTATTTTATCCCAGCCGTGTGGTAGCAGTAAAGCAGAGCGGGCGAGCAAATACCAGGTATGCCTTCCAATACTTCTTCTTTAACTTGTTTTCTCTTTTCTTTTGCGTTGGTGTATACCCTAGTTGTAGGCGTATCTTTTCATGACCTTGTAGAAAATGTTGGTGTGAATCCTAGCCGTATGTGTGTTTTGCACGAGCTCGTAGTAGTACTTAGGCATGAATACCATAGTAATGTTGATCGTCTCAATTTACTGTGTAAAGTAAGCACGCAATTGCCATCCCTTTCCCACTAAAACCTAGTTTTTAACGTTTACTCCTCGTTTTGGTGTGTTCGTGTGCATAGTTCTCATGGTAGGGCACACCTCCTCGGTTGGACAAGAATTTTATGCTGCAGGGTACGGCCTTAAAACAAACTGGCTTGTGTCTTGGGTGAAAATAATTTCCATGCACTTTCCGTAATAATTTCTCTTCGTATTATTCCATTGTAGTTGTTTGGAAGGTGAAATTAGCGTGAGAAAATATTCATTATGATGTTAATTGAGGAAAGTTTTGCTGTACCGAAAGACTTTTGCAATTCCAAACCAAACGTAGATGATGAATTCTTCACAACATCGGCCACGGTTAGGATAAACCATCCCAACCATGTGTCGATTCTTCTGACCGGATCGGAAAGTGAGGGAGAAGGCCGGTCGGTTTGTCCAGGAGGCATAATGAGGTTTTTTCTTCAGAGGAAAGAATATCATGCCTCTCTTATTGACTTTAAAATCTCTGTGAGTCCGTTGCGTCCCTTCGATAAATGGATGCGGTTCATGATGAGTCAGGAGCACGTAAAAACCAATCTGATCGAGGCGCATATCAGTGGTGTTGTCGCGGCTTCTGCAGTGCTCCATATTAGGAAACATATTCCAGGCCTGGTTGCTTTTGTTTCCACATGGTGTCCGGACACCCACACGGCCGTATGCAGATGAGGTGAAATGACCATCTCCTTGGAGAACATGGATGTATAGCTGAACCTTCCCGTAGTTGGAAACCTTGACGTTAAGTTGTCTGCAGATGAAGAATAAATGCATGCCGCCCTAGTTGAGAAATCGAAAGGATTCGTTCGGAAATAAAACGTGACGAAGTGCTTCTATGACTGGTGGGTGTCTCAGTGGTTTCCTGACGCATTAGAGTCGAACCAGAAGAATAATATACTTCATGTTGCAGCATTCTTGGCTCTTTGGATGTCCAGAGATATTTTTCATGACGGCTCGGGCAAGAAAGAAATAATACATGAACTTATCAAGTTTGCCATAAAATTGGCAAAAGGTGTCATTCTCCCCATTGGCAGTCTGTTTCTTGGTTTATGTATGCACACTTGGGTCAGTTGATTTCGTACATGCGCGCCTCAAACGGCTACATGAAAGTGGATTCGTATATTCATGCCGCCTTTCTCCAGGCGTGGATGTGGGAGCATTTAAATAAGTATGCCCCGAAACCGATGGTTGTACTTCCTGAGTCTTGGGGTGGCTCTAGGATACTGCGCTGGTCAAACAGGCGTCCCAAGACTGGTTCAAACCTGGTCGGACTTCTTGACAACTCGTATGCAGTTAATTTTCATCCATGGGCTCGGTGCATGGGTCTATAACTCAGGTCACTACCTTTGCTTCTGCTCCAAACATGTCTTTCTCTTCTAATAAAGAGGATCTGAGCGTTGGAGAAGTGGTGTTCATGCGTAGCTGCATTCCTCATCACGTGTCATCTTTCTTTCGAGTGTCTTGCAAAGCAATCTCTTACAATATCGATAGAGCGACTCGACATATGGGTTTTGACCAAGGGGTCCCACTCGTTCGTCAACCAGTTGTTCCAAAAATCTCGTTGTCAACTATTCTCGATGCTAGCGCTCTTGTGTCAGGTAAAAGTCTGCCTTTCCTTCTTGCGGAACGAAACCCATCAACAACCTCCAAGTATAATATATTTTGGCAGGATGAGTTTCTTGTTATCCATGGATTCGTGAATGGTGTGGTAGAAAATAGTCGCGGTAAGCCTTCTCCTGCGGTTTTAGCGGAACATCCACTGCTGAGGGCTCCTAAGCGAAAATCCGTTAGCCCGAATGATGATAGTCCCCAAGTGAAGGAGCGAAGATTTAAAAGCCGTTCCGGTGGTCTTCAATCAGGTCTAGCGTCTCTCCCGACTTTTATTTCTTCCAATATGCGAGCACGTAATTTTATTTCTGACTTAGTCGAGTAACATATGTCTTTGTCTCATTTCTGAGTGTTTTTCCATGTGCCTTACCAAGGGTATTAGCAGTGTGAACGCGTTTGCTAAACTTGCACTCAATCAGAAAACAACACCTCTTAAGACGGAAAGCAGCGACGTTGAGTTTACCCATGACAAAGGGTAATCCGAGAGGGATGAAAGCTCAGAGTCCAGATATGGCGAGAGTAGTTCTTCGATTATCAGTTCCGAATCTTCCTTTAGTTAGTCTGAAAGAGAATCAGTAAGTCTTCTCCATGCCCTTCTTCTTCCTATCTCTCCTTTTTTTTTGAAGAGTGTCTAAGCCGTGATATCACAGAGCGACACTGGTTCTGAAGATGAAATCGAGAAGGAAACTGGTGAAGACACGGCTTTGTCTCTAGCCATGTCATCCAGTCCTGATAGCTTTGAAACAGAGGCCGATCAAGCCGAAAGCGTTGTTGTGACTCAGACGACGTAGATGGCTTATGTTAATCCTATCGCAATTGTTGTTAGGGATCCTCTGCCGGTTACTGATGCAGGCGCTACCTTTGTTCATCCCTATCTGGTTCTTTATCCTTATCACGTGCTGATTGGGGGATTTAGCGTGCTAGATAAACATGCGGCGTTATACACCAAGATATGGTAAAGCCATGGTCATATTACCACGAACAAGAAAATTACTAGTCGATACGCGCTGGTCAAGCGTGTGGAGGAAGTCTTGTCTTCGATTGACGACATGCGCAACGAGACTGGTCATATAGTTTTTGAGGATGTAGTTTCAAGCTGGAGATTTCATCGCGATATGTGCATCTACTTCAATGCTCCTTGGTTCCTTGACGGCTTCTTTGAGGTTGAAAAGTTGCTGGGCAAAGCAGTCGAAGGTCCTTCCGCAGACATGGTGAAGAAACAGGAAGCGGAATTCAAAAAAATTGTGCAGGCAGCTGAAGCTGAAAAGGGTGGCTCTCCAGAGCACGAGGGATGCCTTCGCTAAGAGGACAAAACCATTGTTGTAAAACTTTAATTGAATACATTTCCGTCTTTCGAACTCCTTATTATTATTATTTTTAGTTTTTTTTTCCGGAAGGCAAATGGAAACGCTTGGTTTATGGTTTTGATTTTCTGGATTTTAGGGTTGACAGATAAATGTTACCTTGATGGTTTTGGATTATTTTTTGGAACGAATTGTTTAGAAATGAGTTTAAGAATGAATTGTTTAGGAACAAATATGGTCTTGGTTATGGTTGAAAGTGTCGCAGGCATCCCAAGAAAATCATGGAACCATGTGTTTGGTAGATGATATGGGTGAAATATAAGATGGCTATTGGTTTTATCATTCCCGTAAAATCTTGAAAAAACAAACCACGTATCTTGTTTATGTAGGACTTACTTGATGTTCTTGGTTTCCTGATGGAAAAGAAACCTTCCGGGTGTGAGACCGAGTTTTATGGGGAAGCACTTCCATGATTGTGGAAAGTCCCCAGTCGTTACTGAGTTATCTGACAACTGAGTCATCGATTCTCGGGTGGATCAATTTCTTGGAAGTCCCCAGTCATCCCTTGTAGTTGCATGACTGATGATCGAGTCTTCTGGTAACTGAGTCGTTGATCCCTGAGTGGATCGCCTGCTTCTATCATCTTGATGTCTGGGTAGAAACATGAAATCGATAGTCAAAAATTGACATTGTAACCGAAAGATCAATCTCCCACTGTGGTCGCCAATTGTTTGTAGGTGAAAAGGGTTTCTACTGATTTCGGTAATTTCGGGTGTGCGGGTGAGAAATAATTTAAACCCTAAACAATGTACTGCAAGGGAATACTTTAGATTCGAGAGATATATCTGTACAAATCCATCCTAAACCAAGAAATGGTCGTTCCGGACTTGATTCGGTCACAAAGTGGAGGAGAATGGGTTGGTTTCGGGGAGGGAAGCAAGGAAAGTGATGAGACAAGAATAGTTGATTCTGGAAGAGTAGTTGTGTTACTACGACTTGTATCAGAAAAGTGGGAAAGGTAGCCAGGTGGTAAGCTAGCAGTTATTCTCTGGGTGTTGTATCTTCCTGAGTGAACTTGTTGTTCTGTGGAAATAGGTAAGACCTATTTATACAAGTCGAAGTGAAACGTACCCTGGTCTCATTAATGAATGGAAAAATAGGTAAGTAAATGGGAGGAGGTGGTAACCGTATGCATGGAATTTATGTTCCATAAAACCGTTAACGCATGGAATTGATATCCCAGAGCGTTTCATCATTAACTCCTTTTATTTACTAATCATATTACCCTTATGACACTTCCTTATGATGGGCGTAGTGTACGCCGCACGACGTAAACCGCAAAACCAATACCCAAAGAGGATCCCCCAGTTTGTGATTTGTGTTTGATGTCTCGAGTATTTTTTGTGGAAAACATGTAGCATATGGTTGTTGCCTGGAAAGTCGATCTTGGAATACTTGGTAGCTTTGTGACCTTCAATGGTCGAGATTTTGCATCTTAAGAGGAAAGGTAGCCGTTGATCGTCGCACGCCTTCGTTCGTTTGTGGCTGCATAGGGAAGGCCAGCATGGTGGCGTGGATATGTTGGAATGCCATTGGCATGGCATGGTGGCGTGGCCAAACTTAGGTTTTCGGGCCAAAGGTTACCATGTGTTGTCTGGTAACCTTGGATGGCTAAGAATTGCTCATGAGATTGAAGGGAAACCGTTGATTATTGCATGCCTTCACTTGGGTAGCCGTGTAGGGAAGGCCAGCATGGTGGCGCGACTATATTGGCATGCCGTTGTCATGGCATGATAGCGCGGCTAGGTTGGCATGCCATTGGCATGGCATGGTGACGCGGCCAAACTTAGGTTTTCGGGCCAAAGGTTACCATGTGTTGTCTTGTAACCTTGGATGGCTAGGATTTGCTCCTAAGATTGAAGGGAAACTATTGATTATTGCATGCTTTCACTTGGGTAGCCGTGTAGGGAAGGCCTACATGGTGGCGTAACTAGATTGGCTTGTCGTTGGCATGGCATGATGGCACGGCTAGGTTGGCATGCCATTTCTATGGTGGCGCGGCCAAAATTAGGTTTTCGGGACAAAGGTTACCATGTGTTATCTGGTAACATTGGATGGCTAGGATTTTCTCCTGAGATTGAAGGGCAACCGTTGATTGTTGCACGCCTTTGTTTTTGGTAGCCGCGTAGTGAAGGCCAGTATGGTGGCGTGGCTAGGGCCAAGGCAGGGGAATTTGGCTTGGCATGTGGGACCAAGGGTTTGCCATGCGTGCATGGCGTGGCTAGCTTGGCTAGGTGCGGTTTGGATTGGCATGTGGGGCCAAGGGTTTTCCATCTGCGCATGGCGCGGCTAGCTTGGTTAGGTGCGGTTTGGTTTGGTTTGGCATGTGGGGCCAAGGGTTTTCCATGGGCGCATGGCGCGACTAGCTTGTCTTGGTTCAGTTTGGCTTGGCATGTGGGGCCAAGGGTTTGGCGTGACCAAGTTAAGTTCGTGACCAAGCTAGGGTTTTGGACTAAAGGTCGTTTGGTAACGTTGGAAGGCTAGGATTTTCTCCTGAGATTGAAGGGCAACCGTTGATTATCGAGCGCCTTAGTTTTGGTAGTCGCATAAGGAAGGCCAGCATGGTGGCACGGATAGGTTGGCATGGTTCCATGGCAAGGTGCGTTTGGCATGGCGCGGTAGGTGTGGCTGGCATGGTTTGCTATTGGCACAGAGGTGCGGGTAGCATGGTTGGCATGCCTTGGCGCGGTACCTGTGGATGACGTGGTTTTCCATTGGAACAGGGGTACGAGTAACATGATCGGCATGCCTTGGCGCGGTAGGTGTGGCTGGAATGGTTTTCCATTGGCACATGGGTGCAGCTAGCTTGGTCGGCATTCCTTGGCGCGGTAGGTGTGGCTGGCATGGTTTTCCATTGGCACGGGGTGCGACTAGCATGGTCGGCATTCCTTGACGCGGTAGGTGTGGATGGCATGTTTTGCCATTAGAACACGTGGGAATTAGGGTTTGGTTTGTCGTAACCCTAATTAATATTAAAAAAAAAGTACCCCAGTAATTTTTTCACAGACACATCAAAGTTTTCAATAAATGCGCCTAGTAAAAGATTATTACTTAAATGATACGACGTCACTATCTGACTAGGGTTTAGGTTTTTACGATGGATTCCATAGTCTCATGTACTGAGTCCCCAGAGACCCCAAAAGTCCTCACTGGAAGTGGGTGTCGATGTACTCTCTCGTTTCCTAGTTGGACTTCTCCTGTTTCTATCTTCTCCTTTAAGATATGCTTTTGTCTGTTGCAATCACTGGTTGGGTGAGGAACAAATATGTGGTAACAAAAGTATTTGGGGTTTGCCATCTCGGCCTCAGTCGGTGGGCGTCTGGGAGATAGTAGTATGATAGTGTCATCTTGAATCCATGCTTCTAAGAGATCAATTACCTCCTCAATGGGAAACAGGAAATCCAAGGTATTTCATTCAGTTTCGTGATGATGTATCAGAGATTTAGCAGCGGCCTTCCGTTGCGGAGATTCCCATCGTGCCGGTGCTTCACATTTAGGATGCTGGTCGCCTTCCTACCATCCCCTCATTTATTACACTCATAGGGGAGGGGATAGTGTTAAATTGCTTGCTGATGAGACGTCTACTTCCACGAGTTTTGCGCATGTCTTCGGTCCTGGTTGGTCTAGCTCTTTCCAATAATGCTGGTGCGGTCATTGTGGATCGCTTGGCAGCTTCATGGAGTTCTGAGAACGTATGGAAACGCAGGTTCTCTAGCAAGGCGCGGTAAATAAGATCCATACCGTTGATGCATATGTTCACCAGATGTTGCTCGGTTACGTTTGGGTCGTGACAGTCTAGTGCTTGAACCCTGAATCTCTTAACGAAATCATTCAGATGTTCATTTTCCTGCTAGTACATTCTTCCTAGCTCCGAGAATGTAACTTGTTCATACACAAAGAAGTACTTCTTGTAAAATGAAGTGACCATGTTACCCCAGTTGGGGATATTGTTCGGCGCGATGCTATTGTACCATGTGTACGCTCTCCCGGTAAGCGATTTTGAAAACTCCCTCAGACGAAGAACGTGATTGTATTCATGTTCGCCTAGGGACTCTAAGAAGATAGAGACATTATCATGTGCGTTTCCCGTGCCATCGTACAGGGTGAATTGAGGAGAGGAGTATCCCCTTGGAAGACGGATTCTTTGTATTTCAGATGGGTCGGTTGATGCTTATGCATGTCTATTTCATCATTCTTGACTCGGTTGCGGAGAAGTTGCTCCATATCCTCTCGTGTGACAAAGTTGGACGGATGACCTCTTTCCAATGGGGTTCTGGAATGAATCTCCTCGTCCGTGGAGGCGCTTTCCGTCGAGGTGCTAGCATCGGGGGTGTTGGAGGCGTTTCTAAACGGCTCTGGAGGGCGTGACTCACGCGGTAGCCGCTCTGTCAGGGCTTTGATAAAGACGAGTACTTATTTCTTTGTCGAAACCATATCCGTCTGGGCTCTAGTGGGAAACTCTTGTCGTTCCATCAAATTAGCGATAGTGACATAGGGTCGGCTTCCTCTGGTTCCACCAGTTTCTCGTCCCGTTGGTGGGGTAGTCGGAGTCTTAGTGGTGGTTGGAGTTGCCATGCTTGACGAAGCGTTAGGAGCGGTAGCGGCGGCTCTGGTTCTGGTGACTGGCGGTGTAATGCGTGAAGGGGTATTTTCGGCACTGCCGTGATTATAAGGTTGTGTAGGGACATTATAGGTGGTGGCAGCTCTGGCACTGGTGATTGGCGGCGTTACACTCGAAGGAGTGCTTTCGGTGTTACTGTGGTCAGCAGGTGATGCAGTGACTTTGTTGGAAGTAAAGTTAACACCAGGGATGTGTTTTGTGCTGGTGTTCCCAACAGCTAATCCAGATCTGAGTTCTACCATGTTGGGATCGGCGTTTGAAAGATGAAATCAGTAATTGAAAAGCTGATATTGTAACCGATATACCAATCTCCCACTGTGGTCGCCAATTGTTTGTGGGTGAAAATAGTTTCTGCTAATTTCGGTAATTTCGGGTGAGAAACGAATTTAAACCCTAAGCAATGTACTGCAAGGGAGTACTTTAGATTCGAGAGATCAATCTATACAAGTCCGGCCTGAACCAAGAAATGTTCGTTCCACACTTGCTTTGGTCACAAAGTGGAGGAGAATGGGTTGGTTTTGGGGAGGGAAGCAAGGAAAATGATGATGTAGTTGCAGGAAATCCCACAACACACCCCATATCATATTATGATAATAATTTCTAGATCTAAATCTATTTCATAACCAAAATAAAGATTAAAGTGCTAAAATTATAAAATAAGACACAAGATTTACGTGGTTCTATCAATGTGATCTACATCCACGGGGTTAGGGTTCTTCACTATGATTATTGAAATTACATTTGGGTTACATGGAGAATTTCCATTAATGAGTATTTGACGGTGTCAATGGGTCCGGGTCCTCCAGGGTACCATACTACCCAGACCCGGACCCTATTATTTTTCCGGTTCCGGGTCCGGTTCCTAAATTAGTTGGCCCAGAACCGGACCCTATTAAACAGCTGGGTACTTGCCGGTTCCGGGTATCAAACGGGTATCTCATATTCAGTTTTATTACAGGATGAAAAAACGCATCAATGCATTGATAGATACAAATCTCTGGAGCTCTACAGAAAAAGCCTGGCACATTTAGGGGCAACCCCGACGCAATTAGGGGCGACATAAAAGACAAAATAGGTTAGAAATACTTATATGCCCCTTTATAATCTGGAGGCTAATCTATAATCGGTAGTTTGGGGCAACTCTATATTCGGTAGTTATATGAACTATTTTGACTACCGATTATGATAGATTTCGCCAAAGATTATACTGCATAATCGGAAGTCATGGTAACTTCATTTACTACCGATTATAGGCTCAACCAAGTTCGAAAAATAGAGGATTTTGGCATAATCTGATTTTGGGGTAACTCTATATTCGGTAGTCATATGAACTATCTTGACTACCGAATATGGTAGGATATTTGCAAAGAGATCCACTGTATAATCGGAAGTCATGATAACAATTCATTTACTACCGATTATAGGCTCAACCAAAATTCAGAAAAAAGAGAAATTTTGCAAAATCTTATTTTGGGACTATTCTATATTCGGTAGTTATACGAAGTATATTGACTACCGATTATGGTAGGATATTTGCAAAGAGAGCCACTTTATAATCGGAAGTCATGATAACTTTTCCTTTCTTACCGATTATAGGCTCAACCCAAATTCCAAAAAAAAAGGATTTTTGCAAAATCTGATTTTGGGCTACTCTATATTCGGAAGTTAAATAACCTAAATTCCCTACCGATTATGGTAGCATTTTTTCCAAAGGTTTACTGTATAATCGGGAGTCAATAAAACTTTATTTACTACCGATTATAGGATAATCAAAATTCAAAAGATTTAGGATTTTATTTTGGGGATACTGTATAATCGGAAGTTATACAAACTAAATTTACTCCCGATTATTTATTACCTACCGATTGTATAGTTATCTACTGATTGTAAAGGGTAGTTTGGCCATTAAAAAGAAATGCCCCGGAAATAACCTTCCGATTGTGAAATAACCTACCAATTATTTTCTATTTTGTCGTTTTGTGTCGCCCCTAATTCGGTTTTGGTCGCCCCTAAATGTGGGAGGCAGAAAAAGATAACACCTCAAGACTCGTAAGAATTTCATAAGAAAATATATTAGAAAATAGTGGTTCCAAGTTTTCATTTCTTGTCTCCACTTACAGACAGAAGGCGTGAGATTTAAGCCTGAGACTTTGGTACTTGTCATTGTGCTGGGACTTTAAGCAAAGGAATCAACCAATGTCCGATGCCAATTATTAGTTGTGGCTAACATACCTCAAGCAGTATGTTTTTAAAATACAATACCATATAGTTTATGATTCCATTATTTTGACTACTGTCATATAATCCAACGCACCAAAGCTAATATCAGTCATGTATAAATGAAACTAAAAGTAGATGGAGTAATGGTCCAAAAGCATTAACATGTAAACTGAAATCCAAAAGACCATTCATCATTAATGGTACGGGATCTCCCTCTTATAGCTCCATCCATGGTTGTTATGGTCCTGTGGAGTCACCTCAATGCGTCCATTCTTCCTTGTCTGAATTCTCATTTCTCATGACTACTATAATCCCCAAGTTCTGTAAACCAATGGAATTTAAATACAAACAAAGGTATTATTGCACAATGAATCTAAAAGGCATAAATTCATAAAATTCTAGAAGATGCTTTGGTATGCCTAGGAGTAATTTCAATCACAAAGCCTTGTAAATTTAATAAGCCACATATCTGATATTCTAAATCGTGATGGAAGGAAAAACAACCAGCAAATGGATCAACATGCATCTCCGACCCTTTCTCTAGGTACACAAGATGAGCATCACCAACTTATTGAGTATCACAATCCGTCTGAAGAAAAGTTTCCAAAATCCTCTTCAATGGACAATACGGTAGATCTAATTATGGAAGCGACAGTTAATGTGGGTGCAAATTTTGGGGGTCAAGAAGGCTACTTCAGGGATTTATTCACTTCAATTGTGGCCAAACATGCTGAGATAAATGATGCATGACTTAAGAAGAAGCTAATTTCTAGTGAATAGGTAATTTCAATTGAAGACACAGTCCAAAATACGTTGGAGGAAGGAGAAGTGGAAGCAGAAATCTCTGAAGATGTTGTTAATATGGGATCAGATGGGCTCAATGGATATTAAAATCCTGATTTGGAACATGAGAGGTCTAACAGCTTTGGACAAAATGTATTCTCTCCAGGATCTAATTAGGAAATTAAAACCGACAGTCTGTTTAATTCAGGAGACTCATATGATGAAGATGAATAATTTGTGGGTAAACAATATTTGGGGTAGTGATCAAAATCAGTGGTTAGCATTACCATCTCAAGGTATGTCAGGAGGTTTGCTAACAATTTGGGATGATTCCATTTTAGAATGTGTTGATGAATTATTTGGTCCAAACACTCTCTCTCAAAAGTTCAAATGCAGAGCAAAGGATTATGAATGGACTGTAACAAATGTGTACTCTCCTTGTACGTATTGGGAAAGATGGGAGTTTTGGGAAGAACTGGATGATTTAAATGGTTGGGCAGGAGATCATTGGGTGGTGGCTGGTGATTTTAATTCCATTAGAAGAAGAAGGGAGAGAAACAAACCTGGAGGTTCAAAAAGAAACAAAAGGCTCTTCAATGAATACATGGAAAATCATGATTTGGTGGATTTACCATTAAATGGAGGTCTCTTCACATGGAGAAACATGCATTCAGACCCTCTTCTCTGCAGACTGGATAGAGTGCTTGTGTCCCCTCTTTTTGAGAGTAAGTTTCCTTATCTTACTCAAACTGTGTTATCAAGAACCCTTTTAGATCATTCTGCTATCCTCCTTACAACCACTAAATCCTTTATTAGCAAACCTCCTTTTAAAGTGGAGAGCTACTGGTTTTCTCATCCAGACTTCACTACCAACCTTAAAATCTGGTGGGAAGCAATGGTGTTTCAAGGAACTCCAAGTTACATCATGTCTAAAAAGTTGCAAAACTTGAAATTCTTATTAAAAAGATGGAGCAAGGAAATTTATGGCAAGATGACAGAGAAAAAACAAGAACTCACAGCCTCAATAGATGATCTAAATTCTCTAGAAGAAAGTGGAGCTTTAACTTCTCAACAATTTATTGATAGAGTGGAAAGTAGATCCAAATTGAAGCAACTAAATTTGGATAATGCCAGAAAATGGTTGGTCTGGTCAAAAACTAAACATTTTAAGGAAGCTAACACAAATTATTTTCACACTCTAGCCAATGGAAGAAGAAGGAGAAATACGGTGCAAAAATTGGTAATATAAGGGGAAGACAACTTTTGTCAAGCAGATATAAGAGAGGAGCTATAAAAGTATTTCTTTAATTTGTTCCAAGAAAAATACAAAGTGAGGCCTCAGATGAATGAAGAATTCTTAAACAAAATCTCAACGGAAGAAATCTTATGGGTTGAGAGACCAATTGAAGAAGAAGAGGTTTTGATGGTCATCAAGAATTTCAATAACAACAAATCTCCAGGCCCGGATGGGTACAACATGGAGTTTTATAAAATTGTTTGGGAAGTTATCAAAAAGGAATTCATGGCAGTTATTAAGGAATTTGAAATTCAGCAAAAGATGGATTGGAGAGTCAATTGCTCTTTTATCAGTCTGATTCCTAAAAAAGATCAAGTTGGTGGTCCTCAAGACTTTAGGCCTATCAGTCTAGTGAGCAGTGTATATAAAGTGATATCTAAAACTCTAACTCAAAGATTCAAATCTGTTCTTCCTAAGCTCATATCTGAGAACCAAGGCGCTTTTATCTCTGACAAGCAAATCTTGGATAGTATTTTAATTGCTGGAGAACTTATTGATGCTAGGCTCAAAAGCAAATATCCGGGAGTTATGTGTAAGCTTGACATTCAAAAAGCTTTTGATAATGTAAGATGGCACACAATTAGTCAAATTCTGCTCAGCTCAGGTTTTGGTTCCAAATGGATTAAGTGGATTGAATGGTGTACTTATACTGCTCAACACTCTTACTGATTAATGGTAGCTCCACAAAAAAATTCAAGCCTCAAAAATGGCTAAGACAAGGGGATCCCGTATCCCCCTTCTTATTCATTTTAGTGGCAGAAATCTTTACAAAACTCGTGAAAAATGCTTCTCAGTTAAACATGATTTCTGGTTTTGCAGTAAACTCAGTCAAAGTGACACATTTGCAATTTGCAGATGATACAATAGTGTTCCTAGATGCTAAGGAGGATGAAGCTTAAAAGCCTGTGCTCATTCTGAAAATTTTTGAAGCCATAACAGGCCTGAGTGTTAACTTCAGTAAAAGTGCAGTCCTCAGCATTGGTACTGAGAGGAAAATATAAGACATGGATGATATTCTCAAATGCAAGATAGAGAGGTTTCCACTTACCTATCTGGGGATTCTTATTGGGGCTACTGCAAGAAGTACTTCTATATGGGAAGTGATTATTGAGAAATATCAAAAGAAATTAGCTCCATGGAAAAGGAGATTTTTCAACAAAGCAGGTAAAGTGGTTCTGATAAAAGCTACTTTATCCATCTTACCAATCTATTTTATGTCTATCTTCCCTATGCCAGTGAGTGTGGAGAAGAAATTGGATCAAATCATGAGATTCTTTCTGTGGGGCTCTATAGACGATACAAGAAATATTAATTGGGTTGCTTGGAAGAGAATTTGTAGACCAAAGAAAATGGGGGGCCTAGGCATCAGAAATTTCAAACTCACAAACAAAGATTTACTCTCAAAATGGACCTGGAGATATTTCAAAGAAAAACAATTTCTTTGGAGAAGAGTTATTCAAGAGAAAATGAAAGCAAAAGATGAACATCTGTGGGTCAAGGACTCAAATAAGCCTCAAGGGAGGGGTTTATGGAAAGGAATTCAGAAACAGAAAGTCATAATTGAGGAAATGTCAGATTTGCTAATCAACAAAGGGGACGCAGTCTTATTCTGGTGGGAAAAATAGTTAGGCAGTCAAGCTTTGAAGCATCGATTCCCTAATATTTTCAAAATTTCCTCTCAAAAGAATGCCTCTATCAAAGATGTGATAGCAAATGGTGCTTGGAATTTGAAATTCAGGAGAAATCTAAATCAACAGGAAGTGCCTGAAATGATAGCCTTGTTTGCAGATATTGGAATTCCTCCACAGCTAGATGATAATGCAGAAGATGAAATTCATTGTAATGTGGCAAGTGGTTTTAAGGTAAAAACTTGCTACAATAAACTAATTCAACAACTGCCTGCAGACCTGCCAATCATTCCAGTAAAATGTATTTGGATCCAATTTGTGCCGCCCAAAGTGCAGATGATCATGTGGTTTGCAGCCCATAATGCTGTAGCCACTTCAGACAATCTTCTTACAAGGGGATGCTCTCTTCCATCCACCATCCGTTCTTTATGTAACATGCATCAGGAAACTGTTCAACATCTTCTGATGCATTGTGAGTTTTCTCATACAATTTGGAACTACTTCATTTTGGGTTACAATGTCAGATGGGCGTAGACGGGTACTATTTATGGCCAATTGGAAGCTTGGAAGCTTAGAAGAGGAAGGCACAGAGGAAAAAAATTTGGCCCTTAATTCCCTTTGCCATTGTATGGTCTATTTGGACTGAGAGGAACAGGAGAGTCATGGCTCATAAGCGTCCAAAAAGCTCAGCAGAAGTCATCAATGAAGTCAAGTTGTAATTTATATTTGGGGTTCAAACCAAAATTGGTTTGGACATTATGTTTTTAGATACTTTGTTTCTCATTGGAAGGTAATGATAGATAGAATGTAATAGGTCAAATTGACATCAAAATGGGGGCACTTTGCCTTGTTACATTTTTTTCTTATATATTAACCTTTCTCCTCAAAAAAAAATATCTGATATTCTAAATAATCAAAATACACCAACAAATCGTACAATTGCTGAAATAAGTAAAGAATGCAATAATGATTCTTACCCCTTTTATCTTGATTCACGATTTTCATCAAACACTTTATGTGCAATTTTGTTGGTGTCAATAGGTGCGTCCCCCTCATCTCCTCTTATATCTTCTTCACCTGCAAATTCGGGCTTAAACATAGTCCAACATTTTTAAGCAACAAGAAAAATCGAAAATTCTTTATTTGAGCCATTCACTTCCTATAAAACAGTGACAACAACTAGCGTTCTTCAGCTGTTTTCTGGTTCAAAAAAAACGTCCAATTCCATATAAAAATCATTCAGAATTGGAATTTAGCCACAACCCATCCTTCTTAATCAAGCTACAAACTTAAATAACTTTGATTCCTCTCTAGTGACTACCAACAACAACATCAAATAATTTTAAAATAGTAGATTAACCTAAAAAATGAATGAAAAAATGAATAAATCATGGTAGTTTAGCAGTCGCTATAGAAATAGCTTCTTCCATTGTAGATTAGATTATCAGAAATAGATTTAATTCGATAAAGTAAGAGAGGTTTCAGAGAGTGGGAGGAGGAATTATTAGAAATGATGCCTCATTTTAGGTTTTAAGCGAACTTGGGATGGGTACCCGGGAATCGCGGGTACCCGTCGGGTATACCCGTTTAGGACCCGGAACTAACCAGTTCCTTATCGTGTCTACCTGTCAGGTATCAAAACTACTAATGGGTCCAATATGAGGACCCAGAACTGGACCCATTTCAACCGGGTCCGGTCCGGTTCTGGGTAATTGGGTACCCATTGACAGCCCTTGTATTTGGAGTTCTAGATTTAGTTTTAGAGGAACAAGATGTTAAAGAAAATAAATCTCTCTCTCTTACAAAGTGTGTCTCTGATTTACAAAAATGTGTATTCTCCTAATTCTCTCTCCTTCCTTCCTATTTATATAGGTGTTTACATAGTGGATGACATCTAAGCTGTCCTTTATTTTAGGATCTGACTTGCGGTATTTTCGCAAGCTTGTGATATCAATCTTCGCAAACTCTATATTTTTCGCAAGATCATCACACCTTTCTCATGTTTGAGCTGATGTCACCTGTTATGTCACTTTGCTGTTTGTCTACGACGGTTTCACAATGTTGCTAATGTGATTTTCTCTGGCGTGCCATTGTTGCGATATTCTGATCCTACATCTTGCCTCTTTTTTCTTGAATATTGATTGAAGAGCGATCTTTAAGAAAAAATCCGTTGTTGTAGTAGCCTTTGATCTTTTTTGATGAAGGAACGAGCGAAAGAATACTGGACTTGAAAAGTACGTACTTGCCTCTATTCTTTTGCGAAGTTCCGAAGCTTTACGAAGTAAATAAGAAGTATCATCTCTTGAAGTATGCGAGGTATGAAGTATCCTTGAACAAGTATAATAAGCACTCAATCCTCGAAATATAAGAAGTATCCGTCTTTGAATGATAGTAATAAGTATTGCCTCTATTCATGCGAAATTATTACTCTATTTTTGGTGAGGATTCTTTTCCACTTTATAAATGATTCTTGCTGAGAAGATAAAGAACACAAAATGTTTTCTTGGTAATCCATAGTTGCAACTGTTCTTTATCTATGAGCGTAGAATCCCTGAGAAAATGTTGAATGAGCGAGTTGTTTCTTCATCCTTATCTTGCCTCTGCCTCATGATATTATAATCTCTTCAAGGTTCTTTTAATTGTGCGAAATAATTGAGCGAAATAACCACATTCTGCAAAATAATCACATTCTGCGAAATTCTGACACATTTTGCGAAATTCTAGCTCATTCTGCGAAATTATGAATACTTATGCGAAATTATAAATAGTAATCATGCGAAATTCTGAATACTTCTGCGAAATTATGAATAGTAATCCTAAGAGATTCTGAATAGTACTCATGTGAAATTCTGAATAGTACTTCTGAGAGATTCTGAATAATACTCCTGAGAGATTCTGAATATGATCTGCATGAAAAATGATTAGTACTTTATAAATTTTTTATTTTATCATGTGGTTTTATTTTTTCTTCCTAAGTAAAGGTCTTATTTTGCCATCTTTTTGCATTGCGACAAAATCGCATGACGTTTCTACACTTCCATGTGGAAACCCATTGATCTTTCCTTAACTTTTTATTCTTTTATATTTTTTCTGCGACAATATGACAGGCCTAAATTTTCTTGCGAAATTAAAGCCCCATGACATTGCCGTCTTGCGTCGAAATCGCAGGACGTCTTTGCACTTGCATGCAATGACCCATTGATCTCGTCTTATCTTCTCTTTTGTATTATTGCCTCTTCAGGAATGTTGCACAAATATGACAAGTCTTAATACTCCCGTGAGTAAAAAGTCTCATGACATTTGCGTCTTAAGACACTTATCACCTCTCTAATGGAGGGTGCCGCCCTTATCGTCCCCCTGGCCTCCCTTTCAAGGAGACGTACTTCTTCCATACAAGACTAGCTCCTCCCATCTAGTCTTAACAACAACCAGCTTTTTTCGCAACCTCTTATTCCTTTTGTATATATGGCTTATGGTTACGAGACTGCACCCTAAGTGGGGTTTTCTTCGGGCCGAGTGCATCATAGTCAAGACTTGCCAAGAATGACCAGGGTAGTTTCATACGCCCCGGGCACTCTTGGCTCAACCATGTACCTCGGCGCCTTGGTCATACTCTGCATCCCTTAGGAGAGTTCTTATTACCTTAGTCTCCTAAATCAAGTCATATGCTCAAGTTGAGAATCCAAGGTACCTCTCCTGGATGGGCTTTCATTGACCCCAAACCTCCATGAATCAGGTTCCAGTAGCGGTGTAACCTTATTGCTGAGTTATGCAATAGATACCGCCTTCTATGACGTACTTTAGGTCTTACATTTGCCTCTTGTGAAATTTTATTCGCGAACTAGGGTGTACGCCATAAAGGTTCGTCCCATTCTGGATCTTAAATGATCGTTTCTTACGAAATTTTCGCATGTCTTTATTCTCTTATTTATTCTTTCATTTCTGTCATTTCTTTCATTCATTCTTTCATTCTCATAATATCATATCATTTGAAGAAAAGTAAATATTCAAGAGAAAAATATAAGATTTCAAAATATACATTTTTTTTTAAATCTTTGAAATCTTTTGAAATCTTAGCGATAATTTCGCTTTCTGAAATCTTTAAAAAAAATTGAGATCTTTAAATCTTTGCGATGATTTCACCTTTTATAATCTTTTGAAATCTTAGAAATCTTCTTTGAAATCTTGCGATTGTATCACTTTTTGTAAATTAAATAAAAAATCTTTTATTTTCTGTAAGTAAAATGTTCTAGGAAAATGGTACTTATCTTTCACGTGATTTTTTGTTGCTGCAGTCTCTTGCGAAGTATATGATTTGCTTGCGAAAGGAGAAGGAATGAGAAACGAACTCTTGACATGCCTCTTGCATGCTCTCACACAATACCAAATGTGCTAACCCTCTGTTATTCATTTCTTCTTTACGCTGGTATTTGGGAAGTAAACATCTTTGCGAATTAATTGAACATCTGCGAAGTATTCATTATTGATGTAAATGTTCGCAAGGTAAATGTCTGCAAAGGAGATGTTTACGGTATAAACTTCGCGAAGAAAAACTTTTCTGTGAAGAGGGAGACTCGAACCCGTGTAACTGAACTCATCTTCACTTGTGATCATCTTTTCCGCCTCTTGCTTGCGAAATGATGAAATAACGACTTTGTTTGTTGATAACTTCATCTCTTTGCTACTCAAAAATTCGCGAAAAAATATGCTTGATGAGAGATTTGAACCCGTGGTCTATAGATTCCTTTATCCAACTCGAACCATCTGTGCGAACAGCTGTTATGTTGGTGTGGTAAGCTTCGCAGAACTTATTCTTATTTAATTGCTCTTTGCATAACCATCAGGAGTTTGCTTCATCTTCATCCCTCCAACCGATGTGTTTTGAATCCTTTTCTTAACTGAATGTACTAAGACTCCCTTACTGCCTTAACCCATTGATCTTGTTTAATTTTTCCTTCATTAATGCGAATACTTAGTATTTGATTCTCTATCGAAACTTCGGGGTTATAGTTCATTGAGCTGCTGCTGTTCGTGGCTTGTTCTTTTTCTCTCTGTATATCTTGAACTCTTAATTAGTTATATAGGTCTTTGAAGTGTACTCCTTAGGATTTGACTTGATGTTCTTTACTTCGCATGATGTCTTCTCATAACTATCTATGAACATCTTTATGATGTGCATTTTCTTCGCATCAGTTTTCATTAAACTATTCTTTTAACGGTATTGTGATTGCTTTCAATAATAGTGATGGAAATTTATCTCACTAAACTTGGTTATTTGTTCTTGGTTATGCACCGAAATCTCATGATTCTCCTTCGGTCATCACTGCTCTAAGCATGTTGATTTATCGATTGAGGTGCGTATTCTCTTCATCATCGATCATCAAATGAGTACACGAACTCCTTTTGTTTGTCCTGCTCAAGATGATTGGTCATTGAAGATTCTTAGCGAAGTAATGTATTGTGAATTAATGATTAAGCTTGATATTGGCTATGGATGGATTAGTGCTTGTGCTCTTCTTGGCTGAAATGACATTTCTTTCTCGTTGATGTAGTTAATTTGCATCGTTGGTTAGTTTAACTTCGTTTGGAAATCTCTTTTGCTCACTGCGAATATCTCCCAAAGTCTCTCTTCTCATTGTTCTTCTTTAACGTTTGAACTTCGCTGGAATTGTTGATAAAGCAACTTCGTCATCGTCTTGATCTTTGCATCTTTTCTTTTTGCGTAGCATTACATGTTGGTTTGCTTCATTTATCTAGAATTGTCAACCCGTTGGACTTGACCTGATCTATCGTCGCTGGAATGATTGTTTATGAAGTAACACTTCATTGTCTTGCTTGCTTGTCATTGGGTCTGATGACAAAGTATGATGTATCTCTTTTAATGATTCGCTGGTGATATGGTTGTGCAAGTACCAAGTTGTCTAGTTTTTTCCAAATTACTACCAAGTTGTCTAGTTTTTTTTTCTTTCCATAAAATTACTTTGAATTTTACTATAAATAGGAGGAAGGAGGTTCATATTTTTGAACAAATAATTTGTACTTATTTTGCCCTTGATCTTTAGGATTTGTTAATGTGCAAGATGAGAGTGTGTCGGAAAAATAATTTAGAGATGAGAGGATGAGAATGCTTCCCTTTCTGTTTGTCTCCTTATTGTCTAACATATAGGTAAAACGGTATTACCCACATATGTTGTAATTCCGACAGACAAAAGAAAGAAGCTTGGGAAAGAAATTTAAGTGCATTGGATGTATGAGGATTTCGGGAACGATTAGCTCGAGAATACCAGTCATTGAACGTGTAAACCAGGTGATTTGGTCATGCGGCCCTCGATATTTTTGGGATGGACCATATGTTATTAAAGTTGTAGGAAAGCGGAGCTTATCGATGGATCCGGGAAAGGGAGAGACATGGGTTTGAGGCTTTAGACCTTGGAACAGACTATATTTGAAAAGGTATTATCCATAAAACTCATGAAAATTTTTACGAATATTGTTTGCTTTCTTGGAATTTTCAAAATTTATATTCAGATTAAAATTTCATTAATTTTGCGAATGCATAATCTGTGATCAGCCTGGAAAATTTTTTGCAAACCTTTTGGCGTACACCCTTTGTAAGTACGTCAACCTATAAACGTGGTGTAACAGGAACACCACCAAGGGCCCTTAGTACATGGTAAAAATTTTACCTTGGATTCTCACCTAATCTAACGACATTACGCAATTAAAATGCGGTGAAGGATTTAGGCTGGGCGACTTTTGAAAACGATCCAAATCGAATGAACCAAATGTATTTGGCAAAAAACAAATAACCTCGTAATTAAGCCCCGATCAAAGTTGGTTGTTAACCTAACCTTGTTAATTGCAATCAATGGGAAAGATAAGGCATGCCCTCCATTAGGGAGCTGATAAGTGCTATAAGGGCAAATGTCACGGGCTTCTTGTTTGCGAAAACATAAAGGCTTGTCATATTTTTGCAAAAAAAAAAAAGAGGGAGAAAAAGAAATAAAGAAAAGAATGAACTCGCAGGAACATAATAAAAGTTAAGATTAATTTGTTGCCGATTTCATGTGCAATGGGGCTTTATGAGCAAGAATATTTAGTTGAAGGGGCTAAAATACTTGTTAAGAGAGATCAATGGGTTTTTGCATAATCTCTGCGACGATAATGTCACGAGGTTGTATTTCGCAAGAATGTTCGGACTTGTCATATTATCGCAAAAGAGGTGGAAAAATAAGCAAAATGATAAGACCGAAATTAATGAAATTTATTGCATCAATATTTGAAGAAATTATACAACAATATACATTATGAAAATGCGAAAGAGACAAGCATTTCTGGCAATATAAATTGAAGAATTTTTACAATCAGAAGAATTTTTTCTTAACAAAAGAACGATTTTGATAAGCTAATTCTCCATATATTGAAATTTGATTGAATACTTCTTATAATTCTTGAATATCTCATATTTATTATACTTCTTTAATGGATATTATCTTCATTATAATCATTATACTTCATCATATGTTACATAATTATTCAAAGGATGCTTCTTATATTTCTTCCTTCTAATACTTTTTTATTTGGTAGATAGTTTTGTATTTCTAATAATTCATTTGGTAAATTGAATACTTCTAATACTTCTTATATCTCTTCATTTGATGGAAAATATGAACAATATTTAATCATTTAAGAGAAATAATAGGGGGAAAAGGATATCTTGCTTTGTCGTGAGTTTATATTATTTCTCTTCATATGATCAAATGGGGCAAATTTAGTCATATTGTTTTGTGAAGTCAATGATAAATTGAACAAGGAATATTATCATGCTTTATCAACACTCATCTTGGATCTTTAAGATCAGGGTCATTAAGACTTTTCGAGATATCATCCTTGGAAAGAATAACGATGGGAACATCTCCATGGGGAATGTTCTTTCTCATCGTCAAGATCTTCATCATCACTCTCATGTCAGAAATCACTATCAGGCTCACGAGAAACTTCATCGTCGGATATCTTGAGAGGACTAATCTTTACGAGGGCAAGCCTCTTCGCAAAGATCTTTAGATGACTTTGTTAGCTTTTTGATGATTGCGATATCTTTGGAATAAGCAAGATAATTGAATCTCCGAGTAGCACGGAAGAAACTAATCTTTTGCGTTACGAAGGTGGTTCTCGGGTCTACCCAAATAAAACAAAGTTCAAAGAATAAAATTTGCGAGTATAACGAAATTTAAAGATACCGAGGAGGCAGTCAAATTTTAATGACTACCTTCTCTTTGCGAAGTAAGAGATTGAGCTGATCTTTAGAAAAGGAGAAAATTTTATCCTTAGCAAGTTTGGGACTTTTTAATGTAATCTTCTTCAAGTTGATTCTTCTTAGCACACAAGACTATATTCTTATTAATAAGGGAATTCTTCTCAATAATGAATTTCTTTCAAACATTGAAGACTTCTTTAATTCAAACCTTTACAAAGAAAAGAAGATTTTCTTGATCGCAACATTTATTCTGAAAGTCTTTAATTCTTGCGAAAAACAATCATTGTATTTAAGGTTTCTATTCTCAAATTAGCAAGTTGTCGATCATATATTAATTAGTATTCTCTTTTTTCCAAATTACTTTGGGAGATGATGAACCGTGCCTGAGTTTGTTTGGTTGAACAAATGATGATTGATGCTTAATTTCGTCATCTTAGCTATGAAGAGTACCAGTGGAACTTGGAGTTATCTTAACGATCAATAATATCTGCTTTCCTTCGCTGGAAAATCTACAACTTCGTTGGAACAACTGACGAAGTAATCTTTTTTATTCACCCGCTGAGGCTTATGTTTGAGCTTGTTGAGCTGATTTTTTTGCTAACAACTTCGTAGATGATCTTAAAAATAATGTCCGCAGGGACCTCTTTTGTTTGTATTGCTCTTGATTATTGCAGCTGGTTCATCTGTGCTAGCATTGATTTGAACGTGGGTCATGAAATGCGGGTCATGGAACGTAAGTTATTATTTTGTTGTTGCTTTTTGTATAGTGTTTCTCTTTGTTTTGTGCCCATCTTTCCTTATTCTACTGTAGTGACCATGCATCCTTTTAATTGTTTGCTAGTGTTTGGTTCTTCGCTGGAATCTTCATATGTGTGTTCTTTCACCCTTGCTTTATTTTAGTTTGTTTTAATTCCGCTCTTTATTTTCGCATGCGGCAAGTCCTTCCCTACGCGATGAATTCGCTGCAGACAACATATCGATTCAATTAGCAATACATAATCATCGAATGAACTATCCCTAGTAATTTGTATACTTCGCTCATGGGAAAAATTCCCAAATCAATGAAAAACTTTTGATTTACATTTATCTTGAAATTAAATAAATGTGTTTATGAAATAGGATTTGGTTGTTGCAAATCTTTGGATGAAACATGGTTTGATGAAAGATAACAAAAGAAAGTATTGTATATAAAGCACCAGATCTGAGAATTATTAAAAGAAAAGATGAATGAAGAGAGAAGAATTTGTCTTCTTTAGACTAATTGTTGGTGTAGACAAATTTGATTCGATTTCAACTGATACATCCTTTGAAATTGTGTTGGCTGTTCTACATCGTTATTTTCTTTGTCTAGTGCTTTCCCTTCTCTTTTTTCCCTTAAATTTTATAGATCCAATTGAATTCATCACCAACAGTAGCCAATTTTTCTAAATTTTCTTGAACCAAGAAGTAGGTAGTGTTTCTAGCGCCAAAAATGTAGTTGCAGAAAATCCCACAACATATCCCATATCATATTATGATAATAATTTCAGGAAATCCCACAACACACCCCATATTATATTATGATAATAATTTCTAGATATAAATCTATTTCATAACCAAAATAAAGATTAAAGTGCTAAAATTATAAAATAAGACACAAGATTGATGTGGTTCGATCAATGTGATCTACATCCACGGGGTTAGGGTTCTTCACTATGATTGTTGAAATTATATTTGGGTTACATGGAGAATCCCCATTAATGAGTATTTGGAGCTCTAAATTTAGTTTTAGGGGAAGAAGATGATAAAGAAAATAAATCTCTCTCCCTCTTACAAAGTGTGTCTCTGATTTACAAAAATGTGTATTCTCCTCATTCTATCTCATGCCTTCCTCTTTATATAGGTGTTTACATAGTGGATGACAGCTAAGCTGTCCTTTATTTTAGGATCTGACTTGGGGTATTTTCGTAATCTTGTAATATCAATCTTCGCAAAATCTCTATTTTTCGCAAGATCATCTCACCTTTCTCATGTTTGAGATGATTTCACCTGTAATGTCACTTGGTTGTTTGTCTACGACGGTTTCGCAATGTTGTTAATGTGATTCTCGGTGGTATGTCGTTGTTGCAATATTCTGATCATATAGATGAGACCAAAATAGTTGATTCTGGAAGAGTAGTTGTGTTGCTACAACTTGTATCAGAAAAGTGGGAAGGCTAACAAATGGTAAGCTACCAAGTATTTTATGAGTGTTGTATGCTCCTGACTGAACTTGTTGTTCGGTATAAATAGGTAAGACCTATTTATACAAGTCAAAGTGAAACGTACTCTAGTCTCATTAAGGAATGGAAAAATTGGCAAGTAAATGGGAGGAGGTGGTAACACATGGAATTGATGTTCCATAAAATCGTTAACGCATGGAATTGATGTTTCATGAAACCTTTAACGCATGGAATTGATATCCCATAAAAGAGTATTTCACCATTAAATCCCTTTAGTTACTAACCGCCTCACCCTTATGACACTTCCTTATGACGAGCGTAGTGTATGCCGCATGTTGTAAAGCGCCAAACCAATACCCAAAGAGGATCCCCCAGTTTGTGATATGTGTTGATGTCTCGAATGTTTTTGTGGAAAACATGTAGCATGTTGTTGTTTCCTAGAAAGTCGAGCTTGGGAGACTTGATAGCTTGGTGACCTTCGACGGTCGAGATTTTGCATCTTAAGAGTAAAGGTAATCGTTGATCGTTGCACGCTTTCGTTTGTTGGTGGTCGCATAGGGAAGGACAGCATGGTGGCGCGGCTAGGTTGGCATGCCATTGGCGTGGCTTGGTGGCACGGCTAGGATGGCATGCAGTTGGCATGGCATGGTTTGGAGTGGCCAAACTTAGGTTTTCGGGCCAAAGGTTACCATGCGTCGTCTGGTAACCTTGGATGGCTAGGATTTGCTCCTGGGATTGAAAGGCGACCGTTGATTCTCGCACTCCTTCGTTTTGGTAGCCGCTCAGGGAAGGCCAGCATGGTGGCGCGGCTAGGTTGGCATGGCGTGGTTTGGCGTAGCCAAACTTAGGTTTTCGGGCCAAAGGTTACCATGCGTCTTCTAGTAACCTTGGATGGCTAGGATTTTCTCCTGGGATTGAAAGGCGACCGTTGATTGTCGCACGCCTTCGTTTTGGTAGCCGCTCAGGGAAGGCCAGCATGGTGGCGCGGCTAGGTTGGCATGGCCAAACTTAGGTTTTCGGGCCAAAGGTTACCATACGTCGTCTGGTAACCTTGGATGTTAGGATTTTCTCCAGGGATTGAATGGCGACCGTTGATTATCGCACACCTTCATTTTGGTAGCCGCGTATGGAATGCCATCATGGTAGCGCGACTAGGTGCATTTGGCATGTGGGTCCAAAGGTTTGGAAAGCCGTTGGCACATGGTGCGGCTAGCATGGCTAGGGCCAAGGCGAGGTGCGGTTTGGCTTGGCATGTGGGGCCAAGGGTTTGGAAAGCCGTTGGCACATGGTGCGGCTAGCATGGCTAGAGCCAAGGAGAGGTATAGTTTGGATTGGCATGTACGGCCAAGGGTTTGGCAAACCGTTGACACATGGTGCGGATGAAATGGCTAGGGCCAAGGAGATGTGCGATTTGGATTGGCATGTGGGGCCAAGGGTTTGGCAAGCCGTTGACACATGGTACGGCTAGCATGGCTAGGTCCAAGGAGAGGTGCGGTTTGGCTTGGCATGTGGGACCAAGGGTTTGGTAAGCCGTTGGCACATGGTGCGGCTAGCATGGATAGGACCAAGGCGAGGTGCGGTTTGGCTTGGCATGTGGGGCCAAGGGTTTGGAAAGATGTTGGCACATGGTGTGGCTAGCATGGCTAGGGACAAGGCGAGGAGAGGTGCGGTTTGGCTTGGAATATGGGGCTAAGGGTTTGGGAAGCCGTTGGAACATTGTGCGGCTAGCTTGGTTAGGGCCGAGGCAAGGTGCGGTTAGGCTTGGCATGGGCATGACCAAGCTAGGGTTTTGGGCCAAAGGTTACCATGTGTTGTCTTGTAACCTTAGACGGTTAGGATTTTCTTCTAGGATTGAAGGGCGACCGTTGTTTGTCGCACTCCTTCGTTTTGGTAGCCGCATATGGAAGGCCAATATGCTGGCACGGCTTGGTTGGTATGTCGTTTGCATGGCATGGTTAGGGCCAAGGTAAGGTGTGGTTTGGCTTGTCATGGTGGATGTGGCTGGCACGGTTTTCCATTGGCACATTGGTGCGGCTAGCATGGTTGGCATGCCTTGGCGCGGTAGGTGTGGATGGCATGGCTTTCCATTGGCACAGTGGCGCGGCTAGAATGGTTGGCATGCCTTGGCGCGGTAGGTGTGGCTGGCATGGTTTTCCATCGGCATATGTGGTGTGAGAATTATGGTTTTGGCCTGTCGAAACCCTAATTAGCATTTTAAAAAGGTACCTCGGTAGTTTTCTCGCAGACAAATTAAAAGGTTGAATAAATGTGCTCGGTTTGGACAATATTACTCAAGTTCTGTGACGTCACTGTCTGACTAGGGTTTTACGATTTTACCCCTAAGATAAAAACCACCATCAACACCTCTTTACCTGAATCCTAGCATAATCGGTAGTCAAAGATAATTCATATAACTACCGAATATAGAGTTTCCCCAAAATAAGATTTTGCAAAAATCCTCTATTTTTCTAATTTGGTTGAGCCTATAATCGGTAGTCAAAATAGTTCATATAAATACCGAATATAGAGTTTCTCCATAAATGAAATTTTGCAACCGGCAGCTAAAAAGCCTAAACTACCGATTATGAAGGGGCACATAAGTATTTTCAACCTATTTTGTCTTTTTGTGTCGCCCCTAATTTTGTTTGGGTTTAGGCAGAATAGTATCATAAGATTCATGAGAAGCATGATGATAATGAATTTTACGAATTGATGTATTAGGGTTGAGTGTAACTCCCTGAAAAACCACATCACAACGATCTTTCCATATTATCCATGCTCCTATCATCATAGTATAAAGCCCTTTATCATCTTTAGTTATGTTATACTAAGAAAACCAACTTGTTACCCATTCAGAAACAGTACTGTAATGTGCTCTGACTGTGTCTATGTTGATATTTATGCCCCTCTAGACTTTTATGGCATGCCTGTATTCAAACAGAATATGCTCAATTGTTTCTTCACTGTGACCACAAATGTCACAGTTAACTTCCAAATTGTTATTATATAAATCTCTCTTGTACATGATGACCTCTTATGCTTTTCCAAGCAAAGAGTTTAATCCTTTGGGCATCTTTGAATCTCCAAGGTTTTTTCCAAAAAAAATTGTCTATTATTCTTCCATCAACCTGAACATCTCTATCATTGTAAGACAGTATTTTGTAAGTGATTTTGACAGAGAAAAGACCATCTTTTGCAGGCATCCAAAGCATGGTGTCTTCTTTATCAATATCTATAAAAATATCTTGAATTTTGGGAGAAGTATCAACATCAAATAAGAAATTAATTAGGTTAATGTTCCATTGAGTTGTTCCAGTAACCATTAGCTCATCCACTGTGTCATAAAATCTGTAGTGATCATTTTGAGGTAAGGGTGGATGAAGAATACCAGGAATCTATCTATCCTTCCATATTTTTGTTTTTCTTCCATTGTTGATGTCCATGAAGTAGTTCTGCTGCACAATTTGTAAGCCTTTTGAAATCCCATTCCAGACATAAGAAAAATTTGTTGCTGTAATAACTTGATGAAGGATATCTCCATTTTTAAAGTACTTTCTTGATAGAGTTCTAGGAATTAAAGTGTCATAGTCGGTACAAATTCTCCATGATAATTTAGTGAGGAGTGCCAAATTCAGCTTCTCTAAATCTCTAAAGGCAAGGCCTCCTATTTCAGTTGTTCTGCAAATACTCATCCAAGCTGTAGGATTATATCCTCTACTAGACTGATGACCCCAGAAAAATTTCCTCTCAATGGCAGTAAGTTGTTGGAGAAGATTGGAAGGTAATTTGAAAGTACCCATATGATATATGGGCACTGCATTAATGACATGCTTAATCATAGTACCTTTTCCTGCTTGAGAAAACTGAATAGAAGACCAAGTGTTAAATCTGTTCTCAAAATTTTCTTGAATACTCTTAAAAGCTCTTACTTTGAGTGCCCAATAATAAGGGGAGAACCCAAGTATTTTTCTTTAGAGTTCATGGTTTTTGTAGGAGCGGAATATCACAGCAAATAATAACTTACGAAATTGTGGAGAGAAAATACATTTTGCGAGCAAAGAATATTTTGCGAGCAAGAAGGACATTTTGCGAGCAAAGGAAGCCACGAAGGTTCGCAAGATAATCTTCAAATCCGAAATGGCGGGACAACACAACTGTCATCTATTGTAAAATCATATAAATAGCCATTTAGGCATAAGAAGTGGGAGAGACACATTTTGAGAGAGAGGATAATTTTAGGAGGAGAGAGAAAATGTTAGGAGAGATTTATTTTCTTTATCATCTTCTTCCCCAAAAAACTAGAGCTCCAAATATTCATTAATGGAGTCTCAATTGTAAAATCATGTAATCACATACAATCACTAGTGAAGCATCGTGGATGTAGATCACATTGATCGAACCACGTAAAAATCTTTGTGTCTTTTTATAATTTTAGTACTTTAATCTTCATCTTCACATCAAATAATTGAGATCATCATATTGGATTCTTATGAGGGTGTAGTTGTGAGATAATCCGCAACTACATAATTGGCGCTAGAAACAGGGACCTAATCTTGTTGGTTCAAGAAAGTTAGAAAAATTGGTTATTGATGGTGATGAATTGTCTTGGATTTATGAGTTTTGAAGACGAAATGGAAGTTCTTTATTGGAATCTTCAAACAACAAACACATTAGTAGTAGTTCGGGGAAGAGAAATGTGGATATGGAGAAATCGTCAAGCAAAATGAAATTTACACATGCTACGTCAACAATCGCTTCCAAAAAGGACAAATTTCTTCTCATTTTTCTTATTCTTTGTTTCATTTTTTCAAAATTTGGGAATTTCAAAACACAAATTGAAAAATAAATTGTTTACGATCTAAACTTTGCTTTTTGTAGAAATTGTATTTATTATGGAAGTTTTGAATTTAAAAATGTTTTTGCTATAAATTTGTAGTAACTAAATCTCGTTTTACAAATTTGTTTAAAGAATTTTGGAAAGTCAAATTTCAAGATTTTAGTTGGTTAGAGATTTAGATATTTACATTTCGCAAGAACAAAAACAAGAAGAATATATGTAAAGTTTTCATTCTTCATACGCAAACATTACTCATCTTAATGATCTATAAACCGCTAACCAAATTTACTAATCGTTTTAAACAAAATTTTTGCAAAATTTACAACGTCATTTAAGAAATATCATTCCTACGAAGAAAGCAGGATAAATGTCATCGTGGGTTCGAATCTTATGAGCGGAGAAGAAGAAGAAATTCAGTAGGACGGGGTGAAGTTCAGTAGTTCACTTTGCACAAGACAATTCGAGTTACATAAACTGTCCAGGGAGATATACGTAAGCAAAATAGGCGAGAACTCTTTATGCGAAGAAGTATGTTTTCTCTGTCAAATGAAAAAGGAACTAATATACGAAGAAGAATTTAGTTCATGATTGCTTTCATGTGAAGAAATAATTTGATAGACATATAATTTCACACCAAATGGCTAAGAAGTGGATCTTTGCATGATGAGAGGAACAAAGGATGGTGAAATCCAAGAAGACTACAAACTCATGAAGTGGACTCAGAAAATAGATAAGAAAGGGAGGTGGCAAACTTCTGCGAAGATGAAATACCAACTATACTAGATTGCTATAGGCGAAGATAAATGTGTGCTTTCATTTCGCATGATATAGGAAGTAAAAATGCAGTGGACGTCGTCAGTTTCTTCGTTACCAACTAATACGAAGATAGAATAATTTATTAGAAAGACATTTGCAGTACAGCGAAGTAGAACAATGATAGATGGAAAGAAGTCGGATTCACGATCCATAAATGTGAGCCAACCATCCTAATAGTTTAGGCAAAGCCATCTAAAATCCTAAAGCAACGAGATAAGAAGAAAAATGCAGTATTCCATCGAATACCAACTAAATCTAAGACAAGACAACAAACTCGTGTTAATCGAGTATATAGCACGCATTAACAAAGTCTGGTGAAGGCTCATCGAGATAATTATTCAACAACTAATAAAGAATGAAGAAAGAAATCTTTCCATTTCCTACCTACGGATGCGAGAAAGACATCTGAGAGTTTGTAAAATATTTGCGAAGGTAATAATTCTGAAGTTAATAGTTTCTGCGAAGAAGAAAAACCGGCAAAGGAGGAAATCAAAACATTATATACATCGGTTCAACATCATACTTCTACTAAGAAACTAAGAATTCCAGGCACGTATTTGTTCAACATCGTTAAGGGAAGCGTGTGAATTCTTGTAAAGTTTCACCACCTATACGAATGAGCTGTTGGTGAAGGTTGCTTGCGATTGTTCGTAAAAATAAGGTTATGAAATAAGGTTGAAATAAGGTTGTTAGTGAGCTTTGCGAAATTTATTATACGATTGTTCGTAAAAAATTGACGGAAAGATGGAAAAATGGTTGTTGAGAACAGAATATTGACGTCCTTCACGGAAGTCTTCTTCCCAAGTGCCTGCATAAAAAAAAAAAAAAAAAAAAGTACATGATACCTCGGGTTCAATTTGAAAGAGTTACTTACAAAGAAGTTCGGAAATTCGTGATACCCAAGCACTTCCTCAAGAGGTATTCAACCATAGAAGACAAATGAAGTTTACAATGGTGTTCACACAAACCCTATTCGAGAAGAAGTCTAAATGTACACCAGACACTACTCATGAAATAATGGTTCATGATAAAGAACTTTCCAAGAACTATGAACTCAGAGAACTCGGTAGTGGTTAAGTGAAGTTTAATGAAGAAGTTTACTCGTGAAGTTTACAAGATAACTCAAAATCACAACGCCCGCGTGAGAACAATGTTACATTTCAAGAAAAATAGGGGTTATGGAAAAACAAAAGTTCTGTGAAATTTATCTTCTCAACAAAAAAAGGATTTAAAATTCAAGCAAAGCTTCATTAACAATCAAATCTAGAAGGAGACGTACGATGAAGATGGGAGAAAGTCATATTTCACTCATGACAAAGAAATAAAGAGGGAAATTCGTAAACATTTACTTCTGTGGAATTTTAATTTAAGTACTTAGAATTTTCATTTTCTTTGTTCTTAAATTTTAACTTCGTGAAAATTTAATGCGCAACCATTTACTTCGCGAATATTCATTTAAGTCCGCAATTATTTAACCAGTGAATATTTACTTTGTATATATTTTCAAGGCTTGCATCAACATAACCTACTTGGAAGAAGAAAACTACTTCGTGAACAGCAAGCAATCCAATGAAGTATGAGTTTCATGGCGGGTCAAAAATTTAATTCTCATTCTTTCTCATTTTGCAAGCAAGCAATTTACTTCTCAAGAGAAAACAACAAGCTGTAAAAATGTAAGTAACATTTCCTTGAATACTTTATTTACGGAAGACAATAGATTTTTGATTTTATTTACTAAAACCGATATAATTCGAAAAATTTCTACAATTTTTAAGATTTCAAAACATTTCAAAGATTATTTTTTTAGATTGGTGAAAAGTGATGATCGCAAGATTCAAAAAATGAGTTTATCGCAAAAATTTAACGATCTCAAAATTTTCAAAGACTTCAAAATTACAAAAAATAGAGAAAATTAAATTCCTATATTTCTATAGAACAATTTTGATTAATACTTCTCATACTTTTCATACTTCTTATACTAAACATTTCATGAAAACATTCAACATTTTATGTACATGAAAAATTTACAATGAATTTTTAAAAGGCGAAAAAATACCGCCATTTACGATTAACTTGCGAATAAAAGACCGCAATCTGTGATCAGCCTCCAAAAAAGAAAGAGAGCCGCAGAAAATTTTATACAGGAAAACCTTTGTGGCGTACACCTAGTTCGTGAAGCTATATTTTCGTAAGAGGCAAAGTCCTAAAGTACGTCATTTAAGGGGTACCTATAAACGTGGCTAAGGGTAATGGAACACCACCAAGGACCCTTAGTACATGGTAAAAATTTTTGGGGTACAACCCAATAATGGGGTACCTATCCGGGTTAGACACCTTGGATTCTCACCTAATCTAGCGACATTACGCAATATAAAATGCGGTGTAAGAGGATTTAGGTTGGGCGACTAAGGAATCTTGTCTTTCCCAAGAAGTCAGAAAACGATCAAGGCGCCGAGGTACACGGTTGAGTCAAGAGTGCGGGTGAGGTTGAACCACATCTGCCATTTTTGACAAGTCTTGGCAAATGATGCACTTGGCCCAAAGATACCCCATAGGGTGCAACCTCGTAACTATAAGCCCTATAGGCAAAAGGATAAGAGGTTGCGATCAAAAGCTGGTTGTTGGCAGAATCGGATGGGAAGAGCTAACCTTGTATGGTCGATGTACGCTTCCTTGAAGGGGCAATGGGAAGATAAAGAATCACCCTCCAAATGTGCTATAAGAGAGGCTTCTTGTTTGCGAAAACATAAAGGCTTGTCATATTTGTGCAACAAATAAAGTTCTGCGAGCCTTCAAAAAAAAAAAAAAAAAAAAAAAAAAAAAAAAGAAAAAAAGAATAAAGAACTCGCAGAACATAATAAAGAAGTTAAGATGAGATCAATGGGTCACTACATGAAAGTGTAGAGACGTCTGCGATTTCATCGCAAGACGGCAATGTCATGGGGCTTTATGTTCGCAAGAATATTTAGGCCTGTCATATTGTCGCAACAATTCCTGAAGAGGCTAAAATACTATTCAAAGAAGTTAAGATGAGATCAATGGGTTTTTGCATGAAAGTGTAAGAACGTCCTGCGATTTCATCGCAAGACGATAATGTCACGAGGTTGTATGTTCGCAAGAATGTTCAGACTTGTCATATTATCGCAAATACAAAAGTTTACTACAAAAGAGGTGGAAAAATAAGACCTTTACTTAGGAAGGCATGATAAGACCACAACAACTAATGAAATTCATTACAATCATTGAAGAAATTATACAAGAATATACATCATGAAGTTTTGAAGAGAAGACAACTTCGTCAAGATCATTGAAGAATTTTGAAGAGAATATATATCAAAGAAGACAATTCCATCAAGATCATTGAATAATTTTGAAGACAATATATATCAAAGAAGACAATTCCATCAATACCATTGAAGAATTTTTACAAGAATATATATCATGAAGTCATAGCAAAAGAGGCGATTTCATTCGCGATCAAAGACGAATTTATAAGAAAATACACAAATAAACTTACGAAGATAATTATATGAATAGATGCAATTCAAAGATATATCAATTTTACCGCAGCAAAATGAGCTAAGTAACACAAACATTAGCTATGCATTATAATAGATAAGTATTCACATCATACAAACATCATACTTGCATCATACAAGCATCATATTTGCATCATACAAGCATCATACTCGCATCATTCAAGCATCATATTTGCATCATAAATGTATTGCATAAACATTTCATGGGATAAGAATCGCATACGCATTTCATAACATAATCATTACATAAATATTATATTCGCACATGTATTGAACAAAATTTTACAGGAAAATACCACGAAACTTCGCAGAAAAGTTCATAATTCGCAGGACTGTTCATAGTTCGTAACACTATATTCGTAACATTATATTCGCAACACTATGTTCATAACACTATTTTCGCAACAAAGACATTCGCAATATGATTCGCAATAGTACATTTCGCAAAGTATGATTCGCAATGTATGATTGCAGCATTATTCACAGCACTATTCAGCACTATTGAGAAGTTCAGAAATGCGCAGAAAAACTCAGAATTGTGAGAAATATTCAGAAGATAACAGGGTTACCACTTGAGGCAGAGGAAACATAACAATAGAGATGCAATTTAATTATTCAACATTTTCTCAAGAATTCTCCTTCATAGATAAAGAACAGAGGCAACTATGGATACCCAAGAAAATATTTGATGTTCTTTATCTTCTCAGCAAGAATCCTCACCAAAAGTGGAATAATAATTTCACATGAACAGAGGCAATATTTATCACTCTCATCAAGGATATTTTATACTTCTTATATAATTCGAGGATTAAATACTTCTTATACTTCTTATACTTCTTAAGGATATTTCATACTTCATATATAATTCGAGGATACTTCTTATACTTCTTAAGGATACTTCATACTTCTTATATATTTCGAGGATTAAGTACTTCTTATACTTCTTCAAGGATATTTTATATTTCTTATACTTCATACTTCGCAAGATGATACTTCTAATTACTTCTTAAAGCTTCAGAACTTCGCAAAAGAGTAGAGTCAAGTATATACTTTTTGAGTTTGATATTCTTTAGCTCGTTCCTTCATCAACAAAGATCAAAGACTACTCCAACAACCACAGCAAGTGATTTTTTCTTAAAGATCGCTCTTCAAGCAATATTCAAGAAAAAAGAGGCAAGATGTAGGAGCGGAATATCACAACAAATAATAACTTACGAAAGTGTGGAGAGAAAATACATTTTGCGAGCAAAGGAAGCCACGAAGGTTCGGAAGATAATCTTCAAATCCGAAATGGCGGGACAACAAAACTGTCATCTATTGTAAAATCATATAAATAGCCATTTAGGCATGATAAGTGGGAGAGACACATTTTGAGAGAGAGGATAATTTTAGGAGGAGAGAGAAAATGTTAGGAGAGATTTATTTTCTTTATCATCTTCTTCCACAAAAAACTAGAGATCCAAGTATTCATTAATGGAGTCTCAATTGTAAAATCATGTAATCACATACAATCACTAGTGAAGCATCGTGGATGTAGATCACATTGATCGAACCACGTAAAAATCTTTGTGTCTTTTTATAATTTTAGTACTTTAATCTTCATCTTCACATCAAATAATTGAGATCATCATATTGGATTCTTATGAGGTGTAGTTGTGAGATAATCCGCAACTACAGTTTTAACTCCTAGAATTTGCTTGAATGAATCTGCAACATCTGGCTTGGTCTTCTTGCTGAAGTATACTGCACTTTTCTCAAAATTGGTGATTTTTCCAGACTGTGAGCTGAAATTGTGTAAAATATCCAATAGATTGTTAACTATGGTAACATTTGCTTGAGTAAAGATCAAGCAATCATCTGCAAAAAAGTAGATGGTTAATGGATGGTGCTAAGGCAACCACTTTAATTCCTTTGATTTTGTTGCCTTTCTGAGCTGCTATGAGATGTCTTGAGAGAAACTCCATGGCAAGTATAAAAAGGTAGGGTGATAAGGGATCACCCTGCCTAATTCCTCTTGATGGTGTGAAGGGTTCACAAGGAGACCCATTGAGTATCACTAAAAGTTGTGTGGTCCTGATGCATTGATGTATGAGATCACAAAAATCATCATTGAAACCAAAATAAGAAAGAACTTTAGTTAAGAAAGGCCACTCTAACCTGTCAAAATCCTTTGACATATCTAGTTTAAGTTCCATCCATCCATTCTCACCTCTCTTTTTCTTTATTGAGTGAATGATCTCTTGATCAAGCATTGTATTGTCACTGATTAGCCTTCCTGAGACATATGATTCCTGGTAAGGGGAGATAAGTTTCTCCATCACTGGTTTCAATCTGTTGACAAGAACTTTAGAGATAATTTTGTAAGAAGTATTACATAGGCCAATTGTCCTATAATCAGCTGCACTTACACACTTTTTCTTCTTTGGAATTAAAGAGATATAAGTTTTATTGATCTTCTTCAGTATAAATTTGGTTTCAAAGAATTTCTTGACCATGATGCTAACATCTTCACCAACTGTTACCCACTGAATTTTGTAGAAACCAGCTTGAAACCCTTCTGGACCTGGAGAACTCCAATTTTCCATGGTTTTTAGAGTAGAGAAAATTTCTTCATTGCTTGGAATACTGGTGAGAGTAACATTTTTTTCTGCATTGATGATTGAAGGAATGATGTAGTAAAAACTTTCTTCAATTACTGGATTGCTGGTTGTGCTGATGTTTTTGAAGTGATGAGTCAAGTGGTGTGCTATTTTCTCTCTGGTTTGAAGTCAATTGTTGTTGTGATCTTGTATAGCATCTATGTTGTTCCTGACTTTCCTTTTATTGACTTAAGTGTGAAAAAAATTGTTGTTGGAATCCATATCATTTATGAAATGATCCATTGCCTTTTGTTGATAAAATTCAGATTGAATTCTGTGCCACTTGCTCAGTTCATTGTTGATGCTGATGATTTCAACTTCAGTGTTACTACTTTGAGGAAGCTCTTGAAGTTTGTTGATATCTTTTTGGAGATTATTCACCTTGTTGTTGATATCCCAAAAGTTCTCTTTATATCCATATTGAGATATTTCTTCTAGTGGTGGACAATTTAGTAACTAGTTGGTAGCCAGGGGAGCCAGTAACACTAGTTTTCCAAGCATTAGTAATTACAACAGAACAGGTTGCATCACTAAGCCAAGTGATAAAAAATTTAAAAGGATTCAATCAATTAGGTATAGTTATATCAGTGTCTAGTATAATTGGGATATGGTGACTACCTAGCTGAGCAAGGTGCAGTATTCTAGTATTATGAAAATGAAGATTCTATCCACCATTAACTAAAGCCATGTCTATTCTAGATTTAATAGACCCAGTTCCCATATTATTATTACTCCAAGTGTAATTCTTACCTATAAATCCTATATCCTCTAAGCCAATGTCAGAAACTATGTTGTTCACCCAACCATCAGTAGAAGAACTAGTACATGTGTCACTATCAGTTAAGTGGAAGTTTAGGTCACCTAGCACTACCCAAGGATTACTGTTATTCTCACTAATTTTCTGAATGCAGCCCCATTGTTCTTTCTTCTTAGTGTAGTTGGAAAAGCCATACATACAAGTTAAGAGAAACTCTGGCTTACTAGGATCAGATTGGACTATAGAATTAAACATGTTGTAATGGGTATCTATAATGTCACACAAAAAACCATTCTTCCATAACAAAACAAGACCTCCGGATAAGCCTTCAGGTTCAATATATCTCCAATTGGGGTATTGATACTGTTTTAAGAGTGGCTGGCACTTATTGCTGCTTATTTAAGTTTCACACAGAAATATGATGTCAGGATTTTGATCTCTGATAAGGTCACTTAGATGATTTCTAGTAGCAATATTTTTAAAACCTTGAACATTCCAAGAAAGAATTTTCATAGTTTCAAAAAGAAAAAAGATGTAGACTCTAAACAGTTTGAGAGAGATATTAAGATATTTAGTATGCAAGGTATGTGGAAAGAAAATAAAAGAGAGAATAACACAGAATGTATAAATTTTTTGAAGAGCATAATAAACCAGTAAAATGATAAAAAGGGGAGATGTGTATACCTGATTTCCTTTATCAGCATTTACTACTTGGTTATCTCCAGTGATGACCCTGTGAGCTGCTGAGGAATCTACATTAGAAGACATTATGGCACCAGTGGTTTCAGGATTCTGACAAGCTTTTTTACTATCATTAGCTCTTTGTCTCTTCCCAAGTCTAATCTCTTGTTCATTAGTACTTCTTGTTACTTTAGCAAGGAGGAAATCCAAATTGACTGCTTCACCAGTTTTGGGAGGGACAAAAACTGCAGACTTAACTGCAGCTTTGGTGTTCTTCTTTGAGATTGGTGCTTTGCTTGTAGAAGTAATTGTAACATTCTTTCTAACAGTATTCATGTTACCAAAAAAATATGGTTTTTCATGGGATTTTTCTAGATAAATTTTTGCTTCCTTGCAAGCCACCTGAAAATGCTTGATCACATAACATTCTTTTCAGATACCACTTGGTTGTCTTTCATAAAAAAATCTTATCCAGCGTGAGAGTCCAGCATTAGTTACATCTTTAACTCCCCTTCTCAGTGGGTTTGTCAGATCTATGTTGACACAGACTTTGACTAGTGCATTACTAATTGGTATTGCATATTTGGGTTCAATTGCAGTGACTTGACCCATCAGCTCCCCGATTTTTGTCACAACAGCTACGTTCATATGCTCAGGAAGCAAATACGTTAGGTTAATCCAAAATTGCTGAAAACCCCAATGCTTCTCTGTGTATATCATTCCTGGAATGTAGTCGTGAACCACTAGGAGATTCTTGTTGATACTCCATGGTCGTTCATCAATTACAGTGTTCAGTAAAGTCCAATTGCTGAATTTGAAAATCATGATATTAGGATCAGTTTCAATGATTCTCACATCTTCCGGTTTCATGAATGGCCAAGTAAAACCAAGATGCTTGGCGACTGTGTCAGCTTTCATCCTTCCTTCAGTAATGATTTCGCCAATAGGACTAGCTTCCCATTTTGTTTCTTCATCCCCTTCTTTGTCTCCATCTTGAGAGAAGTCTGTTATTTCCGAAGTATCTCCAAGATCAAGGACTGCCTGCTTGAAGTTATTAACCAGATCTCCTACTTGATTGGAGTTTTCTCCTTCCATCTTGAATGTGTAAATCGAGGTATTGGTTATTGAGAAACTATTTTTGTGAAAAAAACTCTTGAGTTGTTGTTGATATATTAGTTGAGGAGATAATAGAAAATATTGATTATTAAGAATCCAAATATTTAGGCTATTCTCATTGATTCCGCAGAAGATTAGGTTACTACTATTGAGTTTGATTGTGTACCTGGCTTTTGACCAGAGTAAAATCAGGAAAAGGAATATATGGTAGGTTTTCCTAAATTTGAATTTTGAAAAATTTGAAAGGAGTGAGACACGGGCTTCATTGTACTTACATCTCACCGATTTTCAAATGAGTTGCCTCTTCTTCCACTTTGTACCATAATGTTCTTCACAGATTCCATCTTTAACCAAATGATTTTTAGCAAGATCGGCAAACGCCATGATCAAAACACATAGGAAGGCAAAATCCATTGGAGATAACTCAATCTGTAAACACATGATAGAGAAAAATAGGATAGTTAGTTACACATAATGAAAAGGAAAGAATATGAAAAGATAAAAGCTTGAATTTGAAAAAAATGAAGCTATATTGATTACAGAACACTTAAGCAAATCACGGTTAATAAGAATTTAATCCATTTGAGACTAAAAGATAAAACAGTATAAACAAAATGACTAGAGGTTTGAAAAAATAATGAGATTCTGTGAAAACATTGAACACTGAGTTGCAAACTATTTAGCACCGATCCTCAGAGCGCATGAGAGAGAATTATCCCATCGGATAATGGAAATAAAGAAGGCGATTTTGCTCTCGTTGTGGCGATTTTCCCATCGGATAACTAGCAGTGTTGTGGCCGTTGGATGCTCTAGATGTGATGTCACGACATGTTTTTTTTCTTATGGTGACATCACATTTATAGTATCCAACGGCCACAACGCTGCTAGTTTAAAAAAATGCTCTTGCGCTACTAGAGCAAAATAATTTCCGGAAATAAAAGAGTTAAAAGTGAAAATCAAGAGTAAAAATAAAAATTCTCAAATGGATACCGAGTATCTGTGTAAAATCACACGGAAACTCACCTTCCCTACATGTCTGATCCAGTTAAAGTAGTAGGGAAAGGATATCCCTATTTGTATAGGGATATGGGAGACCATAATAGATGGTTTTTTATGTTTTTCCCTACATATGAAGGATGGGGAAGAGATGAAGGGCACCATAGAGCTTGGCCTTAAAACGAATTGTAATCTTTCAATGCGATATATTAACACTAATGAGTATGTACAAATTAGGAGTTCTATGGATCAAAAACAATCAGATTTGCATATGGTTACTATAAAATTAAGTTTATAATATAATTTATTAAAAAAAATTGTTTTGAAAATTCCTGAATTAAATACACAAATTTGGTTAAATAGACCAAAATCAATAATTCCTTGGTGAAAAAGACGTGTAAAATTTGATACTGTTTAAATGGACAAAAATATAAAAATAGTCAGGATGTAAACAGTTTCATCCTACCCATTTTCAAATACTTTTTCTTATTTTTAATTTACATTAGGATGCATCCAGTTTCATCCTCGTTATTTTTTAAGTTTAAGCCAGGATGAATCCAATTTTATCCTTGCTACTTTTTTGGTGTCCATTTCACACATACTAATTTTTACTCGTCCATTAAAACCATGTTTTAAAAATATTTGGCCAAATGACCCATTTTCCGAATTAAATAATGAGATAGGTGGTTTCCTCTTGTAAGTTCCGACATGGGCACTAGAAATTCCCGTGACGGAGGATTCGGAGCTAGAACGCTAAAAGCTACAATATGCTAAAGCTAATCTTTAGTACTACCACGTACACTTTTTTTTTTGGAAAATCACATTTCAATTCATTCAAACCAAAATAGTGATTACATGATTGCTTACAAGATTATCAAAAACACCAAAATACAAGATAATCAAAACCCAAATACAAATGATGACACCAATTGCAAATACATCGCGAAGAGAAAGAGCCATGCACCGCAAAGATATCCAATTTTTGTACCAGTAGTATTGACGAAAGATGGTGTGAACCGGAATCAACTCCGACCATTTGAAATAATTATCTTCTTCTTCAATAAGAGATGCTCCAAATAAAATGGAGTAATTTGCCCAAAATCTTGTAGATCCAAACGAATCCGGATGCCCTAAATCCCTCTTGTTGAAGATGAATCCAAAGCGAATCCGAGCAGAATCATTGATGTTCTTGATGAATCGAGAATAGCAAGCCAAGAAACACCATGGAGATTTGAGAGAATCGCTATTAGAGCGAAGAGAAAATCGTCCCAAAGACGAATAGAATATCGCCCAAATAGCGAAGAAATGTGTCCATAGACACTAAAAATAACAAAAACAAAACCTAAAACTACAAATTAATCTACTTTTATTTATAAAAAACAGAAAATCCTTGCTCAGATCTAGCCCAAAAGGACTAAATCTGAGCAAGAAGATGAAGAAGCTCTAGAGTTTTTTTTTCTTTTTTTTTTTGGTTAGGAGAGAGGAAGAAAAGAGTTAAAAATTTTCATACTACCACGTACACTAAAAGTCTGAAAAGAGTAAGTAAAACTTAGGAAGTCATTTTTTTTTCCTTAACGAAGTTAATTAAATTAAAAATATACAAGCCGCTGTGTGCAAGCAAACACAACTAAAACGTATAGCCAAAGGAAAAAATAGCCTAAAACTAAAGCTAACCATCTGGACAGGGTATCACAAGACCAACAGATCCTATGGTTTCAAAAATCATTACTTAAACATTACATGTTTTGTTGAAAATGAAAAAAATGTCGCAGCTCTTTTATCGTGCTAATTAACACTAGTCTATGTTGTCTCCAGCTATGTTGTAAAAGTCACCTTTAGCGCCTGGACTAGGTTTGGCGGCTCGCCTCGCCTAGCGCCTAATACAACATTGTTCTCCAACAGTTTTAGATTGGCCATGGCACAATCTAGTTTTCATAATGGTTCTCCCCAGCCAATGGCGGTCATGGGCGCCATCAAGTCTTCGTAATAGTTCGTCCCATCAATAATTTTTATAGAACGGACCTTTGCAACCTAAAACTTTTACTTGATTTTTCTGCCATCATATGCAAGTAGATGAAGGAGACTACGTACCTTCCAATTAATATTTTTTCTCCGTCATTATACTTAAAAAGTCCTCCTGATTAAATCATCCTATTATCGTTTTCAGCAGTAGATGAGCTGAAATAAATCATGTTCTTTCTGTGGTAGATAAATCGTTTAGCGGTTAATATCGGTGTGGGACTTGCCCATAAGTACACTCTATGCGATAAGAAAATGTGGGATTTTTAATGATATGGTGTCCGTCTTTTTTCCTCGTTTCTTCATCTCAGTCCAATCTTCTGCGTTTAGTCCCTTTTACTTAAAGCTAGCTAAATGGGTTCATTCATTCTTTTTCTTTCCCCGTAGCAGTTGGGTTCATTCATAAGTGATGTGACCATTCCAATCTTCCGCGTTTGTACTTAAAGCTAGAGGGCAGTTGGGTTCATTCATAAGTGATGTGACCATATTGTATGGGTGTCTGACTATATTTCCTTGTTAAGTGAGGTTCAACAAATTAATTTGGGTTCGACATCTTTATTCATAGATTTGGATAGAAGCCCCCGACCTAAATCCAGTTGTGGCTCTACATTTGCCCAAGAAAATCTGCAAATGTCTTCATTCATAAATGAAGGAAGGTATTAGAAAACGATATGATTCGGGAGGAACTGAGTGTATTGCATGGGTGCATGGTTGTCTTTTCAACGGACAATGAAAAGTTTGATAGTAGTATTGCTTTGCTAGCTTCTCATCAGAATTTAATTAATTGTTACACAGTGGGTAGTAGGTTTTGTTAAACTTAAGGTTCAACTCAAAAATAACTGTTATTCTTTATCTCCAAAATGGGAGGTATTTATAACTAACATTACAAGCCATTAATTCCAACAATCCTAAAGATTTTGATTTTGTTTACTTTAACCCTCGTTAAGGTGTTGTTTACTCTATCATGTTAGGTTTAGTGAACGAATGAAGAGAAGAAACGCTAACATATATCTCCCTCTTTTAATCCTCTTTTCTAATCTTTCTGTCATTGCTTATCGATCTATAAGTAACGCTAACAACTAACGTTTCATCTGGTGATTTCTAAGCATGGTGAATTCGTAGGAAAAGGTTATTTGAACTGTTTAATTATTCCGATAACAACTTAATGGAGAAGACAAGGTGGCCATTCCTCATCCCAAGAAAACTAAAAATAGGTAGCAATTCCACCATATCCGATAATGGGCTTATGGTTAATGTCGTGATTGAAGGTTTATAGCCTTGGAAAAAGCTGGAGAGGAAGCTGAATGGATGCGATGTTTCCTGGGAGGAATTCCACTCTGGCCCAAGCCTGTGTCTTCAATTGCCATCCACTGTGACAGTGAAGCTGCTCTTGGTTGCGCAAAGAACAAGACATTGTGTTCACCGTATCAACAAGCAGTTCAGGTAACCTCTCACTAAGTTAAGGTTCAATCTTTGGGACACCTTAGCCTATACTGTTGCCTTATGTTTTCTCGTGTTTTATCGACATGTTTTATTATTCATGTGGGGATTGTTAAAAAAAACGTTTTTAAAAAATTTAATTAAAAATGCATGAACCATGTTTTGATCCCAAGACCTTATGCTCCTAGATGTTTTTTCATGTGAATGAATAAAATATTAGTCCCATATAGACTAAAACATTTAGAGTTTTAGACTTAAATAGCATTGGTTTAGCCTTAAGGGTATGGCCCTTTGGGCAAGGTTTCCTAAACACTTTGCATTTCTTATTGCCTTTCCCGTTCGCGTGGTGCTTCGCCACGAAGCACGCACGCTCGCTCGGCTCGGCGTGGGGCGTGGGCGTGGGCGTGGGCGTGGGCGTGAAGTATCCGACCCATCCTTTCTTTTCTTGAAATTTACCACACGCTTCTCCCACATGTAAAAATTTTATTCTTTGCCTTCTCGGTTTTGGATATCCGACAGCCTCGAGAAGCATCTTCTTTCACGCGTGCTGCACGGTTTCTTGACACACTGTACACCTTTTTTCCTCGAGAAGAATCTACTTAAATTTTGAATGTGTACCTTTGTTCTTTTAACGCGTTTTTTTACCTTACTTTGCAACGTTCGAGATGTGTGAATCACGAGATGATCTGTCGTGCTGGATTCTCTTCCAACGTTCGAACATTTTGTTGCTATAAATACGAGTTGTAAACTTCATTTGTAAACCATACCTTCGAACTCTTCTCTTTAAAAATGGTTGGTCCCAAAATTTAGTTATTTTGTATAACTATTTTGTTTACTCAACGATAAGAAAAAATGGGATTTTTAATTTAATCCTCTTTTCTTCAATTGGTCATTGCTTATCGTTTGATAAGTAACGCTAACAACTAACGTTTCATCTGGTGAACTTAATTATTCCGATAACAACTTAATGGAGAAGACTAGCAATTCCACCATATCCGATAATGGGCTTATGGTTAATGTCGTGATTGAAGGGGAACCAACTTCAATTTTTCCAGCAGAGAAGACACCTGACGGGGAATATTTCCTGTCTAACCTCGACGGTGGTCCGTTTATGATTCATACTATTTATTGTTTTAACAACACTTTTAATAGTGAACTGCTTGATGCTGCTAAAGCTATAAAAGAGGGCTTAGAAAAAGTTCTTGTTTACTACTATCCTCTTGCCGGTCGTGTAGCAATGACTGAGAAAAACAGGTTTATTATCAACTGCACTGGTGAAGGTGCTCTCTTTGTGGAAGCTAAGGCTGATTGTACATTGGAAGATATCAAGGACCTCATGAAACCCGATTTTGTTGGTCTAGAGAAACTTGTTTATGATATTAATGGTGTACAAAACCCTCCTCTACTTGTAGCTCAGGTTAGTACTGCATCTTAGGTGTATGAATTTTATCTCTCTCTATTATATATAAAACTTCTTATTGTTTGCTCTGTATGCATGATTTATATATTATCAAAGGTGACCAAGTTCAAATGCGGAGGATTTTGTTTGGGATTTAGCGTGGATCACATACTTGTTGATGGAATTTGCGCAATGGAGTTTGTGAATTCATGGGGTGAAGTTACAAGAGGGTTGCCAATCTCAAACCCACCATTCCTAGATCGAACCTTGCTGAAAGCACGAGTCCCACCTGATGTAAAATTCGCCCATGCATTTGAACAAATAATCGACATGTCAGACACCATGGCTCTCTTGGAAGAAGAAATGCATATAAAAAAATCCTTCATTTTTCGCATGGAGAAGCTAGAACAACTGAAGAAAATAGCCATGGAAGATGAGGTTCTGAAAAAATGTACTACTTTTGAAACACTCACTGCTTTCATATGGAGAGCTCAGACTAGATCATTAAGACTTCATCCGGATCAACAAGTAAGGGTACTCTTTACGGTTGATGGACGGTCTAAATTAGACCCACCACTACCAAAAGGATTCTTTGGTAATGCAGCCATGTTAATGAGTTGCCAGTCCAGCACGAGGGAGATACTAGACAACCCATTGTCATCAACAGTACAGAAAATTCAAGAAAAAATTAAGATGGTTACAGATGATTACATCAGATCAAGCATAGATTATTTTGAAGAACATCATGAAAGGAAACCGTTAACATATACCATTATCTTAAATGCTTGGTCTAGGCTAGCATTCCACAGTGCAGACTTTGGTTGGGGAGGACCTATTTACTCAGGCCCCTTGCATGTGGCAAAAAACATAGCTTTGTTCTTACCTCATGGAAAGGAACGGAGAGATATAAGTTTGTTTCTTGGTTTGCCTGCTTCTGCAATGAAGATCTTCGAAGAATTAATTGATATCTAGAGGTAAGAAAAAGATTACAAGTCTTTGCTGCTTGGATTGAGTGTTTAAACGTGTTGCTCTGAGAATCTTAAAGCTCAATAGTAGGGTCATTTTTAAGTTCTGCGTATGTTGGGTATTCAGTATGCGAATTTTAAGTTCTGCATGTTATTTTTGGTCTTTTATTATATACTGTACTTTATATTTCGTCTATCTTGAATTCAGTATTCAAAATAATTATGGAGCTTCGATTTAAATTGGAATGCAGTTGTATTATTAAAAATATTTGTGCACAATGTCCCATGACTGACTGACTCAGAACTTGGTTATCTCTTACTTCCATTATTAGAGTTTAGTTTGAGCATTCAGAATCATGAATGCCGATTGGCACTTTAATGGATGAAAAATCCACACTATAATTGATTTTAGTTATGATTTTTGTACAAGAACCAGACTCAGTGAACTTTGATATACCTAGGCGTAACTAATTTGATATACCTGGGTGACACACCAATGAAATATTTACCCCCACACAAGACTCAGTTTTAAATTGAGCCAGGTGATCATTGATTGTTGTTGAGCGCATTTTAAAAGTGCGTTCCATGCACATCTTCATTAAAATCATTATGATCGAGCTATGACCGATCAAAAAAAAAAAAATTTACCGATCAAAAAAAATCATTATCAGCTATATATTTGACTGAGATTTGGGAAGTTAATTTACTGGTGATGATGGTATAGGTATCAAAACCTGGTTTTAGTTGTTTGGGAATACGTTCCTACTTTCTTAAGGAGAATCATTGGGTAATTGTTTATGACATTTACGTGATGGTTAAAGTTATAATGGTGGATCAAGAAAAATTACTTAAGCACTCCTCCTTCCAGTGTAGTTACGTACCTAACCATTTGAGCCTCCTAACTAACACTTGTCTCCAACGATCTTAGCGAGGCCATGGATAATCTTTATGGAACACGATCTTCATTTTCTTTTTTAGCTGCATGGATTGATGGAGATTGAGATAGTGCCATGTTACCATTCTTTTCTCAGAACCATACATATTCTGCCGCCCACTTTTAAGGGAATGTGGATTGATTCAGGCCGCTTATTGCAGTCCTTGTGTTTTAGCTAGGTAACTTTACCCTCTTCAGCCACCAATATTAATATGTATGGACCTCTTCTGGGTACAATGCCATGCCAAAGTCTTGAAATGTATTAGGTAGACGCTAAAGTCCAAACATTATTAAATGGTGAGGTGCCGAGAAATCAAGTTACTGTGTTAAGTGGTTTCCAAGTTTTAGCCAACCAATCTGTGGTCCGCTCAATTTATTTGCAATGTTCGATATATCCCCATAACACTACATTTTCTTCGTCATCTTTTCTTCACCGTCAAATTTAGGTTTCTCTTAGTGCGAAAAACTTTACACAACATGAATAATTAGGGTTGCCCATGGTTTGGTTTGGCTTGGTTTTCAGCCAAACCCAAGGACCAAACCAATATCTCTTTTAAGAAACCAAAAACCAAACCAGACCATGTTCGGTTTAGAATATTAGAAACCAGAATCGTCCCACCGGTTTTTTTTTGGTTTTTCTGGGTTTTTTGGTTTTTTTAATAGACTTTCATTTTTAACTCATAAATCAAATCATCAAAATAATTTCTTTATTTATGGGTATACTCATTAAAATCATATATATTATACATATATAATTCAACATTAGATACATTTTCATTTATATTTACTTTATTTATAGATATACTCATTGAAGTGAGTATATATTATGTTGGGTGCAATAATCATAACAAAGAAAAATCAAATAAGCAAAAGTTATTGATACTTAGCTCATTTGTAATGGAAGTGATGGATTTGACGAAACGAGCGAGCTTTCCATATTTCCACAACAGCAACAAGGCAAAACTTTGGAAAAACAAAGTGAGTCACGTGTTCAACACGTTGCCCTTAAGACATTAGCGCCCGGCTATACTCAAGAGTGATGCCATAGCCCTCACAGGATGGATATCCCCAGGATAAAACACCCTAATACACCTACTACTAGCATATGTAGTAGATAGTCAACTTGAGTTGGGCAACTCCGAAAAACCATAAAGGAAAATCGCGAATGCTTGAGTAAACATATAAAATATCTTCCCTTGGGGGTCCCTCTAAAATATAGAGCAACCCCTTTCCCATAGATTTTACAAAAGAAGTGAATTTGTTTATATAATAGAACAAAACAACTTAAGAAGAGGAACTCCCCGATGTGGGACTAAAAATCTTATATAGTCTCTTAAAACAACTAAAAAGTGGAAACTCCACAATGTGGGACTAATAAGTTTTTCATTCACAAAAGAAACAATAAATTATAATTTTATTAAAACCTTAAAAATTAATTTTTAGTAATTGTTTTCCAACAATCCCCCACATGAATGAAAACTCAATAAAAACACAAAAACACAGATAGATCTTGGTAAATCAACAACCCAATCTCCCGAACTGACTGAACAGCCAGACAAATCGTGGGTGTTGAAGTCATACTAGCCATTCCAATGTCATCTCCCCCACACAACAGTGTGTTGACCCCAGGGTCATATTATGGATTGGAAAAATCGTATAGAGAGCTTTCATCTTTAGTTCCTCACAAGTGAGACTAAAGGTTCTTTCACCAAAGTGAAAAGGCATGAACTAGTGAACCCTTAGTGACCCTTAGGTCATAAGTTCCAGTTATACCAAAACCATCAAAATGAAAATCACATAAAAAGCGCAGGAAATACCATTTTAGGCACAGGTGTCCATGAGGTCTTGAACCTTTGCTTAGTGAGATATTACCGGAATTACTTGCTAGATACAGTGAACTTTGTCTTGAACTGCTAGCATTTGATGTAATTCGCGATAGCGACCACGGATGATATCTCCCAGGGTGCTGCCAAGCTCGTGCCGTTTTGTCCAATTTGGCCCTGGACATATCCTGTTTCTCAGAATGCTCTAGAGAATCAAAGCTCATATTCTCATAGGAAGCGGCCCCACTTCCTCATTCAGATAGGTGAGTTCCATAAAGAGTGTTACTGCTTCACCCCACTTTAATCTTAAATTGAAACTATAGAACTCATTAAGACTTCTTAAAAGTCATCCTTCACATGCAGTCACACTATCACGTCTACACCATAGGGAAGGAACAGAGAATAAAATTATCTGATAGTGTTTACCTTTACCCACCACAAATTAGTTGTCTCATTCGAAACCTTGATCTTGGGATCTCCAGTTAGAAAGGTTGAGTATCCTTCATGGCAAGTTTAATTTATGAGCTTAAGCCCCATCCCCCTAGATGCATTTCTAACTATCTCTTTGGATAAACCTTTTGTCAAAGGTTACGCGATATTCTCCTTGGACTTTATCCAATCAATGGAAATAACGCCAATTGAGATTAGTTATTTTTAGCTTTAGATATTATATCTTGGCCAACACAATGTATAGATATAGCTGGCACAAGCCTATTCCAGAGAGGAATGTCTTCTAAAAAGCATCTTAGGAACTCGACCCCCTCTCGTGCTTTAAATAATGCAATACTCTCAGATTCCATAATGAATTGAGCAGTATATGTCTGTTTGGAAATTTTCCAAAAACAAACCCTCATGCTAGAGTGAAACCATATCCACTCGTAGACTTAGACTCCTCTGAGTCATCTATCCAGTTTGCATCATAAAGTCCCTCAAGGACAACAAGATACCTTTCATAAATCAAATAAAAGGAAATAGAGTATTTTAGGTACCATAATACTCTACTCAGTGCATCTGAATGCTCTTTCTCTGGACTAAAATCATATCTACTTAACTTACTCACAATATAGGCAATGTATGGACTCTTAGAGTTCATAAAATTCATCAGACATCATATAACTCTTGAGTATTCAAGTTAAGATACTCCATTGCCCTTATTTTTCTTGAGTCTACAAGAATAATCGTACGGAGTACAGGAAGGCTTACAATCAGACTGATTGTATCTCTTAAGCATAATTCAACATAATGAGAATGACTAAGACTATAAATATTTGATTATCTTCTAATCCTCATCCCTAATATTACATCAAAAGGGCCTAAGTCTTTCAAGTCAACGTTCTCATTCAGTGCATGTTTTAGTGGAATTAATCACATCTATATTTGTATAAAGTATAAGCATATCATCAACATACAAGCATACAATCACACAGGCATCCTTAACAAGTTACTTATAAATATTCTTGTCAGATTCATTGACTTAAATCCACTACTCATTATCACATGATCAAATTTTCATGTCACTGTTTACGTTTTTATTTGAAAACCATACAAAGATTTGTTCAACTTACAAACTTTGTCTCCATGACCTTTCACTACAAAGTCCTCAGGTTGTAATATGTAAATTTCTTTATCTAATTCACGGTTTTAGAAAAGTTGTCTTAACATCCATCTGATGTATCTCTAAGTTGTTTATGACAACAATTAATAGCAATTAACATCTCAACAAAAATAATTCTCGTCACAAGTGAATAAGAATCAAGGAAATCTACTCCTTCTTTTGATTTATAGCCTTTATCTATCAACTTAGCCTTATATTTTCCACAATTCCATCTACCTTACGTTTCCTATTAAAGACTCATTTATAAACCATTGTTTTACTCCCTGGAGATAAACTAACAAGATCCCAAGTCTGGTTCCGACTGACTGAGTCCATTTCACTAAATGAAGCTACTTACCAGAATGGGGTTTCAGTAGATGTCAAGGATTCTTTACAAGTATGGAGCTCAGACTAATCTAGGCATGTTATGAAGTCAGCTTTATAAGAAGTCTCAAGTCTAATTGTTTTACTTCTCTTAGGCTCAACCTTAACTTCATCATCCTTTAAGATAAGTTCTGACTATTTGAAAAACATCTAGGGGATCAACAACACATCCCTAAGAATAGACAGGTTTCAAAATAAACATGTTCAAAGAACATCCCTAGACTCCATAAAAATATTCACACCAATGTCAGAAAATCACACCAAAGTCTAAAAAATCAGAACATACAACCAAAAATCTATATGCAGTAGGGTACTCAAGAAACCTTATCTAAACACCCCCACACTTTGACGTATGCATAAAAAGGTTGTCTATCTTTCCATAATCATATGGATTTTTATCTGATCCTTTAAAGATTACTCTAATCAGGATATAACAAAATTAGAGAACGACCTTCCCCCACAAGTTTGCGGTTATCCTTTAAACAACATGGCATAAATCATCTCCTTAATAGTTCTGTTCTTACGTTCAACTATACCATTAGACTATGGTGAATAAGGAGGTGCGATCTCATGAATAATGCCATTTAACAAGTAAAGTTCTCCTATATGAATTTCATACTTTCCATCATGTTTAGACCTAACCAATTTAGTGGTAACATATACTTCGCTTTCAATTTCAAGTTTATACTCTAATTAAGGCTTCTAAGGAATCATCCTAACCCCTAAGCAAGTATACAAGAGAGTACCTCGTACAATCATCTATGAAAGTTACAAACCACCTTTTACCACCTTAGTATGGGTTGAACTCATTTCAACTAGGCCTAACTGAATTAATTCTAAGGGCTTAGAATTACTCTGAACATTTTTTATAAAAGGTTTTATAGCATATTGATTTCACTTTTGTGTTCAAAATCCAAACTAAATTTGGGTACACAGCCTACATTAGCCAGTTTATACATTGACTTATAATTTTACGGTTCCAAGTCCACTATGAAAAACATTCAATCACACAAAAGAAAACACAAGAATCAACTATGTTCACTTCATCAGATTTTCCTTTAAGCTTATATAGACCCTATGTCCTATAATTGTTGCCTAAAAAACACTACCATAGCAAAGAAAAGTTTTCCAGATTCAATTAATATCTTAAATCTTTTACCAACTACAATAGAACAAGATACAAGATTCTTGCATATGCCCGGAACATGAAAACTTCATTCAATGTGAGAATATTACAGATATGAGATTCTGCTCGACCTTTTACTTTTATGCAACCTCTGTTGCAGATGAGTTGCTCATAAAGATTTTCTCGACATCCCCTATCCTCGGATAAGAGGTGAATAGGTTTCTGTTTCAACAAACATGCTTGTTGGATCCAGAGGCCACCTACTGGTCTCTCACATTGGTTATTAAAATAACTTCCGACATCATGCCACTGAACTTGTTCTAGTTTGTTTCAACTAAATTAGCATTAACTTTCTACTTATTAAGGTTTTATGTTGTCTACACTTTGCTGCCGTATGGCCAGGAATTTTACAAACATAACAATCACCCTTAATTAAAGTAATGCCAGATTCAGTTTTACGAAACATACCTTTCTTATGAAGACTACGCTTAGAGTTGTGTTTGATGTTCTCGCCTTTGTCAGCTTTGGAAGACTTGTGTTCATCCACATGCGCCTGGTATCCATGTTCCTTATCAATTTCATGTCACAATCTTCGTTTATACTCTGACCACGGACACGGTAATTACCCAATCACCTAATACACCATATCTAACAAACCTTAGTTCCGAAACGGAAGATAAAATATAAGTTTTGAAGATAATATCTAGATTTACAAACTTTGTTTGAACCACCATATCAAAAAACTCATGGTTACCCCATAAAAACTACTTTAGTTAACAACAAATTTCTGCCCGTCAGAATTTTTCAAAAACGTTTCTATGTTTTGTAAAATATCAAAAAGATACTTTTACAACTCCAACAATTCTGAAATTTTACGTGGGTAATTATCAGGATGTCCACTACGTTTTGTCAAAAGGGTTCATCGAAATTCCTTCTAGGTTGAGAGATAAATTCGAAACTCTACAAGTGACCAAAAATTTATTTTTTGTTTTTCACTCCATAATTAACATCCATGATTATTACAAACTTATAATGTCTTAAGATTGTTGGGTGCAATAATCATAACAAATAAAAATCAAATAAGCAAAAGTTATTGATACTTAGCTCATTTGTAATGGAAGTGATGGATTTGACGAAATGAGCGAGCTTTCCATATTTCCACAACAGCAACAAGGCAAAACTTTGGAAAAACAGAGTGAGTCACGTGTTCAACACGTTTCCCTTAATACATTAGCGCCCGGCTACACTCAAGAGTGATGCTATAGCACTCACAAGATGGATATCTCCAAGTTAAAACACCCTAATACACCTACTACTAGCATATGTAGTAGATGCTCAACTTGAGCTTGGAAACTCTGAAAAACCATAAAGGAAAATTGCGAATGCTTGAGAAAACATATAAAATATCTTCCCTTGGGGGTACCTCTAAAATATAGAGAAACCCCACTTTGTGTTATATATTATGGATAAACCCTAAAAGTACTTCAATTCAACAGGACACTTTGTGTTATACATGACTTACCGAATCAAATCTGATTACTTGACTCTCAGGAGACTCTTCATGAGTTTGTTGCGCATCAACAGTTATTTCGCATTGGGGTTATCACGAGATTTGCGACGAACCATTGTTTTGGTATAATAGATGAAAAAAATAGGGAAAGATTGAATAGAAGCGAATAGTTTTCTTCACAAAACCGTCACTTATATAGCTTTGGAAGTTTGAAACCGCTATTAAAGAAACCCACTAATTTGTAACCTTCCAATGACTCATTAAATATTTGGAAACCGTCATATTAGTGGAATGAAATTGTAACCATCACACAAATTGAATGAAATTGTAACCGTCATATTAGTGGAATGAAATTCTAACCGTCAACCAAGTTGAATGAAATTTTAAACGCATGAATACCGGCATTGACAATTACATGCAGGTGATGCCAGCATTACAAGTTCATTATTTTTAACTTCTTAGTGTAGGGTAAACCTGAGCATCTATCGTAAACATATACATGATGCCGGTTTTAAGATATCATAACTTCTTATTTTTTAACTCATAGCTATTCAGCGCATCACATGGCATGGGTCGGCCATGATGTATCCTCTTGGGTGGTACAAAGGCCCATGGTACAATGCAACATCTCTTGGGATTTGACGGTACTCCTCTAATCTCCTTATAAGTGTCGAACACAACATCTTCCTCTCTCATAGCATCCAGAGCCAATCTCATATCGATGACTCGACCTTTGTTCTGGGCTTCGGATTCTTTGTGAAACCTCGAACCTCGAGCTCTAGGGATATCTAGGGTTGGGAAGGTCTTTGATCTTCAAGAATGGGTAGTCCTTGAACAAGGTTGGAAGTGTTCATAACACCACACCTAATCCAATGTGAACAATATACATGTGAACAAAAGTTAAATAAATACATGTGAACATAGATTAAAAAAATATGTACAGGAGTATAGTGAAATTCCCGACAAATTGGTTTGTTTTAGCCAATGAAGCCCTTCTCATCTCCGCCATCAAATGTGCCATGACCGCGATGCCCCAAGAATAGCCACACACACCTTCCAAAGGTCAAGGTACTGGAGAAAGTTTGCACTTACCGGTTGCCATTACTGCGTAGAATGCCCTAGTGCCCAAGAGGTATAACAGATACGGTGGCGGTATAGCGAATGCGTGCGAGGTCCCATCCAGCCTCCAAGCTTCTAGCCTTTGTATTTTCAAACATCTTCTTAAGCATCGTCAACTTGAATGTCTTACCGTCTTACTTAGTTCGATGCTATATAAAAGCTATCCGAAGAAGTTTTGATGTCCCAACCAAACAACTTTGAGTCAAATCGTGCAACTTCAGCCAATCTAGGTCCCGAGACTCAACTCCTTTGAAATTGATTTTCCGATAACATTCAAGCCTAGAATGGCATAAGCATCTTCAGGAATCAAGGTCCTTTCCCATAGATTTTACAAAAATAGTGAATTTGTTTATATAATGGAACAAAACAAGTTAAGAAGAGTAACTCCCCGATGTGGGACTAAAAATCTTATATAGTCTCTTAAAACAACTACAAAGTGGAAACTCCACAATGTGGGACTAATAAATTTTTCATTCACAAAAGAAATAATAAATTATAATTTTATTAAAACCTTAAAAATTAATTTTTAGTAATTGTTTTCCAACAATCTCCCACATGAATGAAAACTCAATAAAAACACAGATAGATCTTGGTAAATCAACAACCCAATATCCCGAACTGGCTGAACAACCAGACAAATCGTGGGAGTTGAAGTCATACTAGCCATTCCAACGTCATCTCCCCCACACAACATTGTGTTGACCCTAGGGTCATACTATGGATTGGAAAAATCGTATAGAAAGCTTTCATCTTTAGTTCCTCACAAGTGAGACTAAAGGTTCTTTCACCAAAGTGAAAAATCATGAACTAGTGAACCCTTAGTGACCCTTAGGTCATAAGTTCCAGTTATACCAAAACCATAAAAACGAAAATCACATAAAAAGCGCAGGAAATACCATTTTAGGCAGAGGTGTCCATGAGGTCTTGAACCTTTGCTTAGTGAGATATTACCGGAATTACTTGCTAGATACAGTGAACCATGTCTTGAACTGCTAGCATTTGATGTAATTCGCGATAACGACCACAGATGATATCTCCCGGTCTTTTCAAGCTCGTGCCATTTTGTCCAATTTGGCCTGGACATATCCATTTCTCAGAATGCTCAAGAGAATCAAAGCTCATATTCTCATAGGAAGCGGCCCCACTTCCTCATTCAGATAGGTGAGTTCCATAAAGAGTGTTACTGCTTCACCCAACTTCAATCTTAAATTGAAACTATAGAACTCATTAAGACTTCTTAAAAGTCATCCTTCACATGCAGTCACACTATCACGTCTACACCATAGGGAAGGGGCGGAGAATAAAATTCTCTGATAGTGTTTACCTTTACCCACCAAAAATTAGTTGTCTCATTCTAAACCTTGATCTTGGGATCTCTAGTTAGCAAGGTTTAGTATCCTTCATGGCAAGTTTAATTTATGAGCTTAAGCCCCATCCCCCTCGATGCATTTCTAACTATCTCTTTGGATAAACCTTTTGTCAAAGGTTACGCGATATTCTCCTTGGACTTTATCCAATCAATGGAAATAACGCCGATTGATATTAGTTATTTTTAGCTTTAGCTATTATATCTTGGATAACACAATGTATAGATATAGCTGGCACATGCCTATGCCAGGGAAGAATGTCTTCTAAAAAGCATCTTAGGCACTAGGCCTACAACTCCCAAAATTCTGAAATTTTACGTGGGTAATTATCAGGATGTCCACTACGTTGTGTCAAAAGGGTTCATCGAAATTCCTTCTAGGTTGAGAGATAAATTCGAAAATCTACAGCTGACCAAAAATTCGTTTTTTGTTTTTCACTCCATAATTAACATCCATGATTATTACAAACTTATAATGTCTTAAGATTGTTGGGTGCAATAATCATAACAAAGAAAAATCAAATAAGCAAAATTTATTGATACTTAGCTCATTTGTAATGGAAGTGATGGATTTGACGAAACGAGCGAGTTTTCCATATTTCCACAACAGCAACAAGGCAAAACTTTGGAAAAACAGAGTGAGTCACGTGTTCAACACATTGCCCTTAAGACATTAGCGCCCGGATACACTCAAGAGTGATGCTATAGCCCTCATAGGATGGATATCTCCGGGATAAAACACCCTAATACACCTACTACTAGCATATGTAGTAGATGCTCAACTTGAGCTTGGCAACTCCGAAAAACCATAAAGGAAAATTGCGAATGCTTGAGAAAACATATAAAATATCTTCCCTTGGGGGTCCCTCTAAAATATAGAGCAACCCATTTCCCATAAATTTTACAAAAGTAGTGAATTTGTTTATATAATGGAACAAAACAACTTAATAAGAGGAACTCCCCGATGTGGGACTAAAAATCTTATATAGTCTCTTAAAACAACTAAAAAGTGGAAACTCCACAATGTGGGACTAATAAGTTTTTCATTCACAAAGAAACAATAAATTATAATTTTATTAAAACCTTAAAAATTAATTTTTAGTAATTGTTTTCCAACATATTATACTATGATGGAAAGTTCGCTACATATTATTATGGCTTTTGTTGGTTTTTTTGGTTCTTACTCTCAGTTTCCTTTTTGGTTTGGTTTTTTTGGATTTTTGGTTCTTTTGTGACATCAATCCAAAACCAAACCACCTAGAATCGGTTTTCTCGGTTTTTGGATTTCTTGGTTTTTGGATTTTTCGGTCTCTGGTTTTCTCGGGTTTTTTTGTCGGTTTGGACCAGTTTGGATCGGGCAGAAAACCGATCCATGGGCAGCCCTATGAATAATGATACCATGAAGATTGAAATACTATCAAAAGAGTCCATTAAACCCTCATTTCCGACGTGACTTTACACAAAAGTGTGACTGAAAAGTGGAAATTTTCCAAAAGTGTGACCAAATTTGAAATCCTTCCAAAAGTGCGACCATGACCGGTCAACGGACATATATGCCCTAGTCTTTTAAAAATACCGGATTTTATCTTCAGATATCCACATATCGGGTAAGGATAAGTACACATCGCGTAAGGATGTGTACATATCGGGCACTGATACCCCACCATGAGTAGTGTCCGATGCGTAGATATTGTATGTAGACATCCAGAATCTAGGCATAATCATATGTTGGATAAATGTAGACATCCATCTTCCGATGTCTAAACATCGGACATATTCATAAAATATGTGGACATCAGGCCATATATATGTGGACATCAGCTATAGTGTGTAGACATCAGCTATAAATATGTGGACATCCTTACGCGATATGTAGATATCAGGCTATAAAATGGTACCTTGGGTATTAGGTAAAATCAGTCACACTTTTGGAAGATATTCGGGATCAGTCACACTTTTGGAATTTTTCACTTTTCAGTCACGCTTTTAGTCATTTCCTCCATTTCCGACTCCTAATAACGTCAAAACTCACACTTTATCCAGTTTAGATCAGTTTTTTCCTCCATTGTATGTTGATCACCTCCTTTACTATCCAAACTTGGAGATTAATGGCAGCAGCCTTGGCGATGATGAGGACGCTAAGAACATAATCATCTCAGCATCATCTCGTCATCGTTGTGATGTTCTCAAGAAATCCTTAGCTGAGACATTAACCAGATACTATCCATTGGCTGGAAGGATTAAAGATGAGAAATTTGTTGAGTGTAATGATGAGGGTGTGGGCTATATCGAGGCTAGAGTGGTCGGTAGAGTAGTCTCTCAAGTTATACAACTCGCCAGTTCTGATATTGAGGTTATGGAACCGTTCCTACCTTATGAGCCTTATGGAGGGACTGGGTCAGCGTTTAGGCGAGCGGAAATGCACTCGAACTCCAAAGCTCTCTTAAAAATCCAAGTCAATGTCTTCGATTGTGGTGGAATGGTTATCTGTCTCTCCTACTCACACAAGATAGTTGATGCGTCCTGATTTGCCAATTTTGTGAAGGATTGGGCATCAACAGCTCGTGTAGGTTCTGGTACTCATGATGATGAACTAAAGGTTGCAGCGGTTGTTAAGCCTTGTTACATGTTTTCATCCAACTTCCCACCAACAAATTCCAGCGACCAAGAAGAAAAGAAGACTGCAGAAGTCCAGATTGTACCAGATAGAACTGATGTGCTTACCAAAAGATTTGTTTCAAGGATTCTAGTATAGCTATTCTTAAAAAAAAAGTGTATCCACGTAAACATCAATAACGGGTCGGATCACCAGGCTGATAAGCAAGAACATAACGTGCAGCATCTGCCAACACGATCTGAAGCATTAACATTCTTTATATGTGTTGAGATTATTAGTCCCACATTGTCTGGGCATCTAAGATCCTGCGGTTTATAATCCCTTAGGGCCTCTCCACTCATAGCCAATTAGTTTTGAGTTGGATGCCCGTATTCTAACATGGTATCATAGCAGGCTATTTGCGACGAGTCATTTGACCGCGCATTTACTCCGCGTCACCCGATTTAATTGTCCACGTGTTAGACCCAACGAGGCTACACGTGAGGGGGCGTGTTGAGATTATTAGTTCCACGTTGTCTAACAATATGGATGTGTTTCATGGATGTGGTTCATGGATGTGGATCTTCGGTTCAAAGTAAAACAGATAGGCAATGCCATCATCCCTGTCAATGCTGTAAATGTTGTTTCTGATCCAAAGCAGATGCAGTACTATATAGCATCATTTGCAATAAATTTGAGAACAAGGACGATTCCAACAATGCCACACAATAGTTTCGGGAGTATGACTGATAATGCCGTTGTAAAAGTATGTCGTAACCTAACCGGTAACAATCTTAATAACGATATTCATGATCAAAGGAAATACTATCCAGAATTGGTGTCAGCAGACTTTGGTTGGGGAAAACCCAGTTGGGCTAGTATTTCTAAACTACTTTATAAAAATTGTGTTATGTTTATCGATACAAATTCCAGGGATGGAATAGAAGCCTGGGTAAGCTTGAAAGAGGAAGACATGGTTGAATTTGAACGTCACGAAGAACTCCTTGCATTGGCTTCTTAAGACTCATTTCTTGCGTTTCGACCTTTCTGATCTTTTATGTATGATTATGTTTGTGTTTGGTTAGGTTAGGTTCTTTTGTTGGTAGGTTCTTGTCAAAATTAATTTTCTAATGTTGTATGTTTTTTCTTTCGTTGGATTCTTGTTTGGGATGGAGTGTCTGTAATGTGTTTGATCTTCTTATGGTGGTCTTGAGCTTTCCTTACTGTGGTGAGGAAGCAATAAATTACCGGACTGGAGTTTCTGGAATGTGTTTGGTCTTTCTCCGGTGGTTTCGAGCTTCCTTATTTGGGTGAGGAAGCAAGAAATTATGTCAGTAATAATAATATGTCATTGTCTGCATTTAATTAGATAATTATTAGGGGGAAAGTCATTTTTACTAAAGGGAAATCTAACTCTCCTCAAATTTATTTGACTTTGGGTGGATTTAAAATTAAGCTTTTTAGTTCGGTAACTGTTTTTGGATTTTAATTTCTATGCAAATCGTAAAACCCTAACTATATCAAATACCTTCAACTTTTCAGAGAATGCTTCAAAGGATTAAAAGAAAAACAAAATGTTCAGAGGCGAATATCTTAATCATAAGATACCGAAGTGGACGAAACACAGTCGATCAACAACAAGCAAAGTCGATCAACAGTTTGAGGAGAAAATGATCGATATCGTAGTTGTACTAACTTGTTAATCCAGTAAATATATATTCGATTTGTCATTATCACAAATTCACAACCATAATGATCTCATATTTTTATTTTGATACAGTTGGTTCATTTTTCTTTCCCTTTATAATGGCATTGAGTGATTAGCTTACTGCTTTAATTTTTTGTGTGCATATACAACTTAAATTTTTATGTAGTTCCTGATGACGAAGAAAAAGTTCCAATTGCAGATACTATATTAGATGAGGCAATCGAGCGAAAACCTTTTAGATCGCTATGGAAAGGATTGTGGCACGATCGACCAGACATGCGAATATGGAAGCATTATATGCAAGTCCTAAATTCGGTAGAAGAATTTCATCTTGCGAATCCCATGTCCCACCTAATGTAAAATTCGCCATGCATTTGAACAAATCATCCACATGTCAGATACCGCCAATGATAATGGTGCATGCCATCTATTTTCTATGTTTCTCTACAAAATAACAAATAATTTTATACACAACCTCCTACTAGTGCTTGTATCGATATGGTAACTCAATTGACTTAGAACTTGGTTCTCTCTTACTAGTGCTTGTATCGATAAAAAAACAAGTTGATGGTACAGAGAGTGTCTGATGACGTGGCAGCGATTTTTCTAGGTTCGAAAAAAAACCTCTCTCGACCATGGAGGGGAGATCTGTTCTGGATTCGAGTGATTTTCAAGGCAACAAAAAACAAACTTTCTCTTCTCACTCTAGTTTAAATTTGGGTTTAGTTGATTTTCCTCTCTTGAATCCAAATGGAGGTAAGGAAGATAACCCTAGACCTGTTCTGCAGAAGAATTTTAGGGAAAATCATGTTGATGATTGGTCACCTCTCTTCCCAAATAAGAAGAATACTGAGGAGAATCCATTGATCTATCAATCTCCATTCATGATGGAGGGAAAGGAAGCAGCGTCTATCTCCTCCGATATTCTTAATCAGAAAATTAAAGAATGTGAAGAACTTGCAATTGGGTATTTTATAGATCGCAAGCTCTCTTACTCAATGGTGAAAGATGAATTGCAGTTAAAGTGTGAAAGACAAAATCTGAGGTATCCATTACTCTCCACAGCAGCAATTCTTTTGTTTTCAAATTTTTGAATTCTGAGGATAGGAATTTAGCTCTAGATCATGGGGCTTTCTATATTTCCGGTAGTTTGTTTGTGGTTAGGCCCTGGAGTCCCTTGATTGAGAACTCAATTGCAGAGATGAAGTCCATTCCGGTGTGGATGTTGATTTATAACGTTCCTATTCATCTCTGGAACAACTTAGGCCTTGGTCTAATAGCTAGTTTTGTGGGAAAACCCTTAATGATGGATGATTGCACCATCAACAAAACTAGACTTTCATATCCAAGGGTTCTTATTGAAATAAATTTTGATTGTCAGTTCCCTAGTCTTATCCCCGTGGAACCACAAAAGTGCAACCTCTGTCAATCTTTTGGTCATTCGAGCAACAAATGTTCTTTGAAGAAAGTTAACGGGAAAGCTCACTTGAATCGTAAGAAGAAGCAAAATTCTGAGATGCTGAAAAAGATTCAACCTTTATTTAAGGAAGGGGAAATAGAGAAGGCGGGGAAGGATATTGAGATCTCAAAGGAGACCAACCTTTCTACCTACATTGATAGGCAACCTAATCAGCAAATAACAATTTCTAGTGAAAGAGTCTTAGCTAAAGCTCCATAGATCGGCGAGCAAGTAGAAGAACCATTTATTGAGAGTAGAACCTATGATAGAAGGATAAAGAGTTCATCCAAGAAGGGGAATAAGCAAATCCCAATCTGCAATTTGAATCCATATAGCGTCTTATGTGGTTTTTCTGAAATTGTTGTGGAAGACTTACCAAAGAGTGGTGAAAAAAATGGAAGAGCAGTTGAGGATAGTGGTCAGGAAAGTAACAAGGCTAAATATCAAGATAAGCATCACCAATGGAAAAGTAATTGGCAACTTTCCACTATTTGGCCAGGATTAAAATGGGCTTGGAATCATTTGAAGGAAAATATAAGGTGGTGTGTAGGGAATGGAGAAAAAATTTCTTGTTGGTTTGATCCATGGCTTGGCAATGTTCCCATTATTCAAGAAGTTGGTTTCAATGAGTATATAAAGCAAAATATTAATTTAAAGGTTTCAGATTTAATCCTTGAAGGAAAATGGAACATAGCTGAAGAATTAAAAAAAATACTCTCTGCCAGAAATTGGGATTGGTGATGACTGCTTAATATGGAAATGAGATATAAAAGGTAAGTTTACTACTGCTTCTGCAATCAACTTAATAAGAAACAAAGAACAACCTTTGAAGTGCTACAACAAGATTTCGAATTCTTTCTTACATCCATCTATAGCAAGCAATATATGAAAACTTATACAAGGTTTTTATGTGGATGATACTTTAATGGTGGCAAGAGGGTTTGAACTTGTATCCAGGTGATGCATTTGTGAAGAAGAGCGAGATAATATGAAACACTTGTTGTGGTCTTGTAAGTTCATTAGACAGATATGGCAGTGGATAGGTCTTGTTTTCAATGTTAAAAATCCTAATTCCTTTGAAGATATTTGGAGCAGTGCAAAAAGTTACAGCCCATTTATTAAAGAGTGCTGGATAGTAGCAGCTTGTGCAATAATGAAGGAACTGTGGTTTCAAAAAAACAATTTATGGTTTAACCAAAATAAACCAAATCTTCAAGGTTTCAAGGCAAGAATCAAGAAAATGATATATGAAGGAAGCCTCAGAATGAAAATTTATAAATGGAATTCAAACACAGATAATCAGGTAATTCAGTACTTCCATCTTGAGCCAAGAAAAGTCAAATTCCAAAATATAAAGGTTTGCTTCTGTTGCTTTGATTATATTATGTTCTGTTGTGATGGGGTTTTTTGTTGCTTTGCTTTGATTATCACTGCATCAATTGGAAACCCTGGATTTTCTGGATTTGGAGTTGTCATTAGAAATCATTCAATTCAAGTTCTAGGAGTGATATCTGGTGGAACTGGTATTGCTACAAATTACTTAGCAGAAGTGTATGCAGTGATAAATGCAGTGGAATTGGCTGTTGAATGGAAGTTAAAGAAAATAATCATAATTTCTGATTCTAAAACAGTCATAACAGAGTTTGAAGACAACAAGATGCCCTGGTTTGTAATGATGAGGTGGCACAAGGCAGTGAAGCACATTCAAGACATCAAATTATGTCACAATTACAGGGAAACAAATTTTTCAGCTGATACAGCTGCTAAAAGAGGAGCAAAGCTACCAGCAGGACATAGACAATTTTATGAAGGAAGACCAAGCTTTTTAGCAAGAATAGAACATCCAAAAGTTGAGTATTATAGAATCTGCAAATGAATTTTAAAATTCCAGGGTTTCATTGGGCTTAAAGTTGGTATTTTTTTAGTTTTTTTGGGCCTATATAGTTGGCTCAGTTAATTTCTTTTAAAATTTCTCTTGTAAACTCCAATTTTGTTGGTCTCCTTTTTTTCAATTAATATAAATACATATGATTCAGAAAAAAAAGGCAAGTAACAAGCCTCAAAATGTTGAATCTGATGTCTTTACTACTGCATCTAGAGAAGACTTTGAAGATCATAATGAAGACAAGAGGGATTCTAATGAAGAACAAGATATTGAAGAGCCCAAAGTAGATTCATGTGAAGAGTCTGAATATGAGACTGACAGTGATGTCATGGATGTCGCAAAGGTAAAGTCAGTTGAGGAGGTATCTCAATGGAAACCAATGACTAAAGAGCAAAATTTGGATAAACTTATGAAGTTTAGTTCATCAATTGGTCTTTCTCGTGGAGCTAAAGAAGTCGAAGTTAAGAAAATATTTGGAAGCATCGTTGATACTTTCCATTCCTCAAAACCAATCAAAGAATTGGGTCCTAGTAATGATGATTTGGGTAGAGGAAAAAGAACCCCTATACCCAAGAAGAAACTATAGGGTTTGGATAGTCTGTGTAGGTTAGGCTTGCACTTAGGTTGTTAAGAAGGTGCTGCCATGTTATTTTTGTTGCAGCTTGTGTGTTGGGTTGGCTTTTGCCTTCTCTTGTTACGCTTAGGCGCCTCTCATCTTGTACTTCTTTTTCAATTAGAATAAAATCTTAACCTTTTACGTCCAAAAAAAAAAAAAAAACTTGGTTCTCTCTTACTCTCTTTGCGGAAAACCTCCATCATCTATTAGAGTCTAGTTTGAGCATCCAGAATTTTGAATGCCGAAAAAGGAAAGCTATAATAGGTTTTAGCTATGATTTTTGTACAAAAACCACAGTGGGCGTTACTTTGATATATACAGCCACGAAACTAACTACGAAAAATGGGTCATTTGTCCAAATTTTTGTAAAACATGGATCAAATGGACGAATAAAAATTAGTATAGGTGAAATGGACATCAAAAAAATAACAAGGTTGAAACTGGATTCATCCAGACTTAAACTTAAAAAATAGCAAGGATGAAACTGGATGCATCATGATGTAAATTAGAAAAAATAAAAAATATTTAAAAATGGGTAGGATGAAATTGTTTACATCCTGGCTATTTTTTCATTTTTGTCCATTTAAACAAGGTTTCACCTATTTGCCATCCACATTTTTCCTATTTGCCATCTCCCTTAGAATATTAAAAATAGTTTTACTTTTCAATTTAATCTTTCCTATTTACCACCTACTTGTTACCATCGTTGACCACTCTTATTTTTCTTCTTCGCTGTTAATATCCCTTTCTCACTAGAGCGCCATTTTTCTTCTTCATTGATCACCATTTTCATTACACAACCATTAAAAATTATTAACCCCTATGTTGTAAAAGGCGCTAGGCAAGGCGAGGCACCAAGCCCATCGCTTAACGCCATTGGAGCCCAAGGCGCCCCAGGCGAAGGCCTTTTTTTTAGAAAAAAACCACAATTAGGTATAACTTGGCGCGCCTTTTTTTGCCAGGCGCCAGCCTTGCACCTAGTGAGCCTTTGGCACTAGCCTTTTACAACATAGATTAACCCTAGAGTTCCATTTAATTAAAAACTACGAATCCTAGAAAATGGGAGAATTAATCGTGTTAGCTTTGTTGAGCCATACCCCTACCCAAACATGGTGACCTTCCGATTAATTTCATGATTAACGATATCGAAATACCTTGCTCTTTTAATTTTTCATACATAATTCTCAAACAGGGTATACGGAATACCTAAAGGTACTGTATATATGAAGCTAAATTCTAGGTCGTGACTCTTAGTGAGAAGGGAATTCAAATCCTCACCAAAAGAAAAGTTTTGCCAAATGCCAAAGGTATGAGTAAGTGTACTCATTGTTTAGTTGGTAAACAAACTAGAGTCTCTTTTCATAAAGCTTACAAGCGATTAAGTATTATTGATCTTGTTCATTCGATGTATGTGGTCCACTTGAAAACCGCACATGGTGTGCAAGCTAAAGAAGAGTCTTTATGGTTTGAAGCAAGCTCCAAGAAGATGGTACAAGAAGTTTGAATCGTTCATGAAGGAACATGGGTACAAGAGAAGGACCATTGTGTATTCATTTTTAGATGGTGAACTCTTTTGCTAAAACCACAAAAAGATAAGAAAAAATTTAGGTATAACTTGAAAGACTTAGGTGCGACAAAGCGTATTTTTTGATCACTCGTGATAGGAAAGCGAGGAAGTTGTGGCCAGCTACATTGAAGGTGTTGCAAAGATTCAATATGCACCTAGTGAGCCATTTAAGTTTTGATCAATGCACGGAAGATAGCATGATTGGTAGTTTGATGTATTTTACAACATAGATTAACCCTAGAGTTCCATTTAATTAAAAGTTGGTTACAGATTCGATACGATATCGAAATACCTTGCTCTTTTAATTTTTCATGAGGGAAGAAAAACAGTGTTTGGCAAATCTTTCTCCATCAAACAGGGTATTTCTACTCTTGTTCTTAATTGATTGTTGGAAGACTATTATCATATATTAGGTGAATGAATTGTTGATCCATCCTTAGGGGTGAGTGTAATTAGGCAAATTGGTATGTTAAGGTTTTGTCCGGTGTTGTGTGATTGCTTCTTGTCATAGTTTGTGTATTTCCGCATTGTGTTTGAAGTGGAGTTTCCAAATGTGTTTGTATTCAATTTTTTATTTATCAGACAATGAAAACTGGGTGTTGATCGGTGATGATGGAGTAAGAGAAGGTGGTTAGTGGGTGAAGATGGAGGAAGAAATAGTTTTTAATTTAGGGTTCTTATTTTTTTAGTTATTAGGTTGATTTTATTGTTAGGCGTAAACATCTAGTCAAGAGGTTGTGGTTAGGATATTTTAAAATTTATATGGGTGGTAAATAGGATAAATGAAGGTGGTAACTTATGTGAGTGGCGAATAGGAAAAGCGTAGGTGGCAAATAGGGAAAACCTTAAACAATATCAAAATTTAAATGTCTTTTTTACCCAGGAATTGTTGATTTTAGTCTTTTTAACTAATTTTGTGAACTAACTATATATACCCGCACACCAAACTCAGTTTAGACTGAGCCAGGTGATCATTGAGCATTTAAAAATACGTCCCCTGCATCTTCAATAAAATCATTGTGAGCTATATATGTGACTGAGATAAAGATGTAGGTTTCAAAACCTGGTTTTAGTTCTTTCAGAACACATTCCTAGGTTCTTACTTAATTAAAGGCCTTCTTAAAGAAAATCAATAGGTAATTGTTTAACAGTGGGTTAGTCAATTGAGATTTGTGGGTTAGTCAATTGAGATTTGTGGTGATATTGAAAGAATTTTAGAGACTTCTAAAATCTCTTGTTAGTCAATAGAGAGTTCTTCAAAATCTCAAACAATCTCTGTTATTGGATCATGACTTTCTAAAAGTCTTCGGAATTCTCTCTATTGGATTTGGAATTTGAAATCAATGATTTATGGTTTTGAGAGACTTGTATAGACTTTTATTACAAAACATATCATAAATGGCTAAAAAGAAGTCTCTCCTAACAGGGGGGTAGTCAAACGTGATTTCAAGTGACTTCCAGAGAATTTCCAAATCGCCTGTTAGTCCATAGAGATTTTTGGAGAGTCCCCAAATGTCTCTTGTTATTGGCTAGAGACTTTTTTTAAGTCATTTAAACTCTCTGAAACTCCATGTTATTGGATTAAGAGTTCGTAAGAGTCACTTCAACACCCCTGTTATTCGAAAAAGAATTGAAAGTCATGGATTTATTATTTTTAGAGATTTGGAGAGACTTTTCTAAGAAAATAGGCATAGTTGAAATCTCTACTCAAGAGGTGATATTTCTAGAGACTTGAAATTTGAGGAATATTTGGTAAACATCATACTCAAGATAACAATTCTTCCCTGTCAACAGAATAATGGAGGGTTACATACAACCTAATTATCAGTAATTGATATGCAAAATTCTGAATATGATAATTGATATTTGCAAATCTTTTTTATTTTTATTTTTATTTTTATTTTTATTTTTATTTTTATTTTATTTTAAACATAATTGATTTCCAAAGATTATGATTATGATATGCAAGATTAGTTAATATTTAAGAGTGCACCTCCGTTTCCATACAAAACACAAGCCGAAATTGTTTTGTCCTGTGCGGGACTACACAATTTTTTGCGCAAAGAATGTCGATCTGATGAATTTCCAGCTGATGAAGAGGAACCAGATACTTCCACTGATCAAAGAGATCCTGAAGACAATATTACCCAAAATCAAACTCAGAGGCAACAATGAGAAGATGCTAATCAGTGGCGAGATAGTATAGCGAATAAAATGTGGGACGAGTGGGATAAATAGAATGAAAATTAAGGCATATGACAACAATGAGATTTATTTTGACAATGGACACATATTTGATTAGATATTCATGGTGTTGTTATAAACATTGTAACATGGATAATAAAAAATTGGTAGATGTTTTACAAATTTTTCATGGGATATTATACATTTTTTGTCACTACAAATCACAAGGAGTCTTTGCAAATCTCATTTTTTTGTCTCTATAAGTCACAAAGACTCTCTAAAATACTCTCAGAGAGTCACTGAAAGTCTCTAGATTTTCAGAGAATCCCTGGGAGTCACTCAAATTACAAATCTACGTAAGTGCATATAAATCTTGTTTGACTACCCCTGTAAGTATGTGATATTTTGAGAGATTTTGTTCTTTCTCTTCTCTTTAAGGATTAAAATATCATAATATTAAAAACAATAACCAAATAAGCTACAATTAAATTCGTAAAAATAAAAATAAAAAATTGTTGTCTTCCAAAACCCAATAAGTTTACTAGAGGTTCAAATCCCTCATATTGGTCTCGTTTTGATTTTATTGGCAAAATGGCTACAATTTATGTTAGCCATGCATGGACTATTATATTTTCATTGAAATATTATTTATATATATTCATTTTATAAAATAAATAATAAATATAATCATGTGTGTAAAATGAAATTCATATATGTTTTATTGGCTCAATAAAACACCATAATTCTTTGAAAATCATTAAGAGAGTCTCTCAAAATCTCTAAACTCACATAGAGTAACCCAAAATCTCTTACATAAAAAGTCTCTAAATGTCTTTACTAATCCTAATTGACTAACCCCCTGTAAGCCATTTACGTAATTATTAAAGCTACAATGGTTTGAAAGGAGCAAGACAAAGTTCAGGAAGTCATTAGACGTCTCGTCTCATCTCATCACTGACCCTAGACGGCTAGATTTAAATTCTTTTACTTGATTCTATATATCTAGTTTTTCGTCAATTCTACGTAAGTAGATGATGGAGACCACGCACTCTACAACTGGTTTTTCTCCGCCATTATACTTAAAAGGTCCTCGTGATTAAATCTTTCAATAATCGTTTTCAGTAGTCGATGAATCATGATCACAATGTCTGTGGGTGAGTTACCAATAAGTACACACAATTCTGGGAGATATTCCATGTTTACGGAGAAGCCAACCAAGTTGCCGATGCTTTGGCGAATTTCGCAGCTGATAAGATTAATTCTGCCGGACACGCAGCAAAAACACACATGTGGAATGATATGCATCCTCCTTTTCTTAACAAATTTGTAATTCAGGATCAAGTTGGAATGACTTTCCGACGTGTACTCTCTGTGGCTTAGTTTCTGTTTTAATGTAGTTTGGTTTCAAAAAAATAAATAAATAAATAAATAAATAAATAAATAAGTACACACAATATTCAACAAGAAACTGTGGGTAAATGGAAGCTTTGAATGTGTGTTTTGACTTTTTATATTTCGCAGAAATCCAATTTTCTGCTTTTACGCAAGGAAAGCTACAATTGGGTTCATTCGTATTGGATGTGACTGTCTGTCCGTGATGTGACTGACTGTCTGTCTGTCTAATCAAATTTAGATGCGAGATCTTATTCTTAAGTTCATAGAATCGTAGTACGTGGAAGTTTTGGTGGATAGAAACCCACGACCTTTGAGTTTCTTCAATTTCTTTCTTTTCTTGGTTCATTGCCTGTTCTGTCCTTCTAAGCTCTGTAAGGTTTTGACTTTTGAGGTTGCCACCCCACCCTATCTTGAATCAGATGTGCTTCTGCTTTTAGGGTTCATCCACATATGTATGTGATGTAACCAAGCCATATTAATGAAAGGAAGATGAGTATTAGATAACGACCGATATCATTCAGGACCAACTGAGTTTAATGCGTGTGGTTGAATGAACAAGGACAACAATTGCACTCTCGGTCTTATATTGTTGCATTTTATCTTTTCAGGATTCATATAAATAGTCAGAAAAAAATCAAAATAAATAAAGTTGTTTGCTCTAATTCTTAATTAAGTTCCATTTCGCTTTTTGCAAATTCTAGCTAAATATTCATTAAGCTTTCATTTGGTGGATATTTTTCCCAAATCAACATCGATTGTTTTTGTTCCTAATGGGGGAGAATCTCGACTCAAGCTGTCCAAAAGTTTATGTGGAAACTTTTGACGATGAACATATTGTGAATCTTGATGTCAAGATTATAGGAGAACCAACTTTGGTTACTCCAGCAGAGGAGACACCAAAGGGTATATACTTCTTGTCAAACATTGACAGGGGAGCTGACATGATTCAAACTTTTAATTGTTTTAGGAAAACATTTGATGAAAACATATTAGATGCGGCTCAAGCCTTAAAAGATGGCTTAGCGAAAGTTCTTGTTCACTACTATCCTTTTGCTGGACGTCTTATGTTAAATAAGAAAAATAAGTTTGCAATAGATTGCACAGGCGAAGGTGCTCTTTTTATTGAGGCTGAGGCCGACTGTACGTTGGAAGAGATCGGTGACCTGACGCGACCCAATCCTGCTACTTTTAAGAAACTTGTTCATGGCAATCCTGGTCCAGTAAACATACATGAAAATCCCCCTCTCCTTGTAGTTCAGGTTTATAATCATGCCTTTAGGAAATTAATTCTTGAACTTGTCTTTAATTGAGTGCGTTATTATTTAGAGTATTTTCTTTCTTCTTAACTTCTAGTCTTTTCTGTATGAAGGTGACCAAATTCAAGTGCGGAGGATTTATTCTTGGACTATGCACGAATCACGCAGTTGCTGATGGAATTAGTTCAATGGAGTTCGTGGTTTCATGGGGTGAAGTTACGAGAGGAATGCAATTAACCAAACCCCCATTCCTAGATCGAACCTTACTCAAAGCACGAACCCCACTTAAAACACACTTCAACCATATGCTCGAGGAAATCACAGACATATCAAACACAAATGCTCTTTGGAAGGAAGAAAAGCACCTTGATAAATCCTTCATTTTTCATCCCCGCAAGCTAGAAAAACTAAAGAACAAAGCCATGGAAGATGGGGTTCTAAAAAAGTGTACCGCTTTCGAAGTACTTTCTTCTTTCATTTGGAGAGCGAGAACTAAATCATTAAGACTTCATCCTGATCAACAAGTAAGGTTACTCTTTCCTGTTGATGCTCGGTCTAGATTCGACCCGCCATTACCGAAAGGTTATTTTGGAAATGCATATGCCTTAAAGAACTGCCAGTGCAGTGTGAGTGAGATGCTAGAAGGTCCATTGTCATCAACAGTAGAGCGAATTCAACAATTGATTAGGTTGGTTACAGACGAATATATGAGATCGACCATAGATTCCTTAGAAGAATATGAGCCGCCGTTACCTAAATCTCACACCCTATTCTTAAGTGTTTGGAGTAGGATAGGATTCCAAGATATGGATTTTGGTTGGGGAGGGCCTATTTTCTCAGGCCCTCCAACTTTGCCAACAAATGTGGTCTTTTTCTTGGCTCATGGAGAAGAAAGGGAAAGCATAAACTTGTGTCTAAGTCTCCCTGTTTCTGCCATGATGATTTTCGAAGAAACAATTACTGCAATCAATTAAAACTGAGAGAAAAATCTGTGTGATTCCATATTTATGAATATCAAATAAAGATAAAAAAAAACAAAGATCTTGATTGTTATTTGGTATGCTTGATTTTGTGTAATCAATTGCCTATATGTTCAATATAGTAAAGATCCATGGGTTTTTGAATTTGGATTTCTTTACATAAACAACATATAAGGTGACATAAATTGTTCAAAAGGTAGCAAAGTATTATATCTGTATGTAATGTAATACTAAAAACCCGAAGGACATCATATATTGCTCCATTAATACCGGCTAACACACAAAAACTCGCACTGATTTCTGAATTTCATTTTCATTAGTTAATATGATTCAACTCTAATTCAAATAGAGTTATATTTTAGTTAGAAAATGTTGAATCCTACTCATTCACCTACCACTTCACCTACCCCTTTACCTACCACTTCACCAACCACTTTACCTACCACTTCACCTACCACTTCAATTACCCCTTTACCTACCACTTCACCTACCCCTTTGTACTCTATATATAGTCACTTCTCTTTGTAAAAGAATATCATCAAAAATATATCAAATACATTGTATTCTTGTTATCTAAAAACTCAATCAATGAATCTCTCTATTTTGGTTCAATCTTAATATGGTATCAGAGCAAGGATAAGGATCCTTGTATCTAGTATTGAACCATGGGAGATTCAGATACATAAAATTCTAAAAACACAAAACCTTCCGACAAAATTATTTTTCAATCTGATGGGTCATCGTTCAAGGCAGGAATTACTTTGGATGAATCAAATTATGATATGTGATCTCAAATCATTGAGATGCATATTGCTGAGAAGGAGAAGCTCCCCTTTATTTGCGGTACGTCTCCAGTTCCATCTAAAAATGATGATAAGTATGATAAGTGGTACGCAGACAATCAAAAGGAAGAGATGGCTATTAATGTCTATGTCACCAGAAATAATGAAACGATATATTCGTTTACCTACTGCTCGTGAGATATGGGATGATGTTTCTAAGACTTTTTATGATGGAGCAGATGAACTACAAATTTATATCTTAAATCAAAGGGCTTTCTCTGCCAGGCAAAATGGTAGAGCACTCCCGGTCTATTATGGGGAATTAGTATAAATCTTCAGTGAGCTAGATCACCGTGATAAGGTGATTATGGAAAATGAAAAAGATGTTGAACTATATCGAAAATCAGTTCAACGTATGAGGGTGCATATTTTTCTTGCTGGGTTAGACAGTAAATTTGAACAAATACGTGGGGAAATTCTAAGGAAGGATCCCATACCTGAATTAGAACCTTGTTATGCTTTGGTTCGACGTGAATCCGTCCGGCATACTACAATCAACAAAGGAACTGAAGTTGAAACTTCTGCAATGGCAACCCGTCGTCAATACAACATTAAAGATAATTCTGCCACCTACACTCATTGTAATAAACGTGGTCATACCAAAGACAGCTTCTTTGAGGTTGTCGGGTATCCAGATTGGTGGGATAAACGCGATCCCAAGAAAAAGAATTTCGCTGCAGCAGCACATTTGGTTAGCAACCTAACCTCCGCTATGGAAACAACCAATGGTAAGGTTTTTAATGTTTCGCAAGTTGTTCCTAATATCTCATGGATAATTGATTCGGGTTGCACAGACCATATGACTTTTGATTCCGCATGTGTTTCTCCTCTTAAAACATCCATACACAACTCCGTTTGCACAGCAGATGGATCTTTGGCTCCAGTAATTGGAGAACAATCATTAAATCTTACTGATACATTGAGTCTAGATTCCATTTTAGTCGTTCCCTCTCTAAATTATAATCTATTATCAGTTTCCCAAATTACTAAAGTCTTACATTGTGTTGTTATCTTTTGGCCTAATTCTTGTGTGTTTAAGGACATTCAAACACGGCGGACGATTGGATTTGGGGTTAGAAGAGGAAAGCTATACTATCTAGATTTGGCGTCAAAAATTTCAGAAAGATTATCTAATGCTCTAGTTGTGAATGGTACTCAGGGGGAGAAGGAGAAATCACAAATTTGGTTAGGGAATAGACGGTTAGGGCATGCTTCTTTTGGCTACTTAAAAAGGCTATTTCCTAGTTTATTTTCAAAGATTGATGTTTCTAGTTTTCAATGTGAAGAATGTGAACTAGATAAAAGCCATTGTACTTCATTTCCATCAAGTTTAAATAAAAGTCTTATTCCATTCATGATTATTCATTCTGATGTTTGGGGGCCGCCTAAAGTTAACACTCTTGGTAGCGCCCGATGGTTCGTCACCTTTATTGATGATTGCACTAGGATGACATGGGTTTGCTTGATGAAATCAAAAGATGAAGTGAATAATTTATTTCAGAGGTTTCACAAAGTAGTCAACACACAATACAATACAAAGATTCAAGTTCTTCTAAGTGACAACGGAGGCGAATATTTAAGTACTGATTTTCAATATTATTTAAGAGAATGTGGTATTGTTCATCAGACAACTTGTCCTAATACTCCTCAACAGAATTGGGTAGCTGAAAGAAAAAACCGTCACTTGCTTGAAGTTGTGCGCGCTTCATTAATATCAGCTCATATGTCGTTAACTTATTGGGGTGAAGCTCTTGCCTCTGTAGCATATGTGATCAATCGTACACCTTCCAGCACTATCATTTTTCATACACCATTTCAAGCTCTCAGTGAGGCAACAGTTTCACCAACAGTTCCAAACTTGCATCCACGTATATTTGGTTGTGTAGTTTTTGTGTACTTACACAAGAACCAACAGAGCAAGTTATCTCCCCGAGCTTTAAGATGTGTCTTCGTAGGATATGCTGCAAGTCATAAAGGATATAGGTGATACCATCCTCCAACTAAACGAATGTACATCACATTGGATGTTAAGTTTCACGAACACGTGATGTATTACTCGAAGTCTGAACTTCAGGGGGAGTATGAAAAAGAAATTCAGACACTTGACTATGAAGAAGACATAATCGAAGATGTTGTGATAGAAATTCCAAAAGAACAGAAACTTAGTGAGGAAGAAATTAATGCGGATGGTGAAATTGAAGCTATAAATGAAGTTGAAGAATATGGATCAGAAAATAATGCAGATGAAGTTGAAGAAGATAATGCAGATGGATCACCAACCCCAATCCAACCGTTCGTTGAAGATGTTCTTGAACCTGCAAAGAAACAATTGCCAGAACGTCGCAATAGAGGTATCCCTAAAACCATGTATGAACCTGATATTTCATCAAAAACTAAATATCCCATGAGTAATTATGTCTCTAATCACCGTCTTACCGAATCAAATAAGTCATTTTTGAATCAGTTATCTACTGTAGTTATTCCTAACAGCTTCCAGGAAGCATTATCTGATCCAAAATGGAGGGAATCTATGATCGAGGAGATGAAATCCTTACAAGAAAATAATACTTGGGACATGGTTGAATGTCCAGAAGGAAAGAAAGTCGTGGGATGTATTTGGGTTTTTACAGTTAAATACAAGGCAAATGGTGAAATTGAACGCTTTAAGGCAAGATTGGTTGCAAAAGGGTATAGCCAGACTTATGGTGTAGATTATAATGATACATTCGCACCTGTAGCTAAAATGAATACAGTGCGAGTCTTGTTGTCTCTTGCTGCAAATTTGGGATGGCCATTGCAACAGTTTGATGTCAAGAACGCCTTTTTACATGGAGATTTGTCCGAAGAAGTGTATATGCATCTTCCACCAGGAATGATGGAGTCAGAGTTGCATAACGGAAAAGTTTGCAGGTTAAACAAGTCATTGTACGGTCTGAAACAATCTCCGAGATCATGGTTTGGAAGATTTACCAAGTCTATGAGAGCATTTGGTTATCGCCAGGCAAATTTAGATCATACTTTATTCTTAAAGAGAAATCGAGGTAAGATTACAGCTCTAATCATATATGTAGATGACATGATAGTTACAGGAGATGATCCAGAAGAAAGGAAGGCTCTCCAAAATTATCTATCAAGTGAATTTCAGATGAAAGATCTTGCTTCTTTAAAATACTTCCTTGGAATTGAAGTGTCTCGATCAACAAAAGGAATCTTATTGTCACAAAGAAAATATACCCCTGATTTGTTGGAGGAAACGGGTATGTCAGCGTGTCAACCTGTAGATATACCAGTAGAGCCAGGTTTGAAATTATGTTCGGATGTCAACCAAGTACCTGTTGATAAAGGAAGATACCAAAGGCTCGTGGGTAGACTAATGTACTTGGCACATACAAGACCTGATCTTGCATATGCTTTGAGTATTGTTAGTCAATTCATGCATAATCTTGGAGAAACACATATGAATGCGGTAATGCGAATCCTAAGATACCTAGAGTCTGTTTCGGGAAAAGGGATCTTGTTTAAAAGAGGTAAAGACTTCAAAAGTATGGACGCATATACTGATTCTGACTATGGTGGGTCATACGATGATATGAGGTCTACTTCAGGATATTTTACCTTCGTTAGGGGTAATATTGTTACATGGAGAAGCAAGAAACAAGGAGTTGTTTCACGATCAAGTGCAGAAGCTGAATGGCGAGGTATGGCGCTGAGTATCTGCGAAGTGATGTGGTTAAAACATCTGCTAACTGAATTTGGGTATCCTCCTAGGAAACCAATTCGTGTGTACTGTGATAACAAAGCGGCGTGTGATATTGCACACAATCCAGTTCATCATGATCGCACAAAACATGTGGATATAGATAGGTTCTTCATTAAAGAAAAGTTGGATAATGAGATCGTGGAGTTGCCTAGAATTAGATCGGAAGATCAGGTAGCTGATATTTTAACTAAAGCAGTTCCAAGTAAGGTATTTCTGAAGTTTGTTGGCAAGCTAGGCATGAGCGACATATATGCACCATCTTGAGGGGGAGTGTTGAATCCTACTCATTCACCTACCACTTCTCACCTACCACTTCACCTACCCATTCACCTACCACTTCACCTACCCCTTTACCTACCACTTCACCAACCACTTTACCTACCACTTCACCTACCAATTCACCTACCCCTTTACCTACCACTTCACCTACCCCTTTGTACTCTATATATAGTCACTTCTCTTTGTAAAAGAATATCATCAAAAATATATCAAATACATTGTATTCTTGTTATCTAAAAACTCAATCAATGAATCTCTCTATTTTGGTTCAATCTTAATAGAAAAAAGGTCGAATAAGACCCTTGTGTTCATTTGTAAAGTTCTCGACATTAAACATCTTTGATTAGGTAAACATTATTGGTTTTGCAAGTTAGTTATTATAATGGAGTTATCGACTTTATATCTTAAAAAGTTACAGCTGAACACTCTAATTTCAAATATTTTAATAACTTTCCTCTTGATATTATCAGTTGAATTAGCGAATATATTCAAATTATAGCTAATTAATTTTCATTAACGATATTCTGAATTTAAATTAAAAAGAAAAATAGACTTTGTTACCATCTATTGGTATATCTATTTCTTCCACCTTTAAAAAGTAAAGAAGATAATAGTTGATAAAAATATAGAAACAATTACGACAAATGGTAGGAAACATTTAACCAATCCTACTAAAAAAGAAATGCTATTGACTAGTAAACATTTTTGTAATATTTGTAAAAGACAAATGATATCCCATACGATTTTGCGGGATGGCTTCCCGCAAAAGCGATTTTTTTACCGTTGGATGATCAAATTAATGGTTAGATTCACATTCAGGAAAGGACACATCACTTTCAGGAATTGACCCATTATTTTCAGGATAGGACCCACCAATACCCCTAAAGGGTTCAAGGCTGTTAGATCTGGGCTTTAGTATGATCTAATGGTAAAGAAGCTGCCTTTGCGGGAAGCCATCCCGCAAAGTCGTGTGGGATAGCACTGCTCTTTGTAAAAACCTTTGTACTCGTAGTCTTACTTTTGTTTGTTTGCAGTTCAGAGAGAACTGGTCTAACAAGGCAACACATGCACCGGGGCGCTAGGCAAGGTGAGGCGCCAAGCCCAGCGCTTAGCGCCCTAGGAGTGGGCCTTTTTTTTAGAAAAAACATAAATGAAGTATAATTTGGCACCTGGGGGCCTTTTTTTGCCAGGCGTCAGCCTTACGCCTAGTACGCCTTTGACGCTTAAGCCCCAAAGGCGCTCGCCTTTTACAACATAACCGTGGTCAGAAAATCAACGGTCCAGATGATATGAAAATATCTAACCTCGAACATCTTTCATATGTCTTAGGAACAAAGCGAGAGACACTTGGCCTAGAAAATAATTTGGAAGATTATTCGGAACAAAAATTAGCTTTGTGTAATGAAGCGAATCTAAAAGCTTCAGAGTATGAAAGTCTTACACAATCACTGGATCATTCACAAGTAAGGAATAAAATTCTTGAAAGAGTAATTTTTATAGAGTCATGTCAAGAGGTATGCTTTGTAAAATATTCAGAAATACATTTTCAACAAGGTTTTGTTACCTTAAATAGAGATATCAAAAGTCTTGAATCAGAGATTTCTGCTAAAATGTTGGAAAGTGCATCCTTACCTATGCTCAATCTTTTGGATACTAAGATTGATATTCTCAATTTTCGTCAAGTCCTCCTTAGTACTGTTGAAACTCATCATAAACAGACATCATTACTAAGAACTGTTATCCATAGCCAAAGAAAGATGATTAAACTTGGAATCGGTAATAGGGAGTATGCACGGAATATTAATCGAAATGTTAATGCTTTATCCTGTGAACATAATCAAGGTATTGTTTGTCGTATTCGGGAAATCAGTCATGATGTTGTAGATGAAGATCCCGAAAATTTTGAGGATCTTGAGGATGATCTCTGAGAAAAACTGATCAAAATTCTAATAAGGAAATAAAATATTCAATTTGTTAATTTATTTCGATATATTGTATAAGGTTTATTTGAATAAAACTATCAATATTTATGAATGAATAAAAATTTATTTTATAATCCTTGTTTCATTATTTGATAGTTTCCGATTGCATAGCCTGTGTGAATGATTATATTTTATTTTATTTACTTTCGGTTATGATATGATAGTTTCGGTATTTATTAACCTAATTATTTGATCTCATATTGTGTCGCCCTTATGATTTGTGTGGATTTTTGATTTAGTGGGATTAATTTCTAGCCCTTGTTGGTTGGCTTTATCAAAGGATCATAAGGTGTTCCGATTAAACCTCATGTGTGAAAATTCACAATATGTTGATACCAATTTATGTTTACATAAGTTATATTTAGCATAACATGAGAGTTTTGGGTTTAAACTTTTGTTATTGGCACGCATTAGTTAAAACCGATTTAAACTTTTTATGGTAAATGTTGTTCTTGTTGTTGTTCTTTTGTTCTTAGGAGAGGATGACAACAAAATGGGGGAGACTTCTTATTTGAACTTTCGCTTAAACGATATATCTTTCTGAGGAGAAATGGTTGTGGAATTTGAGGTAACGATTTTTATTGTTAGTTAATTGTTTTTCCTGTTTAAGAAAAGCTTGAGTTTATTGCATATATTTTTCTTTTGCTTAACAAAATTTTGGTACAATTGACTTGTTCCATTATGTTGTATGGATTGATTATTGTGATTCCATTGTTTCCGGTTAAGAAAAACTGTGTCAATTCTATTGACTTGGTGATTTGGTATCTTCTTTATTGTTTGGTATCAATTGTTTTGGCTTAACAAACTTCGGTGAAGTTGCGGTGCTTACATTGGTTATATTTATTTCAATTTCTCCCGGTTAAGAAAAACTATAGCAAGTCAATTATTTAGTTTGTTTCTATCGTTTTTGTCTTAACAAAAATTATGGTTCATTTGTTTAGTCCAATTGATTCCGAATAAATGAAACTAATTTAATTCTGATCTTAGTTAGAATTATCAAATGGAGAATTCGGTTATTCAAGTGTAATCAAATTTCTTGATAAGAAAAACTAGTTAGTGTTTGTTTTGGCTAAATGGAAAGGTGTAAGTTATTTTATGGGATAATTAGAGCCAGATAAGATAAATAAAGTTAATTATGATTGTATTTTTGTCTTGTCGAAACAACCAATTGTGTACGTGTCTGAATCGTAAATTAAATTTTTGTTCAATCGGTTCGGTTAATAACTAAGTTACATTAGTTGATTAATTGGACTAAGGGAAAATTGCTTCGGGAAATTGTTTCCTTAATAACATACTATTAGATAATAGCTCAGTTGAACCCACCAAGCGTTGGTATGTCGAGTTCGGTTTTCATATTTTAGTATGAAAACTCATCTAGAGTCGCTTTCTTAAATACTAGAGTCAACTTCGTTTAGGTTAGACTAGAAAGTATAGGAATGTTGAGACGTATAAGTATCACTCCGAAGACCTGAAGAATGTGGAGAAGTAACGACTTAAACGACAACATCATCCTTCCTATTGAGGTTAGTAATATTGACTTGATCTTGTTTCCATTCCTAATGTATATTTCAAGTCGGATTATATTGAAAACATAACATGCGAAGATGTATATAAATAACACTATAGTGGTTAGACTTGGTCATAACATTATGATCAAAGTTTCATGGAATTTGTTGAATTATAAAGTATAAATGCTTATCTTTTCGAACTTCGTAAATACGACATTGACATAATCTATTGTATATAGTTGCTTGATTATGTGTGCATGATATAGGTAAGATTTCACCATAGGAAATAATGTGTTCTAACATTTATTTAAAGGAAGTACATATATGAACTTGTTTCATAATCGAAATAAAATCATTATTGGTCAGGTACTTTATTGAATATATTTTGAATAACCAATGTAAGATGACAAGGTAGAACCTATCTTAACTTGTTGAGATTTATGGTAGAGCCGGTCATAGCCTATATAATATAGCTAGTTGTAATCGATCACAAGCTATAATAGAATGCAAATTGTAACTGGTCACAAGTTACTTTGGGATCCAAGGTATAACCGGCCACAAGATAAATTGGGAAGTTAGTTGTAATCGGTCACAAGCTATCTTTTGGAAGCAAGGTGTAACCGGTCACAAGCTACTTTGTGGAGAAAGTTGTAACCGATTACAACCCATCTTGGGAATCATGTTATATCCGATCACAACATATTTTGGAGTGATGGTATAATCGGTTCCATGAGCAAAACCAAGTTTCCATGATTCACATATTTCTTCATGATGTGTGTGAATTAGGGTTTTGGGATTGGTAAGATAAGAAGTTTTTAGATGTCGACATTATTTGAACATGTACATAAATCTTATCATTAATTGTCCATAGATATTTCTTTATACTCAAAGTGATCACAAGTCTGAAAAGGTGAAAATCATTTAATTATGATTTTTATCATATATGTTTTAATTATCAGCAATTAAAGCATATCCTATGGAAAATATTATTAGTTATAATGTGCTAGACTACTAATAGAAGTTTTCTATGAGAGTTTTTGGAAATATGGTTTGGCATTTAAGTGAAAATAGGAAAAACTAAAATTAGGTACTTTAATGATAATATTTTGAGAATATTTTCGGTTTTGGAATTTCCTTGTTGTCCAAACAACCTTGGTATATAAATACTTGAATTTTCATTTCTAGAAAACTATCCTAAGAGCCAGGAACACTTCATTCATGTTGTTTCTGGTGGATCCGTCTATTTGGAGGGGAAAGTACCCTAATTAGGCGAAATATCTTATGACCGCTCATTTAAAGACTTATGTGGAATCAAGAAGCTCTACGAGTACCGTTGGTGGGAAACTAGATAATTGCATTGTTATTGTAGTTTTCGATTATCTATTTTATTGACTAACGGTTGTTAAAACTTTGATTTCACCTAGTTTGTTTATTCTTGAGAACCTTCTGTTCTGATAAAAGGCTCACTCAAACTAGATCAAAGTATTGACGGGATCTTTAGAACCACTTTCGGATCTAAAGAAATCTTGTGATAATATGTTGTTAGAAGACTCCTTTTTGTGCGTGATTGATCACAAGAGGATTTAAGTGGTGTTGTGCAGGTTATTGAAGACAAACGAAGGTTTGAAGACGAAAAATATTTCTTATTAGTTTTCGAATCTTGTGAATTATATGCACAAACCTTGATCAACTGGGATCCAACTAGAATCGTGTTTATCTTTGATAGAATTGATTGATTAGTTGTGTGAGATCGGCATCACCTTATAGTTTATCTTTAAGATCTATATTCATTGATTACAAATCTAGAGTCTGATTATTCCATTAGTCAAAGTTTGGATTGATTTAACCAGACAAATGAGTTTATTAGATTAAATAGAAGAGCCTTTGTCAAGAACTTAAAATATCTTATTACGAAGATTGAATATAGTGGTTAGCAAATAGATTTATCCTTACTGTTTGGAATACGATCAAAAGGATTGGTGATTCATGTACGTGAATCTATAAGTCAAAGGAGCAGGGATACTGAGGAAATTAAGTAGCTAGGGGCTGTCTACTTGGTCTCAACTATACGAAGTTGGATTAGATTTTGTATATCATCTTAATTCTGACAGTATTCTAAACTGGACTAGGTCCTAGGGTTTTTCTGCATTTGCGGTTTCCTCGTTAACAAAATCTTGTGGTGTCATTTTCTTTGTTTTCAGCATTATAATTAAATAAATTACACACGTACGTTAATTTCGTATCTATTGATGTTGATCCTATAGAGTTTCAGTTTAATACCATACAAATTATCAAGTGAACACTTTGTTGTCATATCGTCTTTATCTTGAATCCATAGTCAATCACACAAGTGATCTTGTTATTGTATTGTCTCGATCTTGTATCCATATACGGTCACACAAAGTGTATACCGAAGTTGTTGCATTGTCTCAACTATGTCCATACACGATCACACTTGTTAAATGACTTAGAGGTTGGTAAATAAATGATTGTGGTATATTTGGGTACCCTCGTCTTTTCAATTGGTATCAGAGCAGGAAAACACGAAAAGATCTAACAATCTGTGTTTGGTGCAATCCAACCTATAAGATTTGAATCTAATGGTCGATTCAGTTAACGTATTGGTATGATTTGATAACCTGAAAGTCTTTTGATGGAATACTGATTTGAAAAAAATAATAATCTTGTTCCTAAGTTTCTTAAGAATATGGATTTTATCTATGCATATCTTAGATGACTTACATACACTATCAACAGTCATAGAATTGTATCCCATTAAATTTATTATTAGTAAGCGTAGTAACTATTAAAGTACTGCTCAGTCGAACTCGCAAGTGTTGTTATCTCAAGCTTGTTGTCAAGTTTAGTTTCCAAAACTATAAGTCTTGAGTTCTAGTATAATTATAGCTAAGTCTCGAATTAGGATAGAAAGTGTAGTTGAGCATTATACTTCACGTCTTTCATCGATTGAAGACGAAGAACTACTAAGGGGAGCTTATGGAACTTCATCAACAAAAGGTATGTGGAGACTTGAACTCATCTATCACTCAAAAGTCTATCTACTTTATCTTCTATTTGAGACAAAAGTCGTATAACTATATAGACTTCGATTATACACATTTGATATTTCGAGTTGAGTTTAACTCGCTTACATATTTATCGAAATATGTGTTGGTAAGCTTTCCCTTTAACCAAGTTCATCTTATATTCTTGAGGAAAGTCAAAAGATGATCAAGTAAAAATCTCCTTGTAACATCTTATATGATTTGTGTGAGACAGTCATTTGATGTAGACTCGGAATGTTTCGTATTGATCATTTGATCACTTGAAAATTGCTTTGAAGCTAATAGTTTGTGTGAAACAGCTATTGTCGTCTTCCGAGAATGTTTCAATGATTTAAATGAGAGTTTAGAATACTTAACCATGATTGAATTATTAATCACCATATGTGTACTAGAATATGTTTTAATCCAAGATTGGAACTTAGTATGCATACCCATATACATACTGGTTGGTCAGGTAAAGTCCGGGAGCTAGAGTATTTGTACATGTACGCGTACTGGCGAAGTCAGTAGAAGTTCAGGTACTAGAGTATGCGTGCATGTACGCATACTTGGTTCAACTGAAGTTTGGATGTGTACGACAGTATGCTTACCCATTTGCATACTGGCGAACACATTCCAAGTTCGGCTACTTAGGTATGCGTACCTGTTTGCATACTTGAGTGGGTTATGTTCTAAAATCGGTTTGTTCATGAACTAATACATTTATATAATAAGAAATGCAATCATTTGCAAACCGTGGCTATAATGTTCATGAATTGATTCGAGTAAATCAAAATCGATTTTGCTTCAATCGTGTCTTGCATACTTCTATGAGAACATAAACAATTGAAGAATCTAAAACTAGTTTCATTTGAGTCATTTGAACTAGTTATGGCTAAGATGAATATGGTTGATATGAAAGTGTTCGTATGGCTAACTTCGGTTAACTATTTTTGGGCCAACAAGGTATACACGTTTAGGTACTGTTACCCATATCTAAATGAAGTCACTTTTCATTTGTGTGTAACAAGCTAAGTTTGATCTAACGGTTGAAAGATAGGTTTTTATATAATGGTGAATATTGAATGCTTTGTTACCAAGGTAACTTAGATTGCAAACCCTGATTTGAAGATTATATAAAGGAGAACTCTAGCAACTGGGAAACCTAGTCCCTACACCTCTTGTGTGATACTAGTTGCGACCAGATTCGATTCTCTTTTAACCTTAGATTTTTCACGAAACCATGTAGGTTAATGACTTGAAGACTTCATTGGGATTGTGAAGCCAGACCTAACTATTTTCTCTGTAGTTGCATGTTATAATGTTGTTGTTTTATATTGTATTGAGTATTATCTTATCTAAGGGGAGCTTATGGAACTTCATCAACAAAAGGTATGTGGAGACTTGAACTCATCTATCACTCAAAAGTCTATCTACTCTGTCTCTTATTTGAGACAAAAGTCGTATAACTATATAGACTTCGATTATACACATTTGATATTTCGAGCTGAGTTTAACTCGCTTACATATTTCTCGAAATATGTGTTGGTAAGCTTTCTATTTAACCAAGTTCATCTTATATTCTTGAGGAAAGTAGAAATATGATCAAGTGAAAATCGCCTGGTAACATCTTATATGATTTGTGTGAGACAGTCATTTGATGTAGACTCGGAATGTTTCGTATTGATCATTCAATCACTTGAAAATTGCTTTGAAGCTAATAGTTTGTGTGAGACAGCTATTGTCGTCTTCCGAGAATGTTTCTATGATTTAAATGAGAGTTTAGGATACATAACCATGATTGAATTATTAAGCACCGTATACGTACTAGAATATGTTTTAATCCAAGATTGGAACTTAGTATGCATACCCATATACGTACTGGTTGGTCAGGTAAAGTCTGGGATCTAGAGTATTTGTACATGTACGCGTACTGGCGAAGTCAGTTGAAGTTCGGGTACTAGAGTATGCGTGCATGTACGAATACTCGGTTCAACTGTAGTTTGGATGTGTACGACAGTATTCTTACCAATTTGCATACTGGCGAACACAGTCCAAGTTCGGCTACTTAGGTATGCGTACCTGTTTGCATACTTGAGTGGGTTATGTTCTAAAATCGGTTTGTTCATGAACTAATACATTTATATAATAAGAAATGCAATCATTTGCAAACCGTGACTATAATGTTCATGAATTGATTCGAGTAAATCAAAATCGATTTTTCTTCAATCGTGTCTTGTATACTTCTATGAGAACATAAACAATTGAAGAATCTAAAACTAGTTTCATTTGAGTCATTTGAACTAGTTATGGCTAAGATGAATATGGTTGATATGAAAGTGTTCATATGGCTAACTTCGGTTAACTATTGTTGGGCCAACAAGGTATACACGTTTCAAAATACTGTTACCCATATCTAAATGAAGTCACTTTTCATTTGTGTGTAACAAGCTAAGTTTGATCTAACGGTTAAAAGATATTAGCTTGACTCTAGTCAGGTTTTTATCTAATGGTGAATATTGAATGCTTTGTTACAAAGGTAACTTAGATTGCAAACCCTGATTTGAAGATTATATAAAGGATAACTCTAGCAACTGGGAAACCTAGTCCCTACACCTCTTGTGTGATAATTGTTGCGACCAGAGTCGATTCTCTTTTAACCTTAGATTTTTCACGAAACCATGGAGGTTAACGACTTGAAGACTTCATTGGGATTGTGAAGCCAGACCTAAATATTTTCTCTGTAGTTGCATGTTATAATGTTGTTGTTTTCTATCGTATTGAGTATTATCTTCTCTAAGGGGAGATTATGGAAGTTCATCAACAAAATGTATGTGGATACTTGAACTCATCTATCACTCAAAAGTCTATCTACTCTGTTTCTTATTTGAGACAAAAGTCATTTAACTATATTGACTTCGATTATACACATTTGATATTTCGAGCTGAGTTTAACTCGCTTATATATTTATCGAAATATATGTTGGTAAGCTTTCGCTTTAACCAAGTTCATCTTATATTCTTGATGAAAGTCGAAAGATGATCAAGTGAAAATCGCCTGGTAACATCTTATATGATTTGTGTGAGACAATCATTTGATGTAGACTCGGAATGTTTCGTATTGATCATTTGATCACTTGAAAATTGCTTTGAAGCTAATAGTTTGTGTGAGACAGCTATTGTCGTCTTCCGAGAATGTTTCAATGATTTAAATGAGAGTTTAGGATACTTAACCATGATTGAATTATTAAGCACCATATGCGTACTATAATATGTTTTAATCTAAGATTGGAACTTAGTATGCATACCCATATATGTACTGGTTGGTCAGGTAAAGTTCGGGAGCTAGAGTATTTGTACATGTACGCGTACTGGCGAAGTTAGTTGAAGTTCGGGTACTAGAGTATGCGTGCATGTAAGCATACTGGGTTCAACTGAAGTTTGGATGTGTACGACAGTATGCTTACCATTTGCATACTGGCGAACACAGTCCAAGTTCGGCTACTTAGGTATGCGTACCTGTTTGCATACTTGAGTGGGTTATGTTCTAAAATTGGTTTGTTCATGAACTAATACATTTATATAATAAGAAATGCAATCATTTGCAAACCGTGGCTATAATGTTCATGAATTGATTCGAGTAAATAAAAATCAATTTTGGTTCAATCGTGTCTTGTATACTTCTATGAGAACATAAACAATTGAAGAATTTAAAACTAGTTTCATTTGAGTCATTTGAACTAGTTATGGCTAAGATGAATATGGTTGATATGAAAGTGTTCATATGGCTAACTTCGGTTAACTATTGTTGGGCCAACAAGGTATACACGTTTAGGTACTGTTACCCATATCTAAATGAAGTCACTTTTCATTTGTGTGTAACAAGCTAAGTTTGATCTAACGGTTGAAAGATATTAGCTTGACTCTAGTCAGGTTTTTATCTAATGGTGAATATTGAATGTTTTGTTACCAAGGTAACTTAGATTGCAAACCCTGATTTTAAGATTATATAAAGGAGAACTCTAGCAACTAGGAAACCTAGTACCTACACCTCTTGTGTGATACCAGTTGCGACCAGAGTCGAATCTCTTTTAACCTTAGATTTTTCACGAAACCATGTAGGTTAACGACTTGAAGACTTTATTGGGATTGAGAAGCCAAACCTAACTATTTTCTCTGTAGTTGCATGTTATAATGTTGTTGTTTTCTATCGTATTGAGTATTATCTTCTCTAAGGGGAGATTATGGAAGTTCATCAACAAAAGGTATGTGGAGACTTGAACTCAACTATCACTCAAAATTCTATCTACTCTGTCTCCTATTTGAGACAAAAGTCAGTTAACTATATAGACTTCGATTATACACATTTGATATTTCGAACTGAGTTTAACTCGCTTATATATTTATCGAGATATGTGTTGGTAAGCTTTCGCTTTAACCAAGTTCATCTTATATTCTTGATGAAAGTCGAAAGATGATCAAGTGAAAATCGTCTGGTAACATCTTATATGATTTCTGTGAGACATTCATTTGATGTAGACTCGGAATGTTTCGTATTGATCATTCGATCACTTAAAAATTTCTTTGAAGCTAATAGTTTGTGTGAGACATCTATTGTCGTCTTCCGAGAATGTTTCAATGATTTAAATGAGAATTTAGAATACTTAACCATGATTGAATTATTAAGCACCGTATGCGTACTAGAATATGTTTTAATCCAAGATTGGAACTTAGTATGCATACCCATATACGTACTGGTTGGTCAGGTAAAGTCCGGGAGCTATAGTATTTGTACATGTACGCGTACTAGCGAAGTCAGTTGAAGTTCGGGTACTAGAGTATGCGTGCATGTACGCATACTGGGTTCAACTGAAGTTTGGATGTGTACAACAGTATGCTTACCCATTGGCATACTGGCGAACACAGTCTAAGTTCGGCTACTTAGGTTTGCGTACCTGTTTGCATACTTGAGTGGGTTATGTTCTAAAATCGGTTTGTTCATGAACTAATACATTTGTATAATAAGAAATGCAATTATTTGCAAACCGTGGCTATAATGTTCATGAATTGATTCGAGTAAATCAAAATCTATTTTGCTTCAATCGTGTCTTGTATACTTCTATGAGAAAATAAACAATTGAAGAATCTAAAACTAGTTTCATTTGAGTCATTTGAACTAGTTATGGCTAAGATGAATATGGTTGATATGAAAGTGTTCATATGGCTAACTTCGGTTAACTATTGTTGAGCCAACAAGGTATACACGTTTAGGTACTGTTACCCATATCTAAATGAAGTCAATTTTCATTTGTGTGTAACAAGCTAAGTTTGATCTAACGGTTGAAACATATTAGCTTGACTCTAGTCAGGTTTTTATCTAATGGTGAATATTGAATGCTTTGTTACCAAGGTAACTTAGATTGCAAACCCTGATTTGAAGACTATATAAAGGAGAACTCTAGCAACTGGGAAACCTAGTCCCTACACCTCTTGTGTGATACTAGTTGCGACCAGAGTCGATTCTCTTTTAACCTTAGATTTTTCACGAAACCATGTAGGTTAACGACTTGAAGACTTCATTGGGATTGTGAAGCCAGACCTAACTATTTTCTCTGTAGTTGCATGTTATAATGTTGTTGTTTTCTATTGTATTGAGTATTATCTTCTCTAAGGGGAGATTATGGAAGTTTATCAACAAAAGGTATGTGGAGACTTGAACTCATCTATCACTCAAAAGTCTATCTACTCGGTCTCCTATTTGATACAAAAGTCATTTAACTATATAGACTTCGATTATACACATTTGATATTTCGAGCTGAGTTTAACTCGAAATATGTGTAGGTAAGCTTTCACTTTAACCAAGTTCATCTTATATTCTTGATGAAAGTCGAAAGATGATCAAGTCGAAAGATGATCAAGTTAGAATTAGCGTGGAACTCCGGTGAATGAGAACGCTCGAAAAAACTCTGTTATTATATAGAGAATTTTGTGCATGTGCTACGCACCGGGCGGACCCGAAATCCATCCACCATCATTTTTATTTTTTAATCATATTTTGGTTTGGTGTGATGTGGCTTCGCTCGCCTTGTCGTGTATTTTTTATTTGGTGTCGCAGGGCATTTTTGATTTGGTGTGGCTCGGCTTCGCCTCGCCCCCGTCCGAATGCATTATTGATTTGTTGCTGCTCGGTGCATTGACTTACCTAAGTCCGGCACACAAATAGGCTAAAGAATCTTATCATAATCAAGATGTCAAAGAAAGAGTAATGTCAAAAGATCCTTGTTTGTTTTATCGAGTATGGTATATGCCCAAGGAATTTTGGTTGTGAAATAACAAAAGACGTATTCCTAATGTCCCGGCTCATCAATTTATTAAAAAGTTTTTTTTTTTTTTTTTTGAAAAAGGCAAAATTCATTAAAAGAGTAATAAGTCATAGAGGCATGACAAATTACAAAGAAAAAGCCGTTATAAGCTTAAGCTAACACTGCATCCTAGTTACAGATGATTGTACTTAAAGTAAAATTTTCAAAAACCTTAGTACATCTACACCAGTTATAGATTGTGCATTTTACAGCAATGATTAACTGGTTTACATTCCTTCTTCTGTTCCCATAAAACCTATTATTGCACTCAGTCCAAATATTCAACCAAATTGAAAAAGGTAACAAACCCCATAATTTCTTGTGCATAGCATTTCCTCTCCTAGCAGGCCATTCGCACAAGGTAGCCTTAACTGAGTCTGAAAACACCTAACTAATTTTGAAACTTTTCATGAAATAATTCCACAGCTTCAAAGTCTCAGTACACTGCATAAACAAATGGTTGTTTGTTTCCTGAGCTGAATTGCAGAAAAGGCAGTCATTGTTATTTACTCTGCCAGCAGAATAAAGGAAATACTTAGTTGGTGCACCCCCATAGCATTAAGTACAAACCAAGAAAGAAACCTTCATTGGCACTCTAGGATTCCAAAGTTGCTTATGAGGAAATAATAGAAAATCATCCAAATCCAAAGATTTATAACAGTTGCTTACTGAGAATTCACCTCCCTCAGCAATCCAAATTCTTTTATCTTCCTCACCTGAGTTATGAGAAAAATTGCAGGGTTACCCAGATCTTGAGGCATATGAATCACATCACCTAATTCTGCAGCATTCAGATTTATTTTAAAGTCCAAGCTCCAAGTTGCTTCCTCTGAAATACACTCTTTAATGGTTGCCTGTTTTTTTCTAGACAGTTTATAAAGAGCATTATAAGTGAATTTCAGTGGATTATTACCATTCCACTTGTCCTGCCAAAAGAGAACTCTATCACCTGAATTCACAGTCAAAGAAGTATTCTAAAGAACATGATCTTTAGCTTTAAGAATCCCTGCCCAAAGACATCTCTTAGTAGCCATATTTGAATTCTTAGGAAAGAAATCATTTTGATGCCCACCAAACTTTTCATGAACAATCTGTCTCCAAAGGGCTCTTCTTTCAGATCCATATCTCCAAATCCATTTACAGTGCAAAGCCTTATTTACTATCTTCAATTTTTTGATCCCAATTCCTCCTCTCTTCTTAGACACCAAAGTTATTGACCACTTTACCCAACTTCTCTTCTTAGTATTTGAAGTAGAACCGCATAAAAAATCTCTCATAATCTTCTCTATTTCTTTCATAATTGAAGCTGGCATCTGAAACAGTGACATATAGTATACTGGAAGACTAGATAAGACATTGTTCACCATTATCAACCTTTAACCTTTTGATAAATACCTACATTTCCAAGTAGAAAGTTTGAGAAGAATTTTATGAATTATGTTCTCCCAAATATCCTTTCATTTTAAATTACTTCCCAGTGGAATGCCCAAATATTTTAAAGGCCACTGAGATAGGCTGCAACCAAAAATACTAGCACAATGAGCACCATTATGATCAGAACCAATACCCACTATTGTACTTTTTATAAAGTTTACTTTTAGGCCAGAGATCAGCTCAAAAGTGAACAAAATATTCTTCAAATTAGAGATTTGATATGTGGAATCATCTAAAAAGACCATAAGATCATCTGCAAATTGGAGATGATGCACTTCAGTTCCATTAGAGGCTACCTTGAAACCAGAAATCAAACCAGTAGTAGCAGCTTTCTTTATCATTAAGGAAAGGATTTCAACAATTATAATTAAAATAAAGGGTGAAATTGGATCACCCTGTCTTATTCCTTTCTGAGATTTAAAGAGAGTAGTTTCTTCCCCATTCAGAAGGATAGAGAATATTGCATAAGAGATACACCATTTTATCCAGCTCCTCCAAACATGGCCAAAACCAAATTTTTCCAAGGAAATGTTTATGCACCCCCAATTTATATTATCAAAAGCCTTATCAAAATCCACCTTACACACAATACCAGATTTATTTTCTCTTTTCCTGGAATCAATCAAATCAGCAGCAATAAGAATTCCATCATTAATATGTCTCTCATGGATAAAGGCTCCTTGATAATCGTAAATAATAGAAGGCATAACAAGTTTCATTCTTTGAGCTAGAACTTTTGAAATTATCTTATAAACACCACCAATTAGACTGATAGGTCTGAAATTTTGAAAACAGACAGCACCACTACATTTTGGAATTAGCTTCAAATTAGTACAGTTTAATCTCCAATCAAGTGAAGAAGTAGTTTCAAATTCTTTAATCACCTTCATAAGATCAAATTTAATCACCTCCCAAGCACATTTGAAGAATTCCATGGTGAAACCATCTGGACCTGGAGCCTTATTAGTTCCAAAATTCCAAATGACACTCTTAACTTCCTCTTCAGTGAAAGGATTCTCTAGCTGAAAATTGTCTTGAACAGAAATAGAAGGCATTTGCAAACCATTAAATCTTGGTCTAACAGGAAAATCTTCTGAAAAGAGATTAGAATAAAAACAAATAGCTTCTGCAGAAATCTTAGCCTTGTCATAAGACAAATATCCATCAATTCTTAAGCAATTGATACTATTTAGCTTAAATTTATAAGAAGCTAGTTGATGAAGATATCTAGTATTTCTCTCAGCATCTTTAGACCACTTATCTTTTTCTCTTTGACCCCATTTCCTAGCTAAATTTAAAGAAACTGAAGCATGTTTAGATTTAGCTATTTCTCTCTGAATAAATTAAAAAGTGTTTACTATTGATTGAAGTGAAATAAGGATATGGAAGCAATATTAACTAACAATATGGTTTAGTCGTTTCATTTGTGCAAGTATGGAAGGAAAAATCCATGTATATGCACAAATTACCGAAAAAACTTAAGTGCCTTGGTCGTATGTGCTTCGACCAACTTTTTCAATCATATACTTCGCAAGTAACTACTATCCCAGTTAGGTTCCCACTGTCACTTTTTTATTTTATTTCTTATTATCCCCAAGACCTCCTCAAATTATTCTTGACAAAGAAGAGTTTCTCACGGACACCATTAGTGGCCAGTTGTAGTCCTTGCTAAGAAAATCTTTTCAGCTTCCCTAAAGCAGTATAAAGGACATCTTCATCTGAACATCACCAAACTTAGTTACAAAATCTGTAGGCATACAAAATTGCATATATTAAGTTGTGTATATGTTTCCACGTAAATCCAACAAACAAACAAAAAAACATACTTCTTATAAATTGAAATGCGCTACACCCAATTCTGGTAAAATTTGTGAATCCCCGGTTCAAAAAGTTCAAACAACTACTGATAGCAACCGGGAGGCTCAATATAAGATAAACTTGTCGTGCTCATTTACTTGCAAATCCATTCAAACACAGACCAGCACACATCCAACCTTCTCTGCAGTTCAGTTCAAAGCAAAGTACCACTATCAACTGCAACCCATCTATCTGCAATCTGCTTCTACAACACAAACCCCCTGCAATCATTTCAATCTCCACTGTAAACAACCATCACCTCCTTGCTGTAATTCAACTCAGCACCACCAACTCATCATAAACTCAGTAGCAGTTCAAACAATTCCAGCCTCTTCTTAATACTTCAACCACCAAACCAACAGCACCAAATTCCCTTATTCCATATACGTCTCAACACCATTTAGAGGTACCTCTCACATAAAGCCATTCAGAGGGTAGAAAAAATACATTTCACAATTATCACTACTGAATACTAAACCGTATTCAATACACATACACTACAAATATCCACCTTGACTTGAATACCATCACCACTCATTATCATCATCTTTACTCAGCCCCTCAAGGGGTCTCAACACCTGTTGATACCAACCAAGTCCAAGCAGTGCTTGAACTTGATACTTGGAACCGGATTCGTCAACATGTCCGCAGGGTTATCCGTTGTAGGAACCTTTAGCATCGCTATCCTACCTTCCTCAACTGTATCCTTGATAAAATGATACATGACATCGATTTGCTTCATTCTCTCATGATACATCTGGTTCTTGGTCAAGTGAATAGCACTTTAACTATCACAGAACAAAGTTGCACTCTCTTGCTTGAAACCCAAATCACCAACCAAACCCATCAACCATATACCTTCCTTCACTGCTTCCGCGACATCCATGTACTCTGCATCAGTTGTAGACAATGCAACTGTGCTTTACAAAAACAACCTCCAACTGATAGTACTACCACACAATGTAAAAGTATAACATGTCAATGACCTTCTTCTATCAAGATCACCTGCATAATCAGAATCAACATAACCCACAATATTCGTCGAATCACCATAATGTTTATCAAACACTAAACCAACATCTGTACTTCCCCTTAGATACTTTAAAATCCACTTTACAGATTGCCAATGATCTTTCCCAGGACTTCCCATGTATCTACTTACCACACTCACAACTTGTGAGATATACGGCCTTATACAAACCATAGCATACATGATGCTACCAACTTCGCTTGCATATGGAACTCGAGACATATACTTTGCCTCATCTTCAGTTTGAGGTGATTTCCTTCTAGAAAGTTTAAAATAAGATGCCAAAGGAGTACTTACTGATTTTGCATCTTTCATGCCAAACCGTTCCAACACCTTATCGATGTAAGCCTTCTGGGACAAATGCAACTTGCCTTCAGATCGGATTCTATGAGTCTCCATGCCCAATATCTTCTTTGATGCACCCAAGTTTTTCATCTCAAACTCACTACTCAACTACACCTTCAACTTTTGTATCTCTGACATGTATGTGCAAGCGATAAAAATATCATCAACATACAAGAGTAAATACACAAATGAGCCATCTTGGAGTTTCCTGTGATATACACAACTGTCATACTTACTCCTATTGTATCCATTTTCCAACATAAACGTATCAAAACATTTATACCACTGCCTTGGAGATTTCTTCAAACCATACAAAGATTTCTTCAAACATACATGGTCTTCTTTTCCAGGAACTTCAAACCCTTTTGGTTGTTGCATATAAATACGCTCTTCCAAATCACCCTGAAGAAAAGCTGTCTTAACATCTAGTTGTTCCAATTCTATATCTTTCAAGGAAACTATAACAAGAAATGTTCTAATAGAACTATATTTAACAACACAAGAAAATACCTCATTGTAGTCAATGCGTTCTCTTTGTGTAAACCCATTTGCCACAAGCCTTGACTTGTACCTTGTTCCTTCACCATCTGAAGTACCTTGTTTCTTCTTGAAGACCTATTTGATTCCAACAATCTTATTCCCTTTTGGTCTTGCAACTATCTCCCAAGTAATATTCTTGTCAAGAGACTCAATTTCTTCAATTGCAGATGCTCCCAATTCTGCTGTCTTCACCACCGATTGCTTCTTCATAGGTTCTTGGATCATCCTTATCTATGCTCTCACCTAATGCAAGTGCATACACAACCAAGTCAGCATGGCCATATATCTGAGGTGGTCTAACTTGCCTCCTCTCTCTGTCTCTTACAAGATTGTACTGATGACCTTGTGCTTCTTCTTCATGGGCAGGTTCTTGCACAATATCTCGATCATCATCAGAAATAACAGTCTCATTATTTCCTTGAACTTGCATCTCAAGTTCAACCTTGTCACCAAGCTCCACCTTATCACTAACATCCTCTTTATCTCTTCCATCTAGTTCTTCGTTCTTTGGCTTCAACATTGATTGCTCATCAAATTTCACATCTCTGCTGATAAGAAACTTGTTTGATCTTTCTGCAGGATACTATAACCTGTAGCCTTTCACACCCTTTGCATGCCCAAGAAATATACACTTCTTTACTCTAGGTTCTAGCTTCCCCTCATTCACATGAGCATAGGCTGGACATCCGAATATCTTCAAGTCTTCATGGTTAGCATGTGAACCTGTCCAAACTTCATTCGGGGTCTTACACTCAATAGAAGTCGATGGAGATATGTTCACTAAATAAGCTGATGTGTTTGCTGCTTCTTCCCAAAACTGCTTTGGTAACCCGGTATTGGAGAGCATGCACCGTGCCTTATCCATTATGGTTATGTTCATCCTTTCTGCAACACCATTTTGCTGTGGTGTTTTTATGACTGTGCGGTGTCTCACAATCCCTTGCTCCTTGCAGAACTCATTGAACTCACCCCCACAAAATTCCAAACCATTGTCTGTCCTCAAGCACTTGATTTGTCTTCGGGTTTGATTCTCAACCATAGTCTTCCATTGCTTGAACTTGACAAATGTTTCATCTTTGTGTTTAAGTATGAATACCCATACTTTCCTTGAGAAATCATCAATGAATGTCAACATATATCTACTACCACCATGTGAATAAACCCGAGAAGGACCTCAATGATCAGAATGAATATAATCCAAAATACCCTTGGTGTTATGAATAGTTGTACTAAACTTGACTCTACACTGCTTTCCAAAAACACAATGTTTACGGAAATCAAGCTTACTTGTTTTGTGACCATAAAGAAATCCCTACTTGCTCAAAACAGCCAATCCCCTCTCGCTCATATGCCCTAGCCACATATGCCACAACTTGGTAGTATCATATTCAGAACTTGAAGAACATACAGCTGCATCACCCGTCACAGTAGTACCTTGCAGCGTATAAAGACCATTAATTCTCTCGACTTTCATAATTGTAAGACTTCCTCTTGAGACACGAATAACTCCACCTTCACCTTGATACTTGCAGCTATTTGAATCAAGCGTACCCAAAGAAAACAGATTTCTTCTCAAGTCCGGAACATGCCTAACCTTAGTTAAAGTCCTCACCATACCGTCATACATCTTAATTTGAATTGTACCTACACCCACCACTTTACAAGTGACATTGTTTCCCATAAGAACTTTACCACCTTCTATAGCTTGATAAGTAGTAAACCACTCTCTTTGAGGACACATGTGAAAAGTACACCCCGAATCAAGAATCCACCCATTTTACGAGCTTTCGGTATGAACCGTGAGAACTGTTCCATCTTCACTTTCTACTTCAACATTTGCTGCGGTGCCTTGGTTAGAATTATTCTCAATATTCTTCAATTTTGGACAATACTTCTTGAAATGCCCCTTTTCCTTACAATGAAAGTAATATAATTTACCGTATTTTTATTTAGACCTTGACTTTGATCTACTCCTATCAAATCCGCCCTTTTGGTTTCCTCTTCCTCTAAAAAACAACCCATCTCCCGAATTATCTTTACCATCAATACTCGTCTTCTTTAACTCCTTAGAGTTCAAAGCCGCTTTAACGTCTTCCATGGAAATTGTGGTTTTTCCATACATTTCAGTATCAACAAAATTATCATAAGATGGTGGTAAGGAACAAAGCAAACCCAAAGCTTGGTCTTCATCTTCAATTTTAACATCAATATTTTCCAAATCCAAGAGAATTTTATTGTAATCATCACTATGATCTATAATAGACATTCCTTCATGCATTCTAAGAGTATGTAATTTCTTCTTAAGATATAAACGATTAGTTACGGATTTAGTCATATACCTCTTCTCCAACTTGTTCCATAGCCCATCCGGTGTCGTTTCTTTCGCAACTTCTCTCAAGACCTCGTTGCTCAAACACAATAAAATTGTTCCACGAGTCCATGAGTTCTTCCTTTGCTTCATCCGACAATGTTGTTACTAGATCCATTTTCCCCTTCAAAGTTTTCACCAAACCTTGTTGCACCAAAACATCCCTCATCTTTAGCCTCCATAAATTGAAATCATTATTTCCATCAAATTTCTCAATCTCATACTTTGCCGCCATCGTAGATCGCTTCCACCCGGAGCTCTGATACCAATTTGTTAGAAATAATGGCTCTTACAAGAACAATCAATCAAGAATTGAAATAGAAATGAAATCAAAAGTAAAACAAGTACACACAATATAAGGCTTTATAGTGGTTCGATCAAGATGATCTACATTCACTTTGGAAGACGACGATAACGATTTCACTATGATTCAAATAAGATTACAAGAGTATGATTCACTTCCTTACACTCTCTCTTAGTTACATTTGTTTTCTCTTACTAAAACAATAGGATGAGATGAGTACTTATATCTCCTGATACCTTCTCTTGCACAAAAGGTATGCCTTCCCTTGTACAAAAGGTATGCCTTCCCTTGCACAAAAGAAGACTTGTCTCCTGATGCCTTCACTTGCACAAAAGATAAACGGGGAAGCGGGTCGGGCAAATGGATCGACCCAACTGAATACTAAATCGTATTCAATACACATACACTACATGTGCTTAAGTGGAGAAAACGCTTACCGGCAACAACAATTAATACAAGATACTAGGCGGAGAAAATAAAGCCAGAAGAAAGGAAAGAGAATTGAGAAGTTTCCTTTCAAAATTCATTGTCAAATGAAGAGAGGAATATCATACTGGGATTGTCATGCTTACCAGATAAGTATCCAATTTCTTCGTTTTATCTGAGTTTTGATACAAGTAATATGCATTTTCTCAAAGTTCATTCCATGATGATGTGATTAGAAATATTTACAGTATGCTTTCATGATACTTGTTTAGTCATCATAAGACCTGCATTGGTTGCATGAATAATTCAACTTGGTTAGCATCATCAGAACGTATATAAATATATATATAGGTCATTATTGTTCTGAATTTTTTTATTTGCGTGAATGAAGAACTTTGAATAAAGAGGGTTGGTTTTCTAACTGTTTTTTGAATGAAGCGACATAATGGTTGTCGAGATATGCCATTTTAATTACAAATTTAGAAGAGATATTTCTCTTGGTGGATAAAGTAATTTAAATGTGTATATAAGTGATCCGAACAAAAACGTCAGTTAGAGTTGTTAATCATGCATAGGATTTTATCAAATTCGGAAGCGAATTGAAATCTCCTGAACCATGTATGATTCCAAGACCTGGTTAGTTTAGTGATGCATGATCAAAAGATCATCTGGTGATTTTGGATCGAAGTGCTTGGTTCTTCCAAACTTTGATACAAATAGGATATTTTTCATTTTGGAGCACCGATTCATATTTGGATTATGTTATCTCAAAAGAACTGACATTAAATCAGTTGTAGTTCTCATGATCATTGAATGTTCATGAAAGTATTTGGACCGAGAATTCTTGAATTAGGAAGGATCCAAAACGGTGGTAAATGAAAATATCCAAGTACAGGGATGATTTTAGAGACAGGAAAAATCCAACTGTAAAATGACTATGGTTTTCTTATCAAGTCAAGTAAGGCTCTTCATTTGGAAATTCTGATGAATGTTGGCAAAAGACAGCCAAATCCATAATGATGGTATCCATATCGGTATGGATTTGGAGATTTCTATTAAGAAATTTTGTGATGCAGCATCCATTTGTCTCACAAAAAGTTAGTTTATCATGCTTTGATAACTACCATTAGAATTCATTTACTTGAAACGCGCCTAGTGGAAGTAATTTTGCCATTTTTTATCGACGTACCAGTGCCAGTGGTATTGTATCTTATCATACCTGTAGTTAGTATATCAAGTAGAAAGTAGTCTGTGTGTTTCAGGTGAGCCAAGTCCGATAGCAAAACTGTGAGAGTTTTGTCAGTATTATTGGATTTAAAGATTCCCTCTTGGGAATTATAAGGGCATGAACGAGTGGAGGAAATGTCTTGCTGTCATTAAACATATCGTCCAAGTAGACTGAATGGTTGTTACATGAGATTAAGTCATTAGGGCCCTTTGATAGATCCATGATCTTATTGGAGTAATCTATTCACCAAGATGTCCAGATTGCATTATTTGCATATATGATCTTTTGAGTGGGACATTTTGATAAGGCCTTTTGTTCATCACTTACGTGAATGTATTATTGTATAGTCACTTGCGAAAAATAGTGGCAGATCACATGGAGACTACTAGTCTCCTATGTATGCACTAGGAAATTCATGTCTCATAGATTTATAAAGTCATGAGACATAAGAAATTGTATGATCAAAGGAGGTCAAAGGAGGTATGTTTCACCTATATATTAAATTCATTACATTTGTTGATTCTAAGTGAGACTATGCTGACATTTTTCATGTTGCAATGCAGCTTATATACTGTTGAATTCCAGAAACAAGGTTTACCTCATGCGCACATATTGTTGTAGCTTGAACCAAAGGATAAACCCAAAAGTGCAGCGCATATTTATTCGATTATATCAGCAGAGATTCCAGACCCAAACAAGGACAAAATTGGATATGATGCCAAGACTGACTATCCCTGCATGAAGAATAAAAAAATTTCAAAAGAATTCCCAAAGAGATACTGTGACAAAACATGTGTTGATGAAAGTGGATATCCAGTTTATAGGCGTCATAAAAGTGCATGGGGAGTTGAAAATGATAGAATCAAGTTAGATAATAAATGGGTTGTGCCAAACAACCTCGACTTGATAATCAGATATGATGCACATATCAATGTCGAGGTATGCAACTATTGAGGTATGACTGTTAAATATCTTTTCAAGTACCTGCACAAAGGAAAAGACAGAATAACAGGCATTATACTTGTAACAGACATAACAAGTTTCTAAATGTATGCGTGTTTCATAGTTTGATGACATTTTTCCAAGACATCATGTTGCCATCGTTAACCAAATCCAAAAGAGTGGTATCCCTACGTATGTTGGATTTGAAGATTTCCTTTGAGAAATTGTGGGTGCATTTGGCAGTACCTGGTACAGTTGTACTTCGAAATGGTCTTCAAGTTTTAGTTTAAAACTGAATTTTGATGAAATATTTCTATGGTTTTTCCTTGTGGAAATACTAGAAAATGATGAGATTCTAGGACTGTAAACGGTTATGATTCAGTAGAAATGAGAGCCAAATCCAACACCAAAACTTTGAGGTTTTATCTGTGTTATTTGGATTTGAAGATTCCTATTCTGGAAATTATGTGGGCATGGGCTATGGATTGAATTTTGGTTTTCACATTATTCAGTTATAATTGAAAGATGTGTACACTTTTCATATCTTGCAGGACATTAATAATCTTGTGATTATTTATTTGATGGCCGATGATTTTTAAGGTACATGAGACTACACTTTGTTTTCCAGCCGTGAATATACAAAAGTATATTCCGCAATATGGCTGATGGATTATCACATTATTTTGTGAATCAAAATGTACCGACAAAACAGAGCCAAATCCAAAAGGCTGGATTTGAAGATATCTATTTAGGAATTATGAGTGCCATGTTTTGCCAGAAATTTGCTTATGCATAATTTGATACGAATGGATCAGAATTACGTGATCAATTCACATGGTTTGTTTAATAGGAAATTTGTATCTGGATGGGTCCTTTAAGTAAAATCATGTGTGAAATCCTTGCCATCTATATAAATTCGTGATAGTATTCTCCACTTCAGTATTCCTTCGGGGCATTGAGCAGTATGTCATGAAATGGGGGAGAAATTCATATGGCAATTTTATAAGATTTACGATTCTTGTGATAAGAATTGTTGATTCCAAAATCTGGAAATTGGTACGTCTTAAATGACACCGAAAAGGAAAATTTCGGTTAATATGTAATGTATTAGAAGATTGGGCGGCCGACCAAATATCCAACGATGGGGTGTTATAATGTTACCGACGCATAAATTATGAACATTTGCATTACAAAAAGTAAAATGTTAAATAAACATTGTCTATGTATTTGGGTATAAATTTGTAGAGGATTGGGCATGAGTAGAGGAGTTACTCATCGTGATATTATGCTTGTTGAAATAGCAATCAAATTGCCTACAAATTTCTTATGCCTCTAGTGAATGCAAGTCTATAATGACTTAATGACTTATTGTGAATTAACTGTCAATGTTAATCATGGTTCCTAGAGAAGTTACAATTATTTTGTAAAATCAAATAAGGACATTTTTAATAATGTTGTCAAAACTGATTGCATAACTAGATGCAATTAATTAATAACGAGGAAGAATGGCTTGGAAACTAACTTGTAGAGATCCCATTTTGGAAGAAGCCATTTCAAACAGTCTTGATTAATTATGAGAATCAAGATATGAATCTATAATGTCTCTAATGAGAGTTATAATGAAAAGTCAAAATATGCGCAAGTCTTAGATATTGAACAGTAACTCAATTACTCAAGAAAGGAGTAATTGCAGTTAGCCATTGAAACAGAGAAAAACTTGGTAGACCTATTTATGAAAAGTCTCCCAAAGGAAATGTTTTCAATGAAGTATAAGGAGATGGGACTCAGGTTTGTGAAAGAAGTTCGATCACCAATAACGGAAACCCAACTTATGTTATATTTTGAAAAAGATAGACTAAGTTCAATGTGGTACTAAAAAGTTATTACAGTGGTTATGGTACACTAAACTAAAATTTCCCATTGTCCTTCTAGTGTAGTGAATCTGCATGATCTTAGGGATGGATGAAAATCCTTAATAAGTCTAACTTTTATCACAAGGTGTCTCGCAGAAACACCTTCGAGACTTACCTATATGAGTATTTGGAAATCAAATCGTTTCCTATGAGAATAAGACCGTTCTCAGAAAAAAGACTCATGAATCCAGGAGAAAGCACATGGTCATTAATGTGAGAGCTAAAGAATACACTACTTCCTGAAATCAATATGTGTGGAGGTTCCGACTTTATCACAAGGGGTACTTGGTTCAAGATTAAATTCACCATAGGACCTTGATGAAGCTTTGAATATCTTAAACTAAGTGGAGGTTCAAACCCAAAAGGTACCTATCATTTATGTATTGGTTTCCATGATGATGCTTTGTCGCAACCTACCTTGAACTACGCTAGCTTGATCCCACTCGGGTACGTAGGCAGTCACTTGAGTGATGCAGCCACTCCCTCTTTTATAAGTTTTACTTTATTTTACATGCTTTTTTGGTTATTGAAAATAGGGGGAGATTGTTGCATATTTTCCATAACATAGTAAATAAAATAATTTTCGTTTTTGTTTTGCCGCTACGACGGGGAGTGTCTTGTATTGAATTAGACAGAATGGATGTTAGTTGGAGATCAAGAGGCACCTCTAATGGGTGTGATAGTTCACAAAATACACAACCATTCCCATTAGACACCTTATGTGTCTTTTGGAATTGAAGAGGCATCTCCAATAGGAATGAGTCCCCTATAAGTAGTGATGATTGTTTTCCATTCAATGAAAAAGAACATATCAACTTTCTCTGTATTATTTCTTATAAGCATCATCAGAAACAAAACCAGTGTGTTCTTGGTTGGATCAAGGTCGTACAAGCTTTGAATCCAATATCCGTTGTGGGGCTTCAAGTATCCTGACGGCAATATTCATTGACCTATTTGTACTCGCCAATTTAATTTGGAAAGGGTCAAATAATTGTCGAAAAGAATCTTTCATAAGATCCTTGAACCCTAATACAACATTCTTTTCTTCACCCTGTTTTAGTGTCAATTTTCCATCAGGAGTTACATGTCGAATTTCAAAGCTACCGGATGTTTTTTTTTTGCTATAAAGATCTAGGCGTCCACCACAAGATTTCCAGGAACTTGGATCAAACAGAAGCCTTTTCTTTTTAACCTCCGTTTTTATAGCCGAGAGCTGAATTTTTCCTAGGATCGGGGGTGAGCCATCTCAAAGCATTGTTGTGCAGTTGCACACCCTGCCCAGCTGGCTCCCAAGCCCATTTGTGTTTATTTTGGAAGGAAAAAAAAACTTAAAATGTCTTCAGAGCCCATTCTGCATCCCCTTTCCAACTTGAGGCATGCGTAAGGCCCATTCCTAGGGGCATGGGAAAAAATGTTGTTTGGCACACCAGGTGGTACGGCCAATGAGTTGCGTCATTATGGGAAAATCACTAGGCGATAGATTTCCTATCGACCGTTATTTTAAAACACGCTGGCGATATTCAGAATATCGCTGTGACATATATTTCAGCGTGCGATATAAATAATTTCGCTGATGATATCAAGATTATCGACCAGTAGTTATTTTGCAACGACTAATTCCCCCATGTTGGTTCTTATATATACGTCATTATACTTCTCCAAGATACTCACACCTAGTTATATGTATACTTCACCGATTTCTCTATCTCTATATTCTCAATTTTAAATTTCATAAATGGTGAGATCCGATAAAGAGAAGAATGTTATCATGAATCGGTTTAGATTACATCATAGGAGGTTGCAATAACTTGACGATGAGGAAGATGAAGATAATAAAATAATTGACACTTTGATGCTAGTACATACAGACCAAATACCAAGAGTTCCAGGGCCACTATAAGTATTCCCAAGAAGATATACGTATCAAGGGAGGGAATTTTACCATCAGAAGCTGATGCATGATTATTTCCTTCCCAATTGTGTGTACTTTGATCGAGATTTCCAAGTTCGATTTCGCATGCATGCCTCGGTATCTAGTGAGAAAGAATATTTAAGAATTTTTTTTGAGTAGAACCTTAATTTAATTATTAGTTTGATGCACTGAATATCAGAGGTCATAGTCCTCAACAAAAAGTTACTTCGGGCTTTGAGGATTTTAGGTTATGGCAGACCAGCGGATGCGAACGATGAGTACCTTCGTGTGGGTAAAAAAAGTTCATTCACTTACCTTTCATTTTTTTTTGTGAAGTAATGATTAATCATTTGGTCCAACATATTTACGAAAACCAACCGAGGAAGCTGTTAGACAAATATTGAGGGAGAATGAGGAAAGGGAATTCCCAGGAATGTTAGTTAGTCTCGATCGTATGCATTGGGTATGGAAATCATGCTCTGTTTATTAGGTATGGCAGGAATGCTAGGTAGTCTTCAGTGCAAATAAGCATTCTCTCTCTTATATTTTATTTGTTTTTTCAATTTCCATGCCAATGATTGGCTCTTATCTTGTGTATGGAAGCACAAGATAACAAACCAATTGATCTAAAGTTAAATTTGAGGTACTTTAATTTGAAATAGGAAAGAATCACTTTTATTTTCTCAACCGAAGTAGCCAACACATTTAATCAAAAATTACTAAATTAGTTTCAAAATGGAAAAGAAAAAGAAAAATTATAAACAAGGTTCATACTTTAATGGGCCAATTCAATATGATGGGCTTATCCATCGAAGTTTTCTGTTGGGTTTACTAGTAGTAGGAGGTTTGGTAGGTGAAGCATAATCTCCTGGATGGCATCTCCCCACCTTTAAAACACTAAGTCATATGAGACCTCACTCTCACGGTGAAATTAACATCCCTCTCAAATTAAATTAAATAAAACCTTTCAACTACAACAATTCTGGAGAGGACAAGTGGAAAAATTCTATTGGTAGGATCAATTAAAATTAAATGACACTGAGTTTACACCCTGTTTTAAATGACCTGTTAGTAACACCGTTAATAAACGTTAGCACAAACTCAGCACAGGCGTGGGTGTACAATAGTTGTGTGGATTTACACCTAACTAATAGCTTACACTTAGTTTACACAAAACACTTAACTGGACGTTATTCACAGCAGTTAAGTGTACATTACATTCGTCAATAACCTAACCAGGTTTAGTACGGTTTATCTCATTCTGATATTCTGAACATATTAAGTCTTTCCTATTTCCGTAGTTTTATTTTTCTTTTACTACAACACATCTATGGTTCTTCCTCATGAGATACCAATCTTTACTAAGGAGGTCACCAAGCTTTCTAGGAGGCTGAGGCTTTCTATTTTGCTTCATGATCACTTCCATATGCAGTTGATAACCAGAAGACTTCAACACAGTGCTGCAATAGATAAGAATAAATCTAAAAACAATAAAGATGTCATATCAAACATGAAACTATAGAGAATCAATAAGAAAAGGAGAAATATGAACATAGGACAACTTGTTATTGATGCTGCAATCAGTATAGCAAATGCTGTTGATAATAGTTTTGTGTTTTTTTTTTTTAAAATCAATGGTTTCGATGAAAATGGTGTGATTATTCTATTCATCTCTCATTCATGTATTCATTGTATTACGACAGGTATCAAAAGGGATGCTAGGAAGGCTAGGCTTACTATTTTACTACAAAAACAATTTTACAGAAACTTAAGGTAAACTAGACTTACTAGGGATACATCAGCGGCCATCACTGTGACAAAAAGCAAACATGGTGTTTGTGGATTATATGCAAACGGGTATGCAAACTTAAGTTCTGGAATTTGATCTTTTTTGGCAGTTCATAAACGGGTAGAATACTGTCGTTTCAGACCGAACTCGGGTGAAACAGTTTGCAAACGGGTGCGCCAACTTGGTTCCGGGACTTTAACAGTTAAAACCGTTCGCATACGGGTATGCATACTTTGTTCCCGGACATGAATTATTCTTACAATAGTTTGCATACTGGTAAACATACTGTGATATATCCATGGTTAATTGTTCTAAACTCCCATTTCAATCATTGTAACGTCCTTAGAAGATGAAAATAGTTGTCTCACACAAACTATTATCTTATAAGTAATTTTAAAGTGATCGAATGATCAATATGAAATATTCTGAGCCTACATCAAATGATTGTCTCACACAAATCATGTAAGGTGTTACAAGGCGATTTTCACATGATCATCTTTTGACTTTCGTCAAGAATAATGATGAATGTAGTTAAAGCAAAAAGCTTTCCAACACATATTTCAAGAAAGATATAAGCGAGATAAACTCAGCTCGAAATATCAAATGTGTATAATGTAAAGTCTATATAGTTATAAGACTTTGTCCCAATGGGAGATAGAATAGACTTCTGAGTGATAGGTGAGTTCAAGTCTCCACATACCTTTTGTTGATGAAGTTCCACAAGCTCCCCTTAGTAGATATTCATCTTCAATCAATGAACGCCTTGAAGTCTAAAACTCAACTACACATTTTATCCTAATCCAAGACATAGATATAAGTAGACTAGAAATAAAGACTTATAGTTTTGAAAACTAAACTTGAAAAAAAAGCTTGAGATAGCAATGCTTGCCAGTTCAACTGAGCAGTGCTCTAACATGTACATAGTGTTTAACTTTTACTTTGTTATTAGAGATTTTACTTTGTTCTGAATTTTTACTTTGTTTTTACATCTAATAACAGTAGATATGTTATTATATATTGGTGATATTCATAGACCTTTAGAAAATAGAGAGAAAATAACAATACCTCCGCCGTTGTTAGTTCCACTGCCATTGACACCTTCCTGAGATAACAATCACCACTAATGAAGAAGTAAAATGAACAAATATTTCAATATCTTCGGCGAAACAAAGATCACGTGTGTAGTGTTTGATATAAAAAAAAATAGTAATAGTGACAATCCAAATTATTGGGATTTTTCTGGTATTAGAAAAGATTTATTATGATCAATATCCAAAAACATGGATATAAATGGAATATTCGTCTGTTGTATGTTATAACCCATGGTATTTGCTTGTTGTATGTTATAACTCCTTGAAGATGAATAGATTTTTCTTTTCTTTCAGCTTTCTTTCATTAGTATAAAGAATAGGAAACTAGAGACCGCATATACTTCCCTAAACACCCGGGTTATAAAATTCAGAAAATTAGTTAATTAAAGAACTTAATAACAAATTTTAGTTTTATATTGGTCCCAATGTCCATCTAAAGCTAGCTAGGGTGAAGAAAATTTCGAACTTACGGTTAGAAGGAAATAACCTAAATATTGTTAATGCCTTAAATGGAAACAATGGATCCATTAAGTGGATAAATAACCCTATTATTATAAGAGATTGTCATGAGTTGCTTAAATTTTTTAATAAGTGGTCCTTTTTTTATATACCAAGAGAAACAATATTGTAGCTATAATTTATCTCAAGAAGCTAGTAATAGCTCTAGTATTACTTTTTAGGAGAGTGTTGCTATTATCATTTTAAATTCTCTTATCCAAAAACCTATTTATTGGAATTTTAAATCAATATCATTTTCCTTTCCTATTAAAAAAAAAAACGCAATGCCCCATAAAATCGCCCAAACATCATCTTTCAAAAAAAAAAAATATTCGCTCAAACATCAAAAAGATTTTGCTAGGACGCCAGAGAGACGGTATTCTTTGAGACTTTCACTTTTTCTAATTACACGTGGACCAATGATGTTGAAACATACAGATTTATGCTGAGAATAAATACCTTCAGAAGAAAAGAATTATTTCTTTCTTCTTCAAGTCAAGATCATGACTCTCTTCTGGAGAGTTCTTTCAGTTTCTTTTTCACTGTCAATCTTAGTTAGGTTTAACGATTCACATTTCTCATCACACAACAACAAAAATTTGTGATTCTTTCACAATTCCTTATAGCGTTTCTATTTCATTGTATCGAAAATTTTAGTCCCTTTGGATTTTGGTGTTTTAGGTTTTAAGATCAAAGGTTTCAAGATCAAGATTCTTTAGGAGATAACGAAAATTAGGGTTTCTTTCTCAAATCCTGAATCATTCTTTTATCGATTATATTGTATCTTACTGTGAATAGGTTGTGGTGGTTTGTTGAAGTGGGTGACCTGGTTAGTCGAAAAGAAGATTTGAAGATTCAACAATTGAGATTTGTGTTTCTTTCAAATCTCTACGTTTCGAGTTTCTTTCAAATTTCGCGTTAGAGTTCAAGAATATTCAAGAGTCGTCAAAGTAATCAAAATTGTGTTTCAATGTGGATGTGGATTGGTGTTTTTGTAAATTGGGTGACTTGGTTAGTTGGTCTCGTCTCGAATTTTTACAAATCTTTCAGAGCATTAGGTAAATTTGGAGAAAGTCTTAGTGATTTTGCAAACTGGTTATCGAGATATTTCGGGGATGATGAGTATCGTTATACTGTGAAGTTCAATGGGGAAAGGATTAGCACGTTATTGACAATTGATCCATGTTAGAATTATAATTAAAATATTATATTTAGGATATATAATTCTGTTTGATCTTTGAATATTTTGAAATTTGAATATATAATTGTTTGTTAAGTGTCCTAGTCTTTAGGAAACTAAACACATTTAAATGTGTGACTTAATTCCTACAAATTAGAATTTTGTTAATAGTGGAATAATGAGAGTATTCTAAGGTTTTGAGTTACTGCCTATATAAAGGTTAGTTTTCTATTGTAAAATATGCAGAAATATTATCAATGTAGTTTTTATATTTTTGAGTGTTTCAATCTCTCTCACTCATATTTGTGCTATGTTGGGAAATTCCCACATGGCATCAGAACTAGGGTAGAGAGTTGAGCTAAGGGAGAGTTACAAGAAAAGTTATTTTTGGAAAAAATATAATATAATTTATCTAGTTAAAAAAAAGAGTTTTTCAGAAGGAAAATTATTATGAAAAAAAAGGGTTCTTATTGTTGTTTATTATGAGTGCAAAAAAAGAAATGAGAAAAACAAAAAAAGATTATTATGATGAAGAAGAATGTTATTATGATGATGATGATGATGATGAAGATGCAGATTATTGATTTGCATAATATGTTGGGTTGGTTGAAATGACGCTGAGGTTGATCCGCTAACAATGATGATACTGATGAAGATGCCAAATGATCAAAGATGTTGCTGACAATAATGATGTTAATGATGCTTGATGTTTCTAATTCATGATGATAGAGATTAGAATTTTAAGAAGAATATTTTAATTATGAGATGGTGTTGGAATTATAATTCGAATATTAAATTGAGGATAATTTTGTTTGATCTTTGAATAATTTGAAATTTGAATAATTATTTGTGAAGTGTCCTAGTCTTTAGGAAACTAAACACATTTAAATGTGTGACTTAATTCCTACAAATTAGGGTTTTGTTAGTAGTGGGATAATAAGAGTATTCTAATGTTTTGAGTTACTGCCTATATAAAGGTTAGTTTTTTATTATAAAATATACAGAAATATTATCAATGTAGTTTTTATATTTTTGAGTGTTTCAATTAGGGGTGTCAATGGGTCCGGGTCCTCCTGGGTATCACTAGACCCGGACCCTACTTATAAAATTCGGGTCTGGTTCCTAACGGTTCCGGGTCCGGTTCTTAAATTTGTGGACCCAGAACCGGACCCGTTAAAAATTGCGGGTACCCGTCGGTTCCGGGTACCCGTTGGGTATTAACAAAACTATAAAAAAAACTTCAAAAACTTGATATATTTCCCTTTTTGGCTTGGATCTAAGTTATTTTTATAAAATGTTATTATTATATATTTATTTATATACTAAATAAAGCTTAAATTTGAGGAACAATGAAAAATCCAAAAAAATCAAAGCCCGAATTAGAAAAATAGTTATAATTTTAATAAAAAGAGGAATAAAATGATGCATAATCGGGTACCTATTATCCGCGGGTACCGACGGGTATTACCCGTTTGGACCCGTTTAGATTCGGGTCCAATCGGGTAATTACCCGTCGGGTCCAAAGTTGTTAATGGGTCCAACTATAGGACCCAGAACCGGACCCGTTTTTACCGGGTCCGGTTCCGGGTAATGGGTACCCATTTACAGCCCTAGTTTCAATCTCTCTCTCACTCCTCTTTGTGCTATGTTGGGAAATTCCCAAAATCCACTCAGCATCTCAGAGTGGTGTAACAGATACTCTAGAGAATTACAAAGAAGGGTAGGTTAGTACATGCTACTATATGATAGTCTATTTGGTTACCTACAGATGTTTAATCAATAAAATCGATGTTTATTCAGTCACGTCTTCGCATCTGATTACTTTGTTTGAGTTAATGTTATTTTCATCATGATCAGATGAACGACGTTCAGGATTTAATGCAGAGGACCTTTTTCGGAGATTGGGTCACTCCCAATAACTTTCTTGATCTTCATGATCAAATCATCAGGAACCCTGATTTGGGAAACCGCGACAATATTTAACTAGCGAATGCGCTGGATTTCATTATACAGTCAACCTAAAAATATTTCATTGCGATTGGAACAAATATGTGCTTCAATATGATCAAGTCGAGTTTCTGGTTCTATTAGCATACGCAGGATACACACTTGGTGCAAATATGGGTTTGGATATATAATGCACAAGGTCTCATTTGGATTCTTGAAGTTGAAGACATGGTGTAGATATGATGTCAATATTATGTAGGACTATTAAGTCAAACTCAAACTCAAACTCAAGATATGTTTTTTCCTTTCTTTTTTTAGTCTCCTCACTGCTCAATGAAAGTTTTTACCCAACACAGAAGGGGTGTTATTGTATTGTTTCCATTAGTGGTTTTGGGGGATGTGTTGTGCCCTCTACTGATTTGGTATAGCATCTAGGTAGGAGATTACATCATTTCCTTCTGCGGTTCAAGGGACCTTTGCTTTATGTTGTAATATCTTTTGGACTTCGATGTTGGACAATTTTATCAAATAATCTAGTGCTCCATTAAAATTATAGCTCCAATTGTCTCGATGAATTGCATGTTTTAGTTTCTTTAACCACTAGTTCGCTATTCTGAATATCCTGGTCTACCATTTGTTTGTCGTATTTTGCATTTCATTTGAGAAAACCTCAAAATCCACCAAGAATGTGTATTTCAGACCCGAATCACATATCCAAAACATTTGGAAGCTTGCAACCCCTGAATTAGCAAGGCTTTCACAAATAACAAACCACGTGTTCTAAATGAGTGACACAAATGACAATCTATTTTATTTTACGTAGATGCTACACTGCGAGTCATATTACGCCCCACTTACCATCTATGCTGAGGTGGATTGCTGATGTGTAACAAATCACATGAATGTTTCTCTCTTTGTTTTTCTCTTTCCAAGTTCTTCAATTATCTCTCTCTAGTTTAGCATCACAATAATCATATATTCTGATCAAAAAAAAGATCATCTATGTTTCTCAAAATCCATATCACAAATTCACAATAATCATCATCTATGTTTCTCAAAATCCCAAAATTCATGAAACCCTAAAACAAAAACATAACTCATAACAAAAAAAACCCTAAAAACAAGATCCTAATAACCTAAGGAGAGGATCAATGAACCACCAATCAATCAACGTTCTGTCAAGACATGAATAATCTATTCATTTTCTCTCTTGTAATTCTCTCAAGACATAAATAAACCATTTTTGAAGGTAAACTTGGACTACTTTTCCTTCTCTTATATTTGAATCAATTAATCAATTTCATAAAGGAAGATCGTTCACTTAAATCAGTTAATCAATTTAATTATTTCTCAATCCCCAAATCAGTTTCAACTCAATACCCAAATCAGTTTCAATCAAATTAAAACTTAACTCTCAGTTTTAACAATTGGGTTATGATAAAAGCATAAGGCTTTCTGATTGCTAAGAACTTTGGGGTGTTCCTTTGTATACCCCTAAAAACAATAATAGTACCCCCACGAGTTAGTTATGTTTTTTTTTTTTTTTTTTTTTTTGAAGCACGAGTTAGTTATGTTAGATATAACATGAAATCCTTTAATTATTTGAATTTTTTTATATCCATACCCCATCTCTCTAATGGGCCGAGAGTAATGCATCCACTGATCCCCATATCGCCCTGCAATTACACCATTTAGAAATATCCTGTGCTTTTAGTCGATGTATATTCGTCTTTGATTTGACAACCAAATTTGTGAACACCAAAAACCTCCCAGACAAGGATCTTTTCAATGGATTCTCCTATATTTAAACCAATTAATTTCTGCATAGAATCTTTCTACTTGGAGCAGCATCCATAATCATCTGTCATTAATTGGAGGGATCAGGTTAGATGGATGATGTACAATAGCTACATAATCACCTCGTATTTTTCCATCAACATTTTTTGCATTGTTAGATCTTATCCAAAAAAGAAAGCACCTATTACATTTTCTTGTTGTATCCTGGCTACAATATGCATGCCAGCAATGTTAACTCCGCTGCTTTAGAGATCTATCCATTCATATTACGAAAAAAAAATCAACTGCGAACTTTAGCAATGAAGATGTTTCAATAAGACAAACTATTTCATTCCCATTAATCGTACAAAGGGTTTTCTTCGTTCACTAACATTATATTCTTTCTTGTTATTATTTTCAACGTCTTCAATCTTGAAGGGGTTTTAATCGATCAGGAAAAGAAAAACAAGAAAAAAAAGCTTAAAGGGGTTTTGTGATGGTTTTCAAGGAAATTAAAAAAGGTTTTCAAATCGAAGTTTCAATTTTGATGAGGTTTTAGGAAAGTTAAATTTTTTGTGGTTGATGAGATGAATCTCTTGAGTCTTCTCTAAAAACCCTAACAAACGCAGTTTGGAAGAGATACAAAGTCTATACGTTATTGCATTAGTAGACATCGATGGTTGATCGGGGTACGCCAAAAAAATGTTTTTGATGGGGTAGGGAGATTATCTTAGAGGGTAGGCAGATAAAGGGGTATCATTAGTGTTTTTAGGGGGTATATAAAGGAACACCCTAATTTTATTTTGAAAGCATATGACAAATTTTTTGATTGAGAAATTAAATGGATTTTCTACCTCCAGACATTGGGAGAGATTACAAAGAAAACACAAGCATATTATTAATTTTTTTTTTTGATAGCCAGAAAAGAAACAAACGAAGCTTACACAAATACAGGAGTTGGAGAACCAGAAAGAATAGAAGAGATTTGAGAAGCTGTCCACCACTGTTGGACATTATGTTGTATAGAATATTTTGCGATATTGTGAGCCATAGAGTTAGCTCTACGCCGAACGAAAGAAAATTCCACATTTGAGAAAGAGCAGCAGATACTTTGGGTACTTTCAATTACTCTTAGTATCCTCCATGGAATGGTAGAATTTCGACCCTTAAGGATTTCAATAACACGTTCGCAGTCACCCTCCACAATAATATGATATAATCCTTACCTTTGAGACAGTTGAAGAGCAAGAAAGACACCATGAGCCTCTGCCACATCTGGGTTATTTTGTTGTAGAATGATGGAGCCCCCACTGATAGTCATTCCATTGTGATCTTTATCCACCACTTCACAAGAAGAGAGCAGGTCCTTTACTGTTGCATCCACATTGATTTTAATGAAGTTTTGCCTTGGTGGAAGCCACTGAGCTTGTTGAGCAATAGTTCTTTGATGATTACCAATAATGATATTGGACTGCTGCCTATCCACCCCCTCTTCGTTGTACCTGTTAAACCAAACTAAACCTTCTCGAATAATATTGTTAATATTCAGTTTTTTATATTCAAAAGTGATAACATTTCGAGTATTCCATATGGACCATAGAAGGTATGCTCCCATACAGAAATGGTCATCATCCCTTTTTGACAACCATTCTATTATAACTTGCTGAGCAGTTGTTGCTGTCGGGTCGACAAGTCTTAGGTTCAGAGGAGAACCAAATAAAACCTCCTGAGCCACATGGCATTGGATTAGGACATGATCAACCGTCTCAATATCTTGATTGCAGAGCTTACATTCTAAAGGAATGCCATGTATGAATTTTCTCACTTTCTGCGAAACCTCTATACCGTCATGAAGTATTCTCCAGATGAACATATGGATTTTTGGAGCCAATTTTTTTTTTCTTCCAGAACTTTTTCCAGGGAACGGAAATTGTATTCGAGTCTGATGATTTACCTAAATTGGATTCAAGAAGCTGCTGGAACGAATGGGAAGTGAACTCGCATGTGGAGTATGGCACCAAATAAGCTTGTCAGGAGAAAAAGTTTTACGGATCTGAATACTAAGGATATGTCTTGTTGTAAATGCGTCGAAGGAGTTTTTGATAACATGATCATTCCATTTTCCTTCCCCTAGGATCATTAAGTCCGCGAATTTTTGTATATGCAAAGGGGAGTTAGGTTCAATCAGGAGACTGAAACCCGGTAAAGTGGGAATCCAAGTGTCCGACCAAACATTTATCTTTGTGCCATCACCTACAATCCATATGCAACCAAGCTTTAAAGTAGACAAACTGTCCATAATTGCGCTCCATGTACTGGAACAATTCTGTAGTTCTTTTGCACCCCAAAAACAAGTATTTTGCTCTCAGCAAACTTCCCCACAAAGAATTTGAGTCTTGTAGAAACCTCCATGCTAATTTGGCGACGAGAGATTGATTCAGATGTTCCAGAGATCTTAAGCCCAATCCCCCTTTTTCCTTGCAGGTAATAAACTAGTTCCATTTTATGTAGTGTAGCCTCTTTTCTTCTCTTGCGTACCCCCACCAATTTTTTTTAATAGTTTGATTCAGCTTACTGATCACAGACTTTGGGAGAATTGAGTTGGCCATGTAGAAGAGGGGAATAAGAGAAAGAACTGATTGAATCAATATTGTCCTCCCTGCGTGGGATAAGAAATTCCTTTTCCACCCCGCCATTTTGGCGTCAAACTTGTCTATCGGGAATTCATAAGTAGAGATTCTCTTACCAGGCTTCAGAATTTGGACTCCTAGATATTTGTCTTCAATTTTTATCTTGGTGACACTAAGTAATCTTGTAACTTCAATCTGCCTCTCTTGAGGAACCTTTTTGCTGAAAATTATTGTTGATTTGTTGTAGATGACTTGCTGCCCAGACCAAAATGCATATTCTTGGAGAATAGAGGTGACATAAGATATAGTCTTGTGGTCCAAGGTGCCGAACAACATGACATCGTCAGCAAACATGAGATGGGAGACAGAGGGAGCCCATCTGTTCAGCTTATACCTTGAGTAAAGAGCATCATTCTCCATTCTATTCATGACACAAGTTAAGCTTTGTGAGCATAAGATAAACAAAAATGGGGAGAGGCGGCATCCCTGCCTAATGCCCCTCTCAGGTCAAAAGAATCCTTAGGGTGACCGCACTCTTTTTGACACAAGCATATTATTAATTTAAAATACCCAAATTAGTTGATTTTGATCAAAAAGTTAAAGAAGATGAAGAAAAAGTGGCACTCTTGACACAACTCTTGACACAAGCATATTATTAATTTAAAATACTCCAAATTAGCTTATGGATTTTAGTTAAAGATTGGTTTTCCAATTTACTTTATTTGTCAACAAAAAGTTAAAGAAGATGAAGAAGAGAGATACGAACCTAAAAGTGTCGCTGAAACTTAGTGAGAGAAAACCTAGAATTGGAAAGTTCACTTTTGTATAGCTAGGATATCCACGTCATATTGGGCGCACAATGGGGTGCTGGTCAGGACGCATAATAGCATTTCCGTTTATTTTATATTTCATTTCTTTTGTTGTTAGTAAATCCTTAACGGACATACTGACCGTTTTAAGAGTAACAGAAATAGAAAAGTGGTTACACGGGAAAACAAAAAATCAACAAAATTCCACTTTTCCGGGCCGTTTTCTTTAACAATTAACTGGCGTGACCCAACATCAAACCCAACTACACGGGAAAACGAATTTATGTTAGTTTTAGTAATGGAGAAGAAGGGGGAAGAAGGGGAAGAAGGGGGAGAATAAAAATGGAAGTGAAGAAGAAGAAAAATGGGAGAAAAATGTTTTGTGGATTTTCTTTAACAATTAACTGGCGTGACCCAACATCAAACCCAACTTTTCGGTCTCTTATTCTCTCCCGCTGTCTCACAAAGCTTTACAGCGGTGCCAAGTAATGTTTGATTTTAGAATGGACGAAGAAAACACAAGAGTCAAGACCCCTGATTTTAGACACGAATAAAAAAGCACAAATCAATTTTTTGAAGAAAGAAACCTGTAAAATCAATTTTAGATGCACCCACTTAATGTGAAGAATTAATTAGGGGATATGGGAATTAATTGGGGGATATGAATTACTTCCCCCAACTCATGGTGTGTGCTAAGGGGTGACTTTTGGTTATGAATATACTAAAATACCCTTCCCTCAAAATCAAAAAAAAAACTTAAAATCAAAAAACAAAATCATATCCCCCATTTCCATCTCCACTTCTTCCCTCAAAATAAAAATTAAAAACTTAAAATCAAAAATCTAAATCATATCCCTCATTTCCATCTCCACTTCTTATTAATCTTATTTAGGGGTAGTGTTTTGAAACCCAAATATTCTCCATTCCCTTTCAAATTCTAAACTCTCCCCACTCTATATCAAATTCTCTTCACCTCACTTTGGAAACGAATTTTTTTTTTATTCGGAAGTGATGAAGATCATGCTGAAAGTGATGATGACCATGCCGGAATTGATTCTCGAGCATGCCGGTATCATGTTCCGGCATATGGTCTTCATCAATTCCGGCATGGTTTTCATCACTTCCTTTTTGAATTTTTTCTGGTTTTAAAAAGCTTGGTACCGGCATGGTCAGTTGATATGAAGACCATGCCGGTATTGTTTTCCGGCATAGTTTTCATATTTATTTCCTATGCAGAAAAACAATACCGGCATGGTCTTCATATCAATCGACCATGCGGCACCAAGCTTTTTAAAGCCAGTAAAAATTCAAAATGGAAGTGTGGAATACCATGCCGGAATTGATTAAGACCATATGCCGGAACACGACTGCCGGCATGCCCGATAATTTCCTATCAATGCCGGTAGTCAAGTGAAAAAAATCAACATTCGGATACTTTTCATTCCGTTCCGGCATAGGTATTTAAGCAAAATACTATGCCGGAACAGGTACACGCATGTGAAAAAGCTATTACCATGCCGGTACCTGTTCAAAACCAGAAAAAAATCAACATTCGGAAGATCAAAACCAGGAAAAAAATCGTAACGAGAGAGCTACGCCCCCCGAACCCCCCCGGATAGTGGCAAACAATTTATGAACATTTCCAACAATTGCCGCCATGAGTTTTTGGTTGAATACCATGCCCGCACCAAGCTTTTTCAGCTGCAACAATGGTGGATTCAAAGAAAAAAAATCAATTTTTCAACCTCTTATTATCAGTAATTCTCTCATCACAATCATCTTCCGATTTTCAAAAAAAGAAATTCCTCTTAAATATTTTTTTCCCTCCTTCTACTCTCACCCAAAAACAAATAAAAATACACACTAATTTATCCCCCAAATACTTAACATTTTACTAATTATACTTAATCACTAATCCTAATTAGTGGGGGCTAGATTAGGAATTAAAAAAAAAATTACATAGGGGGTCACCCAGAATTGCTATTGGGACACCTATTTTGTCCCGTAGATATATCCCCCAATTAATTCCCATATCCCCCAATTAATTCTTCCTTAATGTCACTAAGTACGGCGATAAAATTATTAGGTGATGATACTAGTAATCTGAGTTCAAAACTCGTCAGCACCATATACTTTAAAAATCAAAAATAAATTTAGATGCTCAGATGATTGCTTATGTATATTGATGTCATGTAACACAGATATGTCGGGGCATATTTTCTCCTGATCTTCATTTTCTTAGGAAGCTCAATTTCGATTTAAGCACAACAAAAACAAGAAACCCTTCAAACTACAGTTAAAAGTTATTTAATTTAATTTAGCTCTACTAATTTGAGGAAAAAAGAATATAAACTCTTTGTATTAGGGAAAATCCAGTGGAAGCAAATAAATGTGCGCATCTGCCCATTCACATGGGTGGTCAAATTAGTTTTCCCACAGCTGGGAAATGTCAAATTCAAATTAGTTTTAACGTGGCCGGAAATAGGTCAATTTAACTGGGGAATCTAATTTTTTTGTATAAACAAATATTTTCCTTAACCAATGGGCTCGTTTTGTATAAATTTATTTTAATCAAGTGGGAACTGCTATATATAAAAGTAATCTGATTTTATTTTTTTTGAAGCATGTATTCATTAAGAAAATTAGGATTTCACTAACTTAACTAACTTAACTAACCTTTTGGGTCATAAAATAATTTTGCTATGTGAAATTATGGATGATATGTCCTTTGTGAAAATTTTATTAATACCCCACTTTTTCATGAATTTTAAAAATACCCTTATCACCAATAATTATAAGCCTTTCCTCACACAAATCCAACTATTGGCGTTTCCCATGGATACGTCCAAGTTTCAATTCAACCTTTAAAGAAGGAAAAGCGAGTTAGTCCGTTCCCATTTCTTAAGTTTAGAGAAAAAAAATTCCCAGTTTACCCCTTAAGCCAAGTTAGTTAGCAACCATAGTTAATTAGGTAATATGGGTTTGTGAGGTTTACCCGACCATTGAAATGGATACTAGTTCAGAGGGATTTATATCCCAATTCTTGTACGCCTATCTGCAATTTTATTTTTGTTTTCGCATCCCAGTTTCCCCTCCATCTTCTTCCTCTTATATAAATTTGCAGAGATTCAGAGACGGATAGATATGATTTTATCAAATGAAGAGGGTATATGTACTTATCCCTATTTAATTTTCATTTATATGAGATTGAGATTGACGGTAATTGCCAATTTCTGGTGGTTGAATCCCTAACCCTCTTTTAACTGTTTAAAACCCATATTCCCGTGCTTCTCCTTTGGATTTCATTGGGTTATACATGATATCCTCCTAATAGCTGAAGGTGAGGGAATTGAATGGAACCATATTTGATTTTTAATTAGTTTATTGTGTTATTCGTGTTGAATCCAAATGGAATGTATTGCTATTTATGAAATGAATCTTGATGTTTAAACCATATTTGATTTTTAATTAGTTTGTTGTGTTATTCATGTTGAGTCCTGGTGTTTTTTAGAACTTCATATATGCTAATATAGTTCTCTTGCCTGTTCCTATAAGTTTTATGAAAAAGTGTGTCACATGACTAGCCGACCAGACTAAATGACAATGCTTAGCTCTGTTTTTAACTATTTTATTTTTATCTGATCTTTTTCATGGTAGTCTACTCAACCATATCAATTACGGACTACTGTAGATATTTAACCTGTTGTCTCATGTTGTCAAATGCATGGATGGTGTATTCTTTAGAATCATGCTTTTATAAGGTCTTGTAGATTGTGTTAGTGTTGTACCATGAGGAGAAAATGAACCTCCACATGTGGAGATTGGGTCCAATAGTTTCGTGTTATCATGTATATAAAATTACCGCGCCTGCTACTTCTTGTTCCATATTTGACGATTGTGTTGCTCCCTTGGTTGACGACCTCTTCCACGATTGCAATTCAACAGTTCTTGCATATGGCCAGGTATGCATTTGTTGACGACCTTTTATTTATTTATGTAATTGCTCTGTTCCAATACTTATAGTGGGTGTAGGATGCATCTATTTCCTAACTATTCGTGGTACTGCACTAGTATGCCTCTTGACATTCAGGATTGCAAATGGTACGATACATTTTAATTTTAATTTTTTATGAGGCGAAAGAAAGGTTGAAATATTGTTGAAAAACGAAAAAAAAAAAGTTGTATTTAAATACAGCCTGAACATATAAAGGTATTCCTTTGAATGCTTCCTCTCTTGATGCCCACAACACTACTACAGGTTTGATGTCAAGCAGAACCTCATCCAGTAGTTTAGCACGACCCCCAGATGTTCTTTTGTTCCCCTGATAATCACCTTCCAAATAGACCAAGTTATTTCATATACGAGAAAACTCCATATATAACCACTTAAATACTTCTGCCAAATAATGGGTTCGTGGACCAAGTGACGTGTAGTTGAGCGTTTTATTTATTTGTTTACTTGTTTCATTGCAGGGAGCAGCTGATCGAGCTAAATGTACTATTTAGGAATCTAAAATGCATAAGTTGAATATGAATTTGTTTGATTATATTGTTTATTTTCGTTTTCTTTTCCTTGTGTTTCAGGGCATTGGAAAGAGAAGAGCAGACCACATAGTCGCAGTAAGAGAAGCTAGCCCCATTGAATCGGTCAGAAACACTTTGAAATTTTGATATAGTTTCGGATGGGACATGTTGATATCAAATTCGCAAAACTGAAATGAATTTACCAAGGTTTCCTTATGCAGCTTTCCGGTTTGGAAGACATAGGAATTTCCTCAAAGAAGGTATAGACTATAGTTCATGTTCACTAAAGTTCATATTTCAAGTCTTTTTTATTTTCCATTGAGTTGAAAAGAAGAACAAAGTAATAACTGGATAATGTAATGCATTTTGAAAAGTAGACCAGGACTGAGGGTGCCCAATCTTGGCAGGGCCAATGCTGGTCGTGATCTTATATGTATCTAGCTTTATCATCCAAAACATGAGCTTTGTAGGTCATGTTTTTGCATGAGGAGTTGAAGTTCAACGAACTGTTCTTACCACGTTTTTCGTCAGTCATGTTGTATTCTAAGAACTTAGCCATCAAGAACTTCTTACTTATTTTCAAAGATGATATTTTTCTTCTAGTAGCTTCCCATAAATCAAAAGCATTAAAATCTTTTTTGCATTATAGAAGTCATACAAGGAATCATCAAGACAATTAAGAATATGATTCTTGCACAAATAATTCTTCCTATTCCACCTGTCAATTTATCTTCATTACCACGGCATTGAAGTTTTCTTGGTTTTTCTAAAGCATATCCATCTAACCTTTGGTCATTTTAGGAAGAATAGCATTTTAGACCGCCATCTCTTAAAGTCCTTACCACTGAACATGTTCTTACAAAGAATTACAATATTACAATCGTGCAAAGTGATAATACAGTAAATGGAAACAACTCAAGAAACATGAGAAAAATACTTAACACTATGATGATAGTATTTAAAACTTAGTAGAGGCACGTATGAGATACGCCGAGCTAAAGGTAATATTGCTACCCTCCGAGAGATGCTAGTAACAATTAACAAATTACCGATACAACTACATCGGAATTTCCTCAACGAGTAAAAAGCTAAAAATAAGAAAGACTATAGTTCAGGAACAAAAATTTGCACCGTGTGACACTGAAGGAAAGTTCATATTTCAAGTCTTTTTATTTTCCATTGAGTTGAAAAGAAGAACAAAGTAATAACTGGATAATGTAATGCATTTTAAGGAAAAGTAGACCAGGACTAGGGGAGTAATAGATCAAAACATGGTCCATGCATTTTTTTGATTAAAACAAAACATTGTTTTTTCTAACAGAATCTTGGCATGTCTACTAAAGGTCTTTTTTATTTTCCATTGACAGAAGGAACTTATGCATTCTATCTCTTTCCGCTTAATGCAAGAATTGTACACTTATATAAATGCTTGATAACTAGAACAACCGATCATGAAGCTTCTCTCTAGTTTTTTAATATGGTGGCTAACCTCTGGACATGAAACACCATATAAAACATGGTCCAACCCAAACCCCACATTATTAAGTAGGGGTTAACTGTAGCCCCTACACGATTTACTTAGATAGTGCACTAAGACACTTCTTTTCTTCTTCAGTTGATTTTTTTTTTGTGCAGAGTAGTGCCTCCTATTACTAAGTAGTATTAAATAAGATATGGTGGTACAACTTAGTAACAATGCAGTGGGTTAACTATAGCCCCCTTATTTCGATATAGTATATTAGCATATGAAGTTCTGACCTCTGATCTGTTTCTGGATCCAGAGTTTGATAAGCAAACTTTAACATTTTCTTCCATATGTTTATGGATTAATGCTTGTTGTGTTGAAGGATATGAAAGTTTCGGTGCAGTTGCTTCCTCTGCTAACTGAAATTGTCTTTTGTTTTCAGCCCCATGTTTGTGTATGTTGTCTCATGCAGTCTGTGTAAACACTAATTTGTGAAAATAGAAATAACTGAATCAAGCAATGTTATGATTAAAATGTTTACTTCTCGTATGTAGATACTAAAGTCTTGTACTAGTGTTTTTTCTTGTTATTGGCTTGTATATTTTAGCCTTTAATTATTTTCTTTTTCCTGCAATTGTCATTGCTGTTGTAATTTCTTTCCTTGTAACTGTCATTATTGTTGTAATTGCTTCCCCTGTAACTAATACATTTCACTTTCTTTGAAATGCAGATCTATAAATTGGGATACGGACTGTGGATGCAACACAAGTAGAGAAGGTGTTGTCTAACTTTATGTCACTATTCTTAAGTAAATAGCTGTCTGTAGCAATAGAAAGAAACAGAATGAATGGCTATTTAGTGCAGTCACTAACTTAAAGATGGCCTTGCTGATAACTCGTTTGCTCTCTTTTTGAATGACTCTTCCTGATTGACAAGGACCCCGCCTGGGTTACACCGGCGCATTTAATAGGAAGATGTGTGTATAGTGTTTCAGTCTGACCTATAAAATATATTGTTAATCTATTTGAAAGAGATTCATAACATTAAATGGGTTAATATTCAATACGATCGCATAATATAAATTGGTCATTTTGAAGGTTGAGGTTTTGAAAATAACTTGGGTACTTTGCAATATCGACCCAATCATATTAACTGGGTGTTGTTTCAGTAAGGTCGAATGAATAACATTGACCAAGTAAAATTTCAGTGAAATCGACAAGTAAATCGATGCCAGGACGTGAAACAGTTCATATGGAGATATAACATGGGGGGATTGAGATATAAAGATGAGGAAGAAAACCATTTCGGATCGGAATCTGAATGGATTACTCTACCCATTTCATCTATGGTTCAGTTAACTACTGCTGAGGGCTAAATATATATTTTCAGTGCCAACTAGGTTGACCGATTTGACACAGTCTGTCAATATTAATAGACCAATACAGTGTATGTCCATAAGGTTTGACTTAAACCTTTGGATTTCATCGACGATTTCTCATAATTATACCCCTCGTCTCTCGAATGTAATTCATTTAATTTTGTATCATATAAATAACTTTTCAATATTAATAAAAATTTAGATGAAAATCATTTTATTTATATCTCACATGTTAGTGGTGGTGGTGGTGATGCCAGCGGTGGAGGTGGTGGTGCCACCATATTTTGTGATCAACTTTTGTTGTTGACACCAGATTTTGGTATCAACTTGGGGTGTTGACACGTAATCTTGACCTAACTAATTTTCGAGTTTTCAATTTTAGTAACTACTTGGGTTGTTGACACTATTTTATCCTTAATTATATTCCTAATGTTAAAGACATACACTAAATTATGATGATTTCTAAGCAAATAAATAAGGGTAGTATAAGTAAAATATCGTTTTGATATTTGGACTCCGCCTATATAGTGGTACAATGGAAAATGGAAATTCCGCATATATAATAGGTACGGAGGGAGTAGATCTTTCATCATCTTCTTTCCCATCTTTAGAGCATCTCCAACAGAGAGTGAAAGTTTTTTTTTTATGACATAAAGGATTTTAGACCCTCAATTAAGTTAAATTCATCTCCAACAGTAGGTCCTATTAAGGAGGAAGTGTGTCAAAATAAATACGAAGGTCTTGGAGAAAGTCTCATCTAGACCTTCATAATGACCTCCATGTCATCTTTTTAACTATATTTTAACTTTTTATTTTTAATTAAATTTTTCTAGACCAATAGAAAAAAGGGAATTAATTTTATCATTATCCAAAAAAGCAAATCTTAAAAATAAGACCCTGCAACATTGGACATGTTTCATGAGCAAAGCATTACTATTTTAGCCACATACATATAACCCCAAGGGGATCTAAATAAAATTCCACATAGGTTTTTTTAGCAGCCTCCTCTTATTAAATCCAGTAACTCTCTCAATTATTTCTTCATCAGTCAACAATTGTGTAACTTCATTTTCTTCTAGATATTCAATACATTTTGACATTCACTAAATTGCGGTAATCCAATTTTTTGATCAAATTTTGCAAGTCTTCAGTGATATCACCGCCTAACTTTTCAACCGAATTGTCTAAACTTATGTTATATGTTGATCGAAATTAAATTTATCTATAAGTTAATAAGATATTAATTAACCCATAAATTAATAATTACTCCGTATTAATTTACCGTTAATTAAGAACTCGCTTAATTAATAAATTCGGTGGTCCCAATAACACTAATTTATAGAGTTTTTGTAATAATTGATGTTACAAAAAAAAAAGGATAATCTTTTAACTTAATTCTTGTTGTACTCCTTTAAAAGATGAAAAGCTTCAAGAATCCTTCGAAGGCTGAGCACGAACAAACCCTAACTGAAATGAAAACATAATTAACACAATGAATTCATCTTTGGTTTTCTTCCTCAAACTAGTAAAATCTAAATAAATTAAATAGTAATTTCAAAAATAGTTTGGAAAGTTTCTTCATTTTGTTATAACAAAATCCCATCGGGCTTTCTAATTTTTTGATAATAAAATTATTTTCTTTAAGTAAAAATAAATATAATACTTAACAATTAATAATCATACAAAGCTTTTGGTTGGTAACCTAGCAACAAGCTGGGTTTCAACTCCTCTTTGAATTGCAACGCCTAATCTATAAAAAAAATTACCTAAGCCGCTACTGGCGTCATTGTTCACTAAACAATTCTTTAGACGCTTGAAAAAAACAAAAGTATCCTCACCAAGTTCCCCTAAAGTAGAGAAATCCAGAACACCCAAACCATATCCATGTGCAGCACACTTGTCCAAGTATTTGGCACGTTTACGAGAAACCGCACCAGAAATAGTCTTTCCGGGGACGAAGGAGCGGACACCATCACCAGTGAATGGAGAGACACCTGTGACATCCATACAAACATCTTGTCAATTTTACCAGTTAAGAAAAAGTATATCAGCAGGCTTTAGATCTCAATCATCATCTGTCCGAAGACCGAGAGAAACCTCTTTGCGCGCAGGTACATTGGATTTGTAACAAATGTCGATGATAACATCACGAACAACATAATGGTGAAACTTATACAAAATATCCTTAGCACAATGAAGCGCATGATCACCAAAGATGTCCATGGATTTGCTACAACTTGGCCATGAACTATTCTCAACGAACATAGGAATACCGAGGTGATAACAAAGCACAGCTCTAAATTTTCTTGGTCCGAGGCATTGATTAAGCCCACTAATAAGTACCGCCAAAAGATAGTCTTGTGCTTGCTTGACACGGTTACATTTCCATAAGTTAGAATCTCTTTCAGACATATGAAATTGGTCTGGGATTTGCTTCTTAACTACATCAAAATAAACTACCGTCAGGGAATGCATGGAAGGGGGGGGGGGGAGTAAGTAGATGGGAATCCACATACCTGGGTGAAGGTCCGAAGAGACAACGATAAGCCGAACCTTTGTCCGTTGAGAATAAATTACCAAGGATCACTTTCTGAATGAAGTAGTATGTCTCTTAGAAGCAAGATAACAATAAGCATGAGTGTCAGCCATGGTATAAATGCCAAGTTCACCATATTTAATAGGTAAGGTAGCTAATCTCTTCTGTAAAGGACCAAAACCAGCACATTCCCCAATAATTAGAAGTCTCAGATACTGATATAACTGGTCATTAAAAAGATCGGTGGCAGGTTGAAGAGCATCAGGATTGGTAGTTCGCATTGCAAATTAGAGTCTGGACACCCCAGTACAATTGCGAAGTAAAAGCATCTCGCTTTGAGGATCCCTGAGGTTTTTTGATCGCATCCATTAGTTGATAAGTTTTGTGCACCCTCTTCAACAACATATCACTAATTAAGTCCATATCTAAACTCACTGGACCGCCAAAAAGTTTAACACCCTTATAAGGTCTTCCAATATTCGGGGGGAATACATCCTCTGATGTACTCCTAGGATCAAGGGAAGGCCAAAAGACTTTCGTTTTCTTTGTATTGAGGTGTAACCCTCTGCTTGGTCCTTCAGTTCAATTATGAGAAAAACCTTAGATACCTCCAAAGTATCACCAACAATTGTACCATCATCAAGGTACCAGGCATGAAACTCGAGTTTGCATCGAGAGGCAATAGTCTTCACTAAGGGGTGAAGTGTCAATGCAAATAACAAGGGACCAAGGGGATCCCCTTGCTGCACACCAAGTACCGAAGACAAGATATATTGGGCATAATAAAGCTTAGCCGGACGTAAGTAGCAAAATTCTAACCAGCGAGAAATACCTGGACAATGGATGCGCACTTCCTTGATGAGCTAAGACCTGCTCACCATGTTGAAAGCATTAGAAAAGTTAATTAGCAACATTGACATTTTTTCCGAATGGCCTTTCATCTCCAAAAGGAGATTTACAGCATGTAAAATTCCTTCCCCTCCTACAAGAACACCAACCCCGAATTGGTAGTCTCCTAAATAAGAGGTCATATCCTTTCCGACAGCAAAAGAATCCACCTTGTAAAACAATCTACGCAAAATTGTACCAACCGCAATGGGCCTAAGACAAAATATCCTTATACAAAATATCCTTAGCACAATATCCTTAGCACAATGAAGCGCATGATCACCAAAGATGTCCATGGATTTGCTACAACTTGGCCATGAACTATTCTCAACGAACATAGGAATACCGAGGTGATAACAAAGCACAGCTCTAAATTTTCTTGGTCCGAGGCATTGATTAAGCCCACTAATAAGTACCGCCAAAAGATAGTCTTGTGCTTGCTTGACACGGTTACATTTCCATAAGTTAGAATCTCTTTCAGACATATGAAATTGGTCTGGGATTTGCTTCTTAACTACATCAAAATAAACTACCGCCAGGGAATGCATGGAAGGGGGGGGGGGGGAGTAAGTAGATGGGAATCCACATACCTGGGTGAAGGTCTGAAGAGACAACTGATAAGCTGAACCTTTGTCCGTTGAGAATAAATTACCAAGGATCACTTTCTGAACTGAAGTAGTATGTCTCTTAGAAGCAAGATAACAATAAGCATGAGTGTCAGCCATGGTATAAATGCCAAGTTCACCATATTTAATAGGTAAGGTAGCTAATCTCTTCTGTAAAGGACCAAAACCAGCACATTCCCCAATAATTAGAAGTCTCAGATACTGATATAACTGGTCATTAAAAAGATCGGTGGCAGGTTGAAGAGCAGCAGGATTGGTAGTTCGCATTGCAAATTAGAGTCTGGACACCCCAGTACAATTGCGAAGTAAAAGCATCTCGCTTTGAGGATCCCTGAGGTTTTTTGATCGCATCCATTAGTTGATAAGTTTTGTGCACCCTCTTCAACAACATATCACTAATTAAGTCCATATCTAAACTCACTGGACCGCCAAAAAGTTTAACACCCTTATAAGGTCTTCCAATATTCGGGGGGAATACATCCTCTGATGTACTCCTAGGATCAAGGGAAGGCCAAAAGACTTTCGTTTTCTTTGTATTGAGGTGTAACCCTCTGCTTGGTCCTTCAGTTCAATTATGAGAAAAACCTTAGATACCTCCAAAGTATCACCAACAATTGTACCATCATCAAGGTACCAGGCATGAAACTCGAGTTTGCATCGAGAGGCAATAGTCTTCACTAAGGGGTGAAGTGTCAATGCAAATAACAAGGGACCAAGGGGATCCCCTTGCTGCACACCAAGTACCGAAGACAAGATATATTGGGCATAATAAAGCTTAGCCGGACGTAAGTAGCAAAATTCTAACCAGCGAGAAATACCTGGACAATGGATGCGCACTTCCTTGATGAGCTAAGACCTGCTCACCATGTTGAAAGCATTAGAAAAGTTAATTAGCAACATTGACATTTTGTCCGAATGGCCTTTCATCTCCAAAAGGAGATTTACAGCATGTAAAATTCCTTCCCCTCCTACAAGAACACCAACCCCGAATTGGTAGTCTCCTAAATAAGAGGTCATATCCTTTCCAACAGCAAAAGAATCCACCTTGTAAAACAATCTACGCAAAATTGTACCAACCGCAATGGAACTACCAGGAATCCACATACCTGGGTGAAGGTCTGAAGAGACAACTGATAAGCTGAACCTTTGTCCGTTGAGAATAAATTACCAAGGATCACTTTCTGAACTGAAGTAGTATGTCTCTTAGAAGCAAGATAACAATAAGCATGAGTGTCAGCCATGGTATAAATGCCAAGTTCACCATATTTAATAGGTAAGGTAGCTAATCTCTTCTGTAAAGGACCAAAACCAGCACATTCCCCAATAATTAGAAGTCTCAGATACTGATATAACTGGTCATTAAAAAGATCGGTGGCAGGTTGAAGAGCAGCAGGATTGGTAGTTCGCATTGCAAATTAGAGTCTGGACACCCCAGTACAATTGCGAAGTAAAAGCATCTCGCTTTGAGGATCCCTGAGGTTTTTTGATCGCATCCATTAGTTGATAAGTTTTGTGCACCCTCTTCAACAACATATCACTAATTAAGTCCATATCTAAACTCACTGGACCGCCAAAAAGTTTAACACCCTTATAAGGTCTTCCAATATTCGGGGGGAATACATCCTCTCGATGTACTCCTAGGATCAAGGGAAGGCCAAAAGACTTTCGTTTTCTTTGTATTGAGGTGTAACCCTCTCTCGCTTGGTCCTTCAGTTCAATTATGAGAAAAACCTTAGATACCTCCAAAGTATCACCAACAATTGTACCATCATCAAGGTACCAGGCATGAAACTCGAGTTTGCATCGAGAGGCAATAGTCTTCACTAAGGGGTGAAGTGTCAATGCAAATAACAAGGGACCAAGGGGATCCCCTTGCTGCACACCAAGTACCGAAGACAAGATATATTGGGCATAATAAAGCTTAGCCGGACGTAAGTAGCAAAATTCTAACCAGCGAGAAATACCTGGACAATGGATGTGCACTTCCTTGATGAGCTAAGACCTGCTCACCATGTTGAAAGCATTAGAAAAGTTAATTAGCAACATTGACATTTTTTCCGAATGGCCTTTCATCTCCAAAAGGAGATTTACAGCATGTAAAATTCCTTCCCCTCCTACAAGAACACCAACCCCGAATTGGTAGTCTCCTAAATAAGAGGTCATATCCTTTCCGACAGCAAAAGAATCCACCTTGTAAAACAATCTACGCAAAATTGTACCAACCGCAATGGGCCTAAGCCCCCCCCCCCGACTTCAGCAAAGGTGTCAACAGTGCGCTAGCAATGTATTTGCATAATTCACTAGGACATTTTCCAGCCAACCAAAGGTTGACAACCCCAGAAATAGACAAAACAAAGTCATCCGCCACTGCCGCCGCCACTCCACTAAGAACATCGACTAAGTGTTGCGCGCGTAGACCATCACGACCACATGAGGTACCGTTATGGAAGCTTTTAATTGCTCCCAAAACAGACTTTGAACCCATAAAAATGGGATATTTTGCTGATAAAACCTGGGAACCTCATGAGGATAGGCTAACTTATGTTTGTCCAGCAGGTCAACATAAGTCTTCTCCTCAAAAGGGGCGACACCAGACAAAGATAAAATATGTATTACAGCAGCAAAGTGACCTGAGTTAATCTTCTTCTAACATGCGTTGATGGTTGATACTTGCTGCTTCTCCTCTGCCTTCTTATGATCATCTTTCTTAGACCCCTACCGAAGCGACTGCTAAAGCAATCGATTCACTAAAGTGGAACAACCATTAGGCTCCTTCCAATCATTAAGGGCTTTGAGAATTGCTGCCAGCTGTAGTCTCTTGCGACTACTAGACTTCCGTTCAGCTGAGCTTTTAGGCTCATACATCGACAAAGTACAAATAGGAAGAAGCAACAGACGAAGCCAACCTGACAAAGTGGAAGGATTTACTAGAACGCGGTCGAGGCAAGTTTTGAGATCCCTTGAAAATGCAAGCCTGCATTTATGGGGGATGCAGTTGACAGTGGGAATATTTCGTTGAAGCAACGCGTTGAGCAGTTCAGTAGAGAGAATCTCCACAACATCACTGTCATCACTCCATGGAACTGTATCTCCCACAGTAGCAACGTCTTCTAAAACCTCAGTTTGCACCTTGTCTGGTTTGTTCAAACCATGGATCAAGAAGTCTGCTCCTTCCCCATTGAAAGGCCCTGGAATAAAGTTATGCATAGCCCCTTCCTGTCCCTTGTAGGATTTCGACCAAGCATGCAGATAGAAATACTTGCTTCACAACCACATACGCAGGTTGTAGAGAACATTCTCCATACCACGATATACAGATAAATCATTCGCAATCAAATTTCAAACAATATCTTTGCTGGCTTCCGAGGCAAGGTGTTTGTTATGAAGGTGCTTCAAGAACGACCCCTTGACATAGCCTATGCCATGAACTCTGTCGCCGCAATCATGGATGCTCTTGAAGGGACAGTGACAAACATTGTCGAAGGCAACATCTACTGTTGAAGAAGATGATAACTGGGAGAAGGGTGTTTGCAGTGTCGCCTGGGAAGAGGACCGTGTAACCCTAGGCATGAAAACTGAGGAAAAAGAAAACCCTAAAATAAAACACAGGTAGAACCCTAATGAAAAACACAAAAAAACGGCCAAGCAAACGATTGAAAACAAGGAAGAAGATTGAAAAACGTGGTAAAGAAATAAAAAGGAAAACCAAAACGCGGGGAAAACTCGGCGAAATCACGGTGAATCCGAAATTGGAAATAAAAATAAATCCGTGTATGATTTTATACCCGTCTTCAATCCATGTATGGTCTCATACTCGTCTTCATGACATTGATACTTTGTGTTTTATGCTTTCTAATAAAATGAAGAGAAAATATTCCCTAACATATTTATGTTTCATCTTGCATGACATTAATACTTCAAAAGCATATGACTCCCGTCCGCTTTTCATTAAATACTTAGAAGTGATCATCCATGCATTTAATGATTCGGGTCGTCTCGAATGCGAAATATTACAACAACAAAAATTAAACTGATATTCTTTTCATTTCAAGAAAAATGATACCGTCACTTTTTCAGTTTTGCTTATTTTTAGGTAAAGATGGAAAAATAAAAATACCATTTCCTGAAACAAACATATTTATTATAAATTCTAGAATGTAAGTTTGGTGTCGGCACTCAAGTGTGACTGTTGATCAGCATTTCCTTGTTTCATTTTTTTAAGTCTTTTTTGCTTGTAATTCTTAAAAAAATTAACTTTGGGTGTTAGAAACCTGTATTACTACATATGAAGTAGAACCATCTAATGTAGAAACTTGGAGCCTTTCCTAGCATTAGATTTATTTACTGCTAAAGTATGGATAATGCAAGATGGGGGATTAACATCCCAATTAAAATTATATCTAAAATGTTTGCTTCTTTTGCTAAAATGTATGCGACATTATTCGTCGTTCAAGGTATAAAGAAAAAACCTGGAAATTTGAGAAAGATCTGATTTCTTGCCTCACTTCCTCCATAATTGCTTGATCCTGCTAAGAGATGAGAGTTTGAGTCCTATTTAGGCAGTCATAAGGTTTTTGCAATCTCCTTCTATGCTAATATAAGATAAATCGAGTTCCTTCTCCCATTAATATGCTTGAAAATGCTTTTTCTTATTCTGATGCTTCTACTGAGAATGGTCCTACCCTTTCTTGCTCATATTCCGCTGAGGATGGTCCTTATTAACGTGAACACGTGCCAATCTATAATGCACAAAATTGGTCAATTAACCCAATAACGACAATTCCTGGGGTGAAAAAGACATGTAAAATTTGATAATGTTTAAATGGACGAGAATGTAAAAATAACCAGGATGTAAACAGTTTCGTCTTACCCATTTTCAAATATTTTTTCTTATTTTTAATTTATATCTGGATGTATCCAATTTTACCCTTACTATCTTTTAAGTTTAAGCCAGGATAAATCCAATTTCATTTTTTCTATTTATTTTTTTAGTGTCCATTTCATCCACACTTATTTTTACTCATCAATTTAAACCATGTTTTAAAAATAATTAAGCAATTCGCTCCATCCCTCTTTATAATGGAACCGTGAAATTGTACTTCCATTGGAACCACAACTGATCTTCTCGTCACGTGTAACTTATCTTCCCCCTTTAATGAGCGCAAGTCAAACCAAAAAACGCTTACCCATTTTAGTGTATGCACGTATTTTTCGTTGGTGAACGTACTTTTGGTCCACACGTTTTAAACGTAGCGTCCGCTGGATTATCTCAATCTCCAGTCCACAGCCGTTGGATTCTACCAAGTCAGGAATTACAAAATTACGCCCTCCACACAAACAGAAACTTGCCTTTCCTCTTCGATTGTTGTTGTTCTTCTTCTTGAACCCTCACTCTTTCTTCTACACAGCCTAAATTCGTTCCTACTGCTGAATCGTCAACTATTTTTCAAGTAATTTCAAAATATCAAAGAAGGAGATGAAGATTTAAACAAATTGTTCTTCTCTTCTACGATTAGGTATGAACTTTTTTTTTTTTATTTGTGTAATCTGAAATTTTATGGTTTTATAAATTTAAGGGTTTTATTACTTTAGTAAGTTTATGTGTTTATCAATGATTTTGGTAGGTTTGTCATTGAATAAAAATACCGACATTTGGAGGGTCTTATAAATTTATGTGTTTATTTTTCCACAAATTAGGTGAAGAGGTTTTGTTCATCTGAATGTTTATGTCATTAAAGTGAATGTTTATGTCATAAACCTATTTGGAATCGAAAGTTACTCTGTAAGGAAATAGTTAAAAGGGAAAAGGAAAAGCATGCATGATTTTTTTTTCTAACTAAAAGATTACCCAAACAGAGATAAAAGATGAATTAAAATTTAGATAGAGTAATTGAAGAAGATGGAGATCTTTTTAACTAAATGTATGTGGATTAGGAGTTATATACGACTCTGGTGTTGCTATGAAAATGCGAATGTGATTCGTTTTGTTGAAGGTCAATGCTAGCTGCGCGCCACCAACGGAAATTAAAATCCCTAGCAGAAAAGCTTCCCCATTCCACCCATCCTTTTTCAATGAGCGGAAAATCTTTGCTCAAGACCCAAGAGGGTCAATGCTCACTGTTTGTGTTGGTTGGTGTTAGTTATCTTTCTTTGATGATAGATTTTCCATTTGCTAAATTAGTTTAGTCTAATCTAAATCACTCAATTGGAATGTGTCCATCAAAATGGAAGTATTTTTATGTCCGCTCCGATCTATTACTTTAGAGGTTACACCTCTTCCTGTATTTGCCGACGTGCAACACACGTGCACTCAACTTGTTATGATTAAAGGACTCGCTTTGTTTGTACATTATGACTCCAGATGGTGAGCCCCAGGATAAGCTAGTATAGTTATCAATGATGCTTTGATAAGCTATCTCTGTATCCTTGAATGTTCTTATCAATAAAAGGTGGATCTTGTGATAAGCAAACTTGCTATACTTAAACTGTGGGTCCTACTCCTAAGATAAAGTAAAAAAAAATTATCGTTTATAGCCTGGGTTGCACGGACGCTGCAATATTCCGTGTACTCCTAAGATAAAGTAAAAAATGCAATATTTTTATCGTTTATAGCATTGTCCGCGTCCGTGCAACCCAGTTTATAGCATTGGGCTGCGCATGATATGACGCCTCTGTTCACTCAACTAGCGAGCCAGAATATTAGAGAGCTTGCCAGAAAAATGAAGTTCCGGAGAAAATATGCGCCAACATATTTATCTATTTATTTATTTATTTATTTTATAAGAGGATTGGATATCCTCTCTCTGTCGCTAAAAAATAGGTATGGTTTGTGTGTAAATTGACGAATGGAGTATTAATTAAGCAAGATAATATAAGAGTTCTACAATTTCATTTTTTTTTCGAAAACATTAAAAATGATACTTTCTTTCCGAATTTGCTGTTGTATATGTTTCAAAATGTTTTATAGTCTTTTCATTCTTTCTTCCTTAGCGATCGAATCAGCTGCCGCATTGTGATCCCTATTTATAAACTTTATCCTGGCTTGTAGGAGATTGTCCAATCGTGCAATAATGTCATATGTGGTATTCTCTGCCGCCCAGGCACCTGTTGTATCTTTTTGTTTACGTAATCTGATAAAACTTTCCAATCTGTAGCAATAAAGACACTTGACAAAATATTGTCTTCTAGCCAATCCAAGGCCTTCAAAACTGATTTTGCTTCTGCGTGTAACGCCATGGAAGGCCAATCTGAACCTGCACATATATGCACAAAAGCTTCTTGTTCTATTGAGTAAATAATGAAGGCATAACCCATTGCTAAGTTTTCCTTGTTGAAGGAGGCATCTGTAAAGATTATCCAATCAAAGTTGAAATTGTTCCACTTATTTGTACTTTTCTTCTTTGTTTGAGCACCTGTTTGCAACTTCTCCTTATTAAGCGGTTGAGCTTGTATAAAATTCTTAATATGTTGTATCAAATTATATGGATCTGGTTTGGTTTTCCTAAATATTACTTCACATCTATACTTCCATAGAAACCAAGTGACCGTTGCAATTTGCTCGCAATTTTTTGACTTAGAATTTGATATCCAATTCTCAACCCATTTAACAAACGAATTTGAGTTGCTCTGTGAGTTAGTTGAGTGCAAGTCACAACCAATACAAATTTCTCTAGCGAAAGGACAATTTCTGAAAAGATTGTCTTCTGTTTCTTCCTCTTGATTATTACAAAGGGGACACACGAGGAGATTTCTGGATTGTTGGTTGCTAGTCTGTTGTTAGTTGGGAGTGCCTTTTGGATCAATTTCCAAATGAATAGACGAATCCGAGGTATAGTCTTCAAATTCCAAATCTTTTTCCACAGAAATATAATTTCTTGTTCATCATTATTATGTTGATTAATAAGATAATTGTAAATATTTTTCGCTGAAAAAGCTCCCGAAATGTGATGTTCCCATCTGATTCTATCCCTTTTTTCTTTATTCGGGGAAATTCCTAGAATTTTTTCTTCGGTTTTTGTGGAAAAGTATTCATCCGATTTTCCCATATCCCAGTCGCCTTTAGAATTTAGAAGCTCATGAACTTTCTGAGGTATCAGATCCGCCTTATCACTTGTCTGGGTTGAAGAAATTGTACCAATTATCCATTTATCTTCCCAGATTCTTGTATTTTTCTCGTCTTTCACTTGCCAGATGAAATTTCCTTTTATAAAATTTAACCCCTTATGAATGCTTGTCCAAATCCACGAGAGCTCATAATTTCTTGTCGGTTGAAAGGGGCTCGAGCCATGAAAATACTTTGCTTCAAGTAATTTTACCCACAACTGATCCTTTTATGTCATTACTCTTGTAACACCCCGTGTTTTTAGCGTGGCGCATGCTAAAAGATGCGCCATTGCTCGAGACGAAGCTTCATTTGCATGGTGAGATGCATTTGGCCATAGGCCGTATCTGGTGCCAAGTAAGGCACATCGCATATGCATATTGGCTAAGGCCAATATGACATTGGTTGGGAGCTACATTGGTCGAGAGCCAATCTTGCATCAGATGATGCATTAGGTCAGTTGGGTAGATGACCTTGAAAATGTAACATCGAGTTGGATATGTACAGCTAATATGACTGGGCATCGAGTTGGCAGTGGACACCAACATGGCTGGAGATCGGGTTGGTAATATACATCCATTACGGCTGGACATTGGTGTGGCCTATGAGCCAAAGTCGGAAATATAGCCATCACGGCCCTTTATCGGGTTTGGCTCAGGAAATGTTCAGCCATCATGGCCGGACATTGGAACTGGAATGTGAGCCAGAACTGAATGTACATCCATCTTGGCCGGTAATTCAGGAAAATATATGGCAACTGCCATGAATAGTAAAATGGGGAGTTGATGAATGATTTTTGGTCCCCCAATTTGAGTTCTAAAAATGTCAAATTAACATATATAGGGAGGGGTACTTGGTTGAAGGTGCATATGCAGACTATGCACCAAGTAAGCTTCACAGCTTAACCGGAACGGTATGAATAATGCATAAACCTCATTCTTAGTTGGATGTATTTGACGGAACGGCCTATACGGACTAGGCCATTGACACTGTTGCTTGGCCACGACCTATCAAACGAGTTGGTTTAAGTTTCTTGTCCCTTCGATTATGAACTACGGTATGTGCTTGATACCCTTAGAGTAGGGAAGGGTACGTAGGCAGCCGCAATGAGTTACAGCATTGCCGGTCCAGCACGTTATCCCCTCATATAATCTAAGATCGGTATCTCGATGCAAGAGATGATTGCGGCCATGCTTGATGAGGCTTAGTTTCATGCTTGCAAGTGGATGCTCATACTTCCTATCAAGATACGTAGAGTTGGTACGCGAGTTAACATAGGAAATGGCAAGGGCTTGGTGCGGATTATGCCAAAGTCCAAGGCATATGCCTGGACAAGACTCGACGGTATGATAGTTGCTCAACTAGATAGGAAATTCAATGATGAATTCCTTACGTTGAGGCAAAGCTAGGGATGTATGTAAAATGCATTGGCATTGGCCTTATGGAAGTAAACCCTTTTGCGGAACAAGGGTAAGTTAGAACGGCGTGGAAGCTTATTTAGCTGCATCATGCTCTACGAGCATGCTTGCAAGGGCAAATTGACGTGCATTTGCCTAGCTTTGAGTCCCGTATCGTAGCTTCATCATGGCGCATCAGGGGAGTTACGGCCTGTGGGTCAACGCGCCAAAGGCGTAATTTTCCGGTCCGTCACAATTCTACTTGATGGTTTAGTTAGAAGGGCTATATTAAAATTATGAGGGTTCTTGATTCCTAACCCGCCTTACGATTTTGGTTTACATATTCCTTTCCATGATTTGATATAGCCACCCTTAGAGTTTGACTTATCTTTATTCCACCAAAAATCCCTTTGAATCATGTCCAGCTTATCTAGAGTATCTTTTGGAAGGGCAAGCATTTGCATTTGATACGTTGGGTAAGACTTGAGAATCGATTGAATAAAAACAGTCCCACCCGCTTGCGAGAGTAACTTTGATTTCCAACCTTGCAGTGTATTGTAGTACCTTTGAAGTAGAGGTTCAAAATTTTCTTTTCTGTTTTTGTCAAAGAGAAGAGGGGTACCAAGGTATTTGTCCTGTTTTGTCAGAAAAGGGACCTTTAGGATTTTTGCTATAATCTTCGTGTGCTTCGGGTGGTTTTTTGGGCTGAAATAAATTCCTGGTTTTGTAAATTTACCATTTGCCATGTAATTTCCCCATATTTAAATAATATAACCAAAAGGTTTTTAGCTTCTCCTAGATCTGCTCTTGTGAAAAGAAAGCAGTCATCTGCGAATAAAAGATGTGAAATAGTAGGGGCATGTTTGTTTATTTTGATTCATGAGATTCTAATTTCCATTGTGTCTTTCTCAAGGAGTCTAGAAAGAACCTCCATGGAGATTAAGAACAAATAAGGAGATAGGAGGTCTCCTTGTCTTAAGCCCCTAGAGGTAGAGAAAGTTGGGCCTGGGGAGCCATATAACAGGATGGAAAATGAGGTTGTGGATAAGCATTGGGAAATGAGGTTAACCTAGCAGTCACCAAATCCAAAGGAGGATAAAAGATTTTATGATAAAAGGCCACTCTACTCTAAGCTAGATATCCCTTTTTATTCTTAGAGGTTTTCATCGAGTGGATCAACTCATGAACTCTGATGATATTATTTGTTATTTGTCTTCCTGAAAGAAAAGCTGAGTGATTTGGGGAGATTAACCTATTCAAAATAGGTTTTAATCTGTTTGCTAGAATTTTTGATATGGGTTCATAAACGGTATTACTTAGGCTGATTGGGTGAAAGTCCGCAGGGGTTTGAGGGGTGGAGATTTTGGGCATGAGAGTGACGAAAGAGTGGTTAAATTCCTTTTCCATAAGTCATGTCCTAAACAATTCTCGTGTAGCACTAATAATTTCCGGGCTCATAGTGTCCCAGTTTGCTTTGACAAAGCCCGGTTGGAATCCGTCTGGTCCTGGTGCACTCTAAGGATTCATGTTTGCAAGAGTTGACCAGATTTCTTCTCTAGTGGGGATTTGGGTTAAAGTACCATTATCCAAATCAGAAACTCAAGGTTGTATAATTCCGTCTAGATCTACGTTGTAGTTTTTTATTTGAGAAGAACCAATTTGTGAGAAATGATTGATCGGGAGCAAATTGACTTGATCTCGATCTGAAATCTAGAGTCCAAATGTTTATCTGAGGGAATGAATTGCATTTATTTTCTGCCAATATATCGGTTTTTCATGACATTAATACTGCATCTGCATATATGGTTCCCATCCATTTTTCACTAAATAGTTAGAACTTCGAAGCGATCACCCACGCGTTTAATTTAAAATAAATAAATTAGTATTTGTTTTGCTTGACAAAATTCATTTGTATTTTTCTCTTCATGTCTAGTATAAAATTAGGGCTCTTGAATATTCTTCACTTGCTAATTTCCACTTAAAAGTCTATCTAAGATCAAACATTCTTGGCCAATGTGAGGCTTTAATAGCTTTCCGGCGGAGAAAACAAGAGAATGTAAAGTTGGTTTTAATGTTGGGTTATTTCGTCAATTAGCTCTTTAAAAAATGCCAAACAAAAAGTGTGGCTTCGTCAAGAATCAAGGCTCAAGTCCGTCAGTGGTTAGTGCAATTCTGTTATCCGTGTCACTTGGTACACGTGGTTGTCCTTTTGTGATGCTTTTACAGCTGTAATGACAGCCAAGCTAATTACATCATTAAAAAAAAGACAGCTAGGCTAATTTTGGGGTTGCAAGCCATCAAAACTTTTCCTGCTCAGATACGAGTCAGTCAAAAATAGCATAAAAATACCAGTAAGTGGTAGACCTCAAATTAGCAAACTAGTAGTTCAAGACATCGTACTACACAACAGATTTTACATAAAATGTGATGAAAATTTCCAGAACAGTAATCCTGGAAACTAGTAGTAGTTCAAATCCTGAACCTAAGAAGGAAGAAGTCAGTCTTCAAATCCTGGCCAGCAGAGACCATAGATAACATAACACAGGGGAAGCTGCGAGTCTAAACTGAGCAACTGTTCTAGCACATAAGCAAAAAACAAAGGCCTTATCCGGAATTCTACTTTGGCATCTATCAGCTCAAGTAACAAATCAAGGACTCAATGTTGCATACCCAATCTGAACCCTGCTTAATCACACAACTTTATTCATGAATTAACCACAGGAGTTACAAAGTTAATAAACCAAAAGATAAAAAACTGCTGAAATCTAAAGTAATCTGCAGCAGGCATTTCAACCTGATTCAGAAAATGATTCCTACCACCACACAACACAAGATGTCTGACTCACAGGATCCGAATTTCAATCATTTTGCAGAAAGTAACCATCTATCATGCATACCAGGACTTTTATGAGCATTAAAGGCAAGACACAGAAAAACTTATATACAAGAACACTCTCAGAAAGTAGATACTTCAACAATATAGCATCAGAGCAAAGATCAATGAAATCATTATAAAATGTAAACAGCCAAATATTGAAAATTAGCAATTAACAATTGATATTTGTAACAGCCAAATATTGAAAATTAGCAATTAACAATTGATATTTGTTAATAACAGTGAAGTTCAGTATCTGGGTAAAACTCACTTTTTTGATGTTCATTACTCAATACATGAACATCAAAAAATCTATACAATTACTAATGAGCCAAACTGGTCATACTAAAAGTTCAGAAGCACAAGGTTTATGGACGTACACACCTCAGATATAACCCCATTCACAGAAGCAACCAAATAACTAGTGTATGCTAATTTCAAAGAGAAATCCCAGCAGAGCCGCTATTCGAACTAACCCCTGTTGCCTCGTCTTCAGATAGGAGAGAAACGAAAAACCATCCACTGGCTAATTCCTTCGCAAAGGCGACCAAGTAACTCGCATAACTGCGCATAGTCAAGAACTGAACCTGCTTCTTCTTCAGATTGTCAACTCCCCAGTTGGCCGAAAGAATTCCTCTTGGAACTTTGTAATTAAAATTCTTCACTACGAAATTAGCCATGTCCCTTTTATACTTCCATAGACAGGGTTCAGCTCATGATTCAAATCAATTAAGTTTCTGGGTTTAACCCATTTCAGGATAGCCTTATTTTTCATCAATCGCTCTATCTCAACCAGTGACGGAGAATCAACAAAGAACACAAAATTGGGGTTTCCTAATAACTTCCTTAACTTTATAGGAACCATGGCAGCTTTAGAAATTCTGAATATCAAACAATTATCTGGATAAACAAAAACCGACAAGAACTCACAACTAACCGCGGGTCTTCAGGGACGAAGAGAGATAGCGATGCAGATTTTGATACTCCCTCTTCCAGGAATTCCTTTTTCCGCTCAGTGCACCATCGATTAATCTCTTTCGGATCAGCGGTCATTAGGGTTTTGATCTTGATGGACTTGTAGCAGACACAGTGTTGATCTTTAGACGGAAAAAAACTCGAAATCCAGTTGAATGCTTTGCTCATACTTCCAGTACCTTCTGCTAAATCCTTCAAAATACTGTTGAAAACTCCAATTAATCCCATAATTGTAATGACGAATTTGAATGCGTGATCTATATGTTCCTTCCACCTTGCAAGAACTAAGAGATTACCCAAATTATCATTCAACATTTCGCCAAACACAAATCGAGTTATGAAACTAAGGTTTCTTGAGTGTAAACCTAGGTTTAGGTTTACTGAAGAGCATAATTCTGTGAAGAGAAAAGGGGAAAGAAAGATGAGGTGTTTCTTGAATAGTGAGGTAATTATCAGATGGAGAGAATTGTGAGTGTGAGTTTTAGAACAAAAAGTGATCTGTTTTTTTATGGCGCCGGAAAGAAGTGATTTCAGTATCCTGTCTGGGTTACGTTTGGTTTATGTAGGTTTCTTTTTGTCAAGGATTTTCGACCATCGTTGACCGGTGATCAGGTAGTAATTTAGGTTGTCCATCATCACTAAGACAAGGGGACCTTTTTTTTTTCTTACTAACGGTGATTCTTTACGGACCGAGAAAACTGACTAAGGGCAAAACCGCCCGGTTCCGTTTTTTTTTTGTGAGTTTTTACTGTGTCCCACAGAAGCTAAGGGGGCCGATATTTATAAGAGAAAAGGGGGACGGATTTTTTTTCTCGATTTTTTTCGTTGTCCGTAAAGAATTTTTGTATCACTAATACCGGTAATCAGGTTGTAGTAATTTACTATTGTCACTAAGACAATGGACTTAAGTTGTCCATCATCACTAAAGACAAGGGACCATTAATATTTTTTTTACGATTATCACTAAGACCAATAATCAGGTAGTAGTAATTTACTATTATTATCACTAATACAAGGAGCCATTTTTTTTAGGTAAACTGCATTCAACAAAAAAAAAACTAAGAAAGTTGTACAAACCGGGAAAATCCCTTTCCTTATCATCCTCCATCAGTATATTAAAGAAACAATTGTGCTAGATGTACCGCACCGAGCTCTAATAGGGAAGGTGGGGCTAGTTACCTCTGAAGCTTAGTAGGGGCCACTGCTATTACTATTAGTGCTAGGTGTGCTCCGCTTCGGTGTATCTATCATTCTCGTTAAAAAAAAAAGATGGAGGAGCGAGTCACCATTCATTACCTAACGCTTTAGCTAGGATATCAGCCGCTTCGGTGTATCTAGAAATTCCTCTGTCCTCTGATTGCACCATCGGTTGATTTCTTTCGGATCTTGGGTCATTAGGGTTTTGATCTTGATAGACTTATACCATATACTATGTTGATCTTTAGAAGCAAATAGATTGGAAATCCAATTGAACACTTTACCCATACTTCCAGTACCTTCTGCTAATTCCTTCAAAACACTATTGAAAACTCCAATTAAACACGTCATTGTCATGACGAATTTGAAGGTGTGATTAATTAAGTGACATGATAGAAATACAAACTATTATCATACTTATGCTAATAGAATGAAGCATTTCAATCATATCTCAGCTCTTAAAATTAGTAATGGGCAATGGTCTAGTGACATAAATATCTCGAAGACCTGATAATATTTCATTTCAGTGACTTTAGTACTACTATCAATCCAACGCCAAATAAAGATTTTCTCAGTTGTATTGAACCAGGTATTAATGATCTGGACAATGATAACCTTCTGAGTCCAACCACTATGGTGGAAGTGAAAAATACCATCATTCAAATGAGATCATGGAGTTCTCCTAGACCTGATGGATTTCCACTAAGTTTCTATAAGCAAAACATTAACCTCTTAATAAATGATGTGTGGCTTATGGTCAAGAATTTCTTTGAGTCTAAACATATTTTTAAAGAAATGAACCATACTTTTCTCAGTCTAATCCTTAAGATAAACAATCCTTCTACTCTTACTGATTTTAGACCTATTTTCCTTGGTAACACTAGTTACAAAATTATTTATAAAACCATTGTTAATAGGATAAACCATTGATAACAAACAAAATTATTTCACCTTTTCAGGCAACATATGTTCCTAACAAAAATATTAACGATTATGTGGTGATAACCCATGAGCTGGTTCATACTATGAAGGAAAAAAAACTCGGTAGAAATGGATATATGGGTCTTAAGTTAGATATGTCAGAAGCTTTCAACAGAGTTGAGTAGTCTTTCTTAATTGACATTCTTACGTTTGGTTTTTCTAAAGGCTGGTGTGATCTAATCCATCAATGCATCAGTTCTATATTGCTAAATGACACTCCTTACACTTCTTTTAAACACTCAATCTTTTTACCTTTTTTTATCATTTGTATAGAGTCTCTTTCTAGATATCTCCTTCATGCTAAATCTACTAAACTCATTAATGGGATTAAGGTTACTAAAGATGCTCCAAGCATCCCCCATCTGTTTTTCGCAGATGATTGTCTTATATTTAGTATTGCTTCCCATGATGAGGCAGATACCTTGATTCTTTAATTAATGATTTATGTTCTTGTTCTGGTCATGTCATTTATCTACAAAAATATGGATGCTTCTTCAGTAAGAATTGTAATCAATTTTTTTATGTTTCTCTTATTAGACAACTCAAAATTAAAAAGATTGATCTTGAAGGAAAATACCTTGGTATTCCTCTTTCCATTGGTATATAAAAGAATGAGGCCTTTAACCACCTACCTGATCAATTTGAGAAAAAAGATGTTAAATGGAAAGGGAAACATTTGACCTAGTTTGGCAGATCCATAATGGTCAATAATGTTCTTCAGTCTTCCCCACTTTACTAAATGAATAAATTTCTTCTTCCAGATGATATTATTTATAAAATGGATAAATCTTTTTGGTGAGTTTAGAACCAATCAGGTAGGAACTACCCTATTGCTTGGGGCAATATTTGTTTCCACAAGATTCATGGAGGTTTAGATTTTAAAAACTTAAAACACTTAAACTTGGCATTTTTAGCCAAAACTGCCTGGAATCTTATTTATAATTTTTTCGGCTTTGTGGGTTGTCATTATAAAATGTAATTATTTTAGACATGTACATATCCTTCATCATCCTAAACCCAAAAAGTCTTCTTGGGTCTGAAAATGCATTTGTAAAGGATTCAAAATTATGCATATTCATTGTTTTTGGGAAGTTAAAAAGGGAGACAATATTTTGTCCTTCAACGATAATTGGATAGATAAAGCTATTGTTCCCTTATGTCTTGCTTATCCAAACCCAAACCTGAAAGTTTCTGCCCTCATCCTAGGAGTTACTAAACAATGCAACATCGATTTGAAACAATGATTTTTAACTCCTGATAACTGCTAGAAAATTGGTAATACAAGATTACCATTGACTGGGGAAGGTAGATTGGTCTGGCCACATATCTAGTCTAGTATATTATTAGTAAAAACAGATCATAGAGTTATTTCTAGTCATAACATGCTTCAGCTTAGTTCACAACAGATTCAAACTTATAAAGATCTATGGAATACATCTTTATTATCTAAGATCCAACTTTTTCTCTGGAAATGTTTAGGCAACGTCCTTCCTACTAAATCTAAAGTCTTTAGATATTTACCTGATCAGGATTCTCTTTGTACTCTTTGTGGATAAATCAATTAGAAACTGTTGAACATCTTCTTTTACATTGATCTTTCTTGAAAGAGGTTTGGGCTTTAATACCTAATGGTAATCTGGTACTCCAAGACTCTAACTCTGATATAGACACACCATCCTGGATATGCAAATGGAATAAAGATATGTCAATGATGTGTCTAATACTCACTGCTTCTTGGACTATATGGAGGGATAGATGTTTCAAGACTTTTCAAGGAAAATCATTAAACGATGCTGCCACAACTTCTTATGCCGTACAACTTGTAGGAGATACAATCCAAGATGTTATCAATAACTCTAAGCCGCGTAGTTCTAGAACAACTTTTTCTCATCTACCATCAAAAGCCTTACCTAACGATTGTGTCATGTTATATTGTGATGCTTCCTACAGAGATAATTTTAGTAGAGTTGGTATTGGCATTTATCTATATTATAAGGGACAATGGTGTTTTTATCATTGGACGGTCATCTATAGTTTGGACACATAAAAGATGCCATGATCAAATCATTAGTATGTGTGTTTAGATAGACAGTTTCGGTACATAAAGGACGGTCACGATCAAATCACTACTATGTGTTTTTACATATGGATGGACATCTATAGTTTCCTCACATAAATAAATTATTTAAAGGATAACATTTACAAATTAACATTATTTAACGGTTACAAATTCCTATTATTTATTTACCTTAATTAGTCCACCATCGGTTACACATTCCCAATATCCTCTTTTAGTAGTCTCACTAATTACCCCGTCAAAAACGATGTCGAAAACCATTGACCAACAGAGAGAAGCCTATATAAACTTATACTGAGCATATTTTCCAAAAGGTAAGAGAAATGCAATAGATGATCACGTTTCAATCTCGCGTATAAATTTGCTTGCTCGATCTTCATTCATCTTCCCAAATTTTTAGAGTGGATGTTCTAAAGCACGTTGAGATTTTAGGAAGTATCCCATCTATTTACTTGAAAAACTTTGTGCCAGATTAGTTGGAGAATATATTCAATTTACCTCCATCCGTAGATTTTTCTTTTGCTTAAACCGTAATCAGGTGAACTTTTTTTTTGGGGAATGAGTATTTGCAGACTTGCAGCATCTCTCCACGCTAACGATTAACCTGTTTTTATTTTTATCATTGTCGGTACTCTCATTTGAATTAGAGGCAGAATTTTGAAAAAAAAAACATGTACGAGTTTGTGCCACATTACCCAAATATTCATTGTAAGCTTAACCGAAACACAATTGTGAACAAAAATGTGTTCAAAGCAAATGGTTTGCATATGTATTCAGAATGTTTTTTTTTTTTTCATCATTTACATTTTATACGCATTTTTAGTTTTGTGTTGTACATTTTTCCAGTTCATTGCAATTGAGCATGATATAATAACATATAATGGTAAAATGTTCATCATATACGGGTGATTTGTTTTTTAGATTGTCCAATTAGGTAGGGAATATATATTTTTGATATTATTAAGATTATGTTTCTTTGCATATATCCATATTTAAGCTAAATATATATCACACCAATTAACTTGATATTTCTATTATTATCTATAATTCAAAACAGAAGGGGTATTTGATCCTTGGACGGTCGGATAACATTTTGAGAGACAGACGTTGTATCCGACCATCCCAGTCTCATCCCAGATAAAGACATCTGACGGATGTAAGATTTGTAACCTCCATCATTTATGGATAGATGCATTACTAACCCTCATAATTAGTTCATTAAAAAAAAAAGTGTGCCAAAAAAATATCCTTACAAATAAATGTTACAACAATGTAAAACACACATTGTTTGTTCAAAAAAATAATTTAGAAAAATTGACTCATATTTTTTTAAAATCTAATTAGCCCACCTTCATCAACCTACAAAGAACAAATACCATTAGAACATTAGTGTATACAATGTGTAAATTTTTTATTTCATTATGTTAAAAATTATTGTCTTTCACTAACCTGTAGAGAACAAAGGATATTTTGTTAAAAATACAAAAAGAATAATTTTTATTTGACTTTTTTTTTCTCCTGAAACAATCAAAGAAAATCTATATCCATCCAAATAATAAATCACCAAAACCTTTCACTTCAATCACATGCCTAATTTTAATTTTAGTGAAAATGGAAATGTTATTTTATCATAGGCCAAATTTTAATTTTAGTGAAAAAAGAAATGTTATTTTAAAGCTTATAATTAACCTAGATAGGACATGTAGACTCACAAGCTTGTATTTTTCCTAGCCTTGCAAATGGGACAACTATCTAGCTTGGAATCACATTCCTTATCAAGGCTACACTGACACTGATACCTTAATTTTTTCATAAATCTCAACTTTTTGGATGGTTACCTCTCCTCTGCATCAAATAAGTTTATTTTGTTATCTTCTTGATCTTGATTGTCTTATCCTCCATAACAACACGATTGAGCATCGTTATCTAAACCTTCAATTACTGACCCATTACTATCACCATTTTTTTTATTATTATTATCATGATTCATCTCCAGCTTCTAACTCCTAATTTGGTGTTGCAGATGTCGAATATGGAAAACCTGCAGAGTGGTGTTACATCTTCATCCGGAAATAGTTGCAAATAATCGATGAAGATTCAGCATAATGGTCTAAATAAAACACAAAGCAGTATCAAAGATCACCAATATTTGGGGATGGACTAAGAAATATTATTTTAGGCCAAAATAAAATAATTTACCTGGCATTTTTTTTCTCCAGAAATTATTATTTTAGTCGATTACAAGTGTAACCGAATTTATAATGAAAAAAATCTAAGACTTTCATAGCTACAAGTTCTCATGGGTCAAACAAAATATTATTATAGTTTGTAGTACTTATTTAAATCATTATGACCCAAAACTATTTTGTCTCATGCCGTGCCGTTACGACACGGGTTATTTCTGGTCTCATATATGGAACATGGAACTATGGAGGTTACAAAACATCTACAGAATAGCTAGAGATCCAGAAGAAGTTGAATGTCTCGTAATCCTTACAGCTGTTGAATGGGAAAGGACCTTGAATCTAGAAGTGATATGCAAGAATTCAGTCTCCTATTTCAAGAATAAAAGTAGCCAAATTAGCTAGTTTAGTAATTCTATCTATAAAGATTGCCTTTCAATTTTCATTCACCAGGCATGTATAACTCAATTTTTTTTGCCTAGAACTGATGTTGCTGCAAAATATTGCAGGCAGCACAACCGCTCCGGTGAATGGATGGACTATGTTCATCCATTCCTTAATCTCTTGTAACCTCTTTTGATTAATTAAATACCTTTTTTTCTAGCAGGAAAAAAAAAAAAAAAAACTCATTTGAATATATCAAGTTATAAACAGAAGAAATATTATTTGTTTCATAATATCGCATCATTAGACGTTACTACACCGTTGGCTACCACCACTGGCCGAGCTACAAATTTAGTATAAGCCGTGCTTGGCCATTTTCTTATACCGGGCTTAAGCCTAAAGTTATGGCCCAACTCAGGCGAGAGCCGGAGCCTAACAAAGATTTGACTGTATGCATATGACTGGCCCTAAACGTTTCCCACTTTCCATTTATATTTTTGGCCGTCGACCGACTTCTTTGCATGCTAGGAAACCGAGTCTTGTTAAAATTCTTCCGTAACAAGGATGTTTCCCTATAAAAGTAACAAGCCAAAAGGATGATTGGAAACTTAGAATTAATAACTGATGGAGAATCTTCCCCTGGAGATTATATCAGAGATACTTTCATGGTTACCAATTGAGACCATGTTACAGTGCAAGCATGTATGCAAAACATGGAGAAAACTCCTTGATCATGTTAAGATAGGCACTATTTTCGCGTTAGGGTCTGAAAATCATAAAAAGCGCAGCAAATTCCGACTTTTTTACACCGAAAAAACATTCGATGAAATTGATTTAGGTGCTGAGGTTGATGTAAATAACGTGTATCCTTGGTACGTGGTTTCTAGGTACAAGCACAGTTGTCGTAACGTGGCAAACTGGTTCGACGAGGATATCATAGTTGGTTCATGTAATGGTTTGGTTTGTTTGTCTATAGTAATGATCAACATACATGATCCTGTTTTTATCTTTAATCCTTTCGTTCCTAATGAATCTATAAATCTTCCGCCGATAAGAACATCGATAACCGACCATGGCCGACTAGCTGTTAGTGGGTTTGGTTACGCTCGTTCAACAGATGAGTACAAGGTTATTAGAATCTACTATTCTGATAACAACGATGATCAATCTCTCTACGTCGGAAAAGTAGAGGTATACACTATTGGTAGCGCTGATGGATGGAGAAATAAAGGAGAGATCAGTTACTGCTTATGCAGTTCACCTGGTGTTCTTGTTGATGGAGTTCTTCATTGGTTAGATTATAAGCAGTGGAATATTGTGGCCTTTGATCTAGTAACCGAGGAGTTTCGGGTTCTTCCACAACCACCACCTTGTTTCCGGCTTACGGAGGTTATCAGTCCCATTATTGAAAACAATTTTCAACTCCATGTAATGGGCGGTTTTCTTTGTGTTATTCATAAGTACAAAGGCGGACATTTAACCGTATGGGCATTAAAAAAGAAGGACACCAGGCAACACAAATATGAGTGGGTTTGGAGCAAAGAGTTCAGTATGGAATGTCCGGAAAAAGATCACACTTATGAGCCATTTGCTATTACTAAGAACAATAAACTTTTATTGTGGTACGACAAGTACAGTCTTTTATGTTACGACCCAAAGACTGCAGCACTTAGGAAGCTTAGTGATTATGAGCAGGTTAGCGAAGATGTCAAATATTATCAGGCAATTCCCCATATGAAAACCTCGGTTTCAGTGGTAGCTCTGGAAGGAAAAGTCCGAGAGATCAGTGCATACCAATTGAAAACAGAAAAGAAAAATATCTTTGTAGGGGATGCATGGTGTACTACTAATCTAGGGAAAGTTACTTGGTTAGATCTTGAGGGCAAATTTTTACGCTAAAATTTTATGCATATGGATTTGTAGGCTGTAGGTCATTGGCCGGCCAATTTATTTTGATTTCATTTTGCGTTTCCATTGGCTCCATTGCTCCATTGATATTTGTAGTTCAACTTGGATGGATTGGTACCATGGAGTTTAGCAGTTTCAGGTGGAGCATCATTTGTTTTCTAGGTCGCCAAGGTGCCATTCAAGGAGGATTTCTCCATTTGTCAAGGAACTTGCAAGAAACACAATTTTCCTTACGCTAGTGTTTCATTCTGGAAGGATAAAAAGTAGACAAATGGAACTGCAGCTCTACAAGCTTGAGATTTCGCCAATTCGTCAAAATCAATTCGAGTTGACTCGAATATGAGCTAAACTGAAAACGGATGGTTAGTTGGGATTGTGAATTTTTTGGAATGTTAATTTTGGCTGGAATCAACAAACTAAATATCCATTGCCAAATAAAGTACATTCTGGTGTGGGTAACTAGATATGTTACACTCTACCAAGTTGTATTGAAAAAGTGAAATATACTTGGCAAAATGCAAAGGAAATTCTGTTGTATTTGCAGTTCTATTAAAGATTTTTAGGTTATGTTGGGCAAGATGGTTTGGTCATTTGCATCTCTCCTGCTATATGTTGGTCTCTGCAACATCCAAGCCACCAAATGTTTTGGTGGTGGTAGGGAAACCTTTACTACTACCCCAAGCATGTTTAGGGAATCTGGGTCTTGGTAACCTATGAAAATACTCCATGTACCAGAAATTTAGTACCAACACCCAGAAATGTATTGCTAACACTAAAGTCTTGGGCTCAGATTCTGACAGATCAGAGTATCAACTTTGTTGTTTTTCAACTCCAAAAAATTATGTTCAGGATAGAGCTGCTTGGCAACCCCACTTGTTTTTGCAGTTCTATTAAAGATTTTTAGGTTATTTTGGGCAAGATGGTTTGATCCTTTGCCTAGGATATGGAGCAAATTCCTGTTAACATGGTGAATCTTCCTCACCACTTGTTTTTGCAGTTATTTTGGGCATCTTCAGCCAAAAAGGGCTTTGTTGCCAACATTTCAGCTACATAGTAAGCAAAAGTGCAATTGAAACCACTAATTTCCTCAATCCTTGGAATTCTCCCCAGTTTTACGATATGCACTAAAACTACATTATCACATTCAAGGAAAATTTCAGCACAAGAAGAAAATCTTACTTGCCAATAACATCTGAAATGTCACATTAGATGCATGCATTCTCTTGGCTTCCTTAGCTTATCCATCTTCTTTTTCCGAATTCTCGGAAATATCAGATTTCTTCTGAGGTAGTATCATCTTAAGATGGATTCGATATCAGCGTCAGCCATCTAGTTATTTTCTTTTGACTGGCAATCAGAAGAACCGAATATGCACTCATTGTTAAAAATATCTACTTGTTTGAATGTCAGGAACTTTCTTTCCCGGTTTGAATTCATAATCTTCAACTTCTTTGAAGTATTGATGGAAGAAACAAAAAATTTATTCCCAAACAAGATCCGCAGACGAATTGGAAGAAACGTATATTTATCGAACAATCTAATTTTTCCTGGTATCTACCCATTTAAATTCAGTTTTCTCCAACATCTTAAGAACTCATTAGCATAATTGTATAAAAATAGAAATTAGAAAAAAAAAATACTCTATCAAACAAAGTAAATTATTCCAAAACTACTAGTAACTAAAACAAATCAACAACATTATATTCCAAATTCAAAACATAGAAAAAGAGAGAACCTAAAAATGAGTTTAGAATAGCACTTTAAAATAATGTGACAATGGATGCCAAATGAATGGTAATATCTATTCATTTGTTTTAGTAGGGAGAAAATACATAGAAATGCTATTCATCTCTTTGTTCTTCACCTCCCTGCTATGCTTCCTCTAATCTAAACTCAGACATTTAAGAAATGGTAAACCCCACCTGAGCCTGAATGTGAATCAAATTCCAGATATGTGGTTTAAATTGTAGAGAGCAGAGTAAGGAGATGGGAAATAGGGAGGTGAATAGCATTTCATTTTGAACCTAGATTCTAGTATTTCAACTAATCAATAATTCATACACTGCGAATGAATTTGCTGAGTCCCAATTTAATAGTATTTCAACTAGCTCCGTCCCTGTACGCGATCTGTATCTGTGTAAACAAACTCCCAACCTGAAATTTCTTAATCCCGAGTCATGTAACCTAAATTTTGGGCATGCCAAGAGATTGGCATCCTTTGGAATATGGTAAAAGTCCAAAAATCTTTTATGCCAATGAACCAGATCTAATATTTTCATGATACTTTGATAGGACATAGATTTTAGCAAAAGAGAGACCAGAAAAATAGACCAAAATGACATCTCACTTGTTGGATATCAATGTCGCATTGAATTTCCCGATTTGCGAAAACAATTAATCTATTCGAGTCGACTCGAATGTGAGCTCAACTGAAAACAGACAGCTGGTTTGGATTGTGAATTTTATAGATTGTATATTTTGATTTGGATTCCAAACTAAATACCCATTGCCAAATAAAGTACTCTCTGGTATGGGCAACTAAATACGTTTGGAAAAAATGAAAAATACCTAGCAAAATGAAAATGAAATTCAATTGGGCAACCAAGGCAAGAGGGCTATGTTGGAATATTTTCAACTGCGCTATCAAAGGGGGTCGTGTGGGCCCAGGGAAGACCGCTCCTGGTGGGGGTTTCTAGGGGGCAACGCCCCCAGAAGAATTTTTTTTGGTTGTACGTAACTGTTACGACAGTTACAAGCATATCCAGAAACTTCGTTTCCAACAAACACCATTGATGTCTAATGATGCAGAGACTCGTCGTTTCGTGAAACCTGTTGGTGAAAAGATGTCTTTTCCCAACAGATGCGAAAACCTCTATAAATAGCATCTCCCAAAAACTTGTTCAAACATATCTCGGAAAAAACCTTTCTCTGTTTTTTCTCTCTTTTCTAAAGCATCATCAGAACTTTTGCTTACATGTGTTCTTGATTGAATCAAGGGGTACAAACCTTGAATTCAATTTCTGTTGTAGGGCTTTCATTGTATCCTGAAGGCATTATTTCACATACCTGTTGTAATCGCCAATTTATTGGGAGGGTAGAAATAATTGTCTAAAAGAAATCGTATGAGCCTTGAAAGCTTTTGAGTACAACAACATTTTCCTGTGTTATTTCATCTTCTATTGCAACCCAATTTTTCCAACAGGCTGGTGGTAGGGGAATGTTTTTATCAATCTCCAAGCTTACTTAGGGGTGTTCATGGTTAATGGTTAACCGAGAAACCGAACCAAACGAAACCAATTAGGGGGAATCCGAACCAAGCCATTAACTAATGGTTGGTTTTGGTTTAGAAAAGATGAAAACCGAGATTAATGGTTTGGTTTTGGTATGATAGAGAAACCGAACCAATAACCAATGGTTAACCGAATATTGATAAAAAAAAATCATTGATTAAATTTTCATTAGAGATGTCACTGTATAGCCTACCATTAGTTAAATCTTCTTTTGATCTCTAGATTTAGAGTAAGATTTAACTATTCTTAATATTCTTTTTATTTTATTTTTGTCTTTAAATTTTTGTAAACCAATACTATTTTTTTCTGTAAATTTGTGTATTTTTTTTTTTTTGGTTTGACATAATTATTGGTTAACCAAAAACCACTGGGAAAAACCGAAACCGGTTGGAACCATTTGGAAACTAAACCAATGGTTAATGGATTGGTTTGGTTTCAATTTTTAGAAACCGATAGTATTGGTTTTGGTTTTGGTTTGGCTTGAAACCGAACCAAAACCGACCATGAACACCCCTAAGCTTACTACTTTTTGGACTCCTCTCTATTTAGTTGTGAAAAAGAATTCAATTTATTCTTGAAATTTTATAAGATTTTATCCGTAATAAAAACAAAGGAGAAAAATTCATGATTTATAAAGGGGATACCACTATTAGCGGGGTGATACCAATTGAGCGATCCGACGATCATGATCTGTTAATATTTATTTGTCTTATATGGAATGGTATCACCCCTATGTAATATTAGTATCCCCTTTATAAATCGTGGAAAAATTTATCGGAAAAAAAAAGATGACAGAAAATAAGAAGGAGATTGGATTTAGTTAAAAAAAGAAGAAATTTTTTCGATGTGAACTAGACATTCACACAGGTGACATCAACCCCCTCTTATTCAACTTTTATTTAAATTTATTTACTATGCTACACCATTTACATTTTTTTTTTGTAAGTGCAAATGCATTCAAAAGACTAACTAAGGGAGTTAGAAATCCTTGCATCATTGATAGTAGAGCCTTCTAATGCTGGATTAGGATTTCCATCCCTTGCATTAGATTTATCTACTTTTAAACTGTGCAAAATACAATTAGGTGGAGTATTGTTCCAATCAACAAGATTAAAGAAGGCTTTTTCCTTTTTTGCAAGACTATCTGCCACATTGTTAGCTAATCTAGGAATGTAAAAAAAATAAAAAATAAAAAAATATATATTGGCAAAGATTAAATTCTCTTTTCACTTCATCCATAATAGCTTGATTCTGCCAGGAAATATTAGAAGGTGTCCCATTTAAGTAGTCAAAAAGGTTTTTGTAATCTCCTTCCACACTGAAGTTTGTCAATCCCCTTTTTGTCTCCCATTTTGCTCCCTACAACAGTCCTAAAGCTTCCGCTTATTCTGGGGTAGAAGTTGTGAATGGTCCTGCTCTGCCTTGTTCAAATTTGCCTGCATCATTCCTAAGGATTAATGAAAAACCTGCAGGCATATCCATAGAAATCCAGGCAGCATTTATATCGAGTTTCTTTTGTGTTCTCCTTGGAGGAATCTATTTAGGAATTTCAATTTTATTTGTTGTAATTTGTCTAAAAGAAGAGATATCCTTATACCAGAAATCTAAAAATCTTTGTATTTTTAAAGCTAATTGATAGTTTGTTTGTTGTTGTTTTTCAAAGACTCTTTGCCTTCCAAATGAACCAGGCTTTTGTCAATATTATTTCCATGGGTATAGTTGGGTCTTTCTTTCCTAACCATTCCTTACATATATCCAAGAAAGTAATAGAATTGTCAAACTTCAGATCAACTGGGAATGGCTTAGCTGCCCAAACAGACTTGGCAAAGGGACAAAAAAGCAGCAGATGTTCTATGGATTCATGATCTTGACAACCAAAAGAACAGTTCAGATTAATATCCTTCATAAATTTAGATAATTTCAGATTTGTATAAATATCATTTTGTAAACATTTCCAAGAAAATATTTTTATTCTTTGAGACACATTTAGGTTCCATAAATTTTTTTCAGAAGGAGTCTGGCTGTCCTAAGTTGTAGTGATTCACTGTTCTTTCATTAAGTTTGTCATACATAGACTTAACAGAGAAAATGCCTGAGTTAGTAAGAAGCCATCTGACTATATCTGGTTTTTTTATGGCTAGTCTAATGTTACTAAATTTCCTAGCAATATGTTCTGGAAATAGTTCGAAAATAAAAGGGTAATTCCACTTCTTAGTGATTGGATCAATAAGATCCTTCACAAGTGTTAAGTGAGAGTTAGTAGCTATTCTAAAAGTACTAAGGTTTTCTTCCAATTTGGGTATTCATCTATCATCCCATATATTAATGCTATTGCCATCTCTTATTTCCCAAATATTATTTTGTTCAACAAGATGAATACCCTTACTTATACACTTCCAAATCCATGAACTAGTTGATGGAATTTTTGCTTTAAAGGCAAAGGACTTTCTAAAGTATCCAGGCTTTAGTTGTGACACCCAAAGGGCTTCAGGCTCAGTTAGCAACCTCCAAGCTAATTTGGTTATCATAGCTAAGTTAAATTTGTGAGCATTTCTGAATCCTAACACCCCCCCTACTTGTAGGGTTACAAAGACAAGAATAAGATTTTAAGTAATATCATTTATAATTAGTTTCCTTGCCCCACCATAAATCTCTTTGCAAGGCATCTAATTATTTTTTGTGTGATTTTCTTTGGTAAACTGGAGCAACTCATTTGATAGCTAGCCATACTAGCCAAAGTTGCCTTGTTAACAACCATTTTACTAGCCTGGGCAAGAATTTTTCCTATCAAACCTTGTACTTTGTGTTCCATTTTTTTAATTATTCCTTCAAAAAGCTTTATCTTTGCTTTATTAATAAAGAGTGGAGTTCCTAAGTAAGAATCTTTTAGGTCTATTTTTTATTTTCAGTAATTTACTAATCATTCTTTGATGTTTGGGTTGAACTTTTTTGCTAAAGAAGATCCTTGATTTATCAAAATTTATTAACTGCCCTGAAGCTTTACCAAAATAGTCAATCAGAGCTAAAATATTATGACATTCTTTAAGATCATCTCTAATAAAAAGGAGGCAGTCATCAGCAAAAAAAAGATGTGAAATTGGACTATTCTTAGGGGTTATTTTACTTCAATTTATTAACTTCTCATTTTCACCAGATAAGAGCAATATGGAAAAGATTTCCATGCAAATTATGAGCAAATAAAGGGAAAGAGGATCCCTTGGCTTGAGACCCCTAGAAGGATTGAAATAACTCCCAGGGCAGCCATTGAGTAAAACTGCAATGGATGTAGTTGACATGCATTGAAAAATAAGGTTGCAAAAATTGTTTTCTAAACCAAATGCCTTCATTGCAGTGATCGAAAATTCTCAATCTACTCTATCAAAAGCCTTAGACATGTCAATTTTGATTCCCATTCCAGCATGTTTCACTTTCTTTTTCTTAAAAGAGTGAATTATCTCCTGAGCAATAACAATATTGTCAGAGATTTTCCTTTTAGAAAGAAAGGCATCTTGGAAAGGAGAGATTATAGTGTTTAGTAATGGTTTCATCCTATTAGCTAGGATATTAGCTATTATCTTATACATGGTATTTCAAAGTCTTATTGGTCTAAAACCACTAGGGTCTTTGGGGTGTTTACTTATTTTGGAAATAAGAAAAAGGAAAGTTTTATTGAATTCAGGGTGAAGCACTCCTGATTCAAAGAAGTGATGGATATCAGAGACCACTTGTTCTCATACTGTTTCCCAGTTGAGTTTGAAAAAACTAGCTGGGAAACCATCTAATCCCGGTGATTTGTTTGGTTTTAGTTTTTTAATAACTAACCAAATTTCCTCAGCTGAAGGAACAAAGTTGAGAAAATCGTTCTCATCTAAAGAAATACAAGGATGAATATTATGAAATAAAATAGGATTAAGGGAGGGAGGAGGTGAAGGAGTGGAGAAAAAATTTAAGAAATAGTCAGAAAGAGTTTCTTGTATTTCATATCTTTTGAAGGTAATTTCGTTATTACTCATTTTCAGCCATCTATATTATTCCACTTTCTTTTTTTCAAGGTTTTAGTATGGAAGAATTTAGTATTTTTCTCCTAATTGGACCAAATTATCCCTAGATTTTTGTTTTGCTATTGCTTCCTGGCTATCATATAGTTTTTCTAATTGATAAAGTTTTTCCTTTATCTTATCCTCTTTTTTGTAAACATGGCTGGATTTATTCAAGTTATCTATTTGGACTAAAATGTATTTTATTTGTTTAGAATTGAGACCAAGAATGTTTTTCTTCCAAAAGTCTAGGTTGGTTTGCAGAGCTTGAAGGTTCAAAATCAGGGAATTGGTAGGGTTATCTCTAATAACATGATTCCAAGATTCTTTAATAGTTTGAACATAAGAGCTTTCCTTTTTCCACATAGAATTTGAATGTATATTCAATTTTGATGAAATTAGTATCTAAGTTTAGAGCTATAAGACGGTGATCAGAACCAACTCCCACTAAGTGTGTGAGTTCATTATTAGGGAATTGAGAGATCCATTCTACATTAGCAACTGCTCTATCTAATCTCTCTTGGATATTAACAACATCCTCTTTATGATTATTCCAAGTATATTCATATCCTTTGAATCCTAAATCTAAAAGACCTGCTTTACTAAAGATATTGTGATAGTAATCACAGTCATATTTTTTAAAGGGTAATCCTCCAATTTTGTCCTCTTGATAGAAAATCATATTGAGGTCTCCTAAGAGAATCCAAGGCATTGATTGTTTGTATACTTGTTCAGAGATACTAGTAAGAAAATTCCAAGCTACATTTATATTAACAGGATACGGGCTTCCATAAAAGCAGGTTAGTAACCACTTCTGATATTCAGAATTATTTTGAACAAGGATATTGATCATGTTAATATTCCAATGTACTATTTCAAAGGAGAATCCAAATTCTACCCATGCTAGATATAGGCCTTCTTCTAGTTCTATAGGGTCTACAATATGTGTATTAGGATAATTTTTAAGAAGGTCTTTAACTAATCGTTTCTGAGATTTTGTTTCAGATAGAAATAAAATTTCAGGTTTATCTACATTAATCAGTTGATTTATATGGTTTTGAGTGAAAGGGTTACCACAGCCCTGCACGTTCCATGCTATAATTTTCATAGTTGATACAAAGACACAGAATATTTCAAGCTAAAAATAAGGGAATCGAATTCTAACTTAGATAGAAGTCAAAGGGATATGCAAAGAGGTATGAGAAGTCTAAATTAAACAGCAATTATAAAAAATTGTAAAAAGAATACTGATAGAGATTAGGGTTACCTGGATTCCGACCTATTGCTCAGATGGGGAATCCAATATGAAAGGGACTGGTAAATAGCCATCTGCTGCATGTGTCTAATACTTAAGATTTGAGCCATATTGATCAATTTGAAGTAAATCATCTGTATCCAAAGCCAAAATACGAAGACATTCATAAGACGAAGAAGAGGGGAAATCCGGGACTAAGAGCTTAAATGCAGAGTTAGGTTGAGTTTTAGGAGATGCAGATGATGCATGTAATGGGTGCATACTATGATAATTAATGCTATCATGAGATGCAAAAGAGACGAAGAAATTGATTGAAAAGAGATTGGAGAGGCCAAATTTTCCTGAGCATCAACAAATGGAGAAGAAGAGAACGACAATCTTTTGTTAACCAAATGAAGTTCCGGTGCTAAGGTAAGGCTATTTGAAGAAACTGGAACTCGGACTCGCTCACTATCTGGTTATGGGTTAGCTTCAATCGGTTCCATAGAGTTGATAACTCGGTGAGTCTCTGAACTAGATGAACGAAAAGACCTAGTACTCGAATCTTGCAAAGGGATAAAATTTTCAGGTAAGTTAAATAGAAACGTTCTTTTTCCTAGGATGTAGTTGGAATCTAACGTCATATCATCATCATAAATGACTAGTCCCAATACCTCATAAGAATGATCAACCGCAAGAGGAATAATAGGCTGCGCAACCATATGATGTTTTTCTCTAAATAATTCATACAATGTTTCCCTATTTCCTGGAATAGCTAAGTACTTCTCCACTTATTCCATATTTTCATGAATATCAGTATTGTCTTGAGGGTTCCAGATCTGGATAGGTGTGTTGTGTAGCCAAAAAATGGCATCCCCAGGACCTGGCGATGGCATGGAGATATCATAAATATCCTCCAAAGGTATTTTTTGAAAAATGGCACATTGATTGATCTTATTCCCGAATCGAAATCAATGAGAGCAGAATCTAGAAGGGAGATTATGATAGGTGAAAACAAGTTCTCTGACTGGGTATTTATCCACCTTGATTTTATGAATCTAGTTAGAGAGTACCTTTACCTGGAGTACCTTGGTTATAATTAATTTGAGTGATACTACACGGTTTGGAGACAAACCAAATAGGGGTTTATATTAACAAAATAGCTATGCACTGTCTAAGTTATCTTGTATCTTATTAATTCCAAAATGCTACTAATCAAAAAAATTCTGGAAAATCAAAGAACTCGAGAAGATGAGACGTCTGAGAACACGTAAATGAAACGTAAAAGGGTTCTAAAAAAATAAATGCAAAGGAAAACTTAAGGGATGGATTAAGATATAAACTATTTAATCCGGCATCTTTTCAGAACATCACGGTAAAGAAATATCACTTGAAAGAACAGAGAGAAGAATGGCTTGTAATCACTTTAGAATTCCAATAGGGGCTCAGATATCATCAACTAAGGTTGTACGATGTCAAGAAGGACAAATTCATTGTATGCAATATTATCGATGCTCAACCTGTCAGTGAGAAACTTTTTTGTATCTTACACAGGCACAGAGATTAGCATTATGCAACTTAAACAGAGAGGAGAAGGATATATTGGGTAAAGAGACCATCAAGGATATTCAAATTAGGTTAGCCACCGGAGTTCCGGTAATAGCCAATTATTTCCTATCTGAATATCCTCCAGTATGGATTATGCCTATGCACACGAGAAGTCAGCTATCTATCCATAGGTTCGAGAAGAGGGGATAATAATTAATGGTAGAGGATTCCAATGAAGAAGAATAAGGGGACGCTGATAAAGAAACATGCTCAAGATGGGAGAAGGCATCCAGTGTTATCGTTTAACTTTTTTATGTATTTTTAGAGGTCCTATGAGTTTTTTTTTACGTACTCTTCCTAGTTTTATATATTTCTTAGTTTGTTTAAAGGCTACCTTGATGTTTATTTTTAAGTCTACCTTGATGTTTCTTGATATCGAACTTTAAGGAAGTTAGAATTTATAAAACACAGAGTGAATGTCACACCTATGTTGCTATTTTCATCCCAAAACTAACTACATCACCTATAGAAGTCCATCGGAAAAAACAAAAAAAAATTAAAGAAGCAAAATTAGACCCACAACAACAGAAAAAAGTTAAGCCAAAATAGCAACAATATCTGTTAGAGTATTGCTCGGTCAAACTCGCATGCGTTGGTATCTCATGCATGTTTGTCAATGTTAGTGATCAAAACTCATGCATGTTTGTCAATGTTAGTGATCAAAACTATAAAGTCTTGATTTCTAGTCTACTATAGCTAAGGTCTCGGACTAGGATATAAAGTGTAGTTGAGCTCAAGAACTCCATGGCAATCATCATACAATACGAAGGACTACTCAAGGAACCAGTGGATATTCATCGACTAAAAGGTATGTGGAGACTTGAACTTATCTATCACTCAAAAGTCTATCTACTCTATCCCCTATCTTGAGACAAAAGTCATTTTACTATATAGACTAAAGATATACACATGTGACATTTCGAGCTGAGTATATCTCACTTATCTATTTCTCAAATGTGTGTTGGTAAATCTTTCGCTTTAGCCAAGTTCATCTTTTCCTAGTGATAAAAGTCATGTTAAGTTTCAATCACTTTGGAAATTGCTCTGACGAAAACTAGTTTGTGAATAACAACTATATGACGTCCTCTGACAATGTTTCAATGATTGAAATGAGAGTTTATACAATATAACCACTGGGGGATATAAACATTGTTGTGGTAACACATATATGTATAAGTCCTTATCACTTGAACCGAAGTTTGCGAACTTTGTTGATCAAGTGAAAACCGGAACTTGAGCAGTCAACTCAGTCCGCGAACGTGCGTAGTTCTCGAACTCGAGAATTTATGATGGAGTTGTAGCTCAGTTTTAGTCTACGAACTCAGTCCGCGAACTGACGGAAGTTCTCGAACCCGAGAATTTCTTCTGGAGTTTGTGTTCTCCAATCGGTTACTTAAGTCCGCAAACTTGATTGGTTATGTCTAAAAACGATGTTCGTGAACTTATTTAAATTATCTAAGGAATGCTATTACAAACCATGGATTTATAGTTCATGAATTGATTCGAGTGAATCACATCGTTTTTGCTTCAATTTTGTCTTGTGTAGTACATAAGATCTCATAGCAATTGAACAACTCCCTAACTAGTTCATTTGAGTCATTTGGACTAGTTATGGTGAAGAAGAATATGGTTGATATGAAATTTATCAATTGGCTAACCATTTGGTTGACTAATATTGAACCAACTATTGTACACGTTTGGGTACGGTTACACAAACCCAAAATCTTCAAGTACATTTGTGTATGGCAAGCTAAGTTTTTGATCTAACGGTTGAGAGATATTAGCTTGTATCTAATCAGGTTTTCAACTAATAGTGAATATTGAATGCTTTGTTACTAAGCTAACATTGATTGCAAACCCTGATTTGAAAGACTATATAAGGGAGAACTTTAGTAACTAGGAAACCTAATCCCCACACATTCTGTGTGATACTAGTTTGCTAAGGTAGAGTCGATTCTCCTTTAAACTTTTGGTTTCTTCTTCTAAAACAAGGTTAACAACTTAAACACTTCATTGGGATTGTGAAGCCAGACCGATACTAATTTTCTTGTAGTTGTGTGATCTGATCTTGTTGTTTCTATCATATGAGTACAATTGTAATAATTGTCTTGAGATTTCTATCTCCTATAGGAAAGATATAAAAGTAATCACAAACATCTTCGTCTCATCATTTGTGATTCCACAATATCTTTTTCGTTGCGTCGATTAAGACTATTGTGAGGTGATTGATAAAACTGAGCTATTCTTCGGGAATATAAGTCTGGTTTTATTTATTGGTTCTTGTTCACCTTGATTTATCAAAATACGGAAGAAAACTCATAGGTTTATTTGTGGGAGACAAATTTATCTATCTTGTAGACTTTTCTGTGTGAGACAGATTTTTTTGCTAAAGTCTTCGACTTTGGGTCGTAGCAACTCTTAGTTGTGGGTAAGATCAGCTAAGGGAATCAAGTGCGCAGTATCCTACTGGGATAAGAGGCATAGGAGCATAACTGTACCTTGGATCAGTGTGAGATTGATTAGGGTTCAACTACAGTCCAGACCGAAGTTAATTTGGAGTAGGCTAGTGTCTGTAGCGGTTTAATACAGTGTATGTTTAATCTGGACTAGGTTTCGGGGTTTTTATGCATTTGCGGTTTTCTCGTTAACAAAATTCTGGTGTTTGTGTTATTTCTTTTCCACGTTATATTTTGTTATATAATTGAAATAATACAGGTTGTGCGTTGTTCAATCAGTTAGAATATCTGACCTTATTGGTTGTTGATTTAAATTGATTGACACTTGGATATTGGTCTTTGGTACCATCCAAGTTATCTCTCTTTGATTAGACTCGCGAATGAAATTTGCTTGAGTAAATCAAATTAAGATATTGAGACAATAACTCCTTGAGTATTTTCTATTGATTGAGTCTAGTTGATTCTATAGAAAACAACTCGGAGTTTTCCATACAGATTTCTAATCGAAATATTGGGTGAGGTTATTAGACCCCCGCTTTTTCAATTGGTATCAAAGCAGGAAAACACGTTTAAGACCTTACAAGTCTGTGTTTGTGGAAATCTGAGTCTGTGGACAAAATCTCTGTTGCGTATAATAAAATGCTTCCTTAAGCTTTTGATCATGTCAAGTGTCTTGGAAACACCTCAGAGGATTATTCCTTAGTTTATTCTTCTGAATCCCGAGGTAAAAAGAATATTCAATGTGATAATGACATTTCTTCCTCTGATAAGGCATGTGACACTCTGGCAGAAGCTGAAAAGGAGCTCACCATAATTTTAAGACATACAGCTGAAAATCTTAATTTTAATAATCATGATCACCTCATTTATGAATTTGAAAAGTCTCTTGATCGAGAACGTTATCTCTATAACATAATTAATTCCTTCTCTAAGAATATTGAGAAACTATGTGCATCTCTTACTCTAGCCCATGAACAGTGCAAATCCTTGGAAAAGGAAAACTCTGTCTAAAGGAGAAAATCCTCTGTACAAACTAACTCTCGTGATGTTCTGTACAAGACAAAGTATTATCCAGAAGAAGATTCTGTCAAGAAAAGTTTACATAACTTGCAATCTTGTCATATGGCTATGGAGTTTAAACAGGTGCCAGTTATTTCTTATCCTCCTCGAATCTATACTTTTTGTGGGAAACAGAATCACTATGCTATCCATTGTTTTGCAAGAAGGAAACAAATTTCTAAGCTTCGTAATTTGCTTCTCTTCACTATCAATGGAACAAATAGTCAGTTGACTAACGTAGTGAATCGTATGCCCACAAGCAATCAGAAACCTTATAAGAATGATCTCTATTCTAGAAATCAGTACAGGGCTCAAGTGCATTCTGGCATAAATTCTTGTGTTGATAACAAAAGCATTTCCTGTACTTATAAGGATGTTTCTGATAAATCTAAGTCTATAAAATGGACACCTATCTATTTTGACCCTCTTGAACCAGTTGCAAGAGGTCCTAGACTTAGTCCTCAAAGAAAGCCATCTGATGGATTTGTTGAAAATGCCATGTTTTATCCTTCAGGGATGGATACCAACCGAAGAAAAGCGAAGAAAACAAAGGTCAAACTGACTGATGATATATACAACTCTTTTCTCGGTAAGCACAGTGGGACTAGTTTCCACCCAATCACCTGATTCCAGATATTTATTTCCTTGTTTCTAGCTTGAGAGATGCAAGGAAAATTATTGAGAAATACTCAAGTATGTTGTATACTATTTCAGTTTGAGTTTTGAGATTAGCAGTCCGCGAACGCTTATGACCTCCTCCCGTGAACTCTTAGGGTTTGAATTAAAGATTATTACTTTCATTCACGAACGCATATATATTCCTATATTGTGTGTTTATTCCTTAAACTGCTATGAAGAGTTCTGTAGGATCTCAAGAGATTGTGTGTCTTGATATGGAAGAAGGAAAACAGGAATGTGAATCAGTTCAAGAGCTTGTTCTAAAGAAAATGCTTGAAAAAAATGATCATAACTCCTGGATTGATGATTATGTCAAGGATTTAACTCATTTTCAGAACGATTCAAAGGTCAAGTTTTCAAATCTTCAGTTGCAAATAAACCAACTTCTAGATGGTCAGGCCAGAATTCTTTCTAATCATAACATTCTGATACGGAATCAAAGGAAGCTTATCATGGACTGTCTCAAAGCCAGACAGCTTGCTCGGGTGGTTGATCGCAAAGTTAGTGTTCTGACTCACGAACATGGTGTGTCTACGGTCAAGAGAATAAAGGAAATCAGCGATACATTCTTTGATGGTTTCATTGAAAGATACGAGGTTCTTAATGAATTATGATTTCTTAATATCTAGTAAATCTTCTATTGTTTTTCTTTTATTTAGAAGAATAACTAGTGTTTTGGAATAGCCATTATTGTGATTACACATAGCTATATCCAATGATTTTCATCTTCTTGTTTTTATATTTTTTGGTTTAAAAATTCTAAGTTTGTTTGGAAGATGATGGTTGCAGTATTAATCTTTATGGTTTTATATATTGCAATATTTTGATGGGATATGTTGTTTACGTCCGTGAACTTGATTGTCCCATATTTTGTCAAAAGTAAAGTCGTTCGTAAATTGATATGCATATATTGATAAAAGGATGAATAGACTTTTGATAAACACAAAATTTAAGCCTATATTGTCAATTATTGATGTAAGATAGGTTAAAATCTTTTGTGATTCAAGGATTATATCTATTGTATGTCATTGTGAAAATGGTGATAGAAACATAGAATGAATCCTTGTGTTATCCACAGTATAGATCCTTATTGATCCATTTTTTATGTATTACCACTACAAGAAAACATGGCTTTGGTGACAATAGTTTTTGCAGCAAAGAAGATTTCGTTGCTAAAGCCTATTTATTGTGACCAAAATCTTTATTGTCACTGTTGTTAGGTTTTCTGCGGCGGGACTCGAGTTTCGTCACTCATAAGTTTTTAGTGACTTCATTTAGATACAAAATAATGTCTAGCCACTAATAAGTTTTTTATGATTATATATTTTTGTCACCATTTAATTCTATTGTGATGATTCTAAAATAATGACACATAATCTTTTTGGTGATAATCTATAAGTTTCATTACAAAAGAAAAGTTTACACTGGAAAAATTAGTTCGTCACTAATTAATTTTATAGTGACGAAACTAAAAGTTTGACACTAAATTTATTTTTAGTGACCATGAGCTTGTTTGGATGCAAATATTTGTATAGTAACAACTTCTGATCGTCACAAGAAAGAACATCCGCAATGAACTACATGTTGTCGCTTTAATCATTTTTAGTAATGCTATAACTGTATCGCAGTTCATGATTTAAGTGACTATTGAAATGTTGTCACAAAGAATTTTTTATGGTGACAAAAGAATACATAGTTGCTAAAGAATAATTTTTTGGTAACAATTTAATAAATTAATCGATCAATTTATTCGTCAAAATATTGGTTTTTATTATTTACCTAAATAATCCCTTGTTCATCTTAGGTTATAATTATTAATTACATATTTGAACGAGTGTTGAATCTTTAACATTAGAATCTTGTTCGCTATCAATTTATTCTCGCGAATTTAATATTTATAAGGAAAATCCTCGGTTCGGTTTAGGTCAGGATTAAACCTTTATACGGTTTTACAAACTCAAATGTCATAATCTCGTTCGTTATGAGTACATAATCCAAAATCGCACATAATTTTGCAATGCCCTAAGTATCTTGTGAGACGGAGTCAAGTATAAAACACATAAATTTTTTGACTTGATCAAACTAGTATCACATGCTTGAACAAACATGTGAAATCGGGGGCTACCTTCAAATCGCTTTTTAAGACTGATTTCCAAGAGAGTATTTGGTGTTCGCTATTTGGGTTCGTACAGGTTACTACGCTACTTTTTAAGAAATGGAAATTATGGTATATTATGGAAAAATTCGGGTTGATTCTCATTCTTATTACATTTTTTTCTAGTTTCTACTGGAAGTTGATCAAGATTCTAAATTTCATTTCTCCTTCTTGTGATTTAATATCATTTTTCGGATTTAATCCCATTATATATTCTTCAGATGTTTATCGTGTCATAGGTCGATCATATTTTGTTTCATTTTTCATTTTTATATTCATTCTATTTTTTCAATTCATTCTCATTTTTATTCCTATATAACAAATCATTTTTCATATATCGAGGGTTGCTGAATCGACATAATGTAACCAACAGAAAAATTACAGCATATATTAATAAAATTAAATAAATTGGGAAACCATCAATGGTCCAAAGCCATTTCATATTAATTTTTTATTATTCAAATTCAATTATCATATTCATTTCTTAATATTTAAATTCATTAATTTTCATTCTCATATATTACTCTGATTTATATCAAACCAAAATTGTTGTCGGTTATTCCTTTCCAGAAATTTGTTGGCTTCACAAAAAATTATGGTGGCAATTTCCCAATTCTACCGGAGAATCTGAAATTGAAAAGTGAAAAAATCAAAGAATTTTTTTTCTTGAACAAAAATCGAAATGTTAAAACATGAATTTCAGAAACTATTTTACAAATAAAAATCAATTTTTTTTGAAATTACATTTAATTAACAAGTTTGATGTATTTTATTTTTCTGTAATAAAAGTCCTTATAAGTATCTGCATTTTTATTGTATCGCAATACGATGATCACTGATTTTTTGTTATTATTATTTTTGATAAAAATATTTTTAATTTTATACCATATATTCAAAACCCGGTCAAAGAAAATTATTTTCTATCAAGTAAATAAAAATAAAAATAAAAATGCTAATAAAGATATACTTACGTATCTCAGAGAAGCGTAGATCAAAGGATGAAAGCACGACTAAGATTATGATGATTAAAACCAAGTTATCATCTACACATGTAAGAGGCTACCAATAGATCAAAGGATGATAGCACGATAAAAAAAATTGATCGTAATCCTACTCCTCCGAATGTTATACCCTCCTCACTCTCCTATCTCCTATCTCAAATCTCTCTATCTCTTTCTCTTTCTCTCGAGATCTGTCGCCTCTTTCCCTTTTTTCTTTACAAACAGAACCAGACCCACCTTCACGAATCTTTAAATTTCTACTAATCAATTGTGATCCAACAAACAAAAGAGGGTATTCATGGAAGGATTTGGGATTTTGTTTGCAATCAGAGACTCAAACAAATTTGAGGTACAATTTTTATTGAATTCATTTAATAGTTGTTGTGTTAATTTTCTCAATCGATTTAATTTTTATTATATGTTCGATTTTGATTTTTGGATTTTTAATATGAAATTTGTTCTGTAGATCACTAAACCTAGTTCTATCTAATGATTTCATAGTGATTGTGATCTGGCACTTGTGGTGGTGTTGATTCTAATTGCGAAGGTTGTGGTGATAATGGTAGTTGTTTAATTTTGATTGGTTTTGGTGGATAGTTTTCCTGTCTTAGTACCATTGAGGGTAATTTTTGGGTTCATTCTTGGTGTAAGTTTAGCGATTATGGTAGGTAAGATGTTCTCTCAATTTAGAATCAGTAAGAAATTATTACATGATTTATTGGATCTCGCTTGTGATATTTAAGTTCTTTAACTGTGATTTTAAATTAAAATAATTTGTTATTGGTGTTTTTCAGAAATCCTTAAAATATTTTGGTGAGAAAAATTACTCATTATTGTATTGTTATTTTCAATTTAAAACTTTGATTTAGTATTTCTATTTTAGTTTAAGTTTAATATATCAAAATTAAGTTTTCTGTTTTGTTTGATTTTAGTGGGTGAACTATTTGATAAGTCGTCTCAGTGAACATAACTTTGTTTTTCTAAACTTTCGTAAGTTTAATTGGGTAGGTACCATTATATTCAATCGAATCTACTCGAAATTAGTTATGTTAGATTATGGTACATCCACATGATACTTCAATGATACTTAGAGACATGTTACCAAGATGCTGGTGTGATTGCTGGATTAAATATAACAAGAATCATCAATTTACCGTCGCACTATAGATTATGGTTTCCTTGACTATAATGGGTTTTGAGTCTGTTGACATGGTAAGGGAATAAAAACCACACATAAAGAGAAATTAGATAGACCTTTTGTGAATATTAATATGCATTTGACCTTGCCCACAGTTTCTTTAGTGTAAAAAATCTAGGACGCTCCATTTGTCATTTACTCCCCGCTTCCTTAAGGATGATGCTTTGTGATGATATTTTGATGAAAACAAATTTAATAGTTTAGTGATGCACATTTTTTTCTCTTGTAGGTATGCCCTTTTGAACCATGACATTTCTCAATGTCAACTCCCATACCACATTTCGTTTGTTTCTGACGCACTAAATTGGTGTTTGATTTTGTTAGATATCTGCCTGTGATTTCCATTTGAACAATTTCCTTATGCTCACTCATCGAGAGAACGGATGGGAATAGATAGACACCTTTGTGCCAAACTTTATGCGAAACTATTGATGCTAACTGAATTGGATTAGTCTTCATGTATTTAATATACATTTCAAAGTGATTAGATATACGACTACTAATCCAAGTTCAGTCAGCCCACTTCCACGATAATCACTTCATTAGTTGGTCATGAGTTATGGATGCACACATGAATGATGGTGTGAGATTTCTTAACCTCAACGTGGTATGTAGAATATGAGGTCGTGGAAACTTACATTCCATTTAGTTTGGTTTAGAACTGTCACAAGTATCCTATTTAACATCTTAATATGTGAAGTAAAAATATCATAATGATAACTGGATTTTGATTAACTATATTAAATAAATAATGATCCAATGGGTCTCTTTGGGCGCACTGTTTGTACCCAAAATTACTTTTGGGCATGAAACACGATGAATGGATAATTTGGTGAATAATTTGGGTTAGGAGACGAGCTGAAGAACAAATAAGAGACAAAGATAGACGCAAGTTTTATGTGGTTTGGCATGGTTTGCCTACGTCCACGGGTGAATCCCCTTAGGGAGAAATGTTTTATTGATACTTGTATTACAGTATATGTTTTTCCTCCTATTGGCTACCCCCTCTATGATTTCTGCTCCTCCCTATTTATACCGTTCAATATCTAATTCAAATATAAACTTAAATGGCATTAACTGCTCATTCATGCCTCCATCTTCAATTCCGCATGAAACCGCTGGAATTAATACTGTATGCCTCCATGTTAAATTCGCATGAAACCGTTGGAATTAATATTGCATGCCTCCATGTTAAATTCGCATGAATCCGCCGGAATTAATACTGCATGCCTCCTGAATTAATTCTATATGCATAACTCCTATCATTAACACGCCTTGCATAACTTCTGGCATTGATTTGCGTGCCTCCCGTGTATTTTATACACGGTACAAACATCGCCCCCTCTTAACCTCCAACTTGTTGGGGGTTAAGAATTTTGTTTTTCCTTCGCGTCGATCGTCGATGACGTAACTCGCCAGTCGCCCCCAAGCGTGAGTAGAGACATTACAAAGTCGCCCCCAATTGTGATAACCTGCAATAAAATTTGCTCACATGCTAGGCGAGACTTTTTTGCCACGTGGTAGACTTGTGATGCTCGATAGCTATTCGAGTCTTGAGTAGAATGTACCGTGTGCTTGCGGGTGGGGCAAGGCTTTTTGCTCGCAACGTAACAAGGATAGCGCTTGCTGCTCGGGAAGGCTAGCTGTTGCTTGTGTTGAGTACGAGTCTTTGGACCAATATCGGGCATTGGACTCGTGGTTGAGATGAGACTTTATGCTTGCCAAGGTGCAAGTCTTTCATACTCGCGTGCAAGATGAGATTTTATGCTTGCGATAAAAGCAAGACTTATGTGCTCATGTGCAAGGTGAGGCTTTAGGTGCCTGCGAAGTGATGCAAGGCTAAATATTGAAGGGTCTATGCAATCCTCATCTCGAACTCGATCATGTCGCTATCCACGAACTTGATCATGTTGTTATGCACGAACCTCGAACTCGATCATGTTGTTATCCATGAACCTCGAACTCGATTATGTTGCTGCCCCAAGTGCATATAAAGGTTTCTCGAACACATAAATTTTTGCTTCCATGTTGTAGGGAATTCAAAAACGGTTTGAACGTTTCATCATGATGCTTTTTGGATTTCACTTGCGCAATTTAATTCATGAAATTAAATTAAAAATAAAAGAGATTTAAGTATTGAAATGTATGCTTTAATTCATGGAATTAAATCAAAAATCATTTAATGAGATTTAAGGATAAAAACGTATGCTTATTTCCTTTGCATGTGTTATTCGTGCTAATCGCATTGACCAGTTCAGGTTGAATACTTCTGGAGCTTGTCATTATTTGGTCTTGTAGCGAAATCGGTAGCTCCAACCGGTGTTATTAGATTAGGAGCGAACCTCCTAGAAGTTTGTTGGAAACACCTTTCGCGAGCTTCATCTATTAAACCTCCCATTTCGAACGGAGGTTGCAGGGGCTTTATTTTATTTTTGTAATCGGATCCATTGATGTTTACAGAAACACGAACTAGAAAGTGATTCTGGTGGACCATCATCATTTTTTGATTAAAACAACGACCAAAGAAGTCTTTCTCGGACTGATTTTGAGATTCGTCACCAGAATTTTTTTTTTTTTTTTTTTTTGTTCTTCTTCTTCCTTGCGTCCATGTTAACCCTTCCTAATATGACAAGTCTTCTGCAGAAGAAGACGAACATCCTCTTTCATGAACACAAATTTTAAGCTTTCGTAAAACCTTTATTGCACGGGAAAACACATTTCTTTCACTCGGTCCCCTTGGCCGGCGCCACTGTTTGTAAGGTAAAATTGCTTCTACCCCAAACACAGAATTTGTGTAATGCTTTTGCTGTGAATCGATCGCTGCTTCAATCTTCAATTGGATATGGATGAAAAGGGGGGGGGGGGTACCTGCAAAAAACCCTCCGATGCTAAAGTCAGTTTTAGGATTTTTCACATATATTTTTGGTATGGAAGATTGCTTACCTTTTTGGTTTGTTGGACCTTCTTTTTATATGGTCCGAGTTGGCCTCTCTGCCTTAAGGTAATTTCCTGTATTCCCTTGCATGCATCCCTCCATTGAAATTGTGCATGACTGCATGGCACTGGCATAACTAGCCCTTGCATGTCTCCAATCATGAATTGTATTGACTGGTCCCCTGCCATAATTCCTCTGCATGCCGCTGTGATAAATTCCATGCCAATCCAAAGATGACTAATTCTCCTAAGCCCACATTGGGGCGTAGAAATCCGTCAGACAAATCGAATGGGATGGAATGATCGGAGGGCTACGTAATTAAAATGCAAAACGCAACACCGAATCAGACAGGGAGAAGAATCGCCCCTATTAATCGCCGATTTATCGGGAGGTGGCGATTAAAACACGAGCAACCACCGATTAGTTGGCCATCGGCAGGTTTCGCCGATCACTGTTGCTGTCGTATCATTGAACTTCCGGTATATATGACGTTATCGTCACGCCGTTAGTGACGACGTTAAATATTAACGAAGATGCTGACACCGTTAAGGCTAACGGAATATTCCGGGTATATGCAGATGCCGTCACTAACGCCGTTTACCGTTAATGGAAGACGCTGACGTGGCGAGTTAAGGCTGACGTGGCAGGTTTCCGGCTAATGTCTTGAAACAGATCGACGTGGAGTTTCAAGCCCATTTGTGTAACGTTGGTGACGGGCGGTGACGTGGCGTTCGGTGGTGACGTGGCATCTAAAAACAGTACGTGGCACTAGTGATGGAGCGTGATGATGTGGCGCATGTGAGGGGGCTTCCAAGTTGCTTGATTTGAACCTATGCACATGGGCTTCCATGCAAGGTGTTTGTTAGGCCTAGTTAGCACTACTTGGGTAAACAAGGGAAGCACCTTAGGCCCAACGAACCCTCCTTTGCTACTCGTAGGATCTTTGAAGGCTTAGGTTAGCCCATTTATTTGGGTAGAATATTAGGGGTACAAATATCGATTGAATCCATGACCCTTAGTTTGCTTAGTATGTCTCCGACTAACGGTTTCGAGAAAAGAAAATCGTGTTTTACTAGATCGAGTTATGGCAATAATCAAACAACTGCACGAAGGGTAGATTCTATTAACAGTCCTCGACATCACATGAGCGAGGCTGAAATACACGAATTCGAAGTTCAGTCATCCCCAATAATACCCACTGGAAACGGGCAGGGTCCAAATCGAGATGATGCTCATAACAGATCCCTGGATCGAGATCGAGATCGTTTCCGTGACAGAACTCCAGATCTAAATCGGAAAAGGGAAAAACAACCGGTGATGGATGTCGAAGAAATGGATGTGGGTGGGGAAAACCCATTAGTTCGAGGAAACAAAGGGCATGTGTTCGGCAACCCGTATAGGAGGAATGAAGATGGGCAGGATTTGCGAGACGGACACACTGCGACTCCTAGTACTGTAGGTACTGAATATCGCAAGATAATAATTCACGAGTATCGTAATAAATAAAGGAGGAAAGGGTTATAAAATGATACGATGATAGAAGTAGTGCGGGAAAATATGAAGTTTTGCGAGGATGAATTGCGATACTTCGTAATTCATATACAACTGCATAAGTTTTACTATAAATAGGAGTTCAAATGTAAAATTCGAGAGGTTCTTTTAGTGAGTGTAAGAAATTATCTTAGGAAAGAGAATAGAAAAAGTTGTAACTATTCTAGTTCCATTTTGATAATTCTATGTAATCAATTAAGAAAATTAATAAGAAAGTTATCATTCACCATCAAGAACTTCTTGAGTTTTTACTAATTCTATTGAGGGTGTAGTTGTAGGTTATTCTGCAACTACAAGTACAGAGGAGGAACTGTTGCGTAATCGGCTGAACGAGTTGGAGAAGGAGAATGCTCTCCTGGGATTGGAGCCTCCGAACCAGTCTCGACCTAAGACTGGTGATCTGAACAAAAAGAGGAGTCGGTCTGTATGGCAACGCCTCGGAAGTTGAATTGACCCTCAAGAAGCAAAACCAAACAGAGAGGTGATCGATCTTGATCAACCAGAGAGAAATCTGTTACCCACTGGAGAATTACCTAAATGAAGGCGTGTACAACCACGCCGAGTAAGGACCCGGCAAGCTGCAACTCAGCAGAGTGCGTCTAGATCCAACATCAGTTCAAAATGCCTCAGAAACGATGAGGAGGAAGATCGAGATTGGCACGATGATCGAGAATTTTCCCAGGATTCCTATGCTCGTTCGGAGCAAGGAAGAGCGGGAAAAGAACCCGCTGGACCGCAGAGGAAAAGAATGAGATCTAAAACTCATATTCCAAAGGACCAAGATTATGAGCAGGAAGACAGTTCCTCAGATGGTGATGTGGACGCAATAACAGAAGCTCGCCTCTGCAAGATGATCGAGAAAATAATGTCGAAAAAGCAATCCAGAGAAGAAAACTTGGAGCGGTTGCACCGATCTGCTGGAGCCCCTTTCAAGCTGAATATCAGAAAATTTCGACCGCCGATGAATTTTCAAGTTCCAAAGCTTCCAGAATTCGATGAAAAAACAGACGACCCAGATCAGCATGTTTTGCACTATGAAACTGCCATGACTCTGTGGCAGCATAGTGATGAATTGATGTGCAAAATATTTCCACAGTCATTAGTTGGAGGAGCAATAAAATGGTTCAATCGACTCCCAGCAAAGTCGATTGATACTTACAATGAGCTGGTTGGAGAATTCTTCTCTCACTACAAATACAATAGACGTGATCGGAAGGGATGCCATACGTTGTTCCTTCTTGCAATTCGGAAGGATGAAAGCATCAGACAGTTTACTAGGCGCTTCAAGCAAGAATTGGCCGACGTGGATGGTGCCAACGACCAAGTCGTCATCGAGGCTTACAAGCAAGCATACCAGCACGATCAAAGATGTGTGTATGGATCCCTATTCAAGAGACCGCCCAAGACTCTGGAAGGACTATATGATCGAGTTGAAGAATATGCTCGAGTGGAAGATGATTCCAAAGCTCTAGAAACGAGAGATATTACCAGATCATCCAATCATCCAAGTAATGGGAAGAGATACAAATCGAAGAACCATTTGAGAGGCCAGCACAATGACCGAGGAGAAGTCCGAGATAAGAACCAAAGTGAAAGAATGGAAACTGGATATCAGAAATTCCAGGATATGAAGTTGACACCGTTGAACATACATCTTGCAGAATTGTATGAGAAAATCAACAAGGATTTGAGCCCCCCTCGTCCTTTACCAGCTGAGACACGTGATAAATGTGATAGGAGCAAATACTGCAAGTTTCATAAGGACCATGGTCACAAGACCGAAAATTGCCGCTCTCTACAGATCGAGGTCCATCGAATGATCGACGCTGGAAAGCTGCAAGAGTTCGTGAAAAGGGACTTTGGGAAAGGTCCTGGTCAGTTTGGCACTGCACATGTGATTAACGCTCGTGTGATTAACGTCAGTCACGCCAGGATCCATTCAATGACCAGGCGGGCATCGGAAGACGAAACAAGGAGAAAGCTCAGACAGTTGAAAGAATGGTACCTGACAAATCACATTGATTTTGTCAGCGGTAATGGAGCAGAAACTAGGTAGATTGGGTGCAAAAAGATCGAGTTCTCTGAAGCAGACATGATAGGTGTATATGCTCCACACAATGATGCCATCGTTATAACTTCTTGGATTGGCATGTTTCGTGTGCACCGGATTTTAGTGGATACAGGAAGCTCAGTGAGCGTGTTGTTTGCAGGAGCTTACTCCTCTATGAATCTCCCACACGACTTGATCGAGGAGGATGAAAATCCAATTATCGGTTTCAGCGGCGAAGTTACAAAGGCGATTGAAAAAGTGAAGATACCGATAATAGTGGCTGACAAGTCCGTATTAGCCACTTTCTTGTTGCTGGATTGCCGATCACCCTACAATGCGATCGTAGGACGAGATTGGCTGCATGAGATCGGTGTAGTCACATCATCTAATCATCAATGCATGGAGTTTATTACCCCATAAGGAGTTGTGAAAGTTAGAGGCGACCAGATGGTCGCCCATAAGTGTTATGAGAGTGCAATGGATGAATACAAGAAGTCAGAGGTCAGTGGCAACCATATCATGCAAGTCGAATAGAAATAGCAATTACAGAACCCTCTCCCTCCAGAATCATATAAGGGAGAGGACGCAGCTGAACCCCCGCGGTCGAGAAACTGATCGAGGTCTAGATTGGAGATGAGGAGAACAAGACAACGTTCGTGGGGGAAGACCTTCCTGCATATGAACGTGATGGTTTAATTACATTGCTAAGGGAAAACGCCGACATTTTCGCATGGAGTTTTGCTGAGATGCCAGGGATAGATCCAACTGTAGCCTGTCACAGGCTAAATATCGATGAGAATTTCCGTCTTGTTCGACAGAAAATCAGGAATATGGCGCAAAGCTAAAAAGAAGTTACTGAAGAGGTCAAAAAGCTGTTGGAAGCATGATTTATTCGACCAGTGCAATATCCTCGCTGGCTGTCAAATGTGGTACCCATTCCAAAGAAGAATGGTAAAATTCGTGTTTGTATCGATTTTACCGATTTGAATAAAGCATGTCCGAGTGATCCGTACCTGCTGCCAATGATAAGAGATTTGGTGGATAAAACCCCAGGGTTTGGGAGACTGTCATTCATGGACGGTTTTTCTGGGTATAACCAAATACCTATGTTCGAGGACGATCAAGAACATACTGCATTCGTGACTGACAGAGGAGTTTACTGCTATACTGTAATGCCGTTCGGGCTAAAAAACGCAGGGGAAACCTACTAGCACTTGGTAAACCATATGTTCAAGGATCTGATTAGGAAGTCGATGGAAGTATACATCGATGATATGGTAGTGAAATCTCAGCAAAAATAATTGCATTTTCTTGATCTGAAAAAGACGTTCGATATCTTAAGGCAATATCGTATGATGCTCAATCCAACAAAATATTCATTCGGGCTGTCATCAGGAAATTTCATTGGATACTTGATGACATACAGAGGAATCGAGGAATCCGGAACAAATTAGGGACATCAAAGAAATGCCATCCCCAAGAACAAAGAAGGAGGTGCAGAAGCTAGCAGGATGATTAGTAGCCTTAAACCGTTTCATTTCACGCTCGTCGGATCGATTCAAGCCATTCTTTGATGTTTTGAAGAAAGAAATGAATTTTGGTTGGACGGCTGAGTGTGAAAGGGATTTTGATGAGATAAAGCAGTATTTGTCAACCCCATCGGTTTTGGTGAGTCCAAAAATTGGACAACCTATTGGAGTTTATCTGGCTGCAACGGAGAACGTTGTGAGTGCAGTGTTGTTTGTTAAGGATCCATATGAGAAATCGGTTTACTTCGTCAGTAAATCCTTGACGGGGGCGGAAACACGGTACAGGAAAATTGAGAAGATAGCACTTGCATTGTTCTGTGCATCCCGTCACCTCAAGCCTTATTTCCAAGGAAGGCAGATCGTAGTATACTCGGAATACCCGCTAAAGAGAATCCTGGAACGTGCTGATGATTCAAGTCGACTAGCCATATGGTCAAATTTTCTGGGGGCGTATGAGATCAAGTACGAAACCAGAACTGCAGAAAAAGGACACGACAGCTTCATTTGCTAGCAGATTTTCCGGTAGACGATATAGAAACGGTTGCTGGAGAAGAAGAGGAGTTGTTCAAACCCACTGAGCTAGTCACTAATCAGACTGGGGGCGAGTCTGCAATGGAGATCGATAAACCAGAACCATTATGGACCGTATTTACTGATGGGTCTTCAAACGTTAGTGGTGTTGGAGTTGGATGCGTTATCCTTACCCCCGAAGGTTCGAGGATCGAGAAAGCGACCAGGTCGGGTTTCCAAGCATCAAACAATGAAGTTGAATATGAATCTACGATTATCGGTTTAAAAGCTGTCAAGCAGTTAGATGCGAAGAACGTGAAGCTGGTGACTGATTCCATGCTAGTAGTTAACCAATTTCTGGGGACCTACATAGCAAAGGAGGAGAGAATGGCATTGTATTTGGATCATATGAGAGAACTGGCAAATGAGTTCGACCGATTCTCTATTGTGCAACGACCACGATTGGAGAATAGGCACGCGAATGCTTTAGCATATATGTCTTCCGCAGTGCCAACAGATACCGCCCGTTTCGTTGTAGTAGATTTCCAAGAGTTACCTAGCATCTCCGACAACCATTTTGTTATGGCTTTCGAACACGCTAGTGGGGGCGAGAGGGCAGCTACATCAGCACAGGGAGATACGGAGAACATCGACAGCAATATGGATATTGACAGTCCAGTGATAGACAATTCAGGCGATCATGTTGAAAACATTGCAGACTGGCGTCAACCTTACATCCAGTACCTAACAACCGGAGAACTCCCTGAAGATGAGAAACTTGCTGCAAAGGTAAAAAAGAATTCATGGAGATACTCAATGATCGGAGGGCTGTTATACCGCAAACCTGTAGTTTTGGAGCCATTTTTGCGATGCTTATCAGCCGAGGAAGGACAACTAATACTGGCAGAGGCTCATGAGGGAATTTGTGGCAGCCATTCTAGAGGGCGCAATCTCGCACACAAGGTACTCACCCAGTGGTATTTCTGGCCGTACATACATAAAGATGCTAAAGAATGTGCGCAGAAATGTGTGTCATGCCAAGAACACGCTCCAATTCCGAAAAGGCCCGCCAACGAATTACATCCAGTTTTTAGTCCCTGACCATTCTCTATGTGGGGATTAGACATCGTCGGACTGCTTCCAAAAGCTCATGGAGGCGTAAGATTCGTATTAGCCGCTACTGACTATTTCACCAAATGGGTCGAAGCAGTGGCACTGGTACACGTTACCAGACATGATGTGAAAAGATTCATATGGGAGAATATCGTCTGCAGATTTGGAATCCCAGACGCGATAATATCAGATAATGGGAAACAATTTGATTCTGGAGTGATCAAAGATTTATGCAAGGGCCTAAATATTCGCCACAATTTCTCGTCTCCTTACTATGCTCAGAGCAACGGGAAGGCAAAAGCGACTAACCGCGTTATTATGGACAATCTCAAGAAACGGCTGGAGAAAGCGAATGGAAAATGGACCGACGAATTCCCTAGAGTCTTATGGTCCTATCGAACAACCCCAAAAAGATCCACTGGGTTTTCACCATTTACATTGGCATATGGGACAGAGTCGGTCATACCTACCGAGGTACAACTCAAGACTACCAAACTCGTGCTGTCAAATCAGGGAAAAACGACAGCATCCTAGCTTTAGATAAAGAGTTGCTGGAAGAACAAAGAGAAACAACCTTGCAGCAGTTAGTTCAATACCAGCAGGTAATCAAGATGAGGTATGATCGAAAAGTCAGAGAACGGTCATTCAAGCCAGGGGAATATGTCTTGAAGAAAATCCGAGCGGCCACAATGGAACCGAACTGTGGGAAGGTCCATACATAGTGGATAGGCCAGAATCTCGAGGATCCTACTACTTGAGGAACCTCGATGGTAAAGAGGATTCAAAGCCATGGAAGCCGTGGAATTCGTTCCACTTAAAGAAGTTTTATCATTAGGGGTAGATTCAAATCCTACTGTGCTGCACTCTTTTTCCTTTTTGATGGTTTTATCCCACTGGGTTTTCCACTCAAAGGTTTTAATGAGGCAGTTGTTGTCGAAGCAGTGGGTATTTATCTTGTTATTTCAATTCAGAAATTCAATTCAGCATTATTTTGGTATTCCATACTTTATCAACATTGTTCGAGTTAATTATAAGCTACTGCGGATGATCGAATCCACGGTCAGCCCTAAATGACAAAACAGTACAGTTCGAATCTGCTATCAGTAACGTCTCTGACACCTCGCAGATAGGGTGAGTGCACAGTTCGATCATTTTTACCCTATCTCAATTTTATCCCCATCATGCGGGACAACAACAAATGTGGCGAACATTTTCATCTGTCCAGGCACGTGGAAATGTACACATCCCAAACTATGCGCGCATTTTGAATAGCAGGATTGGCCCAATGTGTGAATTCGAGATAGCAGAAAAACTCAACTTTTCATTCCGTGCGCGAGCAAAATGCAGCAGGGAGGTGCACCCCTGCGCGAGCATTGAGAAGCATGATACAAAACACACTGGGGGCGAGTTATATGTCACCTCGACCATTCGGGGGCGAGATATATGACACTCCAGCGCAATCGAATCATCCCTGGGGGCGAGTTTCATAACACTCCGAGCAGCGCGCTTGGGGGCGAGTTATGTAACACTCCAGACAAAGGAGGGGAACCCGAACTTCTTAACCCATAACATGTTATGGATTAAGAGGGGGCGATGTTTGTACCCCTAATATTCTACCCAAATAAATGGGCTAACCTAAGCCTTCAAAGCTCCTACTAGTAGCAAAGGAGGGTTCGTTGGGCCTAAGGTGCTTCACTTGTTTACCCAAGTAGTGCTAACTAGGCCTGACAAACACCTTGCATGGAAGCTCATGTGCATAGGTTCAAATCAAGCAACTAGGAAGCCCCCTCACATGCGCCACGTCATCACGCTCCATCACCAGAGCCACGTACTGTTTTTAGATGCCACGTCACCACCGAACGCCACGTCACCACTGTTTGGTATAGTAGACGGAAACCTGCCACGTCAGCACTGTTCGGTACAGTGGCCGGAAACCTGACATGTCAGCAATGGTCGCCGCCTTAACTCGCCACGTCAGCATCTTTTGTTAACGGTAAACGGCTTTAGTGACGGCGTCGGCATATACCCGGAATATTCCGTTAGCCTTAACGGTGTCCCCATCTTCGTTAATATTTAATGTCATCACTAACGGCGTCACAATAACGTCATATATACCGGAAGTTCAACGATACGGCAGCAGCAGTTATCGGCGGAACCTGCCGGCGGCCAACTAATCGGCGGTTGCTCGTGTTTTAATCGCCACCTCCCGATAAATCGGCGATTAATCGGGGCGATTCTTCTCCCTGTCTGATTCGGTGTTGCGTGTTGCATTTTAATTATGTAGCCCTCCGATCATTCCACCCCATTCGATTTGCCTAACGGATTTCTACGCCCCATTGTGGGCTTAGGAGAATTAGTCCTCTTGGGCTTGGCATGGAATTTATCACAGCGGCATGCAGAGGAATTATGGCAGGGGACCAGTCAATACAATTCATGACTGGAGACATGCAAGGGCCAGTTATGCCAGTGCCATGCAGTCATGCAGAATTTCAATGTAGGGAGGCATGCAAGGGAATAAAGGCAATTACATTAAGGCAGAGAGGCCAACTCGGACCATATAAAAAGAAGGTCCAACAAACCAAAAATGTAAGCAATCTTCCATACCAAAAATATCTGTGAAAAATCCTAAAACTGACTTTAGCATCGGAGGGTTTTTTGCAGGTACCCCCCCCCCCCCTTTTTTTTCATCCATATCCAATTCAAGATTGAAGCATCGATTGATTCACAGCAAAAGAATTACAAAAATTCTGTGTTTGGGGTAGAAACAATTTTACCTTACAAACACTTGTATTACAGTGTATGTTTTTCCTCCTATTGCCTACCCCCTCTATGATTTCTGCTCCTCCCTATTTATACCGTTCAATATCTAATTCAAATATAAACTTAAATGGCATTAACTGCTCATTCATGCCTCCATCTTCAATTCCGCATGAAACCGCTGGAATTAATACTGCATGCCTCCTGAATTAATTCTATATGCATAACTCTTGTCATTAACACGCCTTGCATAACTCCTGACATTGATTTGCGTGCCTCCCGTGTATTTTATACACGGTACAAACAACAAGTATCAATAAAACATTTCTCCCTAAGGGGATTCGACCGTGGACGTAGGCAAACCATGCCGAACCACATAAAACCTGCGTCTATCTTTGTCTCTTATTTGTTCTTCAGCTCGTCTCCTAACCCAAATTATTCACCAAATTATCCATTCATCGTGTTTCGTGCCCCAAAGTAATTTTGGGTACAAACACGCACCTAGGATGCGCTATTTACAATTTATCTTTTTTACTTGAAATGAGCTTTAAAGTACTTATTTCATCTACTAATAATGCATTATGCCATGTAGATTGAAGTCCAGTCCATTACCAAGAGGCACCCCACAAGTTCTGGAACAAATAAGTTAACCTGCATTATGTGTTGGTCATTGCTATCTTCCATTTAAGGAATTAAATTTTGCCAAGATATTGCAACCGCCACCGCCACCATCAGCACCGTCCCTATTAGAACAATGAGCTATTGCAGCTGAGGCAGTAGTTACTTGTCACATTAATGTTTTAGTCTTGGTCTTATATTTTACTTATTTACTTGTCACATTAATGTTGGATCAACAATGTTTTTAGTTTATTTATCAGGTGTTTTTTTGGTTTGGATATTGTTTCAACAACTTATTTTAATGGCTAATTATTTTTTATTCAACTAATATTATTTATTCATTTGAATGCTTATTTGTTTATATTTATTTTTTGTGTAATAAATCTCCTTGACGTTTACCTTGTTTCTTAAAATTTTGCAAAAATTATCCCTCCTAGTAGCTTCTCAGCTGTGCTTCTTGTATCACCTTGCTTTTCAGTTGGGCATGGTGATGTTTTTAGAAAAGTTATGTTCTTCATAAAATGTTCAAGGAGTTTTTACTTGTTTGTTTAATTAGCAGGTGGTTTTAATGCTATATGATTTCAACATTTGCTGGAGATGCATAGGGTTATCCTTGGTTTCTAATGAGTTTATGAATTAAAAATGGGTGTTCTATTGATGTTTTTTTTTTTTAAAATCTGATTCCCATCGGTAGTTAAATTTATTTTCATTTCCTTTCAGCTTACTTTCCAAAGAAATTTTAGGTTCCTTTGTAGTAGTTGATTATCAAATTCTGTCTCAGACCTTATCAGTTTTAGAATTCTTATCAATTTCAGATTCATAGCCGATATCTTGGTGGTCTAATATCTTTTGGGGGGTCTTATTATGGGGTGAATTGTGATTTGCATAACTTCCCTGTTTTCTATGGTCTAAGTGGATTAGGTTGCAGCACTTGAGCGATTTTTCTAGGATATTCAATTTCTGAGGTAGCCCTTCTGGAATTGTAATAAATCATTAATGGGAAGACCAGCCAAGCAAAAGCTGATTTTGAGAATAATTAAGAGAACACATTTGGCAGCTCGATCCTCCGGGCTATCTCTATTTCCCCTAAATTATTTGTAGAACTTGTTGTATAATGATGCTGTCAGAGAATGTGATACCTCTCATTTTGATTTGATTTCGCTCTTTTTAATCTTTCTTGTGAATTTAGTGTTTGCCTTTTGTCGAAACCTGCCCAAAAAAAAAAAAGTGTTTGCTTATCATTTTTTAATTTGTAACCCTTTTTGTTTAGTCCAGTTTACTCTGTACTAGAAACTTTGTCTGTGCAAAGCTCAATCCCTGTCTAAAAATTGTTTTTTTCGATAGTCTCCATTTCCTTCCTAAAGATTATTGTTTTGGTCCTCAGCAGAATCTCTTTTCCAAAAAATTTGTTCTGTGAAAAAATTCTCAAGTTCATATTGTGGTCTTATACTCTTATACTATTTTAATTTGTACAAGCTGGATATTATTGTGGTCTTTTTACCCTACTTTTACGGCCTCTCCAATCTCGTCCCGTTTTTTTCTCTCTATTTTCTTTCATCATGAAACTGCTTTCTTGGAACGTCCAAGGAATTGGGACTCCCATCACTAGGGATCATCTTGATCATCTTTGTCATTTTTATAAGCCGGATATTTTTTTTTTATCCGAGACAAAAGCCCTATTCGACAGAATGGACTTTCTATTTAAAAAATCTGATTTTTATGATTGGTTTATTATATAGTCCCATCGGTGGGTATCGTAAAAAAAAATTTCCCAATGGTCGCATATTTTGGACTTATCGAAACAAGTTCAAAAGCCATGGGTACTAATTGGTGACCTGAATATAATCCTAGATCTGGGAGAAAAACACGGTGGAAATAGTACAAGATCAAGCAGCAAAACGTTTGTAACCCAAATAATATACTCTCTGGGACTACAAGATGCGGGCTACGAAGGCTCTCCATTCACATGGTCAAACAACAAAAGCGGAGATGCTAATATTTGCGAGAGGATTGACAGATATTTAATATCATACCAGTGGATTCAGATCTTCCATAACACTAAGGTTAGTCACCTAACAAGAGTTGGTTCTAACCATACTCCTATACTTTTTTACTCCAACCCGGAAACAAAAATAATTAGTAAACCATTTAGATGCATCAGTTCATGGCTTTCGCACCCTACGTTATCAACAGTAGTGGCAGCATCTTGGAACCTCCATTCATCAAACTCCCCTGCCAGAAGCTTCGCCTCTAACCTACTCTCTCCTCAGACCTAGCTCAATGGAATTCCGATGTTTTCTGCAATATTCATAAAAGTATTAACATGGGTTTACTCAATAAATACTTGTATTGATTTTCAAAGAGTTTAATGGATTTAAAAATTATTGTGTTACTGGTTGTATACTTTTGAAATCTCTTTCAAAGTTTATGTTACTCGTTGTAGATTGTCAAAAGGTTTTCTAAAGTTTGTGTTATTCGTTGTAAACTTGAAAATTCAAAGACTTTGTATACTTACCTATTTTCAAGACTCTGAGTGACTTTTGTGCATATATTTGCCTTGATAAAAGTCTTGCAAAATATGTAAGATTTTGGAAGACTTCCAAATTTGTTTATAAAGATGTTTTTTGCTCTCTTTTATTTTATTTAATGAATACACAATCTATAAAACTCATATTATAGATGCTATAAATTATATGGTATGATTAAACATTTTTTTATTTTAATTATTATGCACAAATGTACAATAATAATAATTTTTAATTTATTGTCACACTTTATTGTATTTTATTGAACAAAAGAAATACGTTATATATATAAAATAATAATAATTTAATTGAAGTTACTATAATAAAAATAAGCTACAATAAATTTTGTATTTATGTCTATCATGCATATTTCCATATAAAATTTGTTTTTACAACTCTTCAGGACTCTACAAATATCTGCAAGACATTAGACAACTCTGCATAACTCCGCAAAATTTTGCTCAACTCTGTAAAATTCTCGCAAAGTTATTAGTTTTCATGACTCTTTTTTAAATCTCTACAAATCTACAAATGTATTTATTGATTAAACCCCTGTAAAACTCTTAATAACAAAATTAAAAACATTCACGAATCCGGGATCTTCTCTTCAAAAATTGATACTCTCAAGAACCTCCAAGCAGAACTGGGGAAATGGTACAAGATTAAAAATGACTATTACCATCAACTATATAGGGATAAGTTCTTTGAAGAATATGATCAAAACACTGAATATTTCCACGCTTCTGCCTCTAATATAAAAAGTATCAATGTCATTCACTCTCTTAGAGAACCTTCTGGTCTTTGGATCTCATACCTAGACCAAATCAATGCTTTATTGATCAATCATTTCTCCCAAATTGGAAATTCTCAAACGAGTAACTACAATGTCGACCTCTTAGAAATAATCCAACCTTGTATCTCAGATTCGGAAAATTCTTTCTCTAACCCAAATTCCATCCAAATAAGAAATTTGGCCCACTCTTTCTAAAATGAACCCTTGGGGAGCTCCTGGCCCGGACGGGTTTCAACCGGGTTTTTTAAAGCCAATTGGGATATCTTTGGGTCAGATATTACAAACACCATACACGATTTTTTTAGAACAGGGATTATGACACAAGAATTCAACCATTCTTTTATTACTCTAATCCCAAAAATATCAACACCTCAAACCCCAGCAGATTTCAGATCGATCATCCTCAGCAACACAATATATAAACTTGTTTCCATGATTTTAGCCAATAGATTAAAACCCCTATTGAATAAGTTAATTTCACCCAATCAATCGGCTTTTCTTCCAGGGAGACAAATTACAGACAACATTATCATAGCCCATGAATTGATTCATTCAATGAAAACTTCCAAAAAAAAAGAAGGGATTTTTTTCTCTTTTAAGATCGATCTCTCCAAAGCTTTTGATAGAGTTGAGTGGCCTTTAATTAGGAAAGCTTTATCCTCATTCGGCTTCAGTGATGACTGGGTTAATCTCATATTTCAATGCATCTCCACTACCTCTTTTGCTATCCTTCTAAACGGATCCCAGGCCCTACATTTTCCAATTCAAGGGGTCTAAGACAAGGTGATCCCTTATCCCCTTATGTTTTCTTAATTTGCATGGAGATTCTATCAAGACTCCTTGAAAAAGCAACAAGAGAAAATAAAATCTCGGGGCTTCAAATAAATAAACACGCCCCTACCATATCCCATCTCTTCTTCGCCGATGATTGTTTTCTCTTCACCAAAGCGGACCTGGGAGAAGCAAAAAAATTATTGGATATTTTATCTAAATTTGGGGAAATTACAGGCCAAATGGTTAATCCTTAAAAATCAGGAATCTAATTTAGCCCCAAAATTCATCCCAAGCATGGGAAAATAATAGCAAAAATCCTTAAAGTCAAGTTGATACCTAAAAAGGATAGGTATTTAGGAACTCCTTTCTTCTTTGATAAAAACAGGAAGGAGAATTTCGAACCGCTACTTCAAAAATATTATAACACCTTACAAGGTTGGAAATCAAAGTTTCTATCTCAAGCGGGCGGAACAGTCTTAATTCAATCCATTCTTCAAGCGTACCCGACATATCAGATGCAGATGCTAGCTCTTCCTAAAGAAACCTTGGATAAATTAGATAAAATCTAGAGATATTTTTGGTGGAAGAAAGATGGTCAAAAGGTAAAGGTGGTTATATAAAGGCGTGGAAAAGCATGTGCAAGCCAAAAACACAAGGGGGATTGGGAATAAAAAATCTTCATAATTTCAATATAGCCCTTTTGACAAAACTAACTAGCAGATTAATGATGGAAAACAATCATCTATGGGTTTACTACGGGAAAAATCATCATTTACAACACTGTACTACAACGCTTTTTTATGTATTGTGTAGGTGGGGTATTGTAGAAAGTCCAAGCTTTTCTACAATACTTGACTAAGTGTTGTAAAAGGTGATGTGATTCATGGTTCGACAATATTTTTCTAAAGTTGTGATTCTCTTTCGATTTCTTTTGAAAGCCCAACACAACTCTTGTTTGTGTTGTAGGACTTGATTTCACAACGTTTAATTTGAGTAGTAAAATTCTATAACACAACTTCTCCAATGGTTGGGAATAACACTATTAATACACATGTTAGAGTGGTCGAAAAATCTCGCACAACTCTTATTTATATTGTTATACATACTTTCACAACCTTTGTCTAGTGTGGTCATAATCTCTAACACAACATCCTTAAAGGTTGTATTATTTGAAGTAACAACTTATGTTTTCGGTAGATAAATGTGTAACTGCAACTTTTGTTTGGAGTTTTGTGCATAAAACTATTTTGAAAAAAACAATTAGGGCTGAAACCAAAACTAAATCTGATTCAAGCTCAAATTACACTATATTGGAACTTGAATTATGAATTCAAATGACCATTCAATTAAAAATTCATTAATTGTATTGGTAACACAATTCATAACTGAATTTAGTTTACAATTGGGTTCAAAATCACAAAAAAAGAAAGATGAAAGTAACCAAATCTCCGGTTCAACATGAACCATTCCTTACACGTTCCTACACCAAAGTTGCATAAAAAGTAAAAACCTAGCCATTGGAGTGAAGAAATGCATAGGGGGGCATAACAACACTCATGTACGGGAGGAAAATCCTGTCCAAGGCACTTGCAGAGCCTTGCCCATGCCTGCAGTAAACTCAAGGAGTTCAATTTCCAAAGTTATTACAAATTACCGCAGAAACATTAAGACCGTACCTGTAGAAACCCGATACACCCTCAGTATTTGCAATCTTTTTGAAGGATCCAGTTAATCCTTTACTTTTACATTCTGATCTTCTTGTCTGCAAAACCAAATAATACAATTTTTTTAGAAATTTGCAATTTTTCGCAGTACAACAAAAACTTCAAATGCAAGACTGATAACTTGCAATTATATCCCCTCTTCTTTTTGCACACCCCTATAATAGCAGACTTGCATAAGAACAGAGTGATGTGATTCTATCTCTAAAGTAAGTGCTAAAATGAATCCCATAAAAAAAAGTGCTATAATGAATGGACGGTTTATATTAAAAAGTGGCATATGTAACTAAACAAAGCATTATGGTCAGACTGATCACAATTCACTATGGGAAAAACATTGAAGCCGTAATTTGAAGCCGTTTATACCTTTATGTTTAGATTATTCCATCTTCCATCTTCTCTGTTAATTTTAATCCATAAGCCTCTAAGATGTCCAGTGCTGCAAAGGAACACACACAATATAGTGAGTCCCAAACCTGTAAAGTGAGGATATTAGAATGTTTTGTCGTGGTGAGTGACAAGATTAATTTTTCCAACACTTGTAGTGGCATTCCTAATTACCTGTGACATGTAGACTTCAGGCTCAAGAGGTCGCAGGGCACCTTTTGTTTTGATCTTGTTCTGTAGTAATAGCTGCAACACCAGAATGTATGCGCAAGTATCCATGATTAACACAGGTCAAAAATAAAAGAGATTAGGAAATGGAAAATTGCAACTATTTGGTAGTACCAGGGCTCCAATGGTTTCAGGAATTCTGACAGTGACAGCCATGGCTGTGTAATTTTCCCATTCTTAATCCTTCCAAACTCTAATAACCTTCATGCTTTTCTGTTGGTCGGCCATCTGGAAATTATATCTCCACTTCGTAATGAAAAAGTACCATGTCCTGATCCATCAACGCACACCAATTAATACAACAAGTTTTTGTCGTAAGTCTTAGTATAAACATTGATATGAACACCGTCGTTACCTTCTCTGTGTCAACATAGGCTAATCTGTCCATTCGAAGGAAGGTTATGTCAAATGCATTCTGGCAGGAAGCAGGGATTTCAGTTTGCTCTTGATGGTATTTATAGTTTTTGCTGCATAAGCTCTTTCTTTGCAAGACCCGAGCATAACTAGCCTTTTCCTGTAAACAACCTTTTCCTGGTGACGACAGAGACGACAGTGAAGGTGGGGATGTCGAAGAACAAGGGTGTGTACGTGCCAGTAGGAGATGATGAATAAAATATCAGATGTTGTGCTTTATTCAACACGAACTCTTCCATAAATTTTAGCAACGACGTCGTAACCTACATTATGATAATATAAGAAAGTTAATCTTTGACATTAGAATCATGATTTGTCTATCCTATATAGAATAATCTGCATCTGGATAAAAGAACAGGACGACCACAATAAACAACAATACATGAAATACAATGAAGCTTATGTCAAAAAGACTTGAACCTGGAAGTATGGAAAATCTTATATCGGAAAGAATAGAAGACAACTTTCCCAAGTTGAATTGGAAATTTCAAGCACGGGATTTGAAATATCTGATTAAAAAATAAAAATAAAAAGAGAAATAAACTTCAAGTAGCTATCCTTATTGCAACTCGAAACAGATAGCTACTTGAAGTAAATGGACAACCGATCATGATGAGAATTTGACTTACAACAAGAATTACTAAGGACCCAGGAGATAGTTGTAGACTTTTTATGATGTCACTAAGTTACCCTCGATTATAAATTTTAAAGACATGATCAATGTTTGACCAAAACACTACTTAATAAGTTTAAAGTAAATCCACAAATAAGTAATAAGAACTGCCACAACTCCAGCAACTATCTACAAGCTCAAAATCTCAAAACAATTCCATCATTTTCAGAATTTCCCAAGAAACACCCTATAATATAAACTTGATAATCAAATGTATCGTTTATAAAATGAACTAGAAAATGCTAGAATGAAAACCAAAACACTGCATCTGACCTCTGGTGTATCATTCCAATGAGAGATGCCTCTTAAGACAAGAGACATATGTGTGGGATACAACCAATCAAAGAGGAGTCCATTTGTTCTGCGACTGAAGTGAAAAGAGAAAAAATAACTAACAACATTACTCAATCACTTTACTACCACCTTTCATTCCACCACCACCACGACCTCCTCCTTTGCTTCCTGCTCTGCCTCTACCACCACCACGACCTCTAATTTTTCAAATCAAACATTCGGTGAAGATGATTCATCAAAATTCCTCAAATACGTAATTTAATTTGGTTAAAAAATATGTCTTCCTCATCACCCCAATCGCCTTCACACTTGTATTTGTAGCGTCTATATATTATGAAAGCTGGATCATCTCGAGAAGAAGTAGTAGAAGTGGATGCAATTGACATTTTCAAATCCCTAAATCCCAAAAAAAAAAAAAAAAAAAACACAACAGCATAAATCAAAAGCAAAAATCAAAGCTCAATTATGAAAATTAGGAAAATTCAGCAGCAGAAGAAGAGAGTCACCTTGCCTTGCTTAGAATGGATGTAGAAATTTTTCTTCGTTTCGTTGATTTAGCTTCGCTTTTTCTCAAGATGACAAAGGGGTTAAGGTTAGGTGTATTAGATTTGGTGGAATGAGTGATCCAGTTAGGGTTTTTGAAGAGATTTGGTGAAGCAGGTGAATAGAGAGGGAGGGGAGACGGCGATGAAGAGTAAAGATGGAATGAGTGAATTAGATTTACGAACAAATTTCAGAATATACCCATTGCTAGGATCCTTGAGTTCCTTACATCAAAACCCCAATTATTCTCATCTGAATGTCCACCCAATAGCATAAATTACCTTATTGTCTCCATTAAAAGGAGAATTGAACAACAGAACTCATCTTGCTACCAAATCCAGAATCGAACTCAAACCCAATCTTCAATATTATGACCTAACCAAATAAAACCCGTTAAAAAGCTGAGATTTCATATCCATGAGTTTTAAGAGATGAAATTAGAGTTGTGGTTTGATGAAGAATCATGTGTTAAGTCTCAATTGAAGTTCTAAACTTGTATTGGAGATGAAGTGAGATGGGGTTTCTGAATCTGGTCTCGAGATTCGATTGAAGATGAAATTAGGGTTCTATGATGTTGATTAGAGATGGGTATGATGCTGATCCATATGGAAGAAGTAAATATCAACACCACGCATTAGATCTGCAGAAGAAGAAAAAAGAGAGGGAGAGGCGGAGGCGCAGGCTGAGGAAAAAAAGAGAGACGGGGAGGAAGAAAGGGAAAATCGATAGGAATTGGAGTTCTTAGTTTTGAGGAGGGTTAGGTGATCCGAACAAAAGAATGTACGAACAAGATTTCATTTCATCCGGTCATACGGATTAAGGGAAGATCTTGACGGTTGAGATTGTACTTGGGGTGGTCATACGGATTGAGAAGCATGTGTTTCTCGTTGTGTTAATACGAACTCATTATTCGATTATCTTATCAACCTTCGACGCAAAAAAAAATTCCAAAAAAAATATTAATAAATTTATGGCATTGTTATCGACATTCTGATATAAAAAAATCCAAAAAATGTATAAGAATGAATCAGGAAAATGAAAAATAAATTCGATAATTGGTATGTTTCTTGAAATCGATAGGTCATGAAGCTTTGGGAGAGTTATGACTTCAAACGATAGGTCATGAAAAATGAAACATGGATTTCGATAGGTCATGAAAAATGAAAATGTATTTCGACTAGCCGCATAGTTCATGAAGCTTTGGGAGAGTTATGACTTCAAACGTAGCATGATATATCATTGAAATCGATAAAAATGAAGCTCATACTCGATTGGAACTTCAAATATGGTATAACGACATAGAAAATATGAACCAATAAGCTCTGGGAGGGTTCCGACTTCAAACGTAGCATTATACATCATCAAAATCGATAAGTATGAAGCTCAATATCAATTCAAACTTCAAAGATGGTATAACGGCATAGAAGCTATGGACCACGAAGCTCTGAGAGGGTTCTGACTTCAAACTTAGCATGATACATCATCGAAATTGACTAATTAAGTCAGAAACTTAGTAAGAATGACGAATCCATCCATTTACATGTAAGATTCCTTCGAAACATTCCCCGAAACTTTAAATAAACCCTATTTTTGCATACTGTATGCATAACGTGACTCCGAGATTGAAACCTAGCCCTGAGTGGACCATTATAAGCCGGAAACATGGTAAGAATGATGAATCCATCTATTTACAGGTAAGATTCCTTCATAATATTTCCCGAAACCTTAAACAAGCCCTATTCTGGCATATTATATGCATACCCTGGCTTCGAGGTCGAAACCTGGCCAGGAGTGGACTACTGTAAGTCGGAAACTTGGTAAGAGCGTTGAATCCTTCCATTTACATGTAAGATTCCTTCGTATTATTCCCCGAATTTTGGCATACTGTATGCATAACCTGACTTCGAGATTGAAACCTAGCCCTGGGTGGACTATTATAAGAATGACGAATTTATCCATTTACATGTAATATTCCTTCAGAATATTCTACGAAACCTCAAACAAACCTATTTTTGCATATTGTATGCATATCAGGCTCAGAGATCGAAACCTGGCTATGAGTTGACTACTATAAGTCAGAAACTTGGTAAGAACGACGAATTCATTTATTTACAGGTAAGATTTCTTCTAGATATTCTACAAAACCTTAAACAAACCCTATTTCTGCATAAATGAATGCATACCAGGATCTTAAATCGAAACATGGCCGCGAGTTGACTACTCTAAGTCAGAAACTTGGTAAGAACGAAGAAACCATCCATTTACATGTAAGATTCCTTCGAAATATTCTACGAAACCTCAAACAAACCTATTTTTGCATATTGTATGCATATCAGGCTCAGAGATCGAAACCTGGCTATGAGTTGACTAATATAAGTCAGAAACTTGGTAAGAACGAAGAAACCATCCATTTACATGTAAGATTCCTTCGGAATATTCTACGAAACCTCAAACAAACCTATTTTTGCATATTGTATGCATATGAGGCTCAGAGATCGAAACCTAGCTATGAGTTGACTACTCTAAGTCAGAAACTTGGTAAGAACGAAGAAACCATCCATTTACATGTAAGATTCCTTCGGAATATTCTACGAAACCTCAAACAAACCTATTTTTGCATATTGTATGCATATCAGGCTCAGAGATCGAAACCTGGCTATGAGTTGACTACTATAAGTCAGAAACTTGGTAAGAACGAAGAAACCATCTATTTACAGGTAAGATTTCTTCTAGATATTCTACAAAACCTAAAACAAACCCTATTTCTGCATAAATGAATGCATACCAGGATCTTAAATTGAAACTTGGCCGCGAGTTGACTACTCTAAGTCAGAAACTTGGTAAGAACGAATAAACCATCCATTTACATGTAAGATTCCTTCGGAATATTCTACGAAACCTCAAACAAACCTATTTTTGCATATTGTATGCATATCAGGCTCAGAGATCGAAACCTGGCTATGAGTTGACTACTATAAGTCAGAAACTTGGTAAGAACGAAGAAACCATCCATTTACATGTAAGATTCCTTCGAAATATTCTACGAAACCTTAAAAAAAAACTATTTCTGCATACTGTATGCATACCCTGGCTCCGAGATTGAAAATTGGCCATGAGTGGACCATTATAAGCCGGAAACTTGGTAAGAACGATGAATCCATCCATTTATAGGTAAGATTCCTTTGGAATATTCCCCAAAAATTTAAACAAACCATATTCAGGCATATTTTATGCAAACCCAGGTTTCGAGGTGGAAACCTGGCCGGGAGTGGACGACTATAATTCGGAAACTTGGCAAGAACGATGTGAATCCATCCATTTACATGTAAGATTCCTTCGGAATATTCCATGAAACTTTAAACAAACTCTATTTTGGAATTTTGTATGCATAACCTGGCTCCGAGATTGAAACATGGCCCTGAGTGGACCATTATAAGCCGAAAACTTGGTAAGAACGATGAATCCATGCATTTACAGGTAAAATTCCTTCGGAATATTTCCCAAAACCTTAAACAAACCCTATTTCTGCATATTGAACGCATACTAGGCTCCGAGATCGAAACCTGGCCGTGAGTGGAGTAGTCTAAGTCGGAAACTTGGTAAGAATGACGAATCCATTCATTTACATGTAAGATTCCTTCAGAATATTCTACGAAACCTTAAATAGACCCTATTTATGCATATTATATGCAAACCAGGCTCCGAGATCGAAACATGGCCGCGAGTTGACTACTCTAAGTCAGAAACTTGGTAAGAATGACGAATCCATCCATTTACAGGTAAGATTCCTCCGAAATATTCTCATATACCTTAAGCAAACCCTATTTCTGCATATTGTGTGATACCAGTCTCCGATATCGAAACCTGGCCGTGAGTGGAGTATTCTAAGTTATAAACTTGGTAAGAATGACGAATCCATTCATTTACATGTAAGATTCCTTCAGAATATTCTACGAAACCTTAAATAGACCCTATTTCTGCATATTAGAGATCGAAACCAGGCTCTGAGATTGAAACATGGCCGCGAGTTGACTACTCTAAGTCAGAAACTTGGTAAGAATGATGAATCCATCCATTTACAGGTAAGATTCCTCCGAAATATTCTACTAAACCTTAAACAAACCCTATTTCTGCATATTGTACGCATACCAGGCTCTGATATCGAAACCTGGCCGTGAGTGGAGTAGTCTAAGTCAGAAACTTGGTAAGAACGACGAATACATTCATTTACAAGTAAGACTATGAAAATGACCATATTACCCTTAGTGAAAATAAGTGCAATAAATATTATCGAAACTTTAATAATGACAAGACTACCCTTATCGAAAATAAGTAATATAAATATTATACTTTGAAAATGACCATATTACCTTTGATGGAAATAAGTGCAATAAATATTATGGAGAATGCGAAAATGACCAGACTACCCTTATTGGAAAAAGGTAAAGTAAATATTTTAGAATGTGAAAATGACCATATTACCCATAATGGAAATAAGTGCAATAAATATTATGGAGACTATGAAAAATGACAAGACTACCCTTATCGGAAATAGGTAAAGTAAATATTTTAGAATGTTAAAATGACCATATTACCCTTGATGGAAATAAGTGCAATAAACATTATGGAGACTGTGAAAATGACCAGACTACCCTTATCAGAAAAAAGTAATTTTCAGAGAAGGCTTCGCGCTGTTTGCGGCTCAGTCAACTGAGCATTATTTTTTTGGCATTACATTTTGTTTTACAACACTTATGAAGGGTTGTCATAAAGTTAGTGTATTAAAGAACCACAAACTTCACAGAACTTGTGATAGTGTAGGATGGTTAGTGGTGTATATTTCCATGCCCGAGGCTCAGGATCGAATCCCCCCAACCTCATTTTTTCCAACATTATATATTTTTACTTCAACAACACTTATAAGTGTTGTTATAGGTTTCTATTTAAAAAAATGAAAAAAAATCAAAACTTGTGATCTGAAAGGATGGTTGATGAGCTAGACTTCCATGAAGTAGGCTCAAGATCGAATCCCCCCAACCTCATTTTTTTCCAACATTATATATTTTTACTTCAACAACACTTATAAGTGTTGTTATAGGTTTCTATTTTAAAAAAAAATTAAAAAAACCAAAACTGGTGAACTCAAATGATGGTTGACAAGCTAGACTTCCATGCAGTAGGTTCATGTTCGAATCTCCCCTTTAACATATTTTTTATTATCATATTTTTTTGTTCTTCAACAACATTAGTGAGAGTTGTGATAGGCTAAGTCACTACACTTATAAAACAGAGTTGTTATAGCTAAATGTCGTCACAACTCTTTTTCTTAAAGAGTTGTAGTTTGTTTTCTTAGCGCAACCCCTTGGTCCTAAGTGTTGGTAGTGATTATATACGACAACTCTTCCTTTGAAACCAGTTTTAAAACATAGGACTTTCTACAATGTTTAGAAAAGTGTTGTAAAACCCCAGTTGTAGATGTATATTTTTCCTGTAGTGGTTAAACTTCTAGAAGTGAAATACTTCTATAATTCCAATCCTTTCGATCCTATAAGAAACTATGAACTATCATGGATTTGGACAAGCATTCAGAAAGGTATAAATACCATTAAAGGAAATTATATTTGGCAAGTGAAAATGGGGCTAATGCGAAGATTTGGGAGGACAACTGGATTCCCAACATGGACAGAATAAATAAACCAAGGGACAAAGATGATAATTTGCCACAAAAAGTTCAAGAGATAATAAATAATGAAGGATATTGGGACACAGAAAAGCTAGATGATTTGTTCTCTTCAGAAATAAAAGAAAAAATTCTAGCTATTACCCCAAATAAAGACGATAGAGACATGATAAGATGGGCTCACCACCAATAAGGATATTTCTCGGAAAAAAAAATGTTTATAACTTTCTCATTAATCGTAGTTCTGATAATGACAATGATGATATTTTTGTTCCATGGAAAAAACTATGGAAGATGCAGACTCTACCTCAGATCAGGCTATTTATTTGGAAATTAATTCAGAAAGCTTTACCGACCTCGAGTAGACTAGCGGCTCATAACCCAGAGGTTTCCCCAGAGTGTCAAATGTGCAATAACCAAGCTACGGAAATGGAAAATCATCTTTTTAGAACATGCCCCTTTTCCAGAGCAGTTTGGTTTGGTTGTTCCTTGGACGCGGTCAATTTGGGAATTAACATAGATGTGATTATCAAGTGGGTTGAATTATGGATCACTGGTCAAAACTTCTCGCAATTTAGTGAAAAAATTGCAATCATTATTTGGTTTATATGGAAATATAGATGCGAGGTAGTTTTCAGAAAAACAATTTCGGACCCCTTCTCTTTAATTCAACAGATAAAAATATTCATCCAGTCTTCAGTTATTAAGGAAGAGACCAAATCTCAAGGCATCCAAAAAATGAAGATGCCCAATCACGGGTGGAACAACATCAGGTCGGATTGGATAATTTTCATTGATGCGTCCTATAAAAAATAAAATCTATCCATGGGATATGCCTTCATTCTATACTCGGAAGACCAAGAAGCTTTCCTATATGTTTCAGCTGGCTCTAATTGGGATTCCTCAGCGTTACATGCAGAAGCAAAAGCTCTGTTAAATGCTTTAAAGTGGTTAGAAAATAATATTCTTTCTAGCATATGTATAGTCACAGACTGTAAACTCCTACTGGATTCTATCACCAAAAAAGATACAAATGCTTCATGGATTGCAGAGAATACTATTAAAGAAGCAATTTCTTTGTTGGATAAACTTCCTCAAACTCAAGTAAAATTTATAAACAGAGATTACAATGCTGCAGCGGACTTAGTTGCAAAAAAAGCAAGGATCATAAGACTTCATCATATGTCAACACACTTGTGTCAACGAGTGCGAAAAGAGAGTATTACTTCTAATATTTTTGATGAAAATGAAATTGTAGATCTTCAGTATTACATTGCTTAATTTAATATATTAACCTTTTTCATCAAAAAAAAAATCTCATTGGAATCATTGTTGGGAATATAGGCTAGTCACTACAGAAAATTTGGTGACGAGTAATGTTGTGTCTCTAATAAATTTTGAGACGAGTGATTTGCAGGTAAAGTTATTTTGGAGATGATGATATTCATTATTGAAATGACCATACATAGACAATCCTAATTGGTCATTATATGTACTTTTGAGAGACGACTAAATTTTGTTATTAATCTTTTATTTTAAGACGAAAGTCATTTCGCTGCTAAACTATTATTTTTTTGAGATGATAAAGTGTCATGGATAAAACTATTTAGGTGACGAATTTTTATTTTCACTATAAATATATTCTGAGACTAATAAATTTTGCGGCTAAAACTATTTATGTGACGATTTATTTTCTTCACTATAAGTGTATTTTGAGACGAACGAATTTCGCGCTTAAAATTATTTTATGTGACAAATTTGTTTCTTCACTATAAGTTATTTTGAGACAAAATATTTTCCTCACCAAAACTATTTTAAGTGGTAAAATATTTTCCTCACCAAAAATACCTAGAGTGACAAAACATTTCATCACAAAATTAATGAACAGTGTCAATTTTATTTGCTCAAGAAAAGATAGTTTTGGCGGCAAAAAGACTTATGTCGCTAATTAAGCAAATTTGGTGACGATTTCTTAAGGACGTCACAGAACACTTTCAACGACTCACTATAGGTGACGAAGGATTTTGTGCCGCTGAATTATTTTTGCAACGAAGAAATTGGTTTTCGTGACACAATATTTTACCACTAAAAGTGACTTTTCTTACAGTATACCGTAAAGGCTCCATTGTGTATCTTATGTTGAGCACGATACAACTAAGTCGATTCCTTATTGGCATGGTTGTTTGTTCCATGAGATGTTATACGTTGAGCATTAAAAACTAAATTAATCAACTTGTGTGGTTATTTAGTTTGTATTCCATAAGTTTTCTTATGTTGAGTACATGTACGGTTAAGGTTGTCATATCTTATGATAATCTTAGTCGGGGTTCCATAATCTCTTATGTTGAGCCCAAATGAACTAAATCAATCATCTAGTATGGTTATTTAGTTAGCACTCTGTAAGTTCTTCTCATGTTGAGCATAATTGACTAGGATGGTTATTTTTATGATTAACTTAGTCATTGTTCCATAGATATTCTTATGTAGAGTGCGGTCAATTAAATTTATTACTCTTGTAATTAGTTTGGTTGAGTATGGAAATTGATTATTTGCGAGTTTTCTTGTGATTAATCTAATTGATTTATTAAGTCTCCATAAGTTTACTTGTGTTGAGCATATTTATTCAAATTAATCTTGGTTCACTTTGGTTAATTTGATTGAATATTTCTTGTTGGATTCCAAATTCATACTTGTATGTAATTTGTTGAGTCTAAAGAAAAATCCTTCTTTTCTCTTGAAATTAAGGTCGCTATTGTTGTTCCTTAGGGAATGACAAATTATGGGGGAGAGTTCTTTTGAACTTGTGCTTAATTGCCAAATCTTTGTGGGGAGTGCGGCTGTGGAATATTATAGGGGTTATCTTGCGTATTTATAAACTCCTTGATGAATGCATTTAGCTTCGGCTTTATGATTGCATCTAAACAAGATGATATAAATTTACCTTTGGTCATGAAATATCTCTTACGGAAATCTCATTAGGATCCCGTTCTTGTACCTTTGCCAATTTTATTGAAAAAAAGGAGGAGAATTAATATGTAGTTCATACTACAAGTACATATGGTTTTCGGATCATTATGTAAGGGGGAGTGGTTTCCATGTGAGATGGAGTATTGACTAAGGGGGAGTGAAGTATCAACATAGTATTGTTGTTGAAGTTGTGATGTAATTGGACTTTGACGATGTGTAATAATACTATGACACTGTATAACAATGATTGAGAACCGATGCTTTTCTCATTGTTATAGCTACGGATTTTCAACAACAATGATGCTAAACTTACAACCTTTGGGATCATTGGACTACTTGGAAGTGACGAAGATTTCGAGTATTGTTGAAGATTATACATGTGGAATAGGATCTACAAAGTTTATTTATATATTTTTTGTATTCCATATGTATTAGTAGTTTTGCCACTAAAATTGACAAAGTGGGAGATTGTTAGAGCATTGCTCGGTCAAACTCGCATGTGTTGCTATTACCAAGCATGTTTGTCAATGTTATTGATCAAAACTATAAAGTCTTGATTTCTAGTCTACTATAGCTAAGGTCTCGGACTAGGATAGAAAGTGTAGTTGAGCTCAAGAACTCCATGGCAATCATCATACAAGACGAAGGACTACTCAAGGAACCAGTGGATCTTCATCGACTAAAAGGTATGTGGAGACTTAACTTATCTATCACTCAAAAGTCTATCTACTATATCTCATATCTTGAGACAAAAGTCGTTTTACTATATAGACTAAAGATATACACATGTGACATTTCGAGATGAGTATATATCGCTTATCTATTTCTCAAATGTGTGTTGGTAAAGCTTTCGCTTTAGCCAAGTTCATCTTTTCCTAGTGACGAAAGTCATGTTATGTTTCAATCACTTTGGAAATTTCTCTGACAAAAACTAGTTTGTGAATAACAACTATATGACGTCCTCTGAGAATGTTTCAATGATTGAAATAAAAGTTTATAAAATATAACCACTAGGGGATATAAACATTGTTTTGGTAACACATATATGTATAAGTCCTTAGCACTTGAACCGAAGTTTGCGAACTTTGTTGATCAAGTGAAAATAGGAACTTGAGAAGTCAACTCAGTCTGCAAACGTGCGTAGTTCTCTAACCCGAGAATTTCTGCTGGAGTTGTAGATCTGTTTCAGTCCGCGAACTGACAGAAGTTCTCAAACCCGGGAATTTCTCCTAGAGTTTGTGAACTCCAATCGGTTACTTAAGTCCGCAAACCCAGTCCGCGAACTTGAGTGGTTATGTCTAAAAACGATGTTCGTGAACTTATTTAAATTATCTAAGGAATGCTATTACAAACCATGGCTTTATAGTTCATGAATCGATTCAAGTGAATCACATCGTTTTTGCTTCAATTATGTCTTGTGTAGTACATAAAATCTCATAGCAATTGAACAACTCTCTAACTAGTTCATTTGAGTCATTTGGACTAGTTATGGTGAAGAAGAATATGGTTGATATGAAAGTTATCATTTGGATAACTATTTGGTTGACTAATATTGAACCAACTATTGTACACGTTTGGGTACGGTTACACAAACCCAAAATCATCAAGTACATGTGTGTATGGCAAGCTAAGTTTTCGATCTAACGGTTGAGAGATATTAGCTTGTATCTAATCAGTTTTTCATCTAACAGTGAATATTGAAGGCTTTGTTACTAAGCTAACATTGATTGCAAACCCTGATTTGAAAGACTATATAAGGGAGAACTCTAGTAACTGGGAAACCTAGTCTCCATATATTTTATGTGATACTAGTTTGCTAAGATAGAGTCGATTCTCCTTTAACCTTTGGTTTTCTTCTTCTAAAACCAGGTTAACGACTTAAAGACTTCATTGGGATTGTGAAACCAGACCGATACTACTTTTCTTATAGTTGTGTGATCTGATCTTGTTGTTTCTATCATACGAGTACAATTTTAATAATTGGCTTGAGATTTCTATCTCCGATAGGCAAGATATAAAACTAACATATTCGTCTCATCGTTTGTGATTCCACAATATCTTTTTTCGCTGCGTCGATTAAGTCTATTGGGAGGTGATTGATAAAACTAAGATGTTCTTCGGGAATATAAGTCTGATTTTATTGATTGGTTCCTGTTCACCTTGATTTATCAAAATACGGAACAAAACTCATAGGTTTATTCGTGGAAGACGAATTTATCTATCTTGTATACTTTTCTGTGTATGACAGATTTGTTTGCTAAAGTCTTTGACTTTGGGTCGTAGAAACTCTTAGTTATGGGTGGGATCATCTAAGGGAATCAAATGTGCAGTATCCTGCTAGGATCATAGGCGTAGGAGCATAATTGTACCTTGGATCAGTGTGAGATTGATTGGGGTTCAACTACAGTCCAGACCGAAGTTAATTTGGAGTAGGCTAGTGTCTGTAGCGGCTTAATACAATGTATGTTTAATCTGGACTAGGTCCTGAGATTTTTTTGCACTTGCGGTTTCCTTGTTAACAAAATTCTGGTGTCTGTGTTATTTCTTTTCCGCATTATATTTTGTTATATAATTGAAATAATACAGGTTGTGCGCTGTTCAATCAGTTAGAATATTCGACCTTATTGGTTGTTGATTTAAATTGATTGACACTTGGATATTGGTCTTTGGTACCATCCAAGTTATCTCTCTTTGATTAGACTCGCGAATCACATTTGCTTGAGTAAATCAAATTGATAGATTGAGACAATAACTCCTTGAGTATTTTCTATTGATTGAGTCTAGTTGATTCTCTAGAAAACAACTCGGAGTTGTCCATACATATTGCTAATCTAAATATTGGGTGAAGTTATTTGGACCCCCGCTTTTTCAATATCTAATGATTAAACAAATTGAAAGCAGTAGGAAAAGAATAATCGAAGAGCATAAAGAAAAGAGAAATGATTCTTTAAATTGATGCGAGAAGCCAGCATGTGGAGTGAAAAATTAAACCAGAGATAACAATGCAATGCCTTCAAAGGGAGATGCAGAGTGGATGCGAATGTGATGTATGTTAAATGAATGAGACTAAGAGTACTAATGTAAGAAACCAACATATGGAATGAGATATTAAACCAGATATAGAAATCCAATTCCTTCAAAGGGACATGCAAAGTGAATGCCAAATGAATGAGGCCAAGCGTACTGAATATTTAAAATGATGAAAGAACTCCGATGATTATTAGATTACAATGAATACAGTAACAAGACCCAGATTCCCTTTCTAAAGAAATTGATCAAAAGGAAGACATAACATATATAAGTTATTATTCACCTTTTTCTTGGATCCCCATCTGTCTTGGGATCGAAATCCAGATGAGGGTATTACTCGACTAGCATTGGATCAGAAGGAGGAAAAAGAATATAGGGGAAAATATGAAGGAAAATAGCCATTGGGATGAGAGAGGGCCGGTAGAGCGATATATTTATTCTTTAGTTACACCATTTACATATTGGTTAATGTTAGAGCATTGCTCGGTCGAACTCGCATGCGTTGTTATCTCAAGCATGTTTGTCAATATTAGTGATCAAAACTATAAGTCTTGATTTCTAGTCTACTATAGATAAGGTCTCGGACTAGTATAGAAAGTGTAGTTGAGCTCAAGAACTCCATGACAATCAGCATACAAGACGAAGGACAACTCAAGGAACTGGTGGATCTTCATCGACTAAAAGGTATGTGGAGACTTGAACTTATCTATCACTTGAAAGTCTATTTATCTCCTATCTTGAGACAAAAGTTGTTTTTCTATATAGAATTAGATTAAATGTATTTGGTATTTCGAGCCGAGTTTTTCTCGTATATATATTTTTCTAAATATGTGTTGGTGAAGCTTTCACTTTAGCCAAGTTCATCTTTACCTAGTGACGAAAGTCATGTTATGTTTCAATTACTTTGAAAGTTTGCGAACTTTGCTGATCAAGTGAACTGGAGTAGTGTGTGAGCTAAGTCCACGAACTCAGTCCACGAACTGGTGGAAGTTCTCGACCCGAGAATATCTTCTGGAGTTTGTGAACTCCATCCGGGAACTTAAGTCCGCGAACCCAATCCGCGAACTTGAGTAGGTTATGTCTAAAAACGATGTTTGTGAACTTATCTTTGTAAACTAAGGAATGCAATTACAAACCGTGGCTATATATTTCATAAACCAATTCGAGGGAATCAAATCGTTTTTGATTCAATTCTGTCTTGTGTAGTATATAAGATTTCCTTGCAATTGAAAAACTCTCTAACTAGTTCATTTGAGTCATTTGAACTAGTTATGGTGAAGAAGAATATGGTTGATATGAAAGTAATCATATGGCTAACCATTTGGTTAACTATTGTTGACCCAACTAATGTACAAGTTTGGGTACGATTACACAAGCCTAGAAACGTGCATTTCATATGTGTATAAAAAGCTATGTATTCGATCTAACGGTTGATAAATATTAGCTTAAATCTAATCAGGTTTTCATCTAATAGTGAATATTGAATGCTTTGTTACTAAGCTAACATTGATTGCAAACCCTGATTTGAAAGATTATATAATGGAGAACTCTAGCAACTGGGAAACCTAATCCCCACACATTTATGTGATACTAGTTGTGCTAAGCTAGAGTCGATTTTCCTTTAACCTTTGGTTTCTTCTTCTAAACTAGGTTAACAACTTAAAGACTTCATTGGGATTATGAAGCCAGACCGATACTACTTTTCTTGTAGTTTTGTGATCTGATCTTGCATATTCTATCATACGATTATAATTATAATAATTGGCTTGAGATTTATATCTTCGATAGGCAAGATATAAAAGTAATCAAAAACACTTCGTCTCATCGTTTGTGATTCCACAATATCTTTTTTCGCTGCGTCGATTAAGATTATTGTGAGGTGATTGATAATACTAGGATGTTCTTCGGGAATATAAGTCTGGTTTATCAATTGGTTCATGTTCACCTTGATTTATCAAAAGACAAAACAAAACTCGTAGGTATATTCGTGGGAAACAAATTTATCTATTACTGTAGACTTTTCTGTGTGATACAGATTTGTTTATTAAAGTCTTCGACTTTGGGTGGTAGTAACTCTTAGTTGTGGGTGAGATCAGCTAAGGGATTCAAGTTCGTAGCATCCTTCTAGGATCAGAGACGTAAGAGCATAAATGTACCTTGGATCAATGTGATATTGGTTGGGGTTCAACTACAGTCCAGACCGAAGTTAGTTTGGAGTAGGATAGTGTCTGTAGCGGCTTAATATAGTGTACATTCAATCTGGACTAGGTCTCGGGATTTTTATGCATTTGAGGTTTCCTCGTTAACCAAATTCCGGTGTCTGTGTTATTTATTTTCCGCATTATATTTTTTTATATAGTTGAAATAATACAAGTTGTGCATTATTCAATCAATTAGAATATCCGACCTTTTGGTTGTTGATTTAATTTGATTGACACTTGGATATTGGTCTTTGATAAAGACTCGCAGATTTCTATTTGCTTGAGTATATATCAAATCGAGAGATTGAGATATAAACTCTTTGATATACTTTTTATCTAGATTGAGTCTGATTGTTTAGTTGATTCTCTAGAAACTATATAGGAGTTTGTCCATACAGATTGCTAAGCGGAATATTGGGTGTGGTTGTTAGACCCCCGATTTTTCAATTGGTATCATAGAAGGCAAACATGTTCAAGACCTTACCAGTCTGTGTTTGTGGCAATCTGAGTCGGAGGACAAGATCTCTCTTACGCATACCCAGATGTCTCCTGAAGCTTTCGATTACGCCAAGTGTCTTGGAAACACCTCAAAGGATTACTCCTTAGTTGATTCTTTCGAATCCCGAGGTAGAAAGATTGTTCAATCATATGTTGACATCTCTTCCTATTATAAGGAATGTGACACTCTGGAAAAAGCTAAAAAGGAGCTCACCAGAATTTCAAAAAATTCAACTGAGGCTATTGATCTTCAAGATCATGATCAGCTTATTAATGAGTTTGGAAAGTCTCTTGATTGAGAATGTGATATCTATAACATCATTGAGTCCTTCTCTAACAATATTAAGAAACTCCTCCAAGAAACCACTCTACAACGAGAAAAGATTAGTGTTCTTGAGGATATTGTTAAGGAAGACTCAATTAGAGAAAAACGATTAATCGAGACGCATTCATCAGATCTTAATAGACTTCGTGTCGAAAAAGAGAAACTAGAAGCATCTCTTAATCTAGCACATGTACAGTGCAAATCCTTGGAAAAGGAAAACTTTTTCTTAAGGAGAAAATCATATGTACAAACTAATTCAAATGTTTTGTACAAGACAAAATGTGCTCCAAAAGAAGATTGTGTTAATAAAAGTTTATATAACTTATAATCTTTTCATATGGCTATGAAGTTAAGACAGGTTCCAATTATTTCTTCTCCTCCACAAACTTGTACTTTTTGTGGGAAAAGGAATCACTATGATATCCATTGTTTTGCCGGAAGGAAACAAATTTCTAAACTTCATCATTTTCTTCTCTTCACCGTCAATGGAACAAATATTCGGTTGACTACTGCATTGAATCGCATGCTCACATAAAACCAGAAACCTTATAAAAATAATCTCTACTCTATAAATCATCACAGGGAACATGTTCATCTCAATGGCATAAACTCTTGTTCCACTAATGAACACATTCCTGGTATTTATAAGAATAAGTATGGTAAATCTAAGTCTAGAAAATTGATCCCTATCTATTCTGATCCTTTTGAACCAATTGCAAGAGGTCCTAGATTTAGTCCTTTTGATAAATATCCTAATTAAGCAGTGTCTCACTTCTCTGGAATGAGCGTGTGTCAAAGACATAAGGATAAACAAGAACAACGTTCATTTAATGAGATAAAAGCTCATACTTGTGTAAAGTAATCACAAGGTTAATATCTCACATACAAAAAACCTAGTTGTGAGAGAATCGAATAGGTATACTATTGACAAAGTGACTCTAATTCTCTAGATAATCTCTTATCGTTCTTAGATGAATAGTTGGTCACACTTTTACATGAGTATTTTTTTTTCTTCTTTCTTTTTATTAATTTTTTCCTTGCCTATAAACTTGCTTGTGAAAAGTAAAAGCGTGGACTTTTTCCGTGCAGAGCTTTGTGAACCCTCCTCTTATGGGTACACGTATGGTTTCGAGGTTCTCTTTTAACCTATCTAGTAAACCCTAAGTCTCTAAAATTTTATTTATATACCTATCCTATTGAGTTAATCTTCTTACTCTAGGCTTCATATTATCAATGGCTTCTTCTTCCTGCTCATGGGATTTGCCTAAATATTTCGTTGATAATGTGGTATATTTTGAATTCGATAAAGAGAAGGGAACGTTTGTTGAAGTTGAAGGTTCCCTTACTCAATCTCCTGATTCCTTTTTGGACATAGAAGAGGTTGAAGATATTTCATCAGATGTAGTCCTAGATTTCCTAATTAAATTTGGGGAGGCAAAGCAGCAACTTGTTGATACAATGAAGTGTCTTGATGAGGTTAGAATTGGGTTGAAAAAGTTTAAGTCTGATCTTGTTCTCACGAAAACCCGTGTTAAAGAACTTCCCAATAAGGATATCCTCTCCGAAGTTTCAGAGGATGTTGTCGTTCACAAGCTCCAAGACCTCAAGACTCAAGAAGGTCCCGAACTGTCTATTTGACTCTAGTTCATCTTAGTATTAGCATAAGAGTCTGTCTTTGTTTTAGATTGTTTTTTATTAAGTTTGCCTAGTAAATCTTCTATTTTTATTGTTTTTTTAGAAGAATAACTAGAGTCTGGAATAGCTATTATTGTGATTACACATAGCTATGTCCAACGTTTTCATCTTCTTGTTTTTAGATTTATTGGTTTAAATTCTAAACTTGTTTGGAAGATGATTTTTGCAGTATTAATCTTTATGGTTTTATATATTACAATATTGTTATGGGTTATGTGTGTTTGCGTCCGTGAACTTGATTGTCCCATACTTTGTCAAAAGTAAAGTCGTTCATGAGTTGATATTCAAGTATTGATAAAAAAAATGAATGGACTTTTGACAAATACAAAAGTTAAGCATATTATGTCAATTTTTGATGGAAGATAGGTTAAAATATTTTGTGTTCAAGAATTATGTCTATTAAAGATCATTGTGAAAATGGTGATGGAAAAAAGAATTAGTCCTTGTTTATTCCACAATATAAGGTCGATCTCCGATCCACAATCTTTGTGTACATATTGTGTTGTTCCATAAGGTGTCTTATGTTGAGTTCTATCGACTAAGTAATTATTTTGGCATAGTTGTTGTTCCATTAGATATTTTATGTCGAGCATGTACAACTAATTTAATCATCCCTTTGGTTATTTAATTGTTTCTCCGTAAGTTCTCTTATGTCGAGCATGACCAATTAAATTGATTACTTTTGTGATTAGTTTAGTTGTGTATTTCGATTAGATTAATTATGGATTTTCTTGTGATTAATCTAATTGAGTGTTTTTAAGTCTCCATAAGTTTACTTAAGTTGATCATGACAATTGAATTCATCACTTTTTATGGTTAATTTGATTGCATATGACTGATTAGATTAATTATGGGTTCTCTTGTGATTAATCTAATTGAGTATGTTGGATACAAATTAATTCATATTTATATGTGATTTGTTATGTCCAAGAAATCCTTCTTTTCTTTTGAAATTAAGGTCGCTCTTTTTGTTCTTTCGGGAATGACATTTTATGGGGGACAGTTCTTAATTGAACTTGTGCTTAATTGCCAAATCTTTGTGGGGAGTGCGCCTGTGGAATATTATAGGGGTTATCTTGTATCTTTATAGACTCCTTGATGAATGAATTTAGATCCAGCTTTATGATTGCATCTAAATAAGATGATATATGCTTACTTTTAGTCATGAAACGTCTCTTTCAGAAATTTCATTAGGATTCCGTTCTTGTACCTTTGCCAATTTTATTGACAAAAATGGGGAGAATTAATATGTAGTTCACACTACAAATACATAAAGTTTTCGGATCATTATGTACGGGGGAGTGGTTTCCATGTGAGATGGAGTATTGACTAAGGGGGAGTGACATATCACCATAGTATTGTTGTTAAAGTTGTGATACAATTGAACTTTGACGCTGTGTAATAATACTATGACACTGTATAACAATGATTGAGAACTCTTGTTTTCTAATTGTTATAGCTACGAATTTTCAACAACGATGATGCTAAACTTACAACCTTTGGGATCATTGGAGTACTTGGAAGTGATGAAGATTTCGAGTAATATTGAATATTAGGCATGTGGAATAGGAGCTACAAAATTTTATTTCTATATTTTTTGTATTCCATATGTATTGATAGTTTCGTCACTAAAATTGACAAAGTGGGAGATTGTTAGAGCATTGCTCGGTCGAACTCGCATGCATTGCTATCTCAAGCATGTTTGTCAATGTTAGTGATCAAAACTATAAGTCTTGATTTCTAGTCTACTATAGCTAAGGTCTCGGACTAGGGTAGAAAGTGTAGTTGAGCTCAAGAACTCCATGACAATCATCATACAAGACGAAGGACTACTCAAGGAACTAGTGGATCTTCATCGACTAAAAGGTATGTGGACACTTGAACTTATCTATCACTCAAAAGTCTATTTATCTCCTATCTTAGACAAAAATCGTTTTACTATATAGATTTAGACTATACACATTTGGTATTTCGATCCGAGTTTATCTCGCCTATCTATTTCTCGAAATATGTGTTGGTAAAGATTTTCCTTTAGCCAAGTTCATCTTTACCTAGTGACGAAAGTCATGTTATGTTTCAATCACTTTGAAAATTGCTCTGACGAAAAATGGTTTGTGAATAAAAACTATATAACTTCCTCTGAGAATGTTTCAATGATTGGAATGAGATTTTAGACTATATAACTATTAGAGGATATAAGCATTGTTGTGGAAACACATATATGTATAAGTCCTTATTACTTGAACCGAAGTTTGCGAACTTTGTTGATCAAGTGAACTGGAGTAATGCGTGAGCTAAGTCCGCGAACTGGCCGAAGTTCTCGTCCCAAGAATTTCTGTTGGAGTTTGTGAACTCCATCCGGGAACTTGAGTAGGTTATGTCTAAAAATGATGTTTGTGAACTTATCTTTATAAACTAAGGAATGCAATTGCAAACCGTGGCTATATAGTTCATAAACCAATTCGAGTGAATCAAATCATTTTTACTTCAATTGTGTCTTGTGTAGTACATAAGATTTCCTTGCAATTGAACAAATCTCTAACTAGTTCATTTGAGTCATTTGAACTAGTTATAGTGAAGAAGAATATGGTTGATATGAAAGTAATCATGATAACCATTTGGTTAACTATTGTTGAACCAACTAATGTACAAGTTTGGGTATGGTTACATAATCCTAGAAACGTGCATTTCATGTGTGTATAACAAGCTATATTTTCGATCTAACGGTTGATAAATATTAGCTTGAATCTAATCAGGTTTTCATCTAACTGTGAATATTGAATGCTTTGTTTCTAATCTAACATTGATTTTAAACCCTGATTTGAAAGACTATATAAGGGATAACTCTAGCAACTGGGAAACCTAATCCCCACACATTCTGTGTGATACTAGTTGTGCTAAGCTAGAGTCGATTCTATTTTAACCTTTGGGATTTTTTTTTATCTATTATTGTAGACTTTTCTGTGTGATACAGATTTGTTTATTAAAGTGTTCGACTTTGGGTCGTAGCAACTCTTAGTTGTGGGTGAGATCAGTTAAGGAAGTCAGGTACGTAGGATCCTGCTGGGATCAGAGACATAGGAGCATAACTGTACCTTGGATCAGTGTGAGATTGGTTGGGGTTCAACTACAGTCCAGACCAAAGTTAGTTTGGAGTAGGCTAGTGTCGGTAGCGACTTAATAAAGTGTATGTTCAATCTGGACTAGGTCCCAGGGTTTTTCTTCATTTGCGGTTTCCTCGTTAACAAAATTCTGGTATACGTGTTATTTCTTTTCCGCATTATATTTTGTTATATAATTGGAAATAATACAGGTTGTGCGTTGTTTAATCAATTAGAATATCTGACCTTTTGGTTGTTGATTTAAATTGATTGACACTTGGATATTGGCCTTTGGTACCATCCAAGTTTTCTCCCTAGTATTTTATAAAGACTCGCAAATTTCTATTTTCTTGAGTATATATCAAATCGAGAGATTGAGATATAAACTCTTTGATATACTTTTTATCTAGATTGAGTCTGACTGTTTAGTTAATTCTCTAGAAAGTATATTGGAGTTTGTCCATACAGATTGTTAAGCGAAAATTGGGTGTGGTTGTTAAACCCCCGCTTTTTAAGTTAAAGAGATTAGGTTTTTTTGAGAGGAAATGAAAATGTCCTACGTGAGTTTAGCATTGGATATGGACAATAATTTCACTAGATATTTCAAAATGACTAGTTTTAAATTCCCTAATTCGCTTAATAAGTAAGTCATCTGGTCATGGCATATTATGTGAGTTGGGAGTATCCAATCAAGTTTGGTAATATTGGAAGTTTTGGTTTTCAAGATTAAAGATTACCTTGTACATGTCAAGGTAGAACGTCAAAACAATACTCGAAGTAAATAATTTGACGCGACAAAAACACCTGAATGACGGAAATAATTTGAAAATAATGAACACAACAATCTATTTGATTGTCTTAAATGCTTTACCAACTCATCAAATGGGTGTTTTTAGAGTCCCTAAAAACACTATTACCCATTTTGACTCCATTCAGAGACAATTATGATGGGGTAAAGATGGTAGCAATAAAGGCATATACTTTATAGGATAGGATAAACTTCAAATCCATAAAGCTCTAGGAGGTCTAGGCTTTAGAAATCTAGAACATCTTAATACTGCTTTGCTGACTAAATTAGATTAGAATGCTTGTAATGATGCTGGTCCCTTTTTTATAAAGTTCTCAAGGCTAAATACTCTGGAAATGGTAGTTTTCTTCATCTAGATAAACTCAAAGATGAAAGTTCTTGGCTTTGGAGGAGCATTTACTCTAGTATTGAAATTGTGCAACAACACACTAGGTGGTTAGTGAGATGTGGTACTAAAGTGAATATTTGGCTAGATTGCTGGGTTATTGGTTTAAATAACCCACTTGTTCCAGTGGTTGGATGTTCTAGCTTTGATAACTTTACTTATGTCTGTGATTTATTCTTAGATGGAACCAGACAATGGAATGTTGATATAGTTAATGCTCTGTTTTCCCATGAATGTACCAGTCTGATTAAAAGTATGGGAATCGCTAATACAGGTGAAGACACTATGATATGGACTCCATATAAGAAAGGAAAGTTTACTGCTAAGAGTGCTTATCATACTATTTGTAAGAATGATATTAACTCCATTATTGCAGGTAGTACTATTCCTACTGATGTTTTGAAAAATTTGTGGAAATTCAAAGTTCCACATAGAGTCCAATTATTTCACTGGAAATGTTATAAGAAAATAGTTCCTGTTAGAACTAAGATTGCTAGATATAAACAAGGCATAGAAATTCAGTGTGCTTTCTGTAAAAACAATGAGCAAACCATGACCCACATTTTCATGGATTGTAGTTATAGTAGGGATATCTGGTTTACTATGAGTATTAATATTGATGCTATTAAGAATCAATATTATGAATTTGAGCAATGGGCTATAGGATGGTTTCACTCTGAAGTAAATAATGTCTTTGCTTTATGTTTTAGTAATGAAAGTCTGATATGCAGGTTTACGTGTACAGTCTGGTACATCTGGAAAGATAGATGCTTAGTGGTTTTTCAAGATAAGAAACCAAATTTGCATATCATTGTTGTTAAAATTAATTACTTATATAATCAGTGTGCTAATATGAATAATCAGCATCAACTTTCTCTTGTTGATGAATTGCAGGTTAAGAATTGGATGCCTCCAGATAAGGAGTTTACGAAAATCAATATTGATGGTTCTTATATACCATTAACTAAAAAAAAGGAAGCATGAGACTAATTCTTAGAAATTTTGCAGGTACCTGTCTAGGAGTAAAAGGTCTAAGCTGTAATGAGGAGGTGGATGAAGAATATGGGGCTGAGTATTTTGAATGCAAAGCATTGGAGGTAGCTATGGAATGGATGGAGGAGCTTGGAATCACAAAGACAATTTTTGAGATGGACTGTGAAAATGTAGTTAAATACATAACTTGAAGTGAACCGCAGGTTCATTGGTACAACCAAAATTTAGTTCAAGTGGTTAGAAGTAAATTCGGAAGTAGTAGTTTTTGGTTATGCAAGTCTATAAATAGACTTGGTAATAATGTAGCTCATGAATTAGATCAAAAAGCTAGACTACATGAAGCAAATTTTCAGTTTTTAGACAATTTTCCAGATGACATAATCACTCTGGTTAAGAATGACTTTTGTAAGTTTTAAATTCTATCAATAAATTCTCTCTTAATATCAAAAAAAAAAAAATCTCGTTTCTTCTAAATCTTTTTAATTTCCCCTTCTGCTTATATATTAGTCAACAATATAAAGTTTCCCTTAGCAGGCATATGTAATGAAATTAAACAAGATACTTTGGATATGGTTGGTACTTTCTGAGTTTTAATTTATATCAATTTTCGTTACCAAATATACTGATTAAAAAATAATAAAAAGTTGCAAAATATGAAAAGCATGCAAAACATTTTTATTATTTTGATCTAGAAAGGGGAAAATATATTGAAAGAGAAGAACTATCGAAGGATATAAAAAAAGTAATGCAAAATATATTCACAAGATTGGCATGTCAGAGGGTTCTAATGATTCAAAGTGAAGGTAACCGCCTCCTCGGTCCGGCACTACCCCACCACCCTGGGGCCCTAGCACGTGGGCCTGATATGGCCGTGCTTGAGATGGGGCTACAAGGAAGATTAAGTTCTCAAATCTCACTCTGTTAACATGATATCTCCATGACTCGGTGTAGATCCTAGTTAGTAAGTTCGCGAATCTTCGCGAACTTTTCCATATCATACGTATTCGCGTATTTTGGGCGAACTACTGAATTGCCGGACTGAATACGCGGCTTTTGTGGACTTTCCGGATTATACGCGAATAATCCGGCGATGCGAATAGTCTGGAAGATAAATACGGTGCCAGCTCACATGTTCCATGTATAGAAATTAATGTTAACAAAAATTTACATAATGAGAGATTCGAACCTAGCATCTCCCGCGCTCCACTGAACCATCCAGCTGTTGGTGATAGTTTTGCATATATGCGTGTATATATTACAATATTACTAAAAAAAACAAAATACATACTATTCAAAGGGTATTTCTATTAATTTAAGTAACCCGAATTTTCCATTCCGAACTCACATTAATAAACCGAATTATACATGTACGTATGCCGTTCTGACTTACTGCCGAATGACGAATCGTTGACCGGATTTTTGACCGAATTTGATTTTTACAAATCCGTATAATATTCGTACGTTTCCCGTACCACGAATTACTAACTAGGGTGTAGATAAAGAGGTACAAAACCGACATGAAGAATCATCTATGCTGGTTACACGAAGTAACCAAATCACGTTTTAGTTACAACGGGGTCAATTATTTGCATAAATTAATAAAATAAACATGCACTGTTACACCTAATGATGGCGATATAGATGATTAATTTATGAACGAAATTAACTCTGTCCTCTAAAACACTATTTAAATATCTATCGTATCCTTTGTTTTGTTTTTTTTTATCATCAAACACAAGTATTTCATTCCATGAGAAACGTTTACATGATGGTTTTAAAGAGAAACAAGTACATCATAACATGAAAAAAAAATACAAAGAAAGATACAAAACGTAAATAAATCGCGAAGAGAAAGAGCGATCTACCACGATAGCACCCAAATCTTGTACTATGAGATTGGAGAAGGAATGGCATACGAATCCATAATTCGACCATTTTGATAGATTTTTTTCTTCTTAAAAAAGAGATGCTCCTATGATAGAGGAGTGATATGCCCAAAAATTCTTCATGTGCAACAAACCCGAACTCAAGATCTATTTTTCTGATGAAGAAGAAATTGATCTTCGCCCTTGCTGAATTGCCGATGTACTTTTATCAAGAAAACCAAACACGAACAAATCGTTAGAAAGAAACACTATAAAAGTGTAGATAAAATCGCCCAAATGGCGAAGATAAAAATCGCTCTAATAGCGAAGAAATTATTGAGAACAACAAAAATAACTAAAAACAAGAAAGCTTTACTTAGATCTAGCCCCTAAAGGACTAAATGTAAGCAAAGGAAGAAGAAAAAATTGATGGGTTTTTCTCTAGTTTTGGAGAGGTGGGAGAGAGAAGAGAACGGTTTTATCGTATCCTTTGCAATAGCTACAAAAGTAGCAGAAGAAAAAGCTGAGAAAAAAGTAAAGACTGCCCCAAAAAGAAAAGAAAAAAGAGGAAAAAGTAAAGACAAGGTATGAATCTGATATTGATAAATCTCTAGTGTGTGATGAAAATTAATTTTCAATATAAGCAGAATCTGTTTGTGTTTTAAACCAGGAATTTTTTTTTTTCTCTAATTATTTTCATTTTATTTATATAGTAAGAATTCATATAGAGAAGATAATGGAAGGAACATCCATTATCTTCTGGTGAATCCTAAGGCAATTCTGGTGAATGAATTACTAATTGCCATCCCTGGTGCAATTCTGGTGAATCCTAAGGCAAGCCGTTCAAGACTCCTCAGTCCTCTATAAGATTGTTAGAATCATTTATAAATCTTGACCAAGTTGACAAGCTATCGCAACTAGCAGCATAATCATTTTCTTCTCAAGATGGAAACCCTAAGGATGGTTCAAGGTAAAATTTCATCATGTATCACAGCAACAAGCTCAAAACCTATGTTGTATGCATATGGGCCGATGAATGCAACACCTTTACTCGTCAGGTTTTTGTCAATTTCATTGTATTTCACCTTTAAGCAAAGAAATTTCCCTCTTTTAGTTTAGAGTAGATTAAGTCTCTAATACCTTTTGTATATTTTTAGTCTAGTTACTTTTAGTTATTTGGAAACAGTAGAAATTTGGATAGCATTATTAGCTAGGTTAATCGAGTTGAGTCTGTACTTCATATTGTATCTGTATTTCAGTTTTAGTAATCTTGTAATAGTACTAGTAACACTAATCCTTCAACGGCAGAGGTTGGATTCTACTTCAAGACACACTCAAGACTCAATTTGAAGTTATGAATCAAGCCGAAAAACAAAGGAGTAGACAGATATCACTCGGACAGACTACTGCAACAACAAGATACAAAAGCTTGACTAGCAACTTCAATCAATTGCATCGAACACCTCTACCTCCAACTAAGTTCTTGTGGACCCTGTCGTGTCCATCAAAAATACAGCTTTTCTTGTGGAAAGCATTGACCGAAGGCCTTTCGACCTTCGACACCAACATTCCCCATCGATGAAACTCTGATCTGAAGACCGTTATATTGCTCCAATATCAAGTTGATGAAGATTTATGTCTTACCAGATTAATTGTAATTGATGAATCTTGGGGTATCCTCGTGTAATACTCCCTTAGTAGTTTAATGAATTACATGCTTCAAAAAAAAAAAAAAAAACTTGGTGTGTTCGATTTCAAAGCTGGCGCTGGTTTATTGCAAAGCAAAGAGATATATCAAGTAGTTGAGTGATATGTAACTAATTTCTTTTTTATTTTTTAATTATTCTAGCGTTTATTTTCCTTAACCATTTCATGTTTTACTTGTAATATGAAGTATGTATGATCTTAATGAATCTCTTAATCCTTAAATTCATATAGTATATCTTGGACACAAGCGTGTATCCGAACGAGGCAGAGGTTCTTAAGGATCTACGGGAAATTACAGCAAACCATCCAGAGTATGTTCTTTTCTATTTTCCAAAAATATCGTGTATGTATAAATATTTATTTCTAAATTCCCACTTATAAATTTCTTTTTGTGTGTATTCAAATTTTTATATATAAAAGAATCTGTTGAACTTGGCCTTTTAATAATTCTAATAATGACATCCTTCCACATTTACTCCTAGAGTCCTGGATGCAATGTCATTATTTTTCCTCAAATATATTGTACAATATCAGATTAAGAAAATCAACCGACACTGTGTACGTTCTTCAATATTCAAATGATCAGGTACCCAATGTTTTTAATTAGACGGAAAAATCAAGTGAAAAAAGGGCGGTGAACAATCCGTGGTTTCTTGTTTCTTTCTTGGAAACATTGGAATAGGGCGGGGGTTTCTTTATATATCCCCGGAAATACTAACAATAACCCTATAAGTGAGTTATATTAGTTATAATTTAATTAATATCAAAATTCTTAAATTATTTGAAGTTTTTCATACCTATACCCCTATATAAACTCGCATATATAATGGTTGAAAAGATCTCCTATGTATAAGCGAATCTTTACAAAATATTTTCTTAACTTTTTTTTCACTTTTTATAATAATACGGGTTAATGTTTTCGTTTTTGGGTGAAAAATCATCACTGCTTGTCTAACCATTTTTCATCCGTGGATGAGTTATGGTCAAGATGAATATCCATCTTATGGAACAAGGAAGAGCTCTGGATTCCGCAGTTTGGCATGAAGAGATTTTGTACGCATAACAAGCTTATAACTAGAGATGTCTGCCGATTTGAGATTACTTCTTCACCGTCATCTAAAACTTAAAAGGAAATCAATCATTTTAAATGGTAGCACCTTTCGTGGCTAAGATGCGATGTCAAGGCGACATCGTGCTAGCAACAAATAGAGGGTTAGACGTTTATCATTTCTACATGACAATATGAATGAACGGAATCATGATCTTAATCGATCCAAAAAAAAATTAAATACGGTTTTAGTGATGATGGCTATTGTTAAATGAAATAAAGGGGGGGGGGGTTTGAAGTAATGGTTTTAAATTTTGATGGGGTTTTAGTAAAATTGGATTTTGTGTGGTTGATGAGAATCAATCTCTCGAATAAGCTCCAAGAACCCTAGCGCACTTTTTGGAAGATAGAAAAAAGAAAGGATAATAATTTTGTTACTCATAATAGGTGTGAAAGAATAGGTATATGGGGTATGCTAAATAAATAGTTTTGATGGGGTAGGAAGATTAACAGAGAGGGAACACATATAAAGGGGTACCGTTAGTATTTTTGGGGGTATATACAGGAACACCCTATCTCGTATTAAAGGTCCATATTTAATAACTAACAAGGATTAGCCCAGTTGGTCAGGGGTTCGATTCCTGCCGCTAATTGATCAAAAATATTCTCTACAAGGGAAGTTTCAATACACTGTTACATCATTATTATGTCTGAATGTTACGGCTATCACCTTTCCAGATATAATTAATATCAATTACATCATATTTGGTACAAAAAGCATATGATATAGATTTAGCTGGTTATACTGATATTCTCATTACTGAGTTAAAAGGCTGAGTTTTAAAATCTGCATTAATCTTGTATCTGTGTTTTAGCTTTTTGTGTACTTTTTTTATTACAACATCAAAGTTGGTTCAGAGTCAAAACCTACACAGTTAATGGTTCTATGTTGGCCAAAACCCATGCATTAAGATATTAACTCAATACCTGCACCGTTAATGGTTTATGTTGTCACAAACCCATGCATTAAGATCTTAACTCGATGTCGGATAACATTGATCATTGCCAAGATACCACTTCCTGTTTTTTGGTCAATCTTTAGCTTTAGGAGATCATTTTATTGGATCAAAGCAGAAGATTGTTTGATGAAACCTTTTTACTGTTTTTTAGGGGTATGATGATTTGTGTAGCAGATGAAGGTCCCATAATGTCATTGCTTCTAAAGCTTGTTAATGCAAAAAATACAATTGAGATTGGAGTCTTCACGGGATATTCGCTCCTTGTGACTGCTCTTTCTCTTCCCGAAGATGGCAGAGTTTGTGTTTTTAACTATTTTAGACATTATCTTTCTAATTACATGGTTTATAGAATGCATGTTGTGTATGGATATATTCCATATATATCATCTTGAATCACATATTGATGATAATGCGCAATCTACTCCACAGGTAATAGCTATTGATCCTAACCGATCATCTTTTGAGATAGGATTACCATTCTTCAAAAGAGCTGGAGTAGAACATAAGGTGGAGTTTATCGAGTCTGTAGGCCTTCTGGTTCTTGATAAACTACTTGAAAAAGTAAGTACATACACATAAATACATCTCAACAATGTTTTTGTATATAACATTTTCTTCCTTTTCGATATATTATTTTGACTAACTTTCTTACATCTATTTACTTGTTCAGCCAAAGAACGAGGGATCATTTGATTATGCATTTGTCGACGCCGACAAGTCAAATTATGCAAATTATCATGAGAGATTAGTAAAATTAGTCAAGGTTGGAGGGTTAATTATTTATGACAATACTCTTTGGTCAGGAACTGTTGCTTGGGAAGATGATTCCACCCTCGATGATGAAATGGTACATGAAAGGAGCGTATTCATAGACTTGAATAAAAAGTTGGCATCTGATTCTCTAATTCAAATTTCTCAACTTCCTGTCGGTGATGGTCTCACGATGTGTATGCGCCTTTGCTAAAATACATTTGGCATTTAAATGTCAACGATATGTTTATTTTGTGCATGTATTGTTCTTTTTAAGACAGTTTTTATTTATTTAATTGATGAAATTTTGCATTTAGCATGACAAGAGAGACGTGAACGGATTAGAAGGACTAAATATCTCATGTTCTCTTTCGTCATAAAAGAGAAAAATAGAACCAGAAAACACTTCATTTCTGTTCATTAAGGACACATAAAACGAAACAAAAACTACAAGTCGGTAAGATATATAGCTCAAGATCTTAACAAATGTGCAAATTTAGGAGCTTGATTATCTTCTCTCTAGTCTTGAGGAAATTCATTTATGGGAAGAGGATAAAAATCAACGTTAATGGATAGGGTCAGGTAACCTCTCAGTTAAATGTTGTTACTTTATGAAAAGAAGAGGGTACCCAAATAGACCGTAATCTTTTTGTTTCAACCTATAAGTCCGATACCAAGTGTGATCGTCTATGGACAAAGTCGAGACAATACGAAAACTTGATATTCACTTGACAATAGTTTTGGTTCAAGACCGATTGACTATAGGATCAAAATCAAGTGATTCGGATTAACGTACAAGTGCAATTTATTTTATTATAATAAGACAATTATAATACGGAAGTAAAGTAAATTATACATCAAGATTTTGTTAACAAGGAAACCGCAAATGCAGAAAAACTATGGGACCTAGTCCAGTTTTGAATACTCTTAGAATTAAGTCGCTACACAAAGTGCAATACCAACTTCGTATAGTTAAGACCGAGTAAACCACCCCTAGTTACTAAGTTCCTTCAGTATCCTTGCGTGTACGACCTACCAATCACGCACGTGAATCCCAAGACCAAAAATAAATCTTGAGTTGATTTACCGATGTAAAGTCTTAAGCACTCAACTCTTTTTGATATTCTTCCAAACAATAAAGTAACAAATTTGTTTGGTCTACTCCAATAATCTTTTAAGAAAAACATTCGTGACTTATGACAAAGGCTCTTTTGTTTAATTTATTTAACTCGTTTGTCGGGTAAGATCAATATGAATCAGTAACTTAGATTTAGATTCACAAACTATCAGATTCAGGTATTGAAAAATACCAAAAATGTTAGTTTTCGGTCTAAACGACTATATGATTAGATAAATCTAATCTAATTTGGATCCCAGCCGATCAAGATATGTTCACAAATCACCAAATACAAAAACAAATAAGAAAAAATCTTTTTGTCTTCAAATATTCAATTAGCTTCTTAAATAACCTGCAACAACACAAACTTGAATCCTCTTGTGATTAATCACACACATAACAGAGTATTTTAAAAATGGATTATCACAAGATGTATTTAGATCTAAAAATAGTTCTAAAGATCCCGTCAATAATTTGATCTAGTTTGAGTGAGCCTTATGTCAGAAGAGCAGGCTCTCAATAATAATCAAACTAGGTGCAATCAAAGTTTCAACAACCGTTAGTCAATCAAATCAATAATCAAAAACTAAGCTAACAATGCAATTATCTAGATTCCCACCAATGGTACTCGTAGAGATTCTTGATCCCACATAAGTCTTTAAACGAGCGGTCGTAAGAGATTTCTCCTAATTAGGGTACTTTCCTCTAGATGGACGGCTCCACCAGAAACAACACGAATGAAGTTTGCATGGATCTTAGGTTAGTTTGCAAGAAATGCAAACTCAACTATGTATAGACCAAGGTTGTTTGGACAACAAGGAAATTCCAAAACCGAAAATATTATCAAGATATGCAATAAGTGCCTAATGTTGGTTTTCCTATTTCCAATTAATATCCAACCTGTAATTCTGAAATCTCTCATTATAAAATATCTAATATTAGTTTAACACTTAACTAATATAACTTTCCAATAGTTATGTTTTGATTTACTGGAAAAAAAATAGCATAAAATCGAAAACTCTTAATTAAAAGATTCTCAATATTTCGGATTGGGATCACCTTGAGTATCAAGGAATATTTTTGGACAATAAAAGATAAGATTTGTATTCATTTCCAAATTATGTCGACATTTGGAACTTTCCTAATTAGCAAACCCTAATTCCAAACTCACACAGAACCGTAAAGTAATATGTGAATATGAATGATTGGTTTTTCTCTTGGGACCGGCTCTACCATGACTCCTAACATAGGTTAAGATCAGTTCTACCAAGTCTCCAAATATAGGTAGGGATCGGTTCTACCATGACTCCTAAAAATAACTAGGATCGGTTCTACCAAGACTCCCAATGTCGCTAAGTTAATATCGGTTCTACCATGACTCCCAATAATACCTAGGATCGGTTTTACCATGACTCCAACAATACCTAGGATCGGTTCTATAGTGTATCCCAAAATAGGTAAGGATCAGTTCTACCAAGGTTCTCAACACAAGTCAAGATCGGTTCTGCAGCATATCCCAAACTAGGTAAAGATTGGTTCTACCATAACTCTCAACACAAGTCAAGATCGGTTCTAGAAAAGTTATTACCCAGGTTTCGAAATGGTCGTCCAAAAGATCTTCAATGAAAACCGGAACAAAACGTATATTAATTTCCTTTCGATTACGAAACAAGTTTCGTATATGTACTTCCTTTAAACATATATAATCAAACATAGTTTCCTAGGATGAAATCACACCTATATCCAATACACAATCAAGTAATGAGTTACATAGATTATGTGATGTCACATTTACGAAGTTCAAAAGATAAACGTTATACTTCATAATCAAATATTCATCCTTGACACTTTGATCGTACTAAAATGACCACGTCTAATACTAGAGTATTAAATATAACCTTGCATGATTTAGAAAAAAGCATGGCCCCATAAGATATGATTTTTCTTGTGATAATTATATCTCCGTCTACTGCCTACTCTTGACATGTGGAAACTAGTTGAAACTATAAAGTTCACTAATGGAATTGATTATTACAAGTGAAATTAATTATGGTTAATTGTATTACTTATAGAAAAAAGAAAACTAAAAAAATATATACTAACGTACATGAGACAGAACAATTTGTAACGCACATATAGGACCACTCGATACTGGAAAGATAAGCATGAGTAGCGTTGATAGATAGTTGGACAAAGACAGTTACAATTACAACGTGTAACAACAGTGTAAACTATAACAGAAACATAAACTATAAGTGAGTGATATTATCCCCCCTCAAGCCAAGGTGCCCAGATGCAGATAACCAAATACTAGTTCAGCTAACTCTTTATTAATATCTGCCACTTGATCCAAAGTAAAGATATAGTGAACATTTAAATGCTTGGATTACACAAGCTTCCTAATTTTTTTTATAATTAACAACTAAATGTTTCATCCGATTATGAAACACATTATTATAATATAAATAGATGGCACTAATGTTATCACATTTTTGTACTAGAGGCATGGGGAGAAAAACATTTAGAAAAGCTATCAGACTCATACTGTTTCTGAAGAAGAGGACTAGGCTTCTATATTCAGCTTCAGTAGAGATCCTAGACATTGTGCTTTGTTTCTTACTAAACCAAGAGATTGGATTGGATCGAAAAAATATACAATATCCACATGTACCTTTCCGAGTATCAGGTTCATCTTCCCAATATGCATCAATAAAGACATCCAAAACCAACAATCCATTATTGAAAACAATATCATACTCAAGTGTACTTTTCATGTATCTTAGAATTATTTTAGCGGCTACAAAGTTAATAGTTATTGGAGACCGTATATACTGACAAACATGTTTTACTTCATATCTAGTTCAGCTCTTTTCCATGTCAAAAATTGGAATACACCTACTACATACCTATACATAGTTGGATTGGGAAGTAGTTCACCATCAGAAGCATTGAGTTTGCAACTCACGGTAATATGAGAGGATCAAACCTTAGCACTAGCCATATCAAAATTATGCAACCAAGTGCATACTTGGTTTGGGAAAGAAATAATCCAGAAGCATTTCTGTTGACCTCCAGACACATAAAAAACTGCGAACTTTCTAAATCTTAGATCGGACAAGCAGAGCTCAAAGTAGTAGTAAGTTCAAAACAATAAGATTTGTTGTTACCAGTGATAATGATGTCATCAACATACACAAGTAGAAATGTTAATATAGAACCAATTTTCTGAACAAAAAAGAGAGTTTTCAGCATTGGACATAGTGAAGTTGCAAGAAAGAAGAACATTGGCTAACATCTCATACCATGATCCCATTGGGGCCAGCTTTTAAGCCATATATGGATTTATGAAGCTTTCACAACTTTTTGGGATGGTATGGATCCACAACACGTGGTGGTTGAGTCATATAAAAATTCTCAGGAAGTAAGTCATCATGTAAGAAGGCATTACTCATATCTAGCTAAGTGATAGACGGAATTATAGTTTGCTTAAAAACTGGGCTAAATGTCTCATAATAGTCCAAACCAGCTTGTTCATGAAAACCTTTGGCTACTAATCTTGCTTTATACCCCTCTACAAAACCGTTGGATTTTATTTGATCCCTGAAGACCCACGTACAACCCTCCAAATTATATTCTTCACCAACTCCATTTAAAATCAAAACTACAAGCTCATCATATGAGATTCTAGATCCAGAAGCAGAAAATTGATCTGACAATTTCTTGATTTCCCCTAAGAAAGTTGTCATAGTATATCCAAGATTTTAAAGATTGTAGTTTACTACTTAATTGTATAAAATGAGTTATTGATATACGAGAAAATCTTGACTCAATATGTAACCAAATTTCTCTAGCAGAATAGGTCCAACAACATAAGAAACTACTAAATTAAAAATTATTGATTGAATCCATAAAATAAGCATGTTATCTCACACCAAGATTTATAATTATATGGATTTACTACACCTTTGGAACAAATTTTCTTCAGTAAAAAATGTAACAGGACAAGGAAGAGATCCATCCAAGAAATCATAAACTTTGTATCTCTTCATTAATGGAAGAATTAGGCTCTTCCAGGTAAGAAAATTACTTTGAGGTTATACTTGAGATCTTGATTAGTGAAATTTGAGAAATTCTCCATTCATACAAAATGTTCGCCATGAAAACAAGATTGAGTAAAGAAGAAAGAAAGAAATGACACTAAAGAAAAAGAAATTAAAGAAACAGCATTAATGGTGGAGAACAACGTTAGTAAGGATCTTTTTCCCTCTTGATACCATAGTACAAACTTTACAATTCATTGATGGAATTGATTGTTACAGGTGCAATTGATTATAATCAATTATCTTACTTATTGAAGACAGACTAATCCGTAACATAGACATCACCAATCAATACATGGCAAAATAAGCATAAGTGACATCTCATAGACAGTCAGACAAAGACAATTATAGTTACATAGTGCACCAACACTGTAAACTATAATAAAATCAGAAAATCTAATGTGTGTCCAGAATGAACACAAATATGTATCCTAATGAAGCAGAGGCTCTTAGGATTTACGCAAGTTACTGCAAGACATTTGAGGTGTGTTGTTTACTCATTTCCAAGATATCGGGGTGCATATTTATATTAATATTGGATAAAACTTTTTCACAGTTTCGTAGAAATATAAAGGAATGGACGGAGGGAAACAGGGACAAGTATGGTTTGCCAACCCCACTTGATTTTGAAATTTAATTACAATTACGATAAGCGTAATTTTTTTTTGTAAATTCCATGCCTTATGGGAAAAAACATGTATGAAATCAAAATTATACTTAATGGGGGCAAAATTATAAACTTTACAATTAAAAATACATCAAATGGATGACATAAATACAAAAAACAATGAAAATTACTATCTCTAATTGAATTAGAATATTTTGTAGCTTAATCTTCACTTAAAATATGATACACGATCAATTAAAATGCGAAAAAATACATAAATTTGGGCGGTCGAACTACCGTTATAGCCTAACTTTTACTATATGAATTTTCCCCCACTCGAGTAAAATTCTGGCTCTGTCACTATATAAAGGTCCCATATTGTGATTACTTCTAAAACTTGTTAATGTAAAGAAGACATCGAGATTTGAGTCTTTACATGATATTCACTCATTGTACTATTCTTTTCTCTTCCCAAAGATGGCAAAGTTTGAATTTCTATTATCCTCCTAATTACATTGCATATCAAATGCATTTTGTGCAAGTATGCCATATAATCAACGGAAAATGTGTTATTTGTCCAAATATTTTTAAAATACGGTTTAAATGGACGAGTAAAAATTAATATGGGTGAAATAGACACCAAAAAAATAGCAAGGATACAACTTGATTCATCCAGACTTAAACTTAAAAAATAGGAAGGATGAAACTTGATGCATCGTGATGTAAATTAATAATAAGAAAAAGTATTTGAAAATGGGTAGGATGAAACTGTTTACATCCTTACTATTTTTACATTTTTGTTCATTTAAACAATATCAAAATCTAAATATCTTTTTCACCGAGAAATTATTGATTTTGATCTTTTTAACCAATTTTGTATATAATCTAAAATCATATTTTTTTATTTCTATTTTCGAAAGATAAAGTTTATATTAAATGAGAAAACATTGTTACAAGATTACAACTTCAGAGAGTTTTCACCTCAAAGCTGGTGTATCACTGCACACCAACCTTTGCGACCTTATATTGACGATGGTGCATTATATCTATTTCACAGGAAATACCATCGATCTCAACCAATCATTTTTCGAGGTAGATTGCCATTCTTCAAAGTGCGGGAGTGTGGAATACGGCTTGATTTTACACCGAATAATTTTTGAAATAGTTTGATGACACAGAAATCGTTCTTTGTCAAATCCGTACCATGTGATCATATCTCAAGTTGTCGCTCCACTCCTCCACCAACTCTGTACATTTCAAGGAAAGACGGAAAAAAACGACCCTGTGATGTTCCCAAAAAATGCATCGCCTAATAAATTAGATTTCTCAGGTCTGACGTTATGGCCAGCTTGAAATGGGGAAGATCGTTTATTTCCAAGTCCCATTCTGTTAAATATGTTATCCATATTTCGGTGCATACAAATATAGGAAGTGTAAAAAAGGGCCCACGCGAAGAGTCACGTCTGATCGATTATTGGGAACTATAGACGCGAAGAGTCACGTCTGATCGATTATGAACAACCTTCAAAAAAGTTTGTGGGCTACATGCAGCTTCCTGAAGGAGAAACTGGTATAAAATATGCAACAACAATTCAATAGCGGGGTGGACTCAACAACCTTTGCTTTGGCTTGAATTTGACAATTTCAAGTGGCCCTCGCGAACTATAAGTCTTGTCTTAGACCTTGTTTATAGCCAGTACATTTTTCTCCTCTTTAATATATCCTTTCCTATTAAAAAAAAACTATAAGTCTTACTATCCAACTTTTTGAAGGTTGTTTGCTCCTGTCATTAGATTAGCTTTTTCCTAAATTAAATTAAATTAAATTAAATTATAGGTCGGTATTGCAGATAAAGATTCTTGAAAGAGTTGCATACAGCCAACATGAAGAATCATCTCTACTGGTTATAACGCGTTTCACAACGCGTCGACTAATTCCAAAGTATAAAAAATAAAATAAACACACACCTAATAATAAAATAATGGCATGCATTATCCCTGATGATTAATTTATTTATGAATGATCGATTTTGTTTGTTTTGTCCCTCTAAAACACTTTAAATAGCTAACATATATCGCTGCACTTATAGCAACAAGTAGAGGAAGAACAAAGCCGGGAGGAAAAGGAACAGTAAAGACTGCCGAGGTATGTATTTGATTAGAAACCATAAATTCGTCATTTTCTACTGTGGGTAGTAATCATATGTCAAGCATGGTTAACTTCGGCAATGGTTATCAGCCAAATCGGATGTCTATGTAAGATCTTTCGCCTCATGCTCAGAGCTCAAGCTTGGAGCAAACAAATTCAGTTTGCAACATAGGGCATAGATTCATTGGCAATAATGTGACCAGCATATATATTTTCAATTTTATGTCCAGGATCTTTTAAAAACTTTTAAGTCGGTGCAGAGAAGATAATGGAAGGAACATCCAAGAAACTTAGTGTGTACGATTTATCAAAATCCGACTCTGGTTTACTACAAAGCAAAGAGCTTTATCAGGTAGTTGACTAATTAATCAAATTAATTTCTTATTCATGACTTCATTAATATTAATATATGATCTAAAGTCTTTATCCTTAATCACAGTACATCTTGAACACAAGTGTGTATCCGAATGAAGCAGAGGTTCTTAAGGATCTACGTCAAGCTACTGCAAGCCATCCAGGGTATGTTCTTTCTTCTTCTTTTTTTCTTCAAAATATCTTGGGTGTGATGTAAGACTTGTAGGATTCATTCATATCAGTATCTTAGATCTTTTAAATTAGGATTATTTGGTGTTTGATATTTAGGTTTGGCCTGCACCCTAATTTGATATTAAGATATCCGTTTAATTTAGGCCTTTTCTCATTATAATTTTTGTGTAATTTTCTTCTTCATCAATTAGTAAAGCTTATTCCACATTTATCCCTAGATGCAACACTATTGTTTTTCTACAAATAATATTGCACAAAATGAAATCAAGTAAATCAATCGATATTGTAAACTTTTTTTCTCGATTCATGACGAAATGAAGATATTTTGGTACGACAAATTACCCTCAGACTATGATGAAATCTAGTAAAATATATTCCTATTTCCTGATCATTTATTTATATTCTTAAAAATGGAACAAATTAAAAACTAAAGATTAATGCTTTACAAGTTGAACACTTGATGATCCAACCAAAACATACTATATTTTTATCAGAAGAGAAGAAGTTATAACTTGTAAGAGTACATGGGACCACCAAGTGGTAGACAAAAAAAAAACAAATTTTTTTTTTTTCTGATAAAATAAATAAAACAAGAATTACAGTAAAACTGATTTCCAGTTTTGTACATAACTTGAAAAAATCAATTCTACTTGTTTCCCAGCGGCAAGTACCAAAGCAGCTTTCGCATCGACCACTAGTCAGTTTTGAAATTGTAATTGCTCTCGAAGATGCGATAATTTCTTTTGCTCCATATAATGACAGGAGGCATAAGTTCCCACATGATTTTACCAGAATTACTCAGCAAAGGGCGCTGTCATGATTTTGAAAGATCACACATACTCTTAGGAAAGACCCAAAACCAATTAGGAGGTAACATACTTGTTATTCCGAAAACGTTATAGTGCTGGAAGTGGTCTTGACTCATGAGTTTCTAAATCATCCCCACACAACAGTTGTATATGTCCATATAGTTGAATTTACCATGAATGGCATACCACATCAAGAAGTTTACCTTAGGGGGAACAGCTCTTCCAAATAAAAGTACATGGAAATTCTTTGACACTTTCGTCCTTGATCAAATACTTATATAAGGTTTTGACGGAAAAAGTACCCGATGTATATAGTGACCATCTGAGTATCCGGTAAGCCGTCTATAACTGGAGGGGAGTCTACAATAAAAGAAAGTACAGCAGCTAAATCGTCCACTTTTGTACTTGTCAAAACTCTTTTGAAATCAATTTTCCAACCACCCTCCGGTGAAATCATGTCTGCAATCTTAATGTATATATCTCTTGCTAACTTATGGAGATTAGGGAAAATATATAGTAGCAAGTGGAATCTGTCCACACCAAATTATCAATCCAGAATACAATGTTTCTACCTGTGTGCATCAAGAGAGTAGAGTTTTAGAGATTAGAGCCGACATATCCGCAATAGTCCGCCAACATTGAAACTCCAAATTAACGTCATATTTACCTTACCCGAAATCCAACACGAGGTTACAGATCCATTCTCGACACCAGATCGCCAACACCACTTAGCTAAATTCATCAATCTAAGGTTTGCACATACCCAATCCACCTCTTTATTTAGTAGCAAGGACGAAGTCACAGACTACTAAGTGTGAAATCTTACCTTTTCCTTGTGTTCCCATAGAATAAAACATATATTTGTGCCATAAAACTCTCCTTTTAGTGTTTTCATGTGTTTTTTACCAAATTTCCTTGATTGATAAAGGAGATATTAGTAGTGGCGGAGAATACTGATTAAGAAATCCAGTGTCAGGTTGTTTTGGTTTTTTCTTCCTGGATTGGCATCACCTAAAGTATCACTGATGCCAAGAGCCTTTGTATGCATGTGAACCCTTCTTTTAAGTAATTGTTATTTGGCTTGATAAATAAATAATTTAGTGCTAGTCCTTTTTTATTGTTTTGTAGATGTTTGATGCTTAGTGCGGCGGATGAAGGTCCCTTAATGGCATTACTACTAAAGCTTGTTAACGCAAAGAAGACAATTGAGATTGGAGTTTACACGGGATATTCACTCCTTGTTACGGCTCTTTCTCTTCCCAAAGATGGCAAAGTATGTGTTTCGAACTATATCTTCCTAATTACATGGCATATAAACTGCATTTTATACAATCTTATATCACAAATTGATGATAATTTCACAATCTACTCCACAGGTAATAGCCATCGATCCTAACCGATCATATTTTGAATTAGGGTTACCATTCTTCAAAAGAGCCGAAGTAGAACATAAGGTGGAGTTTATCGAGTCTATCGCCCTTCCTGTTCTTGATAAGTTGCTTGAAGATGTCAGTATATATACAAAACTCAACACTAAATACTTTCAATATATAAGTTTTTCTTCCCTTTTCGATATATTAGCTTGATTAACTTTCTTAAATCTATATACTTATCCAGCCAAAGAACGAAGGATCCTTTGACTATGCTTTTGTTGACGCTGACAAGTCCAATTATACAAATTATCATGAGAGGTTAATGAAATTAGTCAAGGTTGGAGGAATAATTCTCTATGATAACACACTTTGGTCAGGAACAGTTGCTTGGGAAGATGATTCCTCTCTCGACGAACAAATGGCACACCTTAGGGCCATCTTCATAGACTTAAACAAGAAATTAGCATCCGACTCTCGTATTCAAATTTCTCAACTTCCTGTCGGTGATGGTCTGACAATGTGTATGCGTCTTTGTTAAAACACATTTGGCATTTAATTGTAAACGAGATTATTTTGTGCGTGTATTGTTCTGGTTATGATAGTGCGACATTTGCATTTAACCATGTCAAAAGAGAAGTGAACGAGTTTGAAAGACTTATCTCATAGTTCATGCATTTATTATCTTTTGTTGCGGATGAGTAAGAATTATTAAAAAAAAAAACGAAAAGTCTAGTTGCACTTCGGTTTTTCAACCGAGATTTGCACCGACTGAAACAAACGGCGGGCCCACTACTGACCCTGGTTAATCCAAATGCAGAGAACGATGGGTGCAGGCCGCCGATTCCCTCTCGGGACAAATCGAAGTATGTAACTTCAGTGTGTAGAATCACTCAAAAAAAAACATATATATATTTTTTTTTTTGAAGCATATATTTTTGTTATAATCAAGGATACATAAAACAACAAAAATCTAGGACAAGTCAAGAAATTTTTCTTACACACATAGCATGGCATTTTTAGTTTCTTCTTGGGAGTCAAAGGATATAAAGCACAATTTGACTAACTTTGCCTATGTAAGTGGCGGTTCAGATTTGTCCTCACTAGAGATAAATTTAGGGATGTAATCATTTGTCAGACTCATAAGTGATGGTTGTGATTGGGATTAGAAATGCATCTAACGGACAAAATTTATCTTAAATACTCTATTAATTTTCCATGATAATATTCTATTAAATGTCAAATTAAAAATGATAATATAGTATATAAACTATTCTATTAATGATGATAATAAAAATATTTTTATTAGCTAATACTTAAGATTAGTTTGGTGTTGCTGCATGCTTTACAAAAGTGCTTTTCCGATATACATTATTGTGCGGAGCTATGTAAAAAAGACAATTGAATGGTTGTCAATGTACGTTACTGTGTCGAGCTCTTTAAAAAAAACAATTAAATGGTTGCAAATTATAACTAAAGCTATAACTATTTAAAAAAAACGACCATATCTCTGAAAAGATTTTATTCTATTTTATTGTGCTTAAAATAGATTAATTTTTCTACTATTAGAGTACATATATGTAATATTAAATTTACTAATTAATATTATTAGTAAAAAGTAGTATCATTGTTCTTAATTACTTTAAAAAAATCAATAATTGGTTAATATTTATTGTTGATAAATTAAAGTTATGCAACCTGAAAGATCAAAATATCGGGTTGCATAACCGTGAAAAACTTGCATCAAAATGTAATTTGAAAATAAAAAATAATCATCTGTAAAGAATAAAATATGGCGAATCAAAATTGGTGGTATATAGATTTAAGGATAACTTTTGTCAGTTATAAAAAAAGATGGGATTGAATTGGAAAATAAAATATGAAATTATGGTGAACTACATCATTTGCTTTTGAAGCTTTTAAAGCTCATTCTCCCCCACTTTTAAAATTGATAAATTTTGCAAGTGTTTTATATAAGAAATACTTTATGAAATCTTTAACAAACACTAAGATGAAAATATATTGCTATAAATTTGTTTTCAAAATACTTATTTTTTGAAAGAAAAAAAGAAGTACCAAACTTAGTTAGATTGGCTAACAATTATATAAGTGGACCATAGTGACGGTGGCAAGTATTGATGCCCAGTGAGTAATTTCTCATCGTCTCACTTATTTCTTGATAAATGGTTTAATGTTATTTTTATTCAATGATGATGGATAGCAGAGTTTATTGTTAGTAAAGTGCATTGTTATTAGGTTAAGTACTTAACGATTTGACTTGCTAACTAATCATGGTTTTATTATTTTTATTTAACGAATAACCTCACATTTAGAAGCGTAATGTCGAAGAATGTAATGGCCTGACCCTCTACCGATAATATCCTCACTTAGCCACTGCGGTCATTTGATACTATGGGGTTTTCAATGGTAACCACTGCGGTCATCCAACAACAGTTTCTCAGGAGGTCAACCATCCCAGGATTACTCAATACCAAGCATGCTTAACTATAGAGATTTTTCGCCGACTATGAAGCCAATTATGCTGAAAAGATCTTCGTGTTAGGAAATGACAAACCATTATCGATATTCTATTTGACGAATCCTACCTGCTGAATCGGAGTACTATAATACCACCAACTTAATTAATTTGAAGCCGTCTTCGGCTCCAAAATATGTTCAATCCTAGACTCTGGTATTTTTCCACACTCATGAGACCATTTACCGACACAATCCGTCAAGCATACTCTCTAATAACACTTGTAAGGACCTGATCCTCCACCAATACTGTCTCCACTTAGTCACTGCGGTTATTCGATAATGTGGGATTTTCAACTAACATTATTTGATGCGTCATTAATCAATATTTTTCCGGGAGGTTATCCATCCCTAGATTACTCTCGCCCGAGAACGTATAAATACAATGCTTTTTACCAACTCTGGATCCAACTATGTTGAAAATGCCACAATGTTACGAAAGGACGAGCCATTACATATATTCCATTCGGTGAACTCTTCCTGCCGAATTGAATTACATACATAATATATTTTGGAATTTTGAAAAACTAGAACCACAACGTATGTGAATAAATGGCTGCCGTCGGAAATGACTTAAAATTTTAAAATAGGTTCCACCTATTCGCCACCTCCACTTTTCCTATTTACCACCTTACCAGATTTTTTAAAGTAATTCTACTTTTCAATTCCATTTTTTCCTAATTGCCACCTACAAAAAGTCAAGTAGTTGACTCTAATTTGTGTTCTTCCCGGTGATCCCTGTTTTCATCAAAAACCCATTAAAAAAATTAGTTTTAACACCAGATTAGAAATATGGTTAATTAGTACACTACTATGTTGAAGTAACAAATGATTAGTAAACTTGATTAATCCTTGGAAGAAGAAGATGAATTATCTATAAGTTTTAATTTTATAGATGTGTTATTTAGGATCGTTGAACTTCATGATAATCACACGATAATTATATGCAAGAATAGTTTATACGGAATACCTGGAAGCGCTAATCCATTGTGCGTCGATCATCTTTGGAGTATCGATAATACCTTTTGGAGGTCATGGTTTCTCTCTCTTGACCTTAACAATAATGAGTTGTTAATTCCTTGGATGCAATGGTGATGGTTACTGTTTCCCTTTCATAGGTATAGAGAGGACCAAGTTCCTAGGATTTTACTATTAGCCTTAAATCTCGACCGTCTATCAAAGAAGAGATATATTTGTAAACTGACTCCTTATATAAACCAAGTTATATATATTTAGCAATATCCTAGTTATGACCAAGATTCTCACATGGGCCCAATAAAGTTAATTAATCTCATAAGAAATTATCTTACATTCTCCCACTGGTCCATGTGATTATCTAGTAATGGTTAACTATAGGATTCATAAGGCGTGCGTAATTGGTAAATATAATACATTAGTGGTTAACGTAATACCTTGATTAAACAAGCTACTCATGCGATTCATAGTGGTTGCACGTTGGCTTGTTAGCAACATGTTCCCTTCCATGTACCACAACATAAATAACTTACTTAACTAGGCCTTTAAGAGGAGTATCATAATGGTTCAGTGATGTCTTCAAATGAAATACTATTTCTGTTAACATTCATCCATACACATAAGTGTATACTAAACATGGATACAGAAATATATTCAGAATTGCATTAATAAGAGCGCAATAAGTATTCAAAACTAAGAACATAAACTAGCTGAATTCAATAATTAGTTACTCCCACAGACCTAAGATTTACACTTTTCTTAAGAGGTCTTAAAAGGTAACTGTTCGGTAAGTGCATTTGCAAAAATAATTGTGCTTAACGGTAAATTAACAACTTATTATTCTGAAATTCATAATTCACATATGGATACTCAAGGTTCATGTGTTATGCTCCCTTTGCATTCATATTGTGCTTTAACGCTGCGACATTAAGACGATAAATTTCAGCAATATACATACAAACTTCAATCTCTAAGTCTCGCAGTCATATTCAAACTCAATTATGGAGCTAATCTTAAGGGATTCTTCCTTTATAGAATCCGCACATCCAGCAAAATTGTAGTCTAAAAACCCAATCAACTCTAATTGGGTTGAGTAACTAATTGTAAGATATAAGTCAAGATAAGTATCTCAAAATCTTGTTAGCTTCGGCATAATTTGTTCTTCGATTCCATAGCTATATGCTAACATACCAACCACTCGTTATATGTTCCATTTCAGAGACATAATGAAGATTAAATTTATATCTTCGTTCCTATATGAAACAAAATTTTCTATGTATGGTATTTCCTCAAAAAATTCTTCGAATATTCGATATACGCTTTACATGAGGGCTTTAGTATTCCATACGATATGTGACTATCACATGTTAAGCTTCATTGACATCCTTTATTTTGAATCATAAGAGATATGCATAAAGTCAAGATCACTACTCGTAGGTAGTAAGTCTTAACATAAAATACCAAGAGTATGAACTTCTCCAACTGATCTTGAGGTATATGCATCGATCAATAATAAATTCATAGAAAACTAGATAACTTTAATGGTCTTGTTGAATTTTTAGATACACAATATTCGAGAAGTTTTCTTAATTTCATACTTTGATTCTTAAGTTTTGCAGACTACGTGTTCCTATCTTTATAAGGCGAGGCCTTCATATTAACACGTGTAATTTTATTTATAGTTTATCATTAATAAAGGCCATTTCACATTTAGTTAATGCAACTCTTTGGTTATACTGAGCTACTAATAATACTATGATAATTATGAATAAGTCTTTCTTTGACACGAGAGAAAAACTTATTTATTATCAATGCATCGTTTCAGAGTAAAATCTTTGGCAATAAGTCTTGATTTATACCGTTTAACATTGCTATTATAGTCATGTTAGGTCAGAAAGACCCACTTTCATACAACTTATTTGTGTCTTTCGAGCAATCAAACAATATCCGAGACTTGACTTTCAACCAATGATTTTTTCTCACATAGCATCAATCCATTAATCAAAATTATTACACATAATATTTGTGAACCGAAAACCGAGTCTTCGCCATTAAATATCAAAATGTGATAAATTCTTGTAAGAAAATCACTGAAACAACATGAATAACTTTCTTTAATCTCTGTTGAGACCTTCTTAATGCTGGTTCATGTTGTTATCAAGAAAATTCTTTATTGGCAGTAGTTATATTATGGAGTATTGGATAAATAATTTGTGGTCTTTCATTATTAACATTCTGATAATGAGAAGATTCACAATATCTGTAGAAATTTTAAATAAAGGGATCATTATCATGATTTCTTAAACAGATATATCCACGTACTCCCACTGATTATGCCATCACTAATGAATTTAGATATTCGGTTTCGACAAATCTCATACTACAGTTAGAACATTAAAGAATACCATTTGGATTATTTAGGAAAACCAATGAAACAGTAACAGTTTTCAAATCCAATTTTCATCCATTCTTGGGAATGTAAGCCCTCACCTCCAATTGAACAACCATAACTTAAAGGTGATTTAAACTAGGTTTCCAACCTTTCTAGTCCAAAGTGTGTATTTGAAACTGCTTTACTCGGAAATCTATTTAAATTACACATTTGTAGATAGAACATACATTCACAAATGTGTGTCCGTTATGCATAACTCATCATGCTTCTAACCATTTTCATAAAAGTATGTTTTTGCCTTTTGTTATACACCATTATGCCAAGGATAATTTGGCTTTGTGTATTGAGCAACAAATCCAAACTTTTGGAGATACTACGTAAAATATTTAGGATATTATATTGTTTTGTCATACCTTTCACAACATTCACCACTTATCAGACTTTATGATTTTCACTTTCTCTATAATTGCCTCTCAATTTCAATAATGAATGTTCGAGAAAACATCCACGGATTGAGATTCATAATGCAATTGATAGATGTACATAGTAACGCAAAAAATCATCAGGTGATAAAAAAAATTATCTTCCAAAAAATGGACCATTAAAAGTCTACAAAATAATCATAATCAACAAATTAATAAGAACAAAAGCTGAAATTTATAATAGAGATAAATGACAATTAAGCTTATAATAGTTTCATACCTTCAATAAGATTCTCATGTGGGTAAAACCTTATCAAAGAACAATGTGAGACATGAAAAAAATTAGTACATATTTTACCTTCTCATACACACAACATTATGTTTATTTAATACCACAACTAGAGTCACTTATGGGAGAATCACGTCATAAAATGTATTAACAAACTCAAATAATTCTAAATATGTTCAACCTAATACAATGTGAATTGTAGTCACCTGTGGGTGGCTATTATTTCACATGTATATGAATCATTTAGATAACCTTAATGTTTGTTTCAACGTGTGAACCAAAACTACTTGTGAGCAGTGTTTGTTCTAATCGTTAAATCAAACTAAGAGGACTCAAAATATACAATACTTACAAGATAAGAGTTTAGTATCACTGTGGTGATAACTAAACATTCCATCAAATATGTACAATTCCAAATATCACACTAGATTTTCTTGTGACATTGCATGGTCCCAATCAATGCCATGGACATACTTGATCTGATCATAAAATTAGTCGATTATAAACAATTATGAGTAACCCTGAAGGATTAATCATAAACCTTTACTCAAATTCATGTCATCATATACAAATTATAAAAATAACAACACTCTTTAATTGAAAAATATCCAAACATAATGAACTTTTCGTAAAATAAAATCGAGCATTAAGCAAGTCTGTAAGTATAATTCAATAATGAAATTTCGTGGAAGAAAATTCTTTGATGCATTGCTAATTTAAATATGATACAAGCTCAATGATCATGTTAAATAAGGGTTATAATATGGATAAAAATGAAAGACGTTTAGAATAAGAAATGAATGTCATTTTCACAAATATTTGAGAATGTATCCAAAAACAAAACCTTAATTTTTTTTTACAGGGTCCAATAAATTTTGGATATTAAACACATAATAACAATTTTCATGAAAATATTGTAATGGGTTACTCAACTCGATAATGATTTAATTTAAGTAAATTTTGTTTTATGAATTTTATACAAAATAATAAAAAAAGTGTTATGTAACATTTACTTAATCGTCTAAATGCAGTCAAAATTGGCACCCAAGTTTGAAAATGAAGAGAAAAGACATTAGACACTAATTAAAACATAAAGTGATTCAGGTCCATATTGTATGATCAAATAAAGATCATATCTTTCAATATTTTTCTTAAACATGTGAACTCAGATCACCTATGGGTAATTGTTTTTCTAATATATTTAAGCAAAACAATATCATAAGCATTTGACAATATAATAATTATCGCTCCAAAAATTATTTGAAATCACTGCCACGGTTGCCAAACAACTTAACAACAATGCCATTATCATAACAATTCAATAATCTCTAAACCTTAACTTTACGGTTTGGCGAATTCGTACTTACGATAACGTAATGATTATTGCTAAGATAAAAAATACTCTAGTATCACTGTGGTGATAGCTAAAGATTCTCGAAATAATAATCTTAAGCACAATAATCTCACACAATTAAAGAATCAACATTGAAGGAGAAATTAAACCTTAAATGCATACTTTTAAACCATATCATAATGCACATACAAATTTAGTAGCATCAAAAAAATGCTTTCGATTATAAAAATCGTCAATAATTTTAGTGCAAATAAAATATTTTTGATCATAAAAATAAAATAAAATGTAATGAAATCTCTCTGTCAAAATGCGATATACATTATGCATTAGTGATTTTGATAAAGCGGAAGCATCATAGGTGTTTCCATAAAACGGAAGCATAATAAGTTAGTTTACATTTCTTAAGGTAAAAAACCATTTCATAATCTTTAACATTGTCATTGAAATAGGTTTTAATTGTAAATTGGTTTGAATTATAATTTTGTTCGGTGATGAACATGTCTAAATTAGCTTAAGTTTAAACCATAATTGGGCATTACATTATAATTAGTAGAAAGAAATACAATTAATCTAGCAAAACGGGCCATTTAGGCCGACGCCCAAATTCTTTAATTTTAAAGACACAACATAAAATAGTTTCATGAGCCCATTTTCTTAAACAAACAAAACAAGGCTATGCATTCTAGCACATATGCTTATTTTCTTAATTAAACAACAAGTTAATGTTTTAAAACCTGGCTTGATTGGGGTATACCTAGATTAATTGGGGTATACCCAATAAGACAAAACCATGTCATTATGAAGTAAAGCCAAGCCACCCCTTAACCCATATTTTTCTAAATAACTAAAATGCCCCCACAATGATTAACTCTAATTTAACTAAAATTATTAGATTAGTTAGTTGATTTAGTTATAAGTTGGGTTTTAGAAATCAATTAGAGAGAGAATTAGTATGAAGTAGTAGAGGAGGTTTTTTTTTTTGTGTGTGTGGGGGTGGTAGGGTTTTTGTGAAATTTGTGATATGAGTGATTCAAATCCTGATTTTGAAGTGGGGGAGCCTTCTAACTCTCCTCCTACAGATGAGTACTTGTGTGATGATCTACCAGACCATGATCGAATGGATTATTTGCATGATCCTCACTTTTATTTTCCTCAAACTCAAGATGGGTATGGAAGTGATGAATGTCTTGAACCAAACGTAGAATCTAATGATCAAGAGGAAGAAAAGGGAGCTGCAAGTAATCATGTAGACAACTTACGTGGTAAAGGTTGTGATATTTTCATGCAAATTATCGATTTTGCCTTTTTGTTTTACAATTCTGTTGTACAAGGTCGACAAGGTCGACGATTGTCGATCATGCCGACCTTAAAAGCCGGCGTGGTTCTACTTTGCACAACTTTCCGACTATTCATGAGCAGTACCACGCCGGCAGTGTTGAAAATTTTAACCTTGAAGACTTTTATTTTTTGAAACACAAGAACCGTTACTTGAAAATGCTTACGCCGGCATTTTCAAGTTTTTAGACCTTGTCGGTTGTTTCCATGTCGGCAATGTTTCCATGCCGGTTATTCTCTTACATGCCGGCTGTTTATAGCCGGGAGTGTTTTATATGTAGACCCTGCCGACTGTGGTAATACAAACTGACTTGAAAATGCTCAAGCCGGCATTTTCAAGTTTTCCAACATTGCCGGCTGTTGTCATGTCGGCAATGTTAATTTTTTCTTACGTGCCGGCTATTTCTAGCCGACAGTGTTTTATATGTATACCTTGCCGACTTTGGTAATACATATCAACTAAACTTTTGATGTTTTATAGATTGTGCCATTGGTACCTATGGCGGATCAGCCTCAAGCTAAGAAAATTAGGGGTCCCGATACTTCCTAACATAATGCTAATGATTTGGAATGGAAGGAAAAAGATGACACAGTCAAGTGGGTTATTGAGAAAGCAAATGAGAAGATGTGCGTTCTAGTGAAAAATACCCAAAAAAAAATCTACGTGGTTTGAAATGGTATGCGAGTGTTATGGATCGCCGGATGAAAGTCACATGAGAAAGGGTTATGTGTATGATAAGAAGACGATGAGGGTATACAAGACGAAGTCAAAGAAGTGTGGATGCCCATTCAAGATAATTTTTGGGAGGAACCAAGAAATCGATAACATGTGGAGAATGACTAGAGTTGATGTTGCTTGGAATAACCATAAAGATCCGGAAACTCTTGTTGGGAATTATCAAGTTGCCAAGTTGAAACCCCACGAGTTTGAACAAGTAAAAAGAAGTTGGGGAATTAAACCAAGCAAGCTCCTTCATAAGTTCAAGAGGGACGACCCGCATAATCTCTCTTCATTGTCTACAATTTATGCGGCCAAGGAAACCATTAAAAGAATTGAATGGGATGGAAAAAAGGTGATGGAAGAATCACAATGGTTAATACACAAATACAACTACACGGTGAGACACCATGAGTCATCAGAGGGGAAGGTGGATCGCATTTTTCTTGCGCATCGCGATATGATTCAATTGGCGCGTTGCTTTTACCAAGTTTTGTTCATGGATTGTAATTATAAGACGAATAGGTACAACATGCCTTTGTTAAAAATTATAGGACAAACCTCGGATAAGAAATCATTCACGGTGGCATGGTGTTTTATGGATCGTGAGAAGGATGCATGATAGCTATATTTGGGCATTGGAAACTTTGAAGCTTCTCTACCACGAAGACGAAACTACGGGGGTTATAGTCACCGACAATGATCAAAAAATAATGAACACCGTGAGGATAGTCTTTCCCAATGCACAAAATTTCCTTTGCACTAGGCATATACAATGCAATATTAGAAAGAATTATAGAAGTCATATCCAAAAACCGAAAGCAAAGAAAGGAACTAAACGTGAAAAAGAGGAAGATGAACGTCTTAGCAAACTAACTAAAGAGGAGCGAGAGAAGGAGAAAGAAAAAATAGACGAAGAATGGAAAGAAGGTGAGATTAAGTTTGGGTTATTCATGAAAGCGTGGGATAAGGTGGTTTGGTCAATGAGTGTGGGAAGATATGAGTTAAACTTTAAGGATTTCGAGGATGATTGGGGGACTAATTACCCCAAAGTAGAGGAATATTGCAAGAAACAATGGTTGAGGCCACACAAAGAGAGGTTTGTGTATGCTTATACTTACGACTAAAAACATTTCAAACTTGAATCCACAAGTATGGTAGATCCAGCTCATAGGAGACTAAAAGGTCTACTTTTCACGAGTCAAAATGGGATTGTGACGGTGTTGTAGTAGCAGGAAATCCCACACTACACCCCTCACAAGAATTCATAATAATCGACACATCTTTTTAAAGACTAAGAACAACACTTTTATTAATTGATTCACAGAAATGCTACAAGAAATGGAAGAAAACAAGAATACAATCGCTCTTTAAACTTTCTCTCTCCTAATGACTTGCTCAACACTCGAAAAAGATCACTCTTTCCTTACGTTTATTCAACTCTTTATATAGGGAATTACATAGTGGATGACAGCTAATCTGTCATTTATTTTAGGATCTGACTTGCGATATTCTTGCAATAGTTATATTGTTAATTTTCGCAAACATTATAAACATCGTAAAGTCATCACACTTTTCTCATGTTTCTACAATCGTCATCTGTTACGTTATTCTTCAAATCATTCTACGATGCTCGCAAAGTATTGTTGATCAAGCTTCGCAAATGTTTCCTTCTTGCGATATTTTGATCCTACATCTTGCATGTTCTGATGTCTTCTATGCGAAGAAGAGAATGTCATGAGAAACTGTTTTTCAAAATGCCGCAGATGTTCACCTTTTCTTTCAACTTCTTTTTCTATCGACAAGGCTCCGTGAATTAAGCATACCGTCAACACGTGTTGAATATTCCTTTAATTACTAGCACGTTTTATCATTAACCGGTCATCTTCCTTTGCCTATTTAAAGAGGTATCCGGAAGAAAGAGAATTTTATTCTTTTGTTTCATTTTCATCTTCTTCATCTTCGTATCTTCTGCAAATCTTCATCTTCTGCTACTGTTCTCTTCTATTTCCATGGAGTCACCAAGGTTAGTTCTTCTTCTTTTTCTTCTATTGATTTTGATGAAACCGATTTTGTTTTGCTGAGATCATCTTGTTTGTTCTTTGTGTAATTCCCATATTGTTTCTTCTTTTTCAGAAAGAGCGCTTCCAGTACCAAATTTACAGTCCCAAACCCTAATGCTCCCAAAGGATCTCATCCCAAGGTTCTTGAGAAAAAGAGAAAATCTATGAATGAGAAGGTAGTAAGAAACATGGATTTTTTTTTAATAACAATATTGTTGCCTTTATTTCTTATATGAGTTGTGATTCGCAGGATGATGGGGGTTCCACTAAACCTCCCAAGAAATCTCGCCAAGCTAAAACTGTTGATGTTTTTGTTCCTTTTCCCAAACTTGGTCTTTCAACTTCTTCTTCGCAAACTGAACCTCCACTTCCTGTATGCGAAAATGTCGATATAATCTCTGATATTTTAACTAATCCTTCTATGGAAGAAATACTTATTTCACAACCAGTTGCGAATGAAATCTCTTCCTCCCCTGCAACCAATACTTCTCAAGTTCATTCCACCATAATCTCAACCCATGATCTGCCTCACACCATACCCTCAAATGATGTCTCTTTACCATAAGATGATGATCATCAACTTTCTATTATTACCACTTCTTCATCTGAGTCTCTCCCTTTCTCTAAGGAAACTGCAGATGGAGTGGCTCTTTCCTTAAAGGTCTTATCTGATCTTTTAGTTAACGCCAAGAAGTCGTCTATGGACCCTGTCAAATCTGGTGTTTGCGAAATTTTAGGTAAATATCTTGGTTCTGATAGGACATCTTCGCAAAAATCCTTAGATAAGGAAGTTGAAGTCTTGAAGGAGAGTCTTCGCCTTGAATAACATAAGTTTCAAAATGCTTCTTTGGAGTGCGAACTTCTTCGCAAGAAAAATAATAAATTAAAAGGTATGAATTTCTTTTCTTCGTTCTTAACTTTCCTCTTAACAAATTTGTTCTTTTCATGCTGTTCATTCTTAAAGGCTTTTTTCGCTTGTTAAGCTTTAAACTAGAAACGAATAATGGAGAGATTTCAGTTTGAATCTGCCGCTGAAGAAATTCGCGTTGATAGAGATAGTTGGATGGACCAATATAACCGATTAGATAATCTTCATACATACTATGTTGATCAAATAGATAATCTTACCAAAGAGAATACTCAATATTTAGTTCAAGACCAAAACTCAATAAGCAGCGAAATATCTCGTCTCTCTTATTTTTTGACTAAATCTAACTTAGAGATGAAAAATTTATCAGATGAAAATAAAACTCTATCTCAGGAGAAGCGAGCTCTATCAAATATGGTGGCGATCTCTTCGCAGAAACTAATTGTTCTCCAAAAAGTGTGTGATAGTCAAGAACAATCTCTTCGCTCGCTGAAAAATGAACTTAAAGAAGTAACTGAATCATCTATTGCTGATAAAAATACACTTATGTAGGGTAGGATAATTTTAAGTGTGAAAGCAAATGAACTTCAAGAACAGTACTCCAAATTAGAAGAATCTTATTCTTCTCTTGCGAAGGAAAACACTTTTCTCATTTCTAAAGAAAAGAATTTAAAATCTCGTCTGAAAGGTCTAATTGGAGATAAGTTTGATGATGCCATGAGTCATTGGGAGGATACTTTCTTGGCACTAATTCATAATCTAATATCTCAAAAGGAATGTAGTCATTTTGACTGCCTCAAAACATCTTTCTTTTGTCAAACTTCTTTGCAATATTTCCCTTGCGAGGTGTTCGCCTGAATAATTTTTGTTTTTACCTTTCGCAGAATCTGAAAGAAAGCTCCAGTCTTCCATTTCTACTTTGGATTCTAAACTTGCCAAGGTTCGCAAAGAAAATGGTTTGCTTGCTTCTCATCTTGCCCCCTCCCGCGATCGAGCAGAAAGAAAGTATGATTATATTGAATATTTCAAAAACATGGAGATTAGAAACCATGACAGAGATTTCCTTTGCCAAGCTCATCTCAGTGCTGAAGTTCTGATGTCCAAATCTCTTTCTCCTGTATCACTCAAACCTCTGGAAGTAGTTGAAGATGAAACTCCTCGTGATGGTGAGAGTGACTTTGATTATAAAAGTGGTGAAGAAAGCGCTTCCCAAGAAATTTTAGAAGAAGAAGAAGATATCCCTACTAAAGAAGGAGATGTTGGTGATGAGCCATATGAAGAAGAAACCAGAGTCGACCAAGATAAGGAAAACACTGGCAAAGATGATAAAGTTGGTGAAGAAGATATCCCTACTACAGGTGCAACGTGTTATCCATGAGTACACTAATAATGATATCGACAAGATAAAAAAACAATTCCAAGAAAGTAGCTTCCGGAAGTTGAAGGAGTTTAAGAAGGATGATTGGTTGCTTGTTGGTATACATAGAAACGTCTCGCATTGGGCAATACGTTTCATGATGAAACATCTCGAATTGTATAAAAAGTATGACAAGTCGGATACTCCTTGTAAGTGTAGGATAATGAAGGCTATCGGACTTCCATGTCGTCATATTCTTGGTAGGTATAAAACTCCCATTCCTCTTGATGATATCGATCCTTATTGGAAGCAATTATCTTTCAAACCGGCTCCAAGAGAAGATCCTAGTGAAGAGTTTGGCAACATGGAACTTGGAAGATTAATCATTGGAAAGTACCCCAAGATGAATAGGTTGGACAAACAAACTATGAAGCACATTTTAATGCCGATTGTTTACCCTTTTATGGAAGAACTTGAAGAACCGGGGAAACACGATCCAACGGGTAGACCACCTACCACAAAGATGAGGGCGGAAAAAAGAGAACAAATCAAAGAGTTTTTTAGTACAATTTGCGATCAAGATCAATCTGAAAGAGAACAAATCAAAGAGTTTTTAAGTAGAAATAGTGATCAATCCAAAAGGGAAAACATTAAAGAGCATTTACATACAAAGTGCGATCTATCCGGACATGTTTATACCGAGGCGCAATACAAGGAGGATCCCGCTAAAAAGAAAAGAGGTCGTCCAAGGAAGGATTCAACTACACCAACGGTCTCTAACTTCAATACAAATGGCACTCTACCTCTTGAGAGTCAAGCAAGTGTGGAATTTGTTGGAAAGAAAATGGGCTACACCAACGGTCTCTAACTTGAATACAAATGGAACTCTACCTATTTAGAGTCAAGCAAGCCAAGGAGATGTTGCAAAGAAAAAAGGTCGTCCAAAGAAGGTAGAACAACCGGTATTGCAAAAGTATCGCAATCAACTCCCTCCAATTATTTAAGATTTCGTGATTGGTACCGACGATGTTCCAAAAGATGGAAATTATGGGTTTCACGTTATCTCACAATAATTGGGACACCTAAGTGGAGCGGTTGAGGAGAATCTCATCCAATGCCAATACATTAGAAATATGATGGCCGCTCGACTAGAAAACGACATGGAGTTCTATATCTCAATGATGCTAGAAGGTTCCATAGAGGATAAAGAAGAAACTTTCAAAGGTTTGCTAACTAGTGTTAAAGGCCCAGAGGGAAATGCACCAATCAAATGGGAGCATTGGTTGATAATGCCGGAGTGTGGCCATCTATTGGCGGATACGTGGAATTGTGTGGTACAATTTTTTAGTGAGGGACTATCTATAGCATTTGCACCGAAACATGCGGTTTGTGTGGACCAACTCAAGCATAGAAGAATTGTCATTGCTTTGGTGGATAAAAATCATTTTATTGGTCTACAACTCAATAAAGAATGTTCATTACCTCCTCTATGTAGGTTTAGTTTTTGGGAGAAGTTCACAAACAACAAGAGAAGGTTTAGTTTTTGGGAGAAGTTCACAAACAACAAGAGCAGGGAATGGATGAAAATTTATGAGGACAACATGGCCCTTTGGAATGTTATAGATGAGTCTAGGGAATGTCTCATAGATTTGACTAAAGGAGGTTCAATATATTTGAGTGAGGAGTGATTATGATTAGGGAATAAGGAAGCTTTTTGTGTAGTGTACAATGGAGTACTAGACAAAACATTCATAATTTTTGGAGTCCTTTTGTAATCGCATGCGTGTTTTGTGTAATGTACTTTGGAGTTCTACAAATGAATGAAATGGATGTGTTTTTTGGGTGTATTCTCATTTGGTCGGCATCATATTTATTACAATCCTTTTCCGGCGCTCCAAGGGTCGGCACAATATTATTTCGTCAGACTGCCGGCCGAAATGCATGACAGTACAGGAAAAAGATGCCTGATATGTCCGGCAAGGTATGGCTTTTGCCAGGCTGTCGGTGTAGTAAACGCGGCCAATTTTATGAAATTTACCATGCCAGATAAGAACTCCCTTAAAAAGATTATTCCTGGATGTTTTTTCTATAAAGCCGGCAAGGTCCTGGTTTTTCCAGGTTGCCGGCTTTTATTGCGCCAGCATTGTTTTTGAGGAGAACCATGCCGGCTAAGAAATCCCTCAAAAATTGTTCATGAATGTTATTTTCTATAAAGCCGGCAAGGTGTATTATAATATCCATGCCGACAGAACAACCGTCAGAAATATTTTAATATAGGATGACGCCGACTATGAGGCCGCCGACAAGCTTTTTATTTAGGACAATGTCGACTATACATCGGATACAAACCTTAATTAAAGCATAAAAACGTTAAAAACTTAACCCTAACACATTTGGGACATAGATAGTATCTTTTTACGGTACACAATTTCTTAGGAGATGTAATTAGCTTCATCTTTCCGTCGCAACATGGATTTGTGCATGGTAGAAGGTTGATTTTAGCAACTTCATCTTCATACGGAGCTAGACGCTCATCTATCCAATAGAAAAACCCACAACAAGTGCATTTTTAAGCATATGGCTGATATACACCTCATATTGCAGCTTTCATGAGAAATTAGAATCCCTTACAACCTTCAATAATGCATTTGCTTCCTTCAAAGGGACAATGACCACTTAGTGTACAAAGACTACAAATATTTGGTGGTGAAACTTCCATTCTTTATGCAAGGTTGAAGATGAAGTTGGGAATGCTTTTATAATAACAACATACCTAATATCTTGATTTTGATTTTGAAATTTCTAGCCGTTGAGCATTCAATGGGTTGTACTTTGTACCTAAAAAGTGCAACTAACATTTCGGTCGACAAGGTAGAGATTTCATACCATGCCGGCCTCAAGTACCGTCGGCAAGGTAGATATTTCATACAATGTCGGCCTCCAGTACTTTGTCTAAAACTACATAAACAAAATAATAACTTCTAAAGCAACTAAAACTGAAAATTAAAATAAGTTTAACAAGTCTAAAACCACAATCTAAGAGTTCAAAACATAATGTAATAGTTCAAACCAGAATCTAAGTTTCTAAAGCAAGTAAAACATAATAAAGTTTAAGAATTTCAAGGATCCTTCTCATTATTGTTATCTTCCTCCCCATCACTAGCTTTTTCACCGGCATCAGCTTTTGCTTTTCCCTTCCCCTTCACTGGACCTATGCAGTCACCATCCTCATTGTAATAGGGGTTCACTCCAGAAAAGTCACATGCCCTGAAAAAAGTTCTTGGATCAACCTCCTCTTCTTCCTCCTCTGATGATGTGCATTCTTCATAGTTGAGGGGATTGCTAGGAATGTTCATAAACCTTAGAAATTCTTATGGATTTTCCTTACCCATCAAACATAACTTTCTAAACGGGCAATTCTCTTCAGTTTCATCTTTAGGATCTTCTAAATTGGGATAAATTGTGTCCAAAAATTCAAATAACTCTTCTGCATTGTTAACAAGACAAGGTAGATCTTCTTTTGTTTCTTTTGGGAAACTAAACAATGCACAAATAAGATATATGAAAAAAAACAACACAACACTGTTGAACTCAAGATATTGGTCGATTCATGATTTGAGTGAATACAATTTTCTTCTCCCTTCCACTTTTAGGTGTATAGGGAAATGATGAGCAATTAATTACTATTCTCCTTGTTTCTCAAAGAAAAATAATCAATTCCTCATCACTTACCCATACACATAAAGCGGGAGAGATATGAATATTGTTACACATTTTGGTCATCCATTGGCCGGCAAGCCCAATAAACTAAACAGTGTCGACCACTATATAGTCGGCAAGGTGTTAACCAACTACACTGCCGACTACAGTAAAGTCGGGAAGGTGTTAACCAACTACCTTGCCGACAAATAAACAGCCGGAATGGTCCTACTTATGAAAGATACCGACTAATAACTTAGGAAATTAAGGTTTCTGTGGACTAACGTCGGCATGGTACAAGTCTAAAACCATGCCGACCAAAATATAATCCGGCATGGTTAGTTATTATACCTTGTCGGCCCTGGTTATTGTTCAACAGTCGCCATGGATCTGATGAAAAGTCGGCATGTTATTCATCTTGAGACCATGCCGGCTCTTTCAAAATACCAATGGTCGACGTGTTGTTCAACTATCGACCTTGCCAACCAAAAACCTGAAAACCATAATTTTTGATTTCTAACCTAATCTAACAATCATATAAAACAAAACAATAATGGGTTTGAGTTTATAAATCACTTACAATCTTCTTTTCTCCTGTAGAGGTTTCTTTTCAGGATCTTCAAGGATAACATTCTTGGGTTTACTCGTTCCAACCTTTCCCTTACCTTTTTCCTCTGATTTGGATCTTTTCATGTTACTAGTTGAATCTCTCTTGCTGCTGGATTATTTAGAATCAACCATTTTTTTGTAGAAAATCAAAATTAAAATTAAAATTTTTGGTTTATTTTAGGATTTTGGAATGAAAGAGAAGAGGAGAGGGATTAGAGAAGAAGGATTAGAGGAAGATTAATCAGTTTTTAGTTTTTAAGTTTAGGGTTTAGTTTTAGGTTAATTAGTGTAGGGGTATTAAAGTAACTTTACCACGTTTTGGCCTCCCATTAGTAAGGGCACATGTCCATTTAAATTTGGGTAAACCCCAATCAAGCCAGGTTTTAAAACATAAGCTACGTCTCTCACCCGATTAAAAGTGCAAATAAAAATATAAGAATGCTATGACCCTTTTTGAAAGAACCGTATTTTGGGGACCATGGTTTTTTTTTTGGGACCATGGTTTATTAGACATAGGTTCGGTTAGTTGCAAAAACAATTTTTTCCAACCGAACATAAGTTCGGTTAGTTGCAAAAATAACTTACCAACCGAACATAATTTCGGTTAGTTGCAAAAAAACATTTCCCAACCGAACTTATGTTCGTTTAGTTGCAAAAACATTTCCCAACCTAACTGGTTAGTTCGGTTAGTTGCAAAAAAAATTTTCCAACAGAACTGGTTAGTTCGGTTAGTTGCAAAAAACATTTACTAACTGAACTGGTTAGTTCGGTTGGTTGCAAAAATATTTACCAACCGAACAATAGTTTTGTTAGTTGCAAAAAACATTTACCAACCGAACATAAGTTCGGTTAGGTGCAAAAAATATTTCCCAACCGAACCTTAGTTCGTTTACGTCGCAAAATATTTCCCAACCGAACCTTAGTTCGGTTACGTCGCAAAAAATATTTTCCAACCGAACACGTCACTAGGAAAAAAAAATGGTTCCAAAAAAACCATGGTCCCAAAATACGGTTCTTTTGAAAAGATTTTTGTATTCCATTTATAATTCACTCACAGGCCCAAAAAGAAAAAACAAGAGACATGTTTTTGGGCATACAAAAAAATTACTGGGCATACTCAAGGTTCGGCTCACAACTTTTTTTTTGCCTAGGTTTGCTAGGTTCGGCACACAAGTTGTCAGCTGAACCTAGACAAAATGTATGCCCAATAATTTTTTGGTATGCCCAAAAACATCCCTCAAAAACAATCCACATTAAGACTACTACCTTTATTAGGAAGCCTAATTTGGGCAGACCCAATAATTTTGGGGCATACACCCTTAACAGGCACCCCACACAAAATTTTAAGGGCTGCCCTAAATCTTGTTAAGTTACTATAATACCCCTTCCTAGTTTAAATTACAATACTACCCTTCCACTTAATTAAATTCTAATACTAAAACAATCCCACTAATTTAACCCATCCCACTAATTAACCAACCACCCACTAATTAACCATTACCCACTAATTAACCCACTAACCATTACTAATTAACACTTCTCTCTCACTCTTCTTCTCCAAAAACACAAACAAAATTCTGAAAATTTATTTGTTCGATTAAGTTCTCGATTAAACACATTAATGGCACCTCGTGTTAAGCGATGCCCTAGAAATATGGTGCTGAATCCTGGTATTGCTTCTGTAGCATCTCAATCTAGGGTTTTTGGGAAAGATGATGATGAAGAAGGATAGTGGATTGATTGGTGTTGGACAACGAGAAATAGAGCATGATTCTTTAAAATTTCATATAAAAAGGTATTTCCCACAAACACATTGCTTGGTTTTTCATATTTCGTTGATTTATGACATTTAATCGATGATTCCTCTGGGTTTTGGAAGTTTCAGAGTAGTGTTCGGCTGAAATTTAGCACTCGAACTTTTTTTTTTTTTACAGACGAAGAACAGTTCGACTTATGTTTTGAAAATCGATTGCGCCGAATCTTTGTGTTCGGATAATACTTTTCCAACCTTTCTCGGCCGAACCTGACAAATGAAATTTACCCCAGGTGGTTGTCAGGTTCGGGTGAATCGATTAGATTACTTTTAAGACGAACTTATCTCTGTAAACACTTCGAAAATATTTCTTTGTATGCTCCAGGTTCGGCTAACTCGTGATGATGAGTTATCAGCCGAACTAATCTCTATACTCTCAAGTTTTTATATTTTATTTTGGCCATAACTTCTTCGTCCGATGTCGGAATGGCCTCATTATTTTTTCCTTTTCATTCTCTTGAAAATGACGATAATATATCATTGATTTGAATGAGTTTACATATCCACAAGTACAGAACTTTAGTTTATGTAAACTCATTTAAATCAATGATATATAAAACTAAAGTTTTGTACTTGTGGATATGTAAACTCATTCAAATCAATGATATATTATCGTCATATTCAATAGAATGAAAAGGCCAAAACAACGCAAAAAGAATGAGGCCATTCCGACATCGGACGAAGAAGTTATGTCCAAAATAAAATCAAAAAACTTGAGAGTACAGAGATAAGTTCGGCTGATAACTCATCATCACGAGTTAGCCGAACCTGGAGCATACAAAGCAAGATTTTTGAAGTGTTTACAGAGATAAGTTTGGCTTAAAAGTAATCTAATCGAGTTAGCCGAACCTGACAACCACCTGGGGTAAATTTCATTTGTCAGGTTCGGCCGGGAAAGGTTGGCAAGGTATTAGCCGAACACAAAGGTTCGGCGCAATCGATTTTCAAAACATAAGTCGAACTGTTCTTCGTCTGTAAAAAAAAATGAAGTTCGGCTGCTAAATTTCAGCCGAACACTACTCCGGAACTTCCAAAATCCATAGGAATCATCGATTACTTGTCACAAATCAACGAAATACGAAAAACCAAGCAATGGGTTTGTGGGAAATATCTTTCTATGTGCAATTTTAAAGAATCAGGCTCTATTTCTCGCTCTCCAACACCAATCAATCCACTATCCTCTTCATCACCATCTTTTCCAAAAACCCTATATTGAGATGCTACAAAAGCAATACCAGGATTCATCACCATATTTCTAGGGCATCGCTTAACACGAGGTGCCATTAATGTGTTTAATCGAGAACTTAGTCGAACAAAGATATTTTCAGAAATTTGTTTGTGTTTTTGGAGAAGAAAATGAGAAGAAGAGTGAGAGACAAGGGTTTAATTAGTAATGGTTAGTGAGTGGTTGGTTAATTAGTGGGATGGGTAATTAGTGGGATGGTTTTAGGATTAGAATTTTAATTATCACTAATTTAACACTAATCTCATAAGGGGTATTTTAGCATTTTAGAAAAAAGGAGGATAAGGGCCACCCATGAAATACTATTGGCACCCATGTTTTTGTCCTATATTTATGCCCCCAAATTTTTGGGTCTTCCCCAAAATAGGGTTCTTTATTAGACCACAAGCCCACATGATGAGTTGGCCGGCTCAAGTCTTTTGTTCTACTTCACATTAATGGCCCACTTTAAGAACCAGTTATACCCATTTTAATGTTTTGGTTTGCAAACGTTTTTAATAGAATTTTATTTATTTATTTTAGGCTCACAATGTCTTATATTAATTGATTATTTTGGAAAATTACGATTTTATACTTTTAGTTGGTAACCGAGCTACAAACTGGACACCAACTCCTTTCTGAATAGTGACACCCAACCGATGAAAAATAAATCTACCTGGACCACTACCAGCATCATTACTAACTAAACAATTCTTTAAACGTTTAAAAAAATAATAATTATACTCCATAACTTTCTTGCCTTATTTAATTAGTACTTTCCATCAATCAGTTAACATTCCAAATTAACTCCATTACGTCATTTACTTCCAATTCCAAACTAACAGAAGAAACTGTTGGCGCAATGCGAAAAAGTGATGGGTTTATGAAAGTGATTTAGGAAATGATTTTAAGAAAAGAGGTTGGTTTAAGAAAAGTGAGGTTTATATTAATTTGGAAATGAAAATATTACAAGGGAAATTGGTGTAGCAACTTTGGCTTACACTCTCTATTTTACAAGACTCTTTAGCTCTTTCTACTAACTCTCACTCTTATTACTTACTTTGCTCACTTAGATTTTGGATGCTTACAAATGAACCCAACATTGCCTATTTATAGGCTAACTCAACCGACTACTAAGAACTATCTAGACATAGAAAAATCTAGAGATAATTGTCCGACCAAGTAAAGAAAATTCTAGAGATTGAATTCTCTAGATATAACACGTGGGAGAAAAAGGCCTTGAATGTTCTAGGGCCCTAATACTCTAGAATTTGATGGGCTTTACTAGATGATTATTGGGCTTTGCATAAATCCGGCAAACTCTAGTTTGCTCTAGATTGTTCTCTTGGCCGTTAGCAACTCTAGCTGATTCTAGAGTACTCTTCTTAATCTCTTTTCATATTAATTATTTAGCTAACTAGATGACTTATCTATATTATTCTAGATTTTCAATATCATCACAAATTAATTAGTATTTCTAACACCCCCTCTTAATTTGTGATGTTAAGTTTTTCTCTAAAATGATTGAACTTATCCACCGTGACTGCTTTTGTGAAAATGTCCGCATTTTGTTCTTGTGTTGGACAGAATTGGAGCTCGATTTCCTTGTTTTCTACCAACTCTCTGATGAAGTGGTATCATAGCTCTATATGCTTTGTTCGTCCGTGGAAGACTGGATTTTTTGTCATTGCAATTGTAGACCTATTGTCACAGTAGATAGTTGTCGGTTGCTTTTGCTTTTGTTGTAGGTCGGTCATTATTGTTCTCAACCATACTGCTTCACATGATGCACTTGTTTCTGCTATGTACTCTGCTCCGGATGACGATAATGCCACCGTACTTTGTTTTTTAGAACTCCAGGAGATAACTTTTGTGCCCATACAGAAAACATAGCCTGATGTGCTTTTTAGGTCTTCAATGGAACTTGCCCAATCACTATCTGTGAAGCCAATTAAATTGTTATCTTCTTCTCTTGTATACTTTATGCCAAAATCTTTTGTTCCCTTGATATATCGAAGAATTCATTTTGCAGCGGCGTAGTGTAACTTGCTTGGCTCGCACATAAACCGAGAAACAATGCTGGTTGCATTGACGATGTCTGGCCTTGTATTTGTTAAGTAGATCAGTGATCCAACTAGACTTCTGAATAAGGTTGGATCGACCTTTGTCGCTCCATCATTTTTTACCAATTTCTCATTGGTACCCATTGGAGTTGCAATTGGTTTGCAATCCATCATGTTGAACCTTTTCAGTAAGTCTTCTGCATATTTTTCTTTGGAAATAAATATTTCTTCTGGAGATTGTTTTACTTGAATCCCAAGAAAATATCGCATAAGTCCTAAGTCTGTCATCTCATATTCTTTCATTATCTCCTTCTTAAATTTTTATGCCATCTCTTGTTTTGTACTGGCATAAATTAAATCATCAACGTAGAGACAGACGATTAGGAATTCCGTACCTTGTTTTCTTATGTAGAGGGATGGCTCACTTGGAATTTTCTTGAATCCATTATCTCGGAAATACTTGTCGATTTTGCTGTTCCATGCACGCGGTGATTGTTTGAGACCATACAGTGCTTTGCGGAGACGATAAACCATTTTTTCTTTTTCTTTTCGGACATATCCTTGAGGTTGTTCAACGTACACCTCTTCTTCAAGTTCTCCGTTTAGGAACACCGACTTTACGTCTAATTGGTAGACCTTCATTTTGAGTTGAGCTGCCAAAGCTAACACCATCCGGATTGTTTCCATGTGAGCGACTGGAGCGAATGTCTCGTTGTAGTCAATTCCTGGTTGTTGGGAATATCCTTTTACAACTAGCCTTGCTTTGTGCTTTTGAATTGACCCGTCTTCATTATATTTTGTCTTGTAGACCCATTTCAGACCAATTATTTCTTTGTGAATTGGCTGATTAACAAGCTCCCATGTCTTATTTTTCTCGATTACTCGCATTTCTTCATCCATGGCATGTCTCCATTTTTCTTCTTTTGCCGCTTCCTCATATTTGTGAGGTTCTAGTGCTATAAATGCAAAATTAGATGTATTATAAATATCTACCAGGGAACGCACCCTTCTAGGTGTGGTACTTGCTTCTGATGAACTTGGGATTTGTTGTGTTGGACTTGGAGATCTCGTGCTAGCTGGTGGAGTACTTTCCTCCTGACGCGGCTGATCTGGCTCGTCTTCAATGAGTAGCGGTAACTCGTGGTTGTCTGGTTCATCATTCCAATCCCATTATTTGAATTCATCAAAGATAACATCTCTTGAAATTACCAGTTCCTTTGTGTCTGGATTTATAAGTCTATATGCTTTGGACTCTTCGCTGTATCCGATGAATATTAGCTTTTCTCCTTTTTCATCGAACTTTTCTCTATGTTGGGATGGAATATGTGAGTATGCTACGCAACCAAAAATTCTGAAAGAAGTTACCTCGGTCTTTTTCTTATGACAAGCTTCATATGGAGTTTTGTTGAGAACTGCTTTTGTTGGAGAACGATTAAGGATGTAAACCTCCGTGTTGACTGCTTCAGACCGGTAAGTGTTGGGTAGCTTCCTTGATTTTAGCATGATGCGAGCCATTTCTACGATCGTACGATTTTTCCTTTCCGCGATGCCGTTTTGTTGTGGAGTGTATCGGACGGTAAGCTCCTTTTTGATTCCATTTTCTTTGCAGTAGTTGATAAATTTATTTGAAGTAAATTCTCCACCACGGTCTGTACGGAAAACCTTTAGTTGATAACCACTTTGCTTTTCTTCCAACACCTTGAACTCTAGGAATTTAGTGAATGCCTCAGACTTTTTCTCGAGAATATACACCCACATCATCCTGGTATAGTCGTCCATGAATAAGAGAAAATATCTTCTGTTGTTGAGTGAGGTTGTTCTTGTCGGACCGCATATATCAGCATGCACCAATTCGAGGGGCCTTCTTGCTCTCCACGATTTTTTGGTAAATGGAAGTCTATGAAACTTCCCAAGAATACAACCTTCACATACTTTATCTCCACCACTGATATTAGGAAGACCAATTACCATGTTCTTTGATTTAAGAATCTTCAAGGATCTGTAGTTGAGATGCTCGTATCTCAAATTCCATAACTTTCATTCATCTATATGATCGGTACTCATTGCACAATTTCCAATTGATGGCATAGATAGGGGAAAGACAAAATTTTCTGTCATTTTTACCTTTGCCACCAATTGCTTATTAATTTTATCATAAATTGTGCATTCTCCGTCTTCAAAATGTAGTGAGTACCCTTTTCTTATAAGTTGTCCAACACTTAATAAATTTTGAGCTAGGCCAGGAACATAAAGAACATCAGATATGTATCGAGTTTTACCTGACCTTGTTCGTACGGATATGACTCCTCTTCCTTCAACATTCTGATACTTTCCATCTCCGAGTTTGACTGGTGGAATCTCTTGCTCCTCCAACTTCACAAAATATTCTTTATTTCCTGTCATATGGCTACTGCATCCACTGTCGACGTACCATATACCTTGCGCATCTTTTTGCGAGGTGAGGCAGGAATAAAATACTTGATTTTGAGAATCGTTTTTCTCAGAATAGTTGGCTTCATTATTTTTAAACCAACAATCCTTTTCCATGTGATTTAATTTATTTTTAAACCAACAACATGTTATCTTCTCTATCAACAACTCAAACCAACATCTTCTCTCACATCTCCATACACAACCAATCAACCATTTCGCAGATTTTACAACAAGCTAGCTATACCCTATCAATTACAACTTTCCGCGTTCTCTTCTAGACCGACATAGAAGCCCCATGGTATATTGTAGAAATGGTTTCCGAAATAAAACGAAAAATGAGACAAATTCCACAATGTGTCATTCAACACAACTATAGAGAAGGGAATCAAGAAGCAAATGGTCTATAAAATTACGGAGCTGATGGAAGCCAGGCAGGAAACTTATCGACAATAATATGGGACCGGGAAATCCCACATTTTATCAGTCAAATTATCTCAGATGACTCAGTGGGTACGAAATATCCGCATGTAATTTCTTTCTAGTTATGTTCTTTGTTTTCATGATTCGAAAAAAAAAAAAATCACCACAGATTAAACCATTTTACTTTCTTGCTTCACAGTTCACACTTCTTCATCCAAAACAACACCTCGTACAATGGATATATTAATTCTTCTTTTCTTTACACAGTGGGCGTAGTATTCTTTGAAAACTATTTACTTTTGCACATACAAACACCAGGCAGCCAAGCATAAATTACTGAGTCGGCCTACAAATCAGAATTCATTTTTGTTCAACTCATTCCTATATCGACTACTACGGATGGTATCATTCAGTATATTACGCGTCCATGGACCACTAGGAAATCTAATTTTATTTTATTTTTAAATGCAGTAGCGTTCAAGATCGATTCAATCTTTCTAACACAAATCGACTCAACGTGGATGACTAATTTTTTATCGCAAGTAAACACAAAATCAAAACTTGATTTTTATATGCAATCGCATAATTAAAAAATTATAATTAGGTTTTAATTTACCTCTATTTGGATTTTGGATTTGTCTAAACATTCTCTAATTTTTTGGAAACATCTTTTTGATACAAAATCAAAAATAAAAGATAAAGATAAACAAAATATGAGTGAAGGTGGTGATGGGAGAGATGGATTACAAAAAGGTGCTCCTAAGATATTAATCTGTACTTCGGGTTTTTTTAAAATTTAGTTATTAGGGTTATTTCATTTTTGGGTGTGAACCAAAAGCCAGAGTGGTATTTAGGTTATACGAGAATATATATGGGTGGCAAATAGGATAAGTGGGGGTGACAATTAATGAGGGTGGCAAACAAGATACATATGGGCGGCAAATAGGTGGAACCTTAAAATATAATAACTTTAGTGAATGAATTAGATTTTCATTATGTTATTGAAAATAGTAAGAACATACAATACGATATGTATTGTTTAGTCAATTCTGAATTTTACTCTTTTTGGACTATTCTTAAAGGAGAATAAAACAAGGAACCGAACACTGTTAATATCTACAAAATTATTCTTGAGACGAATGAGTTCAGGTGTTGTAATTTTGTTACAGCTTACATAGTTTAATTTTTTGGTTTCGCTCGGTTGTTGGAGTATGTGGCGCGATAATTCACATATGTATAGCTAGGGATAGTCTATCATGGAATAAAGAGGAATACTTGTGGATCTTAATAAGATTGGGAATCTCCATACATAGTACCGAGGCCTTTTATTGAAAAACACCACACATCTTATCCCAATGTGGTCAAGTGGGGTTTGGGGTTATATGGTCGGTCCCTAAGTAGTGTCCGATGGTCCGTGAAGATCCTAACAATTGGTATCAGAGCCCATGGTTGGGGCTATTGCCAAACGTAGAAGTGGTTGTGGATGTCACCTAGTTTATGGCGCAAGTGGAGTCAGACTCAAGGTGGAGCAGGCAAGGCCCAAAGTTGAACTGGCGCTCAAGGTGGAGTTAGTGTCTTACTTATTAAATCAGGTGGATAAGGGTTCTAAATCGGTAAGGAAATGCTCAAGTTTGAACTGGAAATCAAGGTGGAGTTAGTGTCTTATACATTAACTCTCAAGTGGATCAGGATTCTAGGTGGGCAAGGAAATGTTCAAGGCGGAGTTAATGCTTGCCTTCTCATTAACTCAACGTGGAGTAGGATTCCAGGACGCATAGTGACAATAGTCATGATCGATGGGTAGCATATACATATAGTAATTGTATGGTGTGGAGTCTGATTGGACTGGTAAATTGGTTTAATATCGCAAGGTGGAGATTGTTGTAGTATGTGGCGTGATAAACCACATATGTATAGCTAGGGATAGTCCCACATGGAAGAAAGATGAGTACATGTGGAGCTTAATATATAAGCTTGGGCATCTCCTTACGTAGCACCGAGGACTTTTAGATTAAAACAACACACCTCTTATCCCAAGGTGGTCAAGTAGGGACATCATCGGTGCTATGTGGTCGAGTCCATAATAGGTTCCTATGGTCCATGAAGATCCTAACATCGTTCACTGAAATAAGGAAGATGCATAAAGGTAATACCATTTCAAAGGATCTATAAGATGTCTTTGTAAACTAAAAGCCATATCAAATAAATTTTTTTTTTTTTTGGGACAAACTATATATGTAAAAATTAATTCCGATATAATTTTATGGATGGCTTGAGGATACAACTCGAGAAATGAGAGGCATAGTATGAGAAAATGTCAAGGCAGAAAATGCTAGAAATTTTTTGTAGATTGAAGAATAAAAATATCTGTCGGGTTTTCATTTATTTTTGTAATGATATAAGAAGATCAAATTGATATTAATGAATATTATATTTAATATTCATATGTCGAAAAATGCATATCTAAATAAATCCCTAGTAATGTTACAAGGTATAGGCCTGTCAATATATGTCTGATATCCGGAATTATGCTCGTGCCATTTCCGAGTATTCGAGATCTTATAGGATTTTATCCCTTTTATCGGATATTTCTTCCTTAATATATCGGAATCGGATTAGGCTCCATCCGAATTGTTAATATCCGATAAAACATGGATTTATTTGTGATTTACCCTAACCATATTTGTGATTTATCCTAATATCCGATGTCCGATATGAAATGTTTGAGAAATTGAACTTAAATTTTATGAACATGTTTTAAAGGGTTTTTAACATTTTTTGTCAGAACTAGATATTATCGGATAAATATCCGATATCCGATAGCTTCGTTTATCGGAATCGATATCTGATTTTTGATATCCAATAGGATATTATCGGATATTGAATATCCGATAGCGCTTAACCTATCGGATACAGATTTCTAAATATCCAATGGATATTCATCAATTGACACCCTGACAAAGTATCTATACAGCATGGACGCAAATATGTCAACTAAGTTCTTTCGGCGCAACCGTTTCGTGCATGTATGCCACTTTTCCCCGCAATAGAAATGCAAGTGTTGAGTAGTGGCACAAAAAATTAGTTACAATCTTATCTGTGCATTTATGCATCTTACATCTTAAATTCACTAGAAAACAAATTTAGAAACTACATAAATCTATACGGAGATGATCCAACAACTCCGACCTACGGGAACTGAAAAATTGCAAAGTTAAAGAGCTTTATCATGGAAGAAAAATCAGATTCAAGCAAGATATCCACAGAAGATATTATGAAAACAGACATGGGATTAATATTGCAAAGTAGAGAGCTCTATCAGGTGAAATTCTTGTTTAATTTTAACAACTTCACATCTTGTTTTAAATTATTGAATTAATTAGACATATTATTTAGATGTCTTATCTTCTTGTACGTAGTATATCTTGGATACCAGTGTGTACCCGAACGAGGCAGAACTTCTTAAGGACCTAAGAAAGATTACATCCACACAACCAAGGTAAATCAATCCAATAATTAACTATTTTTATTTACAGTAAAAGTAACTCATGAGTGATGAACTTAAACCAGGATTAATCATTAATTAAGCAATGGGAGTTCAACTACACATACAAAATAATTCACACATTTTTTTTCTTTCTTAAGAGCCCTTTGAAAGCCAAGCTTGTAAATGTCATTGGCGATTTGAATCCAAATCTTGAAAAGCTACAAATTACCACATGATTTCACAAACTTATTATGGATCGTTCTTTACACTTTGTGAGGGAGTTTGATTTTCTGGGCACCAACTGGACACCTAGATATCTATCAGGGAAGTTAGCTGCATAAATTTCTAGAATACTAGCAGTACATTAACTAGAATGTGGAAAATGGATAGATTCGATAGGAAGGAATAAATTTGGAACACTAAATTGAATTTTTTTTTCCAAAACCTCTATACTAGATCTTAAATACAGTATTACCAAAAAAACAAAAGGTAAAGTATTTTAGAAAGTTATATGCCTAAACATTAGTTTGAAAACGTAATCACCATATTACATCTTATGATGTATGCAGATGATCTCCTAATCACCTACAGAGCCTCCCAAAAGAGTAACATCCACTTAAAAAAGATACTTCAATTATATGGATCATCGGCAGGACAAATAATCAACACAGCCAAATCAATAATCATCCACCATCCGAGATTACTGCCAGACGATATAGAAACTCTACACCAATTTTACAACATACCAACCTCTTCAACCCCTCCTATGTATCTTGGAGTCCAATTTAAACACGGGAGAACATCCCACCACATCTTCGAACCTTTGATTCAAATGCTAGCTCGTAAAGCTCAAGGATGGATGACAAAATGCCTTACACCTTCCGGGAGGTTAGTTCTCATTAAAACCTCCTTAACTCCAACCTCCAACCACCTTATGCAAACACAACTTTTCCCCACTCATGTCCACAAACAAATCGACCGAATTACCAAGAGTTTTTTCTGGGGGAATGATTCCTCTGTTATAAAACTTCACCCTTTGGGATGGAACAAACTCCACACACCGATAGCAAAAGGAGGACTCGGCATCAGGAAGAGTAGCCATCACAATAAAGCCTTGCTCATGAAAAGACTATGGAACATTCACGATCAACCACATTCCATCTGCACCGGTATCTACAAAGAGAAGTACCTCAAACAGCAACCAATTTTTCACGGTACGATCACTTTTCCTTCTACTTCCAGCCCACAATGGAAGCAAATGACATCCCTTTTGTAAAACAACAGTTATTTTATCTCATAGGAAATGGTTTAGACACCCATCCAAGCTAATTGGATACCTCATTTTCCTAACCTTGATCCTACCCACTGCTATCCTATCCAAACTGTGGTTGATCTAATTGACCCTCTTACTCATAATTGGAGACATGATCAGCTACACAACCTTCCACCTGATGCAATACAACATATTATTAATATTCACCTTCCCCTGGAAAACAACCTAGATAAAATAATCTGGCCACATTCGAAATCCGTAAAATATACAACTGCTTCTGGATACAACTATTTAGCCCAACAAGATACCCATACAACCATAAACCCCCTCCCAACCACTAAATTTCTATGGACCTTACCATGTCCTCCAAAAATTAAGCTTTTCTTGTGGAAAGCTATCAACGAAGGATTACCAACCTTCTCTTTATTACACCACATCAACCTCACTAATTCAAACATGTGCCCCAGATGCAACTCCGACCCAGAAACGGTGACACACATGCTTATTCAATGTCCCGTGGCAATAACGGCGTGGACCAACCTCTTAAACCGCATACCAACAAACCATCTTCAACATAACAACCAACCAATCACATTAAATACTCAAACAACCATATTGCATCTTCTACAAGCTTCTACTGATATAACCACCATAAAATATTTCTGTTTTCTTTTCTGGGCGCTTTGGACAACCAGAAATGAACTTGTGTTCAACCAATCCCAATCTCACCAAGAAAACATCCTGAGGACAGCTATAGTACAACAACAAGAATTTGAATGGGCAATAAAAATCTCCCCACCGGTTCTACCTGGAGATCCAACTCCAAGGATTACAACAACCATCACAAGAACAAATACAATCATTCAAGTTGGATGGTCTATTCCAGATTCGAGGTGGATAAAAATAAACACAGATGTGGCTGCTAGAGGCCATCCAGGTATGGCAGGAGCGGGATTCATTTGCAGGGACTCGAATTCTCAAACCATTATGGCTCTTGCACAATCTATAGGTTTAACTACTGCGCTGACGGCAGAGACATGGGATACCGTAAGAGCAACCAGAATAACGATGGAGAGACAATGGCCAAGAGTGATAATTGAAACGGACTCTAAGAATCTCATGCGCTTTCTCAGAACATCAAATTTAGTTCCTTTTTAATATATTCATGCTTCAAAAAAAAAAAAAAAAAGTTTGAAAACGTAATATGGGTAACATAAGAAATAGTTAGTTTCTTATGACGCCGTTCGATCACCACGACAATGGAATTCCCCCATCCGGTTTGAGCAAGGGCGTAAGAGGTGCGCGTCATTAAATTGTTATTTTTGCTTGATCACGAATTCTAAACTTCCCAAAGACGATGGACACCGCCATCGAACCATATATTGACTACACCATTTTTTATGGAGGTAAGTAAATCATCAGCCACCACCAAAGGGTGTAAGTAAGAGAAAAGAAGGGTACCAAGAGGGTCCATTTAGGGAATCAAGTAGATGTTGAACCCTCAAACCATATCTCCCACAAGATGTGCCTTTGGGAAAGCTCATTAACCTACCAAGAATGATCTTATTTGAAGAAACAACACTGTTTACCACACTTGGACTAGTAGGTATGTCGAACCATATATTGTGGAGGGGCAAAAGGGTGCTTATCAATCAATATTTTCAAAGTATCCTCCAAGAATGATCTCATTTGAAGCCATACCATTCGAAGTGAGTACTTTTATAGCAGCAGTGAAAAGCCCATTACGTATTTTCTTTCTACATATACTCAAGTTAAGAGCCTCCTGATTGTTGTTCTTCCTGCATTGCTTGTTTTTATGCTGAGTGTGTTCAAGGAGCAATTTTTGGATTAATTGAACGCAACCGTCAGGCACGTACCATTGCACAATAGATTGATTGATTGATTTAATCTGTAAAGTCCTTCAGTTTCCATATTTTTCCTCACTACTGCTTTTGGGGATGTGAAAGTGTAGAATACAAACAGGTAACAATAGAAATTGTATCCACACAGAAACTTCACCAGGATTTGCACGTACCTTATCAAGCGCATACTTCAAAACTTTTGAGAACTGCAATTTACACTTTGGAGGAATAATTTTGACAGTTTGAATATGTTGCTGAAACACTTTGTCGAGCAGTTCCACATTAAGGAAAGGAAGCAAAGGAGAATCAGTATCAACTGCAATGTTGTTAGAGGTTGGAGGAGGACACATAATTCCATTAACCAACAAGTGAGCATTTGTGCTATTAAAAGGGCCGAATAAGCCATCTCCAGCATGAGATTTACATGGTCTTCTCCAGGCACGAAGAAGCATGCATTCCGTACATAACCACATTCGCAGTTGAGAGAGGACGTCTTCCCATGTTTTGTAGACTTCACGATTTGTAGCTATCCGCTGTTTGCAACGTTCGTTCTCCTTACCATAAACAAAGTGTTTATCTCTGAGATGCTGAATCAAATAAGCTTTTCCCAAACCTCTTCCACCCGTACCATTCTTACAACCATAGAATCCTCTGAACGGGCAATGAAAATAGGTGGAAGAAAGTTGATTTGGATCCCTGGAAACACCTTGGCTCTGTAATAATGTTGTGTTTGACATTGACGTATTCATGTGAAAAATGAATATTCTACTGGAACTGTGGATTGGGAGTTTTAACAAACACCTTGTGTGCCAAAAATGAAATAAAACGGGTGTTTATGAAGAAAATAATCCACACCAAAACTGATTTCGCCACCTGCTAAGATAAAATCAAAAGAAAACCACCTAACCCAAAACTGTCTTGAGAATAAAGACCCCTGTTCAAACAAGATCAAAGTAACAAGAATCACAAGAACCTAGAATCCGAACAAAGTAACAAGAATCCGGTAACAAGAATCACACAAACCTAGAATCCAATCAAAGTAACAAGAATCCGGTAACAAGAATCACACAAACCTAGAATCCGAACAAATTATCAAGAATGAGGATTACCAGAGTCAATTTTTAGGTACTGTAGCAGGCGAAAAAAATCGCCTGGAGAGAGAAAAAAATGGAAGGACATTTCTAAATTGAAGTAAAACTTGAGAACCACCAGGCCGGATTTTGTCATAGATGCTCAAGTTTTGTTTGATGCTCACCTGTCGTTAAATCTGCGGCACATTGTTACTAATGACGGGCCTGGTATGGGGTTGCTGCAGTAACATATGTCTTCTCTACCTCTCATCTTGGGTGGTTTAGGTATCTACTTCATGGCTGATGCAATAAACTATTGCTACTTGGCATCTTGCATACAGACTCAGCCACTTCAGATCGGCATCCTTCGTAACGCTCAACAGCAGGGCCCTAATCACAACATGCAGCGCGCCATAGAGCTTTTCTCCAGCATATGTGGTCCGGACGTCAACATCGAGTTTACTGCCCCCCATCCCAAGAAGACCTTGGCAGTGATTTACTTTGATGTTGTCATGAAGGATTTGTCGGTTAAATTTTCCATGTCATCTCGAGATTGTGCTATTTGGGAGTGTAATAAAGATATCCAAGCACAAGACTACCTTAAGGCTATTCCTATCGAGGGGCTTAATAAGAGGGTTGGGGCTCGTGAATTTGGAGCAGCTTTTTTACAGATAGGCTTGGTATACCTCTTTTTGTGGAAGGTAGCCTTTGTGCTTTTTGCAGGAGGGATATGGACTGTTATGGGGATCATGCCTTACACTGCGCACATGAGGTAGGCATCAAATTTCGTCACGATCTCGTGCGTGACATATTTTCAGATATGTGTTTTCGTGTAGGGGTGCCACGTAAAAGAAGCAGATCCGGGTTTGTTGGCAGATGATGGGGGTTCTCTCCGCCCGGCTGATATTTTAGTCCTTAATTGGGACAATGGGCGTGACAAGTGTTTGGATGTAACCGGTGTTTCTCCATTCACCGGAGGAGGGGTGCACACATATCGTCCAGGGTTAGCACTGAATAGGGCAGTCAAATGCAAGCATAAGAAATATTTGGAAAAATGCTTAGCCCATGGTTACAACTTCGACACTTTAGCATTTACTACTTTTGGGGAACTTTGCACTGAAACAATGGATTTCTTGAAAAGGCTTAATAATCAACTATCTAGATTTGATGTTAGTGCCAAGAAATGCAACTATTTCTTTCATAGATTAGGAATAGCAATACAAAAAGGGGTTGGAGCCCAGCTTGTCGCTAGGATGACAACTAGTTACCTGTAGTCCGTTTGTATTGAGTCGTTTTTAATAATTAAATTTAATCGTTTTTAATAATTAAATTTAAAAAAAAAATAAAAAAAAAATCGATGACTTATTCCATTCGTTCTCAAATCTTAAATAAATTATAAAAGATAAGGCATAATCCCACTAACCCAGATCTTACAAATTAGGAAGTAAATTCACTAATTCAAAACTAAAATTACAACTGATATGGACTCTTAACTAAACATGTTCACCCTAGTTGGACCCGTAAACACCCTAATTCTCTAAACTTGTTGACCTGACATAGCAAAGCAAGCGAAATTCAAATACTAAATCAATTAATACAAACTAAATCAATATTTTGTAGCGCTGATTTGAAGTCCTCCCAAGTGACGCAAATCATCTCTTTCTTCAACATTTGGTACCATATTTGTATATCGTCGTCAAGATGATAAGAAGCGTAAGTAACTCTTTACTTTTCAGTAATTTCATGAAGAAAAGAGTATTACTAAGCTCTACATAACCAACTAGTAAGATCTTTTGTGCCCTTAAATCTTGGAAAAACTCCATTTTTGAGTTTTGAAAGAGTGTTTCAAAGAGAAGCTCCACTTTCCTTTGATTGTTTTCCCACACCTTCTGCTTTGTTTTCTATCAAATCAACAATTGGAGAAATCCTACTGAAAATATTAGTTAGTTTGTCCACTATTACTTTTTGGTCGTCATATAATCATACATTTTTTAGTTCTTATGCATTCTTCTCTAAGCTTTCAACTCTCCCATCCATCTTTAGACTTTGGTTTCATGCTGGTTGTAATAGAGGAGTATGAGATCTACCCACAATACCAAATAGTCGGACTCTGATCTACCACTTGTTACGATCATATTAGGAAAGACATGGTAGATGATAAAATAGATGCGTTATAATGGTTAAAATTTGAGGTAAAGAAGGATAATGTGTTTAATGACAGCCTATGTCAGTTTTTTTTTTTTTTTTTTTTGATGCTAAGGAAAATGCCCGTCCTTCCCCCTGGCAGTGTAGCCACCGGCTTGCCCCACTGAGCAAACTCGGCCCTTCTAGAACCCATGTTAAAGTTAGTTTAAATTAATGGTGCACAGGAACCGAGCCGGATCGACGGACCGTCCCGGAGCCGTACCTGATTTTGTACCGAACCGAGGAAAGGGGTATAGGTACCGGTCCAAAAAATAGGAACCGGGATGAGCAGGTATAGGTACACGGTCATGCCCTAATCCCATACCATCCCGGACCGAATGTACCGAATAATTATAACCATTGGATTTAGGGGTAGTAGACTACTGATAGCCATTAGATCTAGGGATGGTATAATCTTTATCTTTAATAATTATAACCATCTGATAATATTTCCCCCATAAGCTTCCCCGATGCATTGCAATCCCATACAAACCCCAAACAGAGGCACAATAGGTCCAAGCTCAAAAACAGTTTGCAAGGAGATTCCTGAATCTTGACGTGTACCTGGTCCGGGAGATATGAGTATCCCTCTCGGATTTATCTTTTTCAGTTCCTCTACAGTGAGTTCATCGTTTCTGTAGACTTCAATAGCACAACCCATCTCTTCCATGTACTTGCAAAGATTGTATGTGAAACGAGTGTTGATAGACCCACCGAAGTTTTGCACCGCAATGTGCATTTCGGGGCATCCAACGGTCCTGGGAGCGGCTCTAAACACTAGGATTAGGAGTGGGGCAGGAGTGGGCCCCACTCCCTTCTCACAAAAATACACTCGGTGCACTGTGCGGTGCACAGTTTCGGTGCATTAATCATTTTTGATGTGAAACTATCATAATTATCTATCACAATGATTTGATTTTTTACATCCCTTTTCTTCTCATTTACTAATTAAGACCCCATTCTGACCAATTACTGCTAAAGCTTTCCTTACAAAATGAGATCCATTTCTAGTGGAGAGTGACTTTCCAGTAGGGGCAGAGAGTTTGGTGTTGAGACTGATTTGGGGGTAGGTACCGATTGATACCGGAACCGTACTTGGTACCGTACGTGTACCAAATGGTACCGGAACCGAGGTATAAGGTACATGTACCGGTCCAAAATTTTGGAACCGAGACTAGGGAGGTACAGGTACTCGGTCCCGGCAAGAACCGAGACGAACCGTACCGTGTGCACCCTTAGTTTAAATTACACTTGAGTGGAGACTGTTGAATATTCAACACCAACTTAGTCAAGAGTTCACACCAAGAACTAGGATGAGACGTAAAAACTAGGGTTAGACAAATCAAACAAGAGTACTAGATTGTCTAGTACTCCATTAGTTTAAATTACACTTGAGTGGAGACAAGAATCAATCAAACCAAGTTACAAATGAGAGTCTAGGAGCTCTATACGAGCAACACCACGATGCTCGTATATGAAAAAAATAATCAAGGCTAACTTGATAAGAGTATAAATTTTAATGGTTCAACGTCATCTTTCAACCATTCCAACTGAGCTTTCCATCCAAGATAACGTACCGTGTTCCATTTCTACTAAACTTAATTCAATCGATGACTTTTCTATTCATTTTCAAATCTTAAATAGATTACAATCCTACAATTTAGGAAGTAAACTCACTAATTCAAAACCCAACTAAAACTACTAATGGTATGGACTCTTAACTAAACATGTCCACCCTAGTTGACCAAGTAAACACTAAACACCCTTATTATTCTCTGAACTTGTTGACCTGTCATAGCAACAAGAAAAAAAATCAATAAATCAAATACTTAATCAATTAACACAAACTAAATCAATAACTAATTTGTAATGTCCAAATGAAGTCTAAATGGGTTTACAGGTGTTTGTTTAAATACGTACAAACCAAAGTGTGACAATTATGTCATAGCGTGGCAAATGCGTTACGAATTCAGAAATGTGGAAAACTGGATAAAGTGGCAAATTTGTAACATCAAATAACAAGAAGAAAAATAGTTAGAGCTTGTGTTAAGCTTGACGAAATGAAAGATTGTGAGAGAATCTGGATAATCAAAGAAGTGTTACGGTTTTCGAACAAAAGCGTGACTGGAACAAAGATGAATAGAAGAAGAAACAACAAAAAATGTTGTGAAGAAACGGAAGCAATCACCAAGTGGTGATGAGATAGAGAACAACAAAAGTGGGTGAAAATCCTATGAGTTGTCTAAAGAGTACAAGAAGTACTTGAAACGAAGAAGGACCGCAATGTCCCTAAACTACGATGGAACCGTATGTTCTAAAACTACAAAGAGGACCGAAATGTCCCTAAACTACGAAGGGGACCATAATGTCCTTAAACTTCCTAAGAGGACCGCAATGTCCCTAAACTACGATGGAACCCGTATGTTCTAAACTACGAAGAGGACCGTAATGTCCCTAAACTACGAAGAGGACCATAATGTCCTTAAACTCCGAAGAGGACCGAAACGTCCTTAAACTATGAAGAGGACCGAAACATCCTTAAACTATGAAGGGGACCGAAATGTCTACGATAAAGAGAAGTTGGAAAGTCGGTGTTGAGGGGAGTGTTGAATATTCAACACCAACTTAGTCAAGAGTTCACACCTATCTAGAGCATGGTATAAATTTTAACTGAGACTCGAACCGCTGATGAGAGTCAGGTTCCTGGCCAACTGGGCTAACCCCTGATGGTTCAACGTCATCTTACTGGCGAGCTTTCCATCCAAGATAACGTACCGTGTTCCATTTCTACTAAACTTAATTCAATCGATGACTTTTCTATTCATTTTCAAATCTTAAATAGATTACAATCCTACAATTTAGGAAGTTCAACTAAAACTACTAATGGTATGGACTCTTAACTAAACATGTCCACCCTAGTTGACCAAGTAAACACTAAACACCCTTATTATTCTCTGAACTTGTTGACCTGTCATAGCAACAAAAAAAAAATCAATAAATCAAATACTTAATCAATTAACACAAACTAAATCAATAACCGCAACATGGTTCAGTAAGGACAAGATACAAAATTCATGATTTAAGAAATCAATGATCCAAACAATACTATATTTCTCAATCGTTTTCTCGTTGATAGTCTAGTGAACGAATAAGAATTATTTATAGCTTACATAACTTGAAAAGCAAGTACAATATACAGATATATATTCAACACATGATCTTAAATATCAGGTTAAATGTCAACTTTTACGATCTTAATTGGTTACTTAAAAAAAAAAAAATTACTGTAGAAATCATATGCTTTGTGCAGCAGATGTAGGTCCATTAATGTCTATTCTTCTGAAGCTTGTTAATGCAAAGAAAACAATTGAGATTGGAGTCTACACGGGGTACTCACTGCTTCTAACAACTCTTTCACTTCCGAAAGATGGCAAGGTACATAATAACTTGTTTGGTTATCCCTTAATACCCTTCTTAGATAATACTTATAACACAAAAAAAAAAAATTTATATACATTAAATTTACAAGTGGAATGTATTATGAGGCACACAATCTGAGGATTAAGTTTAAAACTACACCCTTTTTTTTTTCCGAAAAATAGGCTAACCTCAATACATATATTGACACAATCGATTTAGGAAATCGGAAACCTTACAAAAAATTTGCAATATCATCACACAATCATACATGTTGTAATATCTCCACCAATTCTTGCCTATAAAATCTATCCCTCTAGATCTAAAAACAGTTTTAGAAGACTTTCTCTCTCGCAAAGGAGAGGACCAAACATATAGGGTCAAACTGTTTTTCAAAAGAAAACCAGTATGGGTCAAAGCACAAGGCAGTGACCGGATCAAATCCAACCCAATGTTCATCAGAACATATAAATAAAATGAACCAGAGTTTTTTAGTTTTAGATTGCCTAGTGCAATCAAGGTAACAATGACCCCACTAGTAGTACTAGTATCCAAGAAGTAACCAAAGTGTCTCAAACAATAGCCAAAGTGTCTCATGTACCAGTAGTAATCTGAATCAGTCTTTAGGTTTCTGTAACGGAACGGATCAGCGGGCTGACTCGGCGTTGGAGATGTAGCAACAGTTGTAGTAGTATATGAACTTGAGGATGATCTTGAACGGGTTGGAGCTGTCTTTGTTTTCATTACTATTCCTAGAACAGAAAAATCCAAAACTGCAACATGACTTAAACTAATGAAACCAACCCTAAAACATAAACAGATGAGGGTTATAGGAATTTGCAAATACAACATCAATACATGAGCTACACACGTAGTACAAGTTTTAATAGTTTCCTGAAGACCCCATCCTTCCAAGGAAGAATTAACAGATTCGTTGTTAGCCAGAGCAAAAGTTGCATAACAACAAATTTCCATGGTTGAAAGAGAAGGATCTTCAGTTTCTTCAACGTCTTGAAACTGCCGGACCGCGTTGCCGTGAAGATATACACATATGTACTCGTTCATTAATTTCAACAAAAATAACCCTACACTGTAACCAACTAGTGGAAGATGCATAAACTTCAAAGTTAAATAAAAACACACTAATGAACATAGAGAAGATTACTGCGATTACAATTAAAAAAACCAAATAGAAAATTTAAATCTAACACAAGGAAAATAAAAAAAAACAGAAAGGCTAAACCGGAAATAAAGCCGATCTACAAGAAGATGCCGGAGAAGAAAATGGTGCTTTGACAGTGATGGGGATTAGGAATGTATATGTCTCAATCTCTTGTATTTCTCATGACAAGAAAGCATACAAACCAAATTAGCCGATCCTCTACCAACAAAGACTTGAAAAACGAACGTGAAACTTACCGGAATTCCAAAATAAAGATGATATCCAACTGAAAATCACAGAGAAGATAGGGGAGAAGAGTATAAGCTACGGGTGGTGATTGATTTGCTCAGATCTACTCCAACGGAGCCGATCTGAGAAGAACGGCGCTCAATGAAATAGAGTTTTCGTCGGATTATTTTGGAGAGAGAGAAGCTTACTTACTAAGAGTAGTATTGATTACAGATAATTACAACGTTGAACTTACTTACTAAGAGTAATATTTTGGAGAGAGAGAAGCTTACTTACTACTAGTAGTTTAAAACTACACCCAAACACTGTTTTTTTCTTAATTTTGAATTTGAAAAATTCAACGGTTAAAAAGGATGAATTTGAAAATACATATATGAAAAATTATTTAATATGTTGATTTTTCCTTTAATAAATATGAGAGATTTTATCAGTGTTTAATTAATTCTTCGTGCCACAGATTATAGCCATCGATCCTGACCGAGAAATGTTTGAGCTAGGGTTACCTATCATCAAAAAGGCTGGGGTTGAACATAAGGTGGACTTTATTAATTCCCCAGCTCTTCCTTTTCTTGACAAGCTACTTGAAGATGTGAGAAATCTTGTCTCTTCACTTTTTTTCACAAGTAACTATTGTTCAAAGTTGTTGAAAACTGCACCAGGAACAATGATCTTTTACCTAATATTTACTTATTGTGTATAAATCAATCTTACATTTTCCATTTATTTGTAGCCCAAAAATGAAGGATCATTTGACAGTGCATTTGTGGATGCGGATAAGGTTAACAACATGAATTACCATGAGAGGTTAGTGAAATTGGTCAAGGTTGGAGGAATTATTTTGTATGATAACACATTATGGGGAGGAACTGTTTCTTGGAAAGATGATTTGCCACTTGATAACCGTATGAAAACGATTCGGGCAGCTGTAATTGAGCTTAACAAGTATTTAGCTTCTGATAACCGATGTCAGGTATCGCAAGTTCCATTAGGGGATGGCCTAACTATTTGTATGCGTCGTTATTGATTGTTGTGTTAACATATAAGGCAAAACTTTAATCATTATCAATAAAAGTGGAAATTTAAGATACATGAAATCTCTTACATACTAGTTTTTGTTGATGTAACGAAATTCCTGGAGCGGTTTTTACATAAAGTTGTCTTGATGAGTTATAAAAAGTAAACAAAATCAGTATGATAGTTGTAGTTCCTTCCCACCAAGGAAGAAAAACCTGGCAAAGATGTTATCCATAGGTTTAAGAAAACAATATAATTTGTAGAATTCGACATAGATATGTATACTCTGGAAACAATATTATTTCTAATCCATGGTCGCGGTGTACTCATTGATCCAGAAACACACGATATTTATCTTTAATGGGTGTATCTGCATATGGAATGTAATTTTAATTATCATCATCACAATATATACATATACATATGAGACATCCCAAGGATACACTATTATATTACTAAGCAATAAAAAAATTCTCGTTCGATACGCCAACCTTTTAATATTTATTTTAACTTTCAATATATTAACAACCTTAAAACCATGTGAATCATTTCTTATTTTCTTATTAATCTTGTTTTTAATACATAAAAAACATACTCGTGGTAATGTGGATACATTATCAAGTTTTTTTTTTCTGTAAAGTATTTATTCTCTACATTACATGTATGCATAATTATGAATACACTACTAACATGTAATTTATTGATTGATTATATTGAATTACGTTATTAGTCTATCAACTTGTTTTTTTCTTCTATTGATACCTATAAGAAAATTGTATCGTTGTTATGCTAATAATACAATCCGTTGGTCAAATTACAATATCAATATCCTCATATCAAAGTTGCAACCTACAGTCGAAATAAATGTTGTTGTTATGTACGATGACAAGAATTATGTAGGAAACGTCCAACCACATCCCAAGAACCGGTAACTATTTCACCAATCTTCAAGTGGAATATAGTGATACATAAAATATTGTTATAATACTTTATATTCATTATGATCTTCCGTAAGATCGACTTTTGTGAGTGTTACCTGAAAAGTATTCTTGAAGGTAATTAAAATGTTCACACATATTTATGTCCGACTTTCTTCCTTTTGGATCTCAAGTGATTGAGGCGAAAAAAAAACTTTTACTTTGCTTCCTACTGTTTGACACGTCTTAGAGGATGAATATATTACAATATAGATAGCGTAACTAACTTTCATAGGAGTTCTTTCCACTCGATCGCTAGACCTTCTAAAAATATTTTATCTTCAATATTTATCGTACTTTATATTTATTGTACATTATTGCCTTAAGACTACAAAATGTGCAAGAGTGGTCATTTTATATATCTTTATTGGTCAACATTGAACTTAGAACTGACTATAAAAATAGATTTATTGTTCAAAAGAAAGATCATTTGATTAGGTTTCCTTGGAATATAACGTCTTGTCTACTTCCAACAATTGATCTTACCTTACTAAGTAATAGTTAATCAAATCGAGAATTTGAAGATCTTTGTGGTATGTACGAGACTCGAACTGATGTGCATAACATAAGCTCGAGAAACTTTGAAAACTAAGAAGAAGGCCCCTTGCTTTGGTAAGGTGGACATTGATACTAAGATCCACTCCAGTATACAAATTTACATGTGATAGGTCTTGCCATGGCCAAGGCACAACCGATAATTTTCTTAAAAATACGGATAAGAATAATACAGATTTCTCCATGGGAATTCAGATGACGGAGATAAATTTCTTTAAATAATCTTAATTACCCTGACTAAAAGGAATTCAACGTTTACATCCAAACTTTTGAACACTATCCTTCGAATTTTTCTTAAATTGGAAATCCAAATCTGACACATTAGTAGTTTTTTTGTTGTTATTGTCGTAAATATATAGTCAGTTTTACCAAGCCAGTATTTACAAATACAACTTTCCGAAACTGACCACTACAAATTGCTCAAAGGTATATATATTTTTTAAACTCAAATTCAGAGTGTTTTTGCTCATCAACGAGGTTCATGTCGTATTTAAGCGGGCATAACTGTCTGAACCAAGAAGCAATCCTCCTTGGTGAATTAGTAATATAAGAAACACACCCATCTCTTTATCTTAAATTGAATAAACACATTATTACGAACTCATAAATTATTAATCATTAAATAAAAAATTGGAACCATGATTAAATACAAATACAAATTATATAAGCACATTTTTATTTAGTCTTTTACTTATGCTTTGACTCAATCAATCATCTTCCCGCATGGATGGTTAAACTTTATAGGAATTGGTATGTCAAGACTAGAAACTTGTCGATCTATGTTTCGATGAAAATATAACGCAATTATTTTAAGTCTGCTTTTCAGATTCTTAGGTTAAAATCCTTTTGTAGTCTTTAGTTACGATGGGGAAAAAGTTGATGATTTAAGAAGACAAACTATAAGACTTCAATCACCTGAATATCCAATATAGGTATTTGAACTGAAATATACATATTTTAAAGTGAATTGGTTGGTAGTTATGTTCTATGAAGCCTAATTAATATTATGATCATAGGAATATAAGGATTGAACATCTTACATATGTGAATTTATGATGCAATTCCATTTTGCAAAAGTGGCATGTCAGAAAACTGATAGACGGATAATTTTAACAATAATTTCAGTATGAATGAAGGAACAAAGTTTAGCCATGATATTAGGTTAAAATAAAAAAATTGAGTCCTTAGTAATTTTTTGAATGAAAATGCCCAGGAGGATATCCATCCGGACCCGAAGATCCCCAATAATTCATTAAAAAAAACAGTACCTTCTAATTTCATCCTTATCTGGAATTTTGACCGACTCAACATTTTATGTGTCAGTAATAACCTTGGGAATAATATGTTCAAATTTGGATCAATATTGTTTCCCTCAGTAATATTAATACCATGTAAATGATCTCTTAACACCAAGTCTAATTGATCCTTTACCTCTAACCAAATACCATAATTATCCCTTAAAGAATGAATCGCTTTATGTGTTTTTCTGCACAACATGAAAATATTTAGTACATTTTCCATGTTTTTTGAAAAATTTATCCTTACTGATTTCCAACCAATATATGTTTTCAATCTTACTCCAAGTTTACAGTTCATTTTCAAGATTTTTCAAAACTTTCTTGGACATCGAATGAGAAGATTTTGCATTTGCTTTATCAGTTTCTTTTAAAATTCTTTCTTTATTTTAAAGAATGTTTTTAAACATTTTTATTTCAATACTTGAAATCACCCGAAAGATCATTTAACAGTTGATATAAATCATTATTATTATGCATTTATTTCACATCCAACCATTTTCTTTGAATGTTTTATACTCTTTGTGCTCCATCCAACCTCTAAAAAACTTGTAAAGTCTGTCATGTTTAACTCTAGGGGGATCAAATTCTATAAGCAAAGGATTATAATCAGAAGCAGTTCCAGTTAAATGATGAACTTATGCTTTAGGGAGACATCCAAACCAGTCTACATGCACTAGACTTCTATCAGTCCTTTCCCTTATATTCCCACTCATTCCCTCTGATTTGACCATGTAAAAGGGTCATTCGTAAATTTCAGATCTATTAACCAATTGATGGATTACATTCTGAATAATAGTGGCTTCACTAGAATTTAAATCATTACCTCCTTCTTTCTCAGAACTATCTAAGACAAAATTAAGGTCTCCTACAATCATCCATGGATGAGCTATTTGTTCTCCTAAATTTTGAATATAATCTCATTTACAAGATTTTCCTTGAGAATTTAAATCATTGTACATACAATAAGTATGACACATGATTCCTCTAGTTTTAAAGGAGATAGTAATGATAGATAGTAACGATATTTAATTTGACCTCCACTAACTAAGCTTCTAAATTGGTAAACCAAGCCAAAAAAAATTCCATCAGATTTACCAATTGAAGGTTATTATAATCCAGTCCTTAAAATGAAGTTTTCTTGATGTATTCTCCATTTTGTCCAACGGATTTTTTGTTTTAGAGAAAAAGACAAAATCAGGCTTATGCTTTCTTAGGAAAAACATTAAGATGGTTGAATGTCTTAGGGCTATTACAACCCTGAGCATTCCAGGACAAGATGATCATTTTACGAAAAAATAAAATTGTATATCCTAAAATGAGTTTGACTACAAATTACATAACAACCACCAAAATAAAAGTACTAGTAGAACTAGTAAAACCAGTTTAAATCACAAAACAAGACTGTAAATTATCAACATGATAGTTAAAACTACTAATAATGGAAATAACGAAAAGACACTAACCAAATCGGAGCTTTCTGGTACTTGAGCATCCCTTACCAATCTTCAGATCTTTAACTTTTCTAGAAACCATGACTTCTTCTATATAACTGCTTCAACTGCTGCTAATGGTGTTGAGTCTATAAGACCAGTATCCCGCAATGTGGAAAGTGCATTTGAAACGAAGTCAATGGTACCTTTTCCCAAGTTGAGAACGCGGGGGTACCAAAATACACTACCAACATTTTCTTAGGAAACTTGTATGGACAAAACTCAATTGCAATTCCGAGAGTTACAACTTAATGAATCTCAATAAGGAATTATAAGTAGATCTTATATATATTTCTCTCCCAATCAAAATGTAATTAAACAAAGACAAGTCTATGAACAAGATTATTCTGTGAGAGTACTTGGAAGATTTCAAAGATCAATATCCAAGATCAATCAAGTCGTATCCAATAAACAAGGATGAATATATCTACTTTGATTGATTTACGTACAATCTGCAATATTTTAATTATAAATATAAACAATATAATGCGAAAAAATAAATAACACGGACACCATAAACTTTGTTAATGAGGAAACCGCAAATGCAAAAAAAACCCCGGGACCTTGTACAGATTTGAACACCAAATTATATTAAGCCGCTACAGACTCTAGCCAAATATCAGAACTTTGGACTAGAATGTAGTTGAGACATATTTAAACTGTCACAATAATTCAGTTACAGTCGCGCTCCTTACGCCTCTTGAGTCCCAGCAGGACTCCGCTCAATTGATTCCCTTAGCTTACGTCCTTTACAGCCTAAGAGTTGCTTCAACTTAATTGAAAACTTTAAACCAATTTTCCTCCCACACATAATCCTATATGTGATTTCCGTTCTGATCAAAGATTAAGGTGAGGTAGGAAATCGATTGCAATAGACAAAGTCTAGCAAACCTCAAAATTCAATCTTATGACTCCTGAAGAGCAGCCTAGATTATTATTCACCTCACAAGTATAAACTTGTGGAATCACAAAGTGTGAGATGAAGAAACTTTTTGATTTATATATATCTTGACTATTAGAGCAAAGCTCAACAATCAAAGAAAGATTAGGATACATGAACTATCAAGATAATATAGTTGGACATGGCTTCACGAATCCCTAGGTGAAGTCTTTTTAGTCGCTAATTCTAAAAGGTTTTGAAAGAGAGGAGGACTCTAGTTTACAACTAGAACACACAAGAATAGTGTCATGGATTCAAAGATCCCAGTTATTAGAGGTTCTCTTTATATAGACTTTCAAGGTCAAGGTTGTTTGGATTTAAGCTAAGATATCTTTGGAATCAAGCAATCAATAATCACTGTTAGATGAAAAACTTGACTTGAGATTAACATAATAAAATATACACTCTGCTTAGGATGAACGGTAACTGAACTGTGTACAATGACTTGTTCATGAAAGGTTAGCCAAAACTAGCCAATCGAACTATAAGCTTATCCATTTTCATATAAAACTTTAAGACTTTTAATCTTGAGTCACAAATGTGATCAAACATGTCTAGATAGTGTTTTTAGATATTTGTTCAATTTCCGGTTATCTCATAGAAATAATTCTGATGCATCTGAAAATATTCGACAGGGTAAGTACTATACCTGGTACGTGTATTGTATACCTGTTCGTGAGTATTTTTGTCATAGTACGTGTACCGGGAATGTGCACCTTTAAGACAAAAACGGGTTCATGAATCTATAGATCTTTTCCGGTTTGCATACTGGGTATGCGTACCTTTACGGTTTAGAAACCAACAGATCTTTTCCGGTTTGCATACTAGGTATGCGTACCTTCTTGGTTCACGAGTCAACAGACTTTTATGGTATGGATATCGGGTATGCGAAAGTTTTTTCCGAACCATAGCTATGCCGGTACATGTACTGGGTACATGTACTGCGGCTCCAAACTTATAACAGTTCTCCCCAGTATGTGAACTGGTATGCATACTATCATGTATTCATATTTACAGTAGTTTTACATCTCTCTAATAGTCAATTCGAAATATTCCCAAATAATATGAATGACACATATCACTGTTCTAGGCTATTTTCAAATGATTGAATCATGATTTAGGTCATAAACAATAAATTTTTCTTAACCAATTTCATCAAGTATGAACAAATGTTCTTAAGCTTAGTCCGTCATATTTCGATAACGATATTCAAGATAAACTTGACTCGAAATTTCTATTATGCATGTAACGTCTAATTTAGTCATGAGAAAATGTCTCATAGATAGAAAGGTGAAAACTTAAGAAATAGGTGGTTCTGTCATCACTTACCTTTTGTTGATAAAGTTTTCCGAAAGCTTCGATTGATCTTCTCCTTCAAACGGTAGAACACAGTGATATTCGATACTCAACTACACACTTATTTCCTAATATGAGACTTGACTAATGTAGACTAGAATTAAGATATAGTTTTGATCAATTAAATTTGACAACAAACTTGGGATAGGAACACTTGTGAGTTCGACCGAACAATACTCTAACACAATTATTTATATTCCACTAGTAACCAAGCATACCTCTAAAGATAATGTTTTCCTTCTATCAAATCCTGGAAGTACTTTTCCTTTTCCTTTCTTTTCAGCTATTCTTCATCAACAATGTAATCTTTACCAGTTGCTTCATTCTCTTTTCCCTTGTTAGCATTTTTTCCTGAGTCCTCATCGTCCCTAATTACTTCCTTTTCCTTCACATCAGGACTTGGGCACTGCCAATCAATGTCCATTCTTTGCCTTTTCCCATTATCCTTATTCATTTCTTCCTTATCAACCAAACTCTTGAATTCAGTTGATGACTAGTCAGTTTCTTTTTTTTTTTTTCTTTGTGCTTCTTCAATTCCATGTATCGTTTAACTTCTTGTCTTGTTACCATCACCATAGGAGAGCTCCCTATGGATGTAGGAGTTTCATTCTTGCAGTAAAAACCTAGAGGATATGCTATCCACATGCAATAAGTATAAACCAAAGCAGAAAGACCAATATAGTCAATTTCAATTGGCTTCTTCCTTGTTCCCAAATATTCTACAGTAAAACCCCCATATATTAATACACTTGGGGATTTATAAATTTCTTAATATAGGGAGGTTATTAATATAGGGAGGTATACCTAGAAAGTATACAAATTTCTAGTTCAATGTATGTAAATACTATTAGATAATGTACATACATGTTTATAGTTCCAACACACAAGTATATATATATGTAATAACCCAAAATATTACCTCTTCTTCTCAAACAGCTATAAATAAGAAACTTATTTTATCTTAAATTTCAATTTAACAAGATCTATATTTCATAGTATAGTGTCGATTATAAATATATGGAGGTAAATTCCTTAAGAAAGGACTGAAAAAACACAGTACTATTAAAATGTGGATGTTATTACTATTTATAATTGGTCGAAATTGGGACCATATTTTTTTATTAATATATGGAGGTTTTACTGTAGTATCATATCCACCTTTTACACCATAGGCTTAGTTAAATCCACTATCACTAAAACTTTGTATTCTCCATCTTGTGAACCAATCATCATCAATACCTCACTCAGCTTCTTAGCTACTTTTCTTGCCATGTAAACTCTATCAAATATGAAACTAGTGAACTTGAAGACAGTCCAGGATATATACTTGTTAAAGCTAAGAGATGAATGTCTAACCTGGTATATTTTTTCCCTCAATGCTAATAACTCACCCTCTACAGATACATTTTCCATTACTGCTTTAGCAAATTCTTAGGGATTCTCAAAAGAAAAAGAAAAAGAATAAATACTCGACGGGTTATTCGAAGTCTTAAATTATCATGGGATGATAATATTTACCACATTTAAAACAAGATCTCTTATATTCTTTTACCTTTATAATGAAATATCTCCTAGCACAATATAATGAAAATAAATTTTCTAGATCAATATAGATATCGTAGACTTTATTTCTTAGGAACATATTTTTCACATCCCTATTTAAGATGTTCTTTGATAAAAAAATAAAAATCTTACGGTGCTATTAATCTTTGAGAAAACTAAACTAGTTAAGAACAATGTTGAGTTTTTTTCTTCTTGTTAATCATAATATGTTTCGAATACTGGCAATGATATTGTTAGTGGTATTTACCGGTTCTTCTTGTTCAACAAGAATCCTATCGTCAGAGGATCATGCATTCTATATTGAAGGATTTCATGAACATGTTAAAGGGCCGAAATTTGCAAGCGTCGTACTACCACCTTCTGGGAAGTTCAAACACCATTCGGATGGGGACGGAGTGCAAAGGAATATATTCAGACCGTATTTTGGACCTTCTAAGAGAGGGAAAGAGCATGCGGGCAATACACCTCCTCCAAAGGAATTCAAACCATCATATTCCGGACCCTCTGATAGTGGGAAAGGTCACAAAAGCGAATTCAAACCATCGTATTCCGGACCTTCTGAGAGAGGGAAAGGTCACAAAAGCGAATTCAAACCATCATATTCTAAGAGAGGGAAAGAGCATGCGGGCAATACACCTCCTCCAAAGGAATTCAAACCATCATATTCCGGACCCTCTGAGAGAGGGAAAGGCCATAAGAGCGAATTCAAACCATCATATTCCGGACCCTCTGACAAAGGGAAAGGTCACAAGATCAAACGATATAGCTCCTCCATGTGATTAAATCCAACTAATACATAAATATGCTGCGTACGTTGTCTATCTCATCTCGACGATGAAGGTTTTCTCCTTTTATTCAAGCTCTATAATTAGCAAATCACCATTTTTCACAAATTTGTTATCAATTATAAAAATTATTAGGCCAGACCATACGTCTACACATAAAATAAAGAATTCATTATTTGCGTACGTTGCCTTCATAGCATTTCTTATCTTATGATAAAATAGAGAATTCATTATTTGCTTATGTTGCCTTCATAGCATTTCTTATGAAAATTTCCGAGGAATCCCAAATAAGAATCATTTCTCTTCACAAATATAGGAAAAAGAAAATCCGAGGAATCCCAAATAAGAGTCATCTCTCTTCACAAATATAGCAAAAAGAAAAATTAGGCTACAAATATCTTTCGTAGGGACATTTGGACATGCTTGCACAAGAGAAAAATTACAGTTCTACTTGAAAGCAAAATAACAATTCTACATGAAATATGTGGACCATATTTTACCTCGCGAAATTGGGGTATACCCAGATTAATTGGGGTATACCAAATAAGACAAAATAGGGTCATTTTGAAGTAAAAAATGTCACCTCTTAACCAAATATTTTCAAAATGGCAAAATTGCCCTCGTTTAATTAACATTAAAATTTTGATTAGATTAATTAATTAAGTTTAAATTGATTGAATAGATTAAAACTTATGAATTTAAGTTATGAAATTTTGTTTTTGATTGAACTTTTGTGGGATTTTTTTTTTTTTTTGAGAATATTTCTTATAACGAAAATGAAGCACACAACCGAAACACTTCTAAAAAGGGGATTGAAAATCTGTTGTATGAAATCATACTCAAAATCAACACTTTCAGTTTTGAAAGTATGAAAAGTCGGCAAGGTCGACGAATGAAGAACATGCCGACTGTATTTCGCCGGCAATGTATTTAAATGAAGAACTTGTCGACTTTATTTTTTTGACACACAGGAGATGGATATTGAAAAATATTAGTCGGCAAGGTCTACAAAAAAAACCCGAGGCTGTTGAAAAATACCACGTCGGCTGTTGAAAATACCCTGCCGGCTATATTTGGCCGGCAAGTTATTTAAATGAAGAACATGCCGACTTTTTTTTTTTGACACACAGGAGATGGCTATTGAAAAATATTAGTCGGCAAGGTTTACAAAAAAAAAACCCGCTGGCTGTTGAAAAATACCACGTCGGCTGTTGAAAATACCCTGCCGGCTATATTTGGCCGGCAAGGTCTTCAAAAAATACCCTACCGGCTGTTGAAAAAATTTACAGTCGCCGCCATGGCTGTTATGAATAGTCGACAAGATATGCATGTTACGACCTTACCGACCAAAAATACAGAAATCATAATTTTCGATTTCTAACCTAATATAACAATCAAATGATACAACACAATGATGTGTTTGAATTTAAACATCATTTATAGTCTTCTTTTCGCTGGTAAAGTCAACAATTTTTTTGGAAAATTAAAGTTGAAGATTTTTATATGGCTTTGGTTAATGAAAGAAGAAGAAGAAGAGAAGATTAAGAGTTGTTTAGTTTTTTAATTTTAGAGTTAATGAAATTAAAAAATGGGTTTAGTTTAAGATTTAATTAGTTCAAGGATATTAAAGTAAAATCACTCTTTTTAATAATAACACACCATGTTTCCTTGAAATTGGGTATACCCCAATTAATCTGGGTATACTATACCCCAATCAAGCCATGATTTTTTATATATTGACATGTTTTATGAAGTATTTTTTACTTTTTATTACCTAACTATTTTTCTTTATCTCGCCATTAACATTCTCAAAAAGTAAAGCAATTAGAGCTTCTCCAATGGCATGTATGTGGAGATAAATGGCAAAATCCACCTAGGATGCACATCCATTTTCTCTAAAATCATTCTCCAACCCGGATGTCATAAACCAATATATGCATGACTTTAGGTAGAAAATGTCAAGGGGAATGTCTAATTTCTCACATTCCCCTTGACATTGTCTACCATCCTAGTCAGTTTTTTTTAATTAAAAATATATTTTAATTCTAATACAATAAATAATCATTTTTAGATCTAATAAAATCTTAAAATTACTAAACATAAAATTTACATTTAATAAGAAAATGATCACAAACAACACCATTGGAGATTAATAACGTTTTTCACCTAAACTTAAGGAAAATTTGAAATAAAGATGTCTTGTTTGTGTTGCCACATAGGAAATACATACAATAACCATTGGAGAAGCTCTTAGGATTTGGAATGGGTATACTTCGTGTCAAAATATAAAGATAGCCCATATCCAAAATGTGCGTGGCCCGACCACATCATCCTAGACAGTAGAGCCCAACAGAAAACTTAGCTGAAAAGGCCCATCAAAATGTTAGTATTTTTACTTCTTTACTACTGACAGTGACACACAGCTTCGTTCAGAATCAAGCCGATAGAGACGTCGTAATATTGGACTGGCGACCACAAGTAGACGAATTATATTTTCAACAGGGGAATTGATCTTTTCGGAGACTATCTTTACTATGGTAGGCAAATGAATCGACAGCCAGGCTAAACCTGCCCATATGGTCTGAACCAGTTCCGAACTGAACACATTCCAGTGTCCATTAAGTGCGTCATTACAGATAATGAAATTTGGGGATGCAACCAACTTCTGAAAAGACTCGAAATCAAAATGGACTTCAACAGCTTCACAGTCATTGGCTGAATCAAAAACATCAACATCAAAACTCTCCCCCGGCCCTCCCAAGGCTTGTCACTCCTTCAGCAGAAAGATCCACATCTGGGAAATCCTCTGCAATGCAGCATTCTTTTATTGTTGTTGTATTCTGCTAGATCTTATCCATGACTCCCTCAGAAGGAGCAGGTCCGCATTTTCCATGCTGTACTTGAATCCAAAATCCTCATGACCACCACCAGGGTTGTGACTTGCATTCAGTATGAAAGCTCCTAATGCATTAGATCCAGATGCGCAGATTAGTTCCCGTATAACAGCAGGAGTTGACATCAACTCATTTAGTCCAACCCAAAAACTTCTTACTCCATCAGCGGCTGCCATCTTTAGTTATAATCTGGATCGCATCGTCAGACCAATGACGACCTTCACCAGAAACAACAATTTGTAGCACCTTTCACTTGATTAGCTGGGAGTGTAGCTTGAACAAAATTCTGCAGGTTATGTGGTTCCTTGAATACATCTACCTTCTTTCCCAATCAAGATGTTGCTTGAACTACTTTCGATGCCCCGAACATAACCAATTCTTTAACTGAAAATAACAATCAAAATCCCTCTGACAGAGGATTGACCACCTTGAAATACTTATAGTGAATGATCGAAAAAATAGTTCTACAGCAGGTACTTAGGATTAGATTTTTAAAATAAGGCAACACAACTAATTAAGGAAAACATCTAACAGTTGCAGAATAAGAAAGAACTAGTTTAGACAACACAGTAGCGCCGGTGTTCTTACATCCCACTTTCCTTCAAACAAGGCTTGTCCTCAAGCCGGGAAATCTGGGAAATGAGAAGGACGTCATACATCTACACGCTCTCACTCCTGCCTAAAATGACTCTCACTCCCACTCTAGAAATAAGCAAATCTCCATTTATTCCATTTTACATTCCTGCTTCTCATAATCTAAATCTATTCTCAGTAATCAGTCATTAACAAAGACAGCCAACACTACAGCTGATTCATGATTGGAGCTTGTCACCATATAAGAAACTACAAGCAACTAATGAAGACGTACAAGCAACTAATGAAGACGTACGCATACAGTGCTACCATCACCAACTGGGACCTGTGAAATCCGAATGCGAGAATCAGCTGCTATAAGCTTGTTAAACTCGATTGAGTGACGCCTAGAGGCTCTGTAGTGCTCTGGAACCAAAGATTCATCGCTCATAGCCACAGATCCTCCCCACAAAGTGTTATCATAAACTACGACGCTGCCAATTCTCAACAGTTTCAACAATTTCTCATGATAATTCCAGTAGTTAACCTTGTCCGCGTCGACATAAGCAAAGTCAAAGGTCCCTTCATTCTCTGCCTGCAACATATTGCAACAATAATATATGAATAGAGGACATTGTTAAAGATAAGAACTACCTCCAAGCCATTGTCAGAGTGATTCATTTCCTTTTATTCTTAGTACTTACGTTTTCCAACAGTTTGTCAAGTACAGGAAGAGCAGGAGACTCAACAAAATCAATTTTATGTTCAACGCCAGCCTTTTGCATAATTGGTAATCCTATGTCATCATATGCTTTCCGACTAACATCGATAGCTGTAATCTGCATCATTGTGCACACACCCCATCCTTAGTTAGGAAGGGAAGAGAGACATGAATCGACAAAAGGAAACAGATGGATGAATGAACAGACCTTTCCATCTTCAGGTATAGCAAGAGCAGTGAGGAGAAGAGAGTATCCTGTGAAAACCCCAATTTCAATCGTTTTCTTTGCATTGACAAGACCCAGAAGCAATGTCATTAACTGACCGGCATCTGGTGCAGTACCCATCAAAGCCCTAGATTATTAAGTTAGGATCAGTAGAAGCTTAATGAAGACATGTTTAATAATGAAGGCGGAGAAGATGAAATGAATTACCCTGGATAATCCGCAGTAGCATCTCTCAACTCCTTGAGAAACTCTGATTCTCGTGGGTACACACTAGTATTCAAGATATACTAGACAAAAAAAAGTGTTCTTGAAATTAGAACTAAATCATGATATCAGAATACCCAAATTCAAATAGACATCAATAGATAATTACAGAACAAAATACCCAAACCCAATCATCAAAATGATGTATAGAACCAAAATCAAATGTGAGAAAACCAATACCTGATACAATTCTTTACTTTGCAAAAGCCCCTTGTTCTCCATTTCTCCTAAAGAAAAACCAAATAGTGATTTCAATTTGAAAATGGAAATGGAAAATGATATGATGAGTTACAGAAATAAAAAATTAGGGTTTTTTAGAGTTGAATATCTTGATCGGTAGTTGAACTTCTCCCTCGTGGATAGGTAGTTCAGAAGTATTCTTGAAGTATATCGACGTTTGTTTTCTTGTAAGAGTTGCGTGTCTGGCTGCTTCTGACGCGCATCCGGCACATGGATGGATCGCCAGAGGTTAGGTGGCAGATTTGGTTACTTGGAAAAAAATTCGGGTTCCGTGGGAGCAGATTGCATGTCCCCTCCTTCTATGTGCCATGCTGTCCCATCAATTAGATTTTTTTTTTTTTTTTCTTGAAGCATATCAATTAGATTTTGATATATGACATCTTCTTTTCCTTAATTTAGTTATTTTATTTATCGTTACAGATAAGCACAAAAGATAATATTGTTACCATTTTTATCTCCTAAACCAAAATCCAAAGTTATAGTTGGTTAAGTTTTTCATAAAATAAATTTTCCATTAAAGGGAAGCACAACTAATAGGTTAATGATCTTCCGGTATAGCTAAATAATGGAACAATATTAGGTAGTTATGTAACGAGGGTCGTAATTCTAAACATGAAGGATAATTGAACCATCAGTTAAATAATCAACCAATCGGAAAATTATGTGAAATATATACACTCGTTAGAGGCAGTGGCGGAACTGAAAATTTAACATGGGGTGGCTTTGGATTTTTAGGGGTGGCTTAAGCCTATTAATTGGGCTTATTTTTATCAGTCCAAGTAAAATAGGTAGTGAAAAAAAAAGGGTTTTTGGGCGTTTATGGCTTGCTTAAGCCAGCCCTAGTCTGGGCATAGTTCCGCCCCTGGTTAGAGGAGTGTGAACAAATTTGGACTCTTCCTCGTGCGCAAGCATATTACGAACAGTCCTTTGGTATGGAAAATAATAACATCTCTTGTAATTACAGAAAAATTGAATTCGTAGGAATTGTGTTCACATGCTCTAAAAGTTTTGTCCGTGCACAACATTAAAAGTACTTTTGCTCGGTACATTTGAAGGAGGTGGACGAAAGATGTGAAGTCTGGCAGAGTAAAAATAAATCCAATCACTACCACTACAAATAAACCCCAAAGAAGATGTAGTAAAGACGCCACAGTGAGTTATGTAGACTACACGTTCAGTTAGCGACAAGAGCATCATAGTTTCATGAAGCATATGAAATTGCTTTGTCTGGACTTAACAACACACTAGCATAGGTCGATGAAATTTTCAGAGGAGTACCAACTTAAAGATAATTCACAAGCAATGTTGCTAACGACCAATAATCCTTGAAACAAATTTGGATGTTTATTTATTTCTATTTAACCTTTGTTGATTGCATTTTACCTTCATGGAGAAAATGCAGGATGTGAAAGTGGCTAAACTCACATAAGAGATTAATGAAAATTACAAGCCTAGACTCAACCAGAATAGTCATCTCCCAAAGAAGCATCAAGAAACCTTAAACCCCATTAATGGAGATGAAGAAACTATGCAGGTAAACCCTAAACCAAAACCAACTCAACAACCTACCATTCTTTCCTCCTCCATTCGCTCCTTAGAAAAAGCCATGCAACCACAAAATATTCTTGTTACCATTTTAGAACAGAATTCTCATGCAAATCGGGAGAAAGTTGAAAATTCTCTTGATCATATTCATAAGGATAATATTTCACCAAATACCCCAGCAGTTAATGCTAAATTCTGTGCAGCCAATAAAGAAATTCTCTCAAACATCACTACCCATTCACCCAACCCGAACCCCGTTTCCCACCTACCAAAAGCCTCTGTTGCCCATCCACCAAAAAAGAAAAAACCAGTTAGCCCAAAAGAAAAAAATCCTACCAAACTCATTAAACCCATATCTTCAACATCCACTCATCCACCTACCAACCATAAATCATTTTTCATTTCCACATCTCCAGAAACATCCCCCATCATAACCATATCAAATACAGTGGATGATTCTTCTGAGCTAAACAACCAGAAAACCATAAGACATTGGAAGAGAGTTGCTAGGCTCAATCAGAATGCTGAAACCCAAGGAAGCTCTATTCACATTGGCAGTAAAAGTCTAGCTGAACCAATGGAGTGTGATGCCCCACACAAGATACATTGTGGTCTACCTGAAGAGGCTGTGGCGACTTGCCCCAAAAAGTCGCAAGTTCAATGTTAATACAATCTTGGAACTGTCGTGGTATAGGAAACGAGACGACAGTTCTAACATTAAACTCGTTCCTGCGTAGTTTTAAACCCTCTATCCTGTTTTTATCTGAAACTCGACTAAATGAAGCAAACAGTATAAGGATTTGAAATTTATTAAACTTCAGGCATTTTGATTACATACCAGAAATTGGAAGGAGTGGAGGTTTGGCTTTGCTCTGGCAAGATACAGTGGATCTCACAGTAATCTAAAAATCCCTAAACAACTTTCAGTGTGTCACAGAAGCTCACATATCGATGCCAAAATGGGAGCTTTTTTGTGTTTACGGCCCACTTGCTCACAACTGTAGAGATGGATTTTGAAGATAAATGAATAATGCTTTAGAAGAAGTGGATGGCTCTTGGTGCATGATTGGAGACCTAAACATTTTGATGCATCAATACGAAAAGCAAGGAGGTTCTACCAATACTGACATAAGTTGTAGAGAATTCAGAACTCTACTAAGAGAAAGGGATGTCATCAGTCTAGCCTACGCTGGACCGGAATTTACTTGGTCAAATAATGGTACCCAGAATATACCGATTTTTGAAAGGCTAGACAGGACGATATGCAACACAGATTGGAGGATAAAATTTTCAGAGGAAGCTGTTCTTCACTTGCAGAGAATTGAGAGTGATTATTCTCAACACTATGAGAAGACCACCAAAAATAAAACCAAATTATAAATTTGAATTCTACTGGACTGACCACCCACGATTCAAAGATGTTCTATAAGCTAGTTGGGAGAATGCTACTGGAATCACCTTGTCAAAACTCACAGGTCTAGGGGAATGCCTTTGGAAATGGAGCAAAAAAACTTTTGGGGATACAAAAAGGGAGATTGAAGAAGAGAAACATAAGTTGGTTGATCTGCAATCTCCTGCACACCTAACGGACATAAGGCAAGAAGAGATAGAAATATATAATAACATCATCACTTTGGAGAGGAGAGACCGCATGTTTTGGAAACAGAGGAACAAATCAAAATGGATTCCTTCCACTGATAAAAATACCCAGGTATTTCACGTATCCACCATTCACAGAAGGAACAAAAAAAAATCTTTGCTTTAAAAGATTCTAATAATGAATGGATCTCTGACCCTGAACAAATAAGAGATACTCTTATCTCTCACTTTGAAGACATGTTTACAAAGGATATCAATGTCGACTCCAGTACCATGAGTCTGGAGAATGCTAATAAATCAAATCTAGATGATTGCAGGTATCTTAGCTCAATTCTTAGTGCAGATGAAATCTTCAATGTGATAAAGAAGATGTGATCTTTGAAATCTCCAGGGCCGGACGGGTATCCAACATTGTTTTACAAGAAGTGTTGGGAAGTGGTAGGATAAGAAGTAACACACCTAATACAAGACTGTTTTAGATACTCAGTTATTTCTCCAGGACTAAACCATACATATCTGGCCCTAATCCCAAAAAAGAAGAATGCCGAAGCTGCTGTTGATTATAGGCCGATAGCACTCTGCAACGTGCTTTACAAGATTGTTACTAAGATCATCACCAACAGAATGAGTCCATTTCTCGACAGCCTCATCGAGAAAAACCAATCTTCTTTCGTCCCAAGAAGGAAAATTTTGGATAACATCATTGTCGCAAAAGAACTCTTCCATTCAATGCATCACTCTAATTCCTCTCAAGGCTCCTTTGCTCTTAAACTGGATATGAGCAGGGTGGACTGGAATTTCTTGAGTCAAGATTTGGTAAACATTGGAATTACATATAGAGCTTACTCCCTCATTATGAGTTGCGTGAAGACTGCTTCCTTCTCGATACTTCTTAATGGCCAACCATAAGGCTTCTTCATAGGAGAAAGAGGTATAAGGAAAGGATTCCCTTTATCCCCGTACTTATTTATAATTTTTTCTCACTCTTTCTCGAGTATAATCAACAGAATGGAAAACGAAGGAAAATAAAGTGGCTAGAAGATTAACAGATGGGCTCTTAGTATCTCTCATATCATGTTTGCGGATGACATTATGTTGTTTAGAAATACGGACACTAGCACCATTAATTCCATAACCATTGTGCTTCAACAATACTACAACCTCTCAGGGAAGCTAGTTAATTACTCAAAGTCCTCCATTCACTTTAGGAAAAGTGTGCCGGATAGTTATGCTGGAGAGATTATCCAAGAGTTTGGGGTTAAAAGGATGTTGAAAGACGAGAAATATCTGGGGGTAAAAATCCGTCAACAAGGGAATAGAGTATAAAACTATAATTTCCTCATAGAAAAATTTGACTCAGCACTGGCAGGAAGAAGACTTCATAATATGTCACATGCAGGGAGAACAATTTTCATTCAATCAGTCCTAGCTGTTATTCCAATTTTTTACATGTCCACCACTATGCTCCCAATAACAGTTCTGAACAAGTTAACTCAGATCATTCGAAACTTTTGGTGGGGTGACTCTAAAGATAAAAGGAAGATGCACTTTTTGAAGTGGAAGTGGTTTAATCTTCCAAAGAAACAAGGAGGATTGGGGCTGAGGAACTTACATGATCTCAACTTATCTCTACTGGCCAAGTTATCTTGGAGATTTCTGCATGAAAACGGTTCTTTATGGGTTAAAATTATGAAGGACAAATATCTGAGAGAAGGCTCTTTCTGGGAAGCCAAAAACAACAACTTGCTCTACCACGTGGGCAGCTATGATGGATAGCAGACAAAATTTGAAGAAGGGATGTTTTTGGATGGTTGGAAATGGAAACTTCATTAACATCTTTATGGATCCTTGGATACCCACTGTACCATGTAATATCCCAGCCCTTTCAAGAGAAGGCAGCTTGACGTACAAGAAAGTTGATGAACTGATCGATCCCACAATAGGTCACTGGAGTACACTTGCTCTTCATCATCTAGAAGACGCATATATCAGTGAACAAATCAATAGAATTTCTCCCAACATTGCAGTAGAAGATAAACTCATATGGGAATTTACCACTGATGGTAACTTTACACCACAATCATTCCAGAATATGCTTCAGGAACAACAAGGTGAGACTTCAGCTTCAAGAGACAATAGTTTCCCCTGGAAAAAGTTTTTGGCCATAAAAAAAGTAGCTCCGAAAATCAAATCCTTCATCTGGAGAGCTTTACACAATGACAATGCTATTTCACAGAGAATTGGCAGATTTATTGATTGAGTCTCTATAAATTGCAGTATTTGTAACAATGAGGAAGAAACGGTTGAGCACATCTTAATTCACTGTGATTTCGCTCGAGCAATATGGTTTGCTTCTCCATTAGGGCTCAGGTTTCATGGCGATCATAGTATGACTTTATCTGACCTAATGAAGCTTCTCTTCAGCAGAAATGATAAATACTCTTCCATTGTCCTAGGCATGTGTATTTGTTTGGCCATTTGTAAATCTCGTAATGCGAAGGTCTTTGGGAACAAGAATGTTAATATGCATGGATCTCTAGCTACAACACTATACTAGTACAACCTCTACTTTAATTATGCTGAAGTCGAGGATACTCAAGTAGCAGAAGATGACCAGGTGAGTACTGAAACAAATGTCAACAAATTCTGAAACGTAGATGCGGGTTGGAAGGATGGTGAATATGCAGTCGCAGCTGTGGCTAGAGATAGCATTGGTTATTGGTGTGGAGTGGGAACTAGAGTGGGTAGAACGGATACGGTGGTCTATGCTGAGGCCGATGGTTTTAAGTTAGCAACTGAACTAGCTGTTTGGTTAAATTTGAACAACATAATCATTGAAGGTGATAGTTAAATTTTGGTAAATAGTCTCAAAGGGGATTCGAGGAAAATACCTTGGAGAATTTGGAGGTTAAAGGACGACATCACTGCAAGAATGCTCTCTCTCAACTGCTCTGGAGCTTACAATTTTGTGCCAAAACCGGCCAACCAAGCTTCTCATTCTATTGCAGTGTTTGCTCTCTCAAACAACGTCCAACAAATGTGGACTAGTTCTAATTTTCCGCCTAGCATTGTTAGCCTCCGGGATGTAAACAATGGCTAGTTTTTCGTTTCTCTCCTTTTTGGATACCAAAAAAAAAAAAAAAAAAAGGAATTAGTAAAGATACATAACATGTTCATGCTCATCTTAAAGTTCACCCTACTATAGAATTGCAAGTCGAAATCGAAATCATTTCAAAAACATGTTAGATGACGAGAGAAAAAGTTGTATTCTCCGTATAATCTCAAAATGTTAGTTAAAAGAAAAAAGAAAGAAATATGTAGATTCCATCGAGAAAAAAAAGGAAAGAAGAAAGAAATATGCAGATTCCATAAAAAAAAATGTAGATTTTGGTTCGGAAGATATAAGTGGTAACAATATCAGATATATATGTTTTTATCTTTTTTTCATTTTTTATATCCATAAATTTATGATAACTGAATTAAGGAATTTTTTTTATCACATGTAAAAATCTAATTGATGGGACATGATGGCACATGGAAGGAGGGGACATGCGATCTGCACCCCGGGTTCTGTGGCATCTTTTGTTTTCTTTCTCGGTATTGGAGGTTTTGGGTGGAAATTCAGATTTGATTGTCACAGTTAAATTATGATGGCGAATTTGAATTATGAGCTATTGTGGTTTTGGACGCCAGATAAATTTGTCAAGCTCATTGTCAATATGAACCAAAAAAAAATTGTTTAGGGGATTTTTTTTGTCATTTATGAATTTCAATTATTGATTCACGAGAAAAAATTTAATATCGAGGCACTAGTTCTACCAACTGAGGTTTGGATCACTGAGCACATTATGGGTAGCTTGGAAAATTTTAGATGGAAGCGCAAATGTTGAGTCACAATAAAATAATGGAGGCTATGATGGCTTTGCTTACTAATCCATTTGGTTTATGAAACTGATTATAGGTCCATGTAAATGAATATTAAGTTTCTTAATAAAGTCTAGGGGTGACGAGATCATCGACTTGAGTTCGAAACTTGTCAGCATCTGGGTGGGCGATTTTTTATTTTATTTTTCCGTAGCTACCTGTGATTGTAGGTAGTGGATCTCTTTGAGGTTTAAACTTTAATATAATCTTTGGACTTTAACCGAACTTTTTTTTAAAAAAGGTTGCTTAATAGATTATGGGCAATATCGAGGATTTCGACTTCAAAAGTAACATCTTTTGGTTTGGAAAATCCTGGGTCACATGGCTTGTATTTCTCACGGTGATAAATTTAAAATAACTGAGCAAATATTTGCCGTTGCGAGTGCAAATTTTGGGTCATAAGGCAGTTTACAATCACAAAAATAATTTTGGGTTGAAGTAGAGAATTTAGGTTAAGAGGTAGATATGGAATTGCAATTCAAATTCTCGTGACCAGATATCTATGGGTTATGAGTCAGACTTCGAGTATTTGAATAGATTTTAGTGTACGGGGAATTATTTTGGGATGCCAAAAGAATAAAATTAAATCAGAGACAGATGTATAGTCATAATACAATCCCACCATGCAACAATCAAATAATATGTGCATCACCTTTTGGGAATCGCCTACCTTCGTATAATTACAGCTTAATTCTAATAATAACATTTTCATGATTCAAAAAAAAAAAAATAGTCATAATGATAGATTTCAAGTAACACAGTATATTTTATATTATAGTGGCAAATTGAGAATTGGGTTAGGATTAACCAGTTCAATTATGCTGATTCAATGGTCAATAATAAACGAAAAACGACGTAACTCAGCTTCTTCCACGTGATTGGTGGCCTAGCACCATCTTCACCCTTGAATCATGGCATTCATGCAAACTAAATAACATTCTTGGGAATTTATGGGTCTCTCAATAACATCTCACATATACCGGTTAGTAGTTTTCCTGACTGGCATCCTTATATAATAGTGAAATACAGAATAAGCCCATCAAAATCTAGTAGGTACATTTCGGTTTCCCAATCTCTAATATCATGTTTGGATATCATTCCAGAAGTTCTTTTTGACTTTTGGAAGCCCAAAAAGTCAGAAGTTAGTTTGGGTACTGAAAACGCAGGGGATATTAAATATACCCAACTTTTGCGTTCGATAACCTGTATAGACAAAAGTTAATACAATAACAAGTATACCAACTGAATGATCCTTGATAATATGTATATATAGAGTTTAAATCTCAACCTCTACTCAATCAGAATATTCATAGACACGGGGTTGGTGAACCTGATTGTTAAGCAGAGTGTACTTGGACGATCTCAAAAATAATATCCAATATCAATTTAGTCGTATCCAAATAATCCAATCTTAATTCTGGCAAGTGATTAAAGTTGTTATCTATCTTTGAAGAAGAATTATACAGAATACAAGTCTCGTAATCGATTACAATTAAACAGATGTGTCTACTTAGATTGAATATGTACAAACCTGTGCGAACTCAATTATAAAGATAAATCATATAATGCGGGAAAGGAAAAACACAAGATACCAGAAATTTTGTTAACGAGGAAACTGCAATAACAGAAAAACCCCGGAACCTCGTCTAGATTTGAACACCACATTTCATTAAGCCCATACAGACACTAAACTACTATCAGACTTCTGACTGGAATATAGTTGAGACATAATCCACCCTTTAAGAATTTCAGTTACAGTCGCGCTCTTTACGTCACTTGAACCTCGTAAGACTCTACGCACTTGATTTCCTTAGCTGGCGTCATTTACATCCTAAGAGTTGTTTCAGCCGAAGTGAAGATTTTTCATACCAATCTGCCTCTAACAGATAATTCTATTTGATTTTCGTTTAGATGAAATATCAAGGTATGAAAATCTATTTGCAATAGACAAATCTAGCAAACCTCACAAATACGAATCTTACGACTCCCGAAGAGCAGCCTAGATTCTTAACCACCTCTCAAAAAAATTCTTCAAAAGATCAACTAATCGGTTTTAAGATATCTATCTTGAGAAATAACTAAGTTTGAGATGAAAAGAACTTTGCAATTTATATTTATCTTGTCTGGAAGAGATTACAAGAACCTCGATAACATATAGCAAGATCACGATTCACAAACTATCAAGGTAAAGATTGTCATACCTGGTTTCACGAATCCCCAAAGTGAAGTCTTTTAGTCGTAGACATAATTATATTTCATATATTAAACCTAGGTCAATAGAGGACGACTATGGAATCATCTAGGACACAAAGTGTCAAGGATTGAATTTCCCAGTTGAAAGAGATGCTCTATTTATAGTTTTTCCAAGACCATGGGATTCTTAGAATTAAATTTAAGATAACTTGAAAATCAAGGAAACTCTATTCTTAAAAAATAATAGAATAATATACACTTGGTCCAGTTACGCAACCTTGTATAATGACCATTCGGTTTTGCAAGTTAGCCAAAGAACTAAAAGTAATTTGATATTCATACAAACACTTAAGATTTTAATCATGATGCACACACATAAGTGTTTAAGTGATCATTGATTTCTTAGAAGTGTTTAAGAGAATTCTAGTAATGCTAAACATATTATGAAAATAAGTCTTTGAGAATTTAATAAAATAGATTTCACGAGTTATGGTGCTACGGTTCGTGAACTGGGGTCGTCAACCCTAAAAGACTACCGAACTCAGTTGACAACGATTCGTGAACCGAGTTCGCCAAATTCTAGCTTATTATTCCAACTTTAAAAACTCAGTTCACCATGGTTCGCCGACCGAGATCGTGAGCTGTACCCCAACTGAACTTGAGTTTTGCGAATTAGTTCGCCAACCTTATTGTATTTCCGAAACTCAGATATCTATGGTTTGAAAATTGGTTTGCCAACCTACCCTGATTAGAAATATCAGTAAGTTCAATATTTCTTTCTTATGATGTTTAAAACATTCTCAAGTGATAATTTGATATGAAGAGAAAGAGACTCAATAAAATCAATTTTACTTTCAATGCCATCCTTTTCCATAATTGGTAATCATGTGTCATCATATGCTTTTCGACTAACAAAATTACTACATCATTGTGCACAAACCATGCTTGGTTAGGAAGACAATAAAAGACATGAATCGATAAAAATAAGCATATGGATGAATGAACAAACCTTCCTATCTTCAGGTATCGAAAGAGTAGTGAGAAGGAGGCAGTATCCATTGAAAACGCCATCTGTTATTAAGCACCATCAAATCGATCAAAACTCAAGTTGGTCGTAAATTATTTTGACCTAAAAACCTTGACAAAATCGTGGCCTAATCTAATTTTCCATAGATTCATTTCAAAAATGTAGTCTGTTTGTAAAGGTTTTATTTTTTTCCATCGCAAAAATTGAACGCCAATTGGTATTTTTTCCCCAAAATTGGATCGATAATCGGAGAGTCATCATCCCCAACTACGGTTAGGCGCAATCAAAATGATCGGAAGTCGAACCCGTTGACGGTTATTATGTCGTCAAAATGACAACAAAACTGTCACCTAAACTTTTAATTTTTACCAGGAATAGATCGCGGCCGTTGAATGTGATTATCAACAAGAATTGGTCGTTGGATCTGAAGCAGGTGACGTTGTTACTAAACCTGTTACTCCACATGGGGTACATTTTTTTTAATAACATTAAAATTAGCAACATAACAATATAATATAATAACAAGTATAACAACATTAACACTAACATTATCATAATATATTAATATTATAATAACAACATTAATTAATATTAACAATAACAACAATAACAATAATAATATTATAATATTGACATCAACATTAACATAACGTTAATGTTTTTGTTGTTAATGTTATGTTAATGTTATGTTACTTGTTATGTTGTGTAGTTATTAATGTTACTTGTTATGTTGTGTTGTTAATGTTGTTAACATAACACTAAGGACTCCCTTCGGTCGTCCAATAAATGTTTTATTCTGGTCCACTTAGTTGATTTGTTTACATATCCAAAATAATGTGTTTTATATGGAGTTAACCAGAAAGCTAAGAAAATTATGCATAGAAAGTATATCTATAAATGGCATGTTCCGGCGAATTTGAAAGGATTGAAAACCCTGTTCAAGAGTTACTACAACTATCCTACAACAAAAGTTTAACATTTCTTAAAATGACGGGCGTGAGTGTCAATGACTTTGGTTACCAAATTCCCCCGATGGATAGTGTCCTCAAACTGAGCAAAGGGAATTATCACAAGGTAGCATGAGGAAATTGAGTATTAGCAATGAGGTGCTATATTAGGTAATTATTAATGATGAAAGAGGATGAACTAGTAGGTTTATTTTATATAAAGGTTTTAGTTGCGAGTGATGAAACATTGCATGATTCAGAAGATAGTATGACAAGTGATGGCATGTGATGCCGATTTACTAAGCATTTTCTAAGATACTCTTTAGATGCTACTGATGCTTTTACACGTACCGGAAGAATGATTTCCCATAACTTACGTTCAATTCTGAGGATCCAAATGATGGAGTTGGCCAATTCATATGCTTCCAGGAGGCCTTGGTAATCAATTTCATATTCATTATGATATTAATATGTTTCTAGTTTATGGATTTCTCTTGTTCCACTGCACTTTATTAGTGACTTTGTTGTATTTCTATTCTACTAGAATTTACATACTACGATATTAATATTTATGAAACACCATGCCATTATGAAAATTGTGAATTTATCTATCATGAGAAATGAATTGATGTTATGATATATATGGTTCGTTCTAGTTTTATCTCTTAGTATTTCTTTTGATGATTTTAGCATGTCATATAGATTCTCTATAGTCTATGTTCAATCTGTACTCTCTTTTATGTGTTCTTGCATTTTAGGTTTGTGAGCGAACTAGAATTTGATTTTGTGATAGTTAAATTATGTATATAGAAAGATACTGATGTTTTAATAAAACTTTTAATCATTCGTTCTTACAAGTGAAAACAAGGGAACATAGTAGTAAGGATTCTAGTTTGGACTTGTTTTTTTTTTTTTTTTTTAATCCTTATTTCTACTTCAATTTGAGTTTTTTAACTATTTAGATTGAATGAGTTTATGAATCCTTTGGTGCAATGTCACTGTATGATCAGAATGTCGCAAGAAGGACACATTTGCGAATGTTTCAGGATGATTTGAAGAATGACGTAACAAATGATTTATGAATCCTTTGGTGCAATGTCACCGTGAGTCTGATCCGAAATTAAAGGACAGCTTAGCTATCATCCACTATGTAATTACCCTATATAAAAAAGCCGAATTGGCATAAGGGAGGGGGATCATTTTCTAGTGTTGAACAAGTCATTAGGAGAGAGAAAGTCCAGAGAAGTTGTTAATTTCTTAGTTTCATTTCTTGCCTTTCTTGTAAAATTTAGAAGATTCATCAATAAAGATTGTGATTGTTCATCTTAAAAATGACTTAATTATATGAATTCTTGTGAGGGGTGTAGTGTGGGATTTCTTGCTACTACATTTTTGGCGCTAGAAACAGGGACAGGTAAAACCGTGTCTGTCTTGAAGATCAAGATTGAAAGTGTGATTTGGAAGAATTTGGAACAATTGGTGAAGAATTTTAAATAAATTTTCAATAATTTGTTAAGATTGAGGAAATGGCTAGAATTAGAAATGCTTCAAGACAACCAACAACTGTTAGAAGGAGTAAGAGACTTGCTGGATAAAGAAGGGATGAAGTTGGAGAATCTTCAAGAATGTACGCAAGAAACAATGAAGAAAATAAAGTTCAACAACCAATTCAGCGTATGCCAACACAAAATAGAATTATGGATTATGATAGAGTGAGTGTACACACATGGCAGTCAGATTCGGCAGATGAAGTAGAGGAAGAACGACAATTAAGAAATGATAGACGAGTAGAGGAAAATCAAGTAGCAGTTGGAGGAATAATTCATGAAAATGAAGAGATTGAAGCATTAGAGACATTGAGACAAAGAATACATAAAGAAAGGAGAATAGAAGCAGAAGAACGTGCAAATTTGACAAGGAAAAATCATGAGTTGAGAATGGAAAATATGAGACTAATGAATAGAAGGTCAAGAAGCACTACAAGATCGAGTTCAAGATCGTTTAGAAGAGAAGAAATACGAAATTCACCTGTAGAAAATGTTGATGGAAATATTCAGCAGGAAATGCAAAATCTAAATGAAGAATATCGCGAAAATAGAGAAATGATTGAAGATTGCTACATTACACATGGAGAAATTATACAAAACAGGAAGCATCAAGAACGAAATAATCAATATGGTGAAGAAAATCAAGAGGAAGGAAGGAGAATATTACATGGGAGAGAAAATCGCAGGAATCAACAAATTGAAGAGGAAATCGAAAGGCATTATACTGAACAAATGCGCCTAGCTTACGAGAGGGAAAGACTGAGGGCATAAGTGGAAGAACAAGAGCTCTAAGGGATAATACGCCAAAACAATCATGACAATCGAGAAAGAAGACGCGAAAAAACCCGCAACAATGGTAATATCAATGAAGAATATGATAGAATACAAAGGAGAATCGAAAGGAAACAAAGAGAATTGATGAGGAATGAACGGAATCATAGGGGATAAAATGAAAGGAATAATCATGTGCAAATTCAAGAAGGATGTGGAGGAGAAAATCGCAGAAGGAGACAAGATGAAGATGATAAAGAAACACATAATCTTGCAAGACAATACAGGCATGAACGCAGAAGAAGGGAATAAGAACTTAAAAGACCAATGAACCAAAATCTAGGTGTAAATGAACAAATCTTAAGAGAACTGGAAGAGATGAGAGAAATGCTAAATAACATAAGAGAAGGAGGCAGAAGGCAATTAGATAAGGCCATTAAAGAAGCTGCGAAAACTCAATTCACACAAGAAGTACAATTAGGAGGAATACCCCAAAAATGCAATCTGCCTGCGTTAACTAGCATTTTTGACGGAACGACATGTGCAATTCAACACATCAAGGCGTATGTGAGATGTATGCTACAGTGGGAAAACCATGATGTTGTATTGTGCAAGTATTTTTCATCCAGCTTAACAGGGGAGGCGCTGAAATGGTTTGAAGGTTTACCCAAGAATACGATAACATCTTTCAAGCATTTGCAGACTACATTCTTAGGGGCATACATAAGTAACAACTCTTCGAGACCTGGCATTGAAGATATATTTGGGTTAAAGCATAGAATTGGTGAAAGTTTGAAGCATCTAACCATAAGATGGAAAAAAATGTGTAGAGAAATGGCTGGACGTGTGGATGAGAGATATCTCATTTTATCATTCATTAACGCAATGTTCGCAACCAATCTACTGTACATTCAAATTTTCAGAATTAATAATACAATCATAATGACTGAGTTGCGGGAGATACATGAGGAGTATATTGCCCTTGAACAAAAACAGAATAAAATGGAATCATATCCAGTTGCGAATATAAGCTCAGCAACAGCGAATGCAAGTTTTCTACCAAAATTGATAAACATAGTGGCGAGCACTTCGCATGTCCAATAAGAAAAGAGTATGGAGAATAGTCAGCATAAAATAGTAGCTATGGGAAGTCATGACCAAGAAGAATTTGAGAGAGAAAGAAACTTCTATAGTCGAGGTGGAAACAACAAAATCCAAAGACTTGATCAGCCGCAGGAAAATTATGGAGGACAAAGACAAAATTATCATAGAGGATCAGGAAGTCAAAAAATAATATGGGAAGAGATCAAGATGCCACCTTTGAAAACTAGTGTTGAAAAAATTTGGGAAGCTATGATTTTGATGGAGAACATACCAGCACCCTGGAACATAGGAAAAGAACCACTTCCAAATCACAGAAGTCAAGAATTTTGCTCTTACCATCATTTTCATGGACATTCCAAAAATGACTGCATGAACATAAAGAGAATGATTCTCAGAATGATAGACCGGGGAAAACTAAATCATTTCCTAATAGGGCACCCTCAATCTCAACTCTTACCACCACCACCAGAAATTCGCAGAGTAAATTCAACAAAAGGAGGAGAAACATTTGTCATAGAAGTTGGAGAGAAAGCAAAGAATCTGTTTTGTAACTCTATTGTACATTCGTACAAAACAATCGAAGATTTCCATGACAATGTACTAAGCATAGTTTTCGCAAGAGATACTGATGGGAAAGAAATAATGAATATTGTGAAAGCTTTTCCATTAGAAGAGTGGAAAAAGCAGACTATTTCTCTCACTGCACAAGAAGTACCTGAGCCTGGCGAAATGCATGACAATCCATTAGTGGTGAGACTAAAGATAAACCCAAAACAAAGAGAAGATGAAGAAGAAGATGAGGATGATGAGGTCGAAGATTCATGGGCAATCAATAGAGTTTTAATTGATACTGGGAGCTCTGTGTATATCCTGTTCTATCATACTTACAAGACAATGGGAGGCAGAGATGAGGATCTAGTACCTTCAACTTATAAAATCTATGGTTTTAACGGTACTGCCAATAAGCCTAAAGGGGAATCACAATGTGAATTCCATTGAAGGGAATATCTTCTAAGATTCTATTCTATATTGTCGATATAGAATCGCCATATAAGTCCTTAATTGGCCGACCTTGGTTGCATGGGATTCTAGGTGTGGTATCGACTTTCCACCAGTGCATCAAGTTTCCTCATCCCGGTGGTATTGGAGTTATAAAGGGAGATTGGGTTGAAGGAAAGAAATGTTATGAGATTGATATGGAGTCCTGCGAGGAAAGAGCTGCCAAGAAGGAGAATTGGAAGTATAACATTAAACAAAGACAAAGAAGTGAGAGATTAATGGTTGACGCAATAGAGCTAAGAGAGGAAGGGATACTACGAAATCAATACTTGCTGAAAACAACAAGTGGCAAAAATTTCGCAGAAGGTGAGAAAGTAGCAAAAAATTTCGTTAAAGCAGAAAGCAGTAAAGGTAAAAAATTAAAACTGTGAAATGAAAGAAATATCGAGTAAAAAGAAAAAGATGTATGATTCATTTGTTACAAAAAATTTCAAACATATATTTTGCTTAATGATAAAAATGAGATTGAGAAATTACAGCAGAGCTGAAATACAAAAGAATAATCCTTAGAATGGGACGAAACTCTATGACGTACACCCTAGTTCGCGAATAAAATTTCGCAAGAGGCAAATGTAAGACCTAAAGTGCGTCATAAAAGGGGGTATCTATTGCATGGCTCATGGATAAGGTTATACCGCTTCTGGAACCTAAGTCATGGATATTTGGGGTCAATGAAAGCCCATCCAGGAGAGGCACCTTGGATTCTCAACTTGAGCATATGACTTAAGTTGCGCGACTAAGGTAATAAGAACTCTCCCAAGGAGTGCAGAGTATGATCAAGGCGCCTAGGTACACGGTTGATCCAAGAGTGCCTGGGGCATATGAAACTATCCTGGCCATTCTTGGCAAGTCTTGACTATGATGCACTCGGCCCGAAGAAAACCCCACTTAGGGTGCAGTCTCGTAACCATAATCCATATAGGCAGAAGGGATGAGAGGCTGCGAAAACAACTGGTTGTTGTCAAGAACGGATGGGAGGATCTAGTCTTGTATGGTAGAAGTACGTATCCTTGAAGGGGAAACCAGGGGGAATATAAGGGCGGCACCCTCCATTAGGGAGCTGATAAGTGTCTTAACACGCAAATGTCATGAGGATTTATTTTCGCAAGAGAATTTAGGCTTGTCATATTTGTGCGACAATCCTGAAGAGGAAATAATACAAAAGAAAAAGTTAAGATGAGATCAATGGGTCACTACATGAAATGTAAGGACGTCATGCGATTTCGTCGCAAGACGACAATGTCATGGGGCTTTAATTTTGCAAGAAAATTTAGGCTTGTCATATTGTCGCAGCAACAATGACAAAAGAACAAAAAGTTAAGGCAAGATCAATGGGTTTCTGCATGAAAGTGCAGAGACGTCCTGCGATTTTGTCGCAATGACAAAAGGTGGAAAAATAAGACCTTTACTTAGGAAGGCAAAATAAGACCACATCAGAATACAAGGAAGAATGCAATCTTAAAATATGTGACTGCGAAATTACGCAGAAATAATTGCGAGATTGTCGCAATAATCTTACTGAACAAAAGAAACTTGCTTAATCTCTCATTCGAAAACAAATAACAGAGGCAAGTATAGGAATGCATAAAATCAGAATATGTTATTTGTCTCCATATAAAAGATTTACACTACTGGCTAATCATATTGCGAGAAAGGATTGTTTTTCTAACACACGCAGGAAGAAACAACAGAAGTAGAACTTGTATTGAAAGTTGGAGAAATTCGCAGTGATAGATTACAAATGTACAAGAATAGAAAATCAATGAACAAATGTACAAGTTTTACAAAAAATCAAACAAGGAAGCAAAATATTTTTCTTGCTTGATTCTTCATTGTCTCTATCAGATTCTTCACCAGAGCTTTTTTCCTTATCTTCATCAGACTCTTCTTCTCCATCTTCTTCAGATTCTTCTTCGTCAGCCTCACTATCAGGGATGACCAAATTAGGAAAATTCTCTGGAACTTTGTCTAAGAGACAAGGATATTTGGAGTGAGGAATCTTGTTGTCATCACAGATCTTCTTAATGGTGTCATTACGGAAAGAAATTGCATCATTCTCAAAATTCGCAATGGTGATCTTCATTTGAGTCTTCAATTTTGAATATTTCTCATTGCGAGAAGAAAGATCCTTTGCGAGCTTTTCTTTTTCAGATTCCAACTCTCCAATTCTTTGGAGAAATCTTCCTTCAGATTCTGCGAATAAATGATAACAAATTACTAAATAATAGAGATTTAGTCAAAGAAAAGGGTTAGACAAATAGGAGTAATAACCTTCTCTGTCAGAAATCATATCCTTTATCAGGGATGAGTGATCAGCTTGAAGACTAACGTTTACACCTAGGTTATTTCTGGCATCATCAAGAATTTTCGCAGCCAAAGCAAACTCATTATCATAGTTTATAAGAAGGTGGGAGCGAACTTGATTTTCCCTCTCAATAAGAGTAGCATTTTCGCAAATAAGTCTATCTCTTTCAATTTGAACTTCAAGAAGAGTCTTGTGGAAATCCGCCAAAGATTGAGCACCTTGCTTAGTGATACGGTCTTTATCATCAATAAGACTACTGATCTTAGTTCTTAATTTATTAGTTTCTTCTTTTGAGTCAACATAAAAATGCTTAAACTTATTGGTTAATCCCAAACTGGATCTATGTGCAATTTTTAAGAGATGGAGTTTGGACCTAAGCTCATCTATGGAAAGAGATTTAATTTCATCATTTAGAAAGTTGTTTAAAGAATCATTAAGGTGTTTAAGAAGGGTGTTATCATCCATAGGGTTTGGAAAAGAACGAAGGAAATACAACTTCATCAGAGAGGCCATAAACATCTGCGAAGAGGATTAATAAAATAAGATAACACATAGGAATAGAGGAATAAATGAGAAAAATAAAATTTTCTTACAATAAAGTTGGTTGTTCGCCTTTTGAAGAGTGGAAATTGTATTCTTCTGATGGGTAGAATCATATTCCAACTGCTTGTTCTTCTCGCAAAAGCTAATAGCTTCAGCTTCAAGTTCTTCGTTCCTCTTGCGAATACTGATGGCTTCAGTTTCTAATTCCTCATTTTTCTTGCGAAATTGAACATTCCTCTTCTCAAAAGTCACACGCCTCTTTTCCAGATCTGAGGCCACAGCGAATAAAGCTTTTCCAACCTACAATAGAATGGGAAAAATCGTCAAAACATAATGTAATTGTGAATTGAACTTGCGAAAAAGTAAAGGAATAAAAACATACCAAAATTCCAAGTGAGTTCAAGAAGCTAGGAGTCACTGATATAGAAACTCCGCGAAGAGAGTCATTATCGACCAATATGGGAGCATCACAAATGCTTGCAAGAGCTTGGAACGCATTAGTAAGAGCATCATTCCCAATCCCATGTATAGTATCAGAATATACTGGACAATTGGGCCATAGAAGACTCAGGTTGAGAAGCTTCCTTCGCAGAAGAAATATCATCATCATCATCATTATGATCACTAGAACTTTCGCTAGATTGAAGAAATGAAGGTGAGGGATATTGGACTTTTCGTTTCTTTAGAGGAGGGACAGTAGACTTCTCCTTGCGAAGAGCACCTTGTCCTTTACCTTTATTCCTGGTTTTCACAATTTCTTCCACTTCAGCGGTAACCTACACATACAGATAAAGATAAGAAATAGTGGTAACAATATATTGTGAAGAATCATAAAAGAATATCTCTTACTTCATATGTGATTGATCGAAGAGATGATAAATTACTGACTTTCCCAGTCTTGTTATAACTTTCTTTCAACCTTTCAATCTGATAATTTCGCAAATACACGAAAATATTGGAATGATCAGCAAAATTATATATGAGAATAAAAAGAATAATAATTCAAATGAAGTTTGGAAATACACCTCTGCTTCCCTTTCTGGACAGCTGAATACCCAGGGTTGATACGCTGCGAGATTCGCAGGTAAAACATGAGATCCGGAGATATACGGACCCTTTAAGATTAAAGGGAAGATACACCACTTATCATCGTCAGAATGACGTGGGGTTGTATTATTTCCAGGATGCCAATCAATGTCTTGCATAAGTATCTTGTTATCAGAAACATCATCCTTCTTCTTTAAACGAATGCCCCAGTAAGTATTATCTCTCTTCATGGGAATTATCCCATAATCCGCAAAGAAATTTTCTACAGTATACTTCGCAGGAACAATTTCAACTCCAGCGAATTTAGGGTTTTTAACTTTTGAGGGATAAAGAGATCCCTTACTAGCACCACGATTGGCGAACTCGAGCATTAGATTAATGAAATCCCCGCTTAATTGATATACTTCTCGCGAAAACTTCGCATGGGAGAGTATTTCATAAAATAAGGGAAGTTCTGGATCATAATGGGGAATGGGAAGGCCAGCGAGAAGCTGACCTAGCGAGACTATGATCTTCTCATGATTGCAAGGATGATATGAAAATAAATTAGCAGAATGCTCATATTTAGGGTTTTGACCAGGAATGGGAGATAAAGTAAAACCTCTGGTTTGAAGTTTATTTCGAACTTCTTCAAAGGAAATCTCATTTTTACGACCGGCTGGAAGCATTTTTAGTATGGGAATGAAGAAAGGTAGTAAAAATCAAAAGAAGAAGAATCACGAAAAATTACAGTAGCAGAAGCGGAATTTACAGAAGAACAACAAGATTGCAGAGAAGCTGAGAAGAAAGTAAAAAGAAGAGAAGAGAAGATTAAGGAGAATATATATATAGAGAGTAGAAATTCTCGAGAAGGTAAGTGCGTTTAATGCGAAGAGTGGACGTGAGAGGTTAAAAAGCAGCGGTCGAAAAAGACGTGTCAAGAGATGGATGGAAGAAGAGATACGTGTAGCAAAATTCAGAATCGCGTCAGTACAGAAGAATATGAAAATATTAACAGTTGCGGCATTTTGAAGAATGGTTTCTCATGACATTCTGCCCTTCGCAGAGAAGACATGAGAAGAGGCAAGATGTAGGATCATAATATCGCAAGAAGGACACATTTGCGAATGTTGTAGGATAATTTGAAGAATGACGTAACAGATGACGATGGTAGAAACATGAGAAAAGCGTGATGATTCTGCGAAGTTTAGAGTGTTTTCGAAGATTAACATTAGAATTCTTGCGAGAATACCGTGAGCCAGATCGGAAATTAAAGGACAGCTTAGCTGTCATCCACTATGTAATTACCCTATATAAAGAAGCCGAATTGGCATAAGGGAGGGGATCTTTTTCGAGTGTTGAGAAAGTCATTAGGAGAGAGAAAGTCCAGAGCAATTGTTAATTTCCGAGTTTCATTTCTTGTCTTTCTTGTAAAATTTAGAAGATTCATCAATAAAGATTATGATCGTTCATCTTAAAAATGACTTAATTGTATGAATTCTTGTGAGGGGTGTAGTGTGGGATTTCCTGCTACTACAGTCACTGTAATTTCGGGGTCCTGTTCTATATACTAGACTTTTATAGGGTCCCAATAATGGTGGAAGGCTATGGTTATGATATTAAGCCAAAATTCTATGAAAATCCTCATACTTACCTTAGTCTACTCTCCTATTAAACTATTTAATAAGGTTTGAAGTCAAATTTGGGTTGTTGTAGATGTGAACCATTGGAAAATTAGGACCTTTATATGTGAACTTCAATTTTATTTTGTGGTAGTCGGAGGGTATACATAGTAAGGTAGTTAGTAGTGAATTTATGTTCGCATGTATGTTATTGAAAGGTTTTGATCCTAAACCTCCTTGGAATACCAGATCCGGAGAAGAGTTAAGATCTAGTTGGAACAATTTTGTTTTGTGAAGTGAAGTCATTGTTACTGGGAAAGTAACAGAGATGCAGATAATCTAGTTGGGATTCATCCTAATTCTACTTGTGCGAAGATTTCTGAGGAGGAGTTTTCTCTTCGCTACGAATAAGGAGGGAAAAATGTTTACTAGGCATTAGTTTGTTAACTATATATTAAACTCTTTATATTAAGTTAGGGTTTGTGACTACATTGGATGTAGTATACATTAGTAATTATTCTAGAAAATTTCTTTATATTAAGTTAGGCATTATTAATGTTTCTACAATTCCAATATTTCATTATCTAGAAAATTTCTATCGAATCAGCCAATGATTGCACATCCTAGATAGTTTGTTTCAAATCACAATGTTTAAGATACAAAAAATTAGGAATTATTCTTTAAATTAATATATCACAATGCTATTCAAAGAGGAGTCGGATCCCAGCTTGTTGCTAGGCTTGCATCCAAAAGTTTTCTTTAATACCTGAATACAATTATGTACAATATTATTTGCAACTTTTGGAGAATATCATTAGTATAAAACAGGGTTTGGACAAGTTGGCCTTTGTTAGTGGTGGTCAGGATTTATCTGGACAAAGATAAATCTACGACTGTAGTTCTCTTGACCACACCCTCATCTCGCACGTGTAAGTGATGTCCAAGATTTCATATCCCAATTGATAAACCTATGGTTGTAATTTGTCCCATAAAACTAACATTTAATGACCCATTAATGGAAATCTAATATAATAAATATAGTAAATGATTAATATAATAAATACCTAACTAATTAGTGTTGCACACTAATTGATATTAAATGATTTATTAATTCCTCATAATAATGTTTGTTCACTAATTTCTCATAATAAATAATCTATTAATTTCTTCCATTATAAAATTTCTCTTAGTTAAATTAATAAATTTGTATTTCTTCTATTAATAAATAATTTTGATAAAAACAGAAAAAATATCAATAGATATTAGTTGCGATAGTAGGTTGTGGAAGCGGTGGCGAAGGTCGAATGAATCACTAATCTAATAATATCAGTAGATATTAGTTACTATGACGCAGGTTAAGCCCTATAAACACATAAATAACCACTAATCTAAGGAACAAGTACAAGAGACCTGGATCTTCCGGTAACTCATATAATGGAACACTTTATGTTTTGTTTATGCAATCTCATTAAGAAAAATCAATACTAATACTTTGTTACTTCACTTTCTTATTATTATCATCAAGAATATAAAGCACAGTTTGGATAACTTTGCTTATGTAAGTGGCAGTTCAAATTTTTCCTCACAAGATATAAATCTAGGGAGGTAATCGTTTGTCATAGGTGATGGTTGTGATTGAGATTAGAAATGCATCTAATGGACAAAAGTTATCATGTCATTAAGGTTCCATAATTCTTCATAATAAATAGTCTATTAATTAAATGTCAAACTAAAAAAGATAATATATAAATTATTCTACTAATAATGATAATAAAAGTATATTTTTATTAGATAATACTTAGAATTAGTTTGGTATTGCTGTGATCTTTACAAAAGTGCTTTTCCGATGTACGTTATTGTGCGGAGCTATGTAAAAAAAACAATTGGTTGCCGATGTAAGTTACTGTGCCGAGCTTTGTAAAAAAAAACAGTTGAACGATTACAAATTATAAACTAAAGCTAAAACTATTTAAAAAAAATAGACATATCTCTGAAAATATCATGTTCAACTATAGTTAGTGAGAAAATAACAAAAGCAGACATATTTCTGAAAATTGTATATTCTATTTTATAGTGCGTAAAGTAAGTAAATTTTCTACTATTAGAGTACGTACACATGTAATATTAAATTTACTAATTATTATTATTACTAAAAAGTATTATTTTTCTAAACTACTTTTTAAAAATCCATAATCTCTTAATATTTATCGTTGAAAATAAAAGTATATTTTAGTGATACGATATCACATAAAATGTAGTTTGAAAACAAAAAATAATTATCTTTAAAGAATATAAAATATAAAATAAAAATTGGTGATCATATATAGATTCAAGGATAATTGTTGTCAGTTATAAACAAAATGGGATAGAATTGGAAAATAAAATATGAAGCTAGGGTGAACTATATCTTTTGCTTTTGAAGCTTTTAAAAGCTCCTTCTCCCCACTTTACAAATTGATAAATTTTGGAAGTATACACTTTATGAAATCTTTAATAAACACTAAGATGAAAAAATATTGCTATCAAAATGTTTTCAAAATACTTTTTTTGAATGAAAAAGAGCAGCACCAAACTTAGTTAAATTGGTTAACAATTATATAAGTGGACCATAATGACGGTGGAAAGTATTGGTGCCCAGTGAGTAATTTCGCATCGCCTCACGTATTTCTTGATAAATGGTTTAACGTTATTTTTATTCAATGATGATGGATAGCAGAGTTTATTGTTAGTAGAGCTTATTGTTATTAGGTTAATTACTTAATGATTTGACTTACTAACTAATCATGATTTTATTATTTTTATGCAACAAATAACCTCACATTTGGAGGCATAATGTCATAGAATGTAATGGCCCGCCATCTACCGATAATGTCCTTACTAAGACACTGCGTTCATCTGATAGTATTGAGTTTTCAATGGTAACCGCTGGTTCATCTAGCAACAGCTTCTTAAGAGGTCACCCATCCCAAGATTACTCAATACCGAGCATGCTTAACTATAAAGATTGTTCGCCAACTACGAAGCCAATTATGCTGAAAAGGTCTCGGTGTTAACAAATGACAAATCATTTACCTCTACTCCAACTTAATTTGGAGTCGTCCTCGGGTACGGAATATGTTTAATCCTAGACTCTGACATTTTTTATCACTCATGAGACTCTATAATATGTTCAATCCGTCAAGCATACTCTTTCGTCCTCGACATGTAACCCATGGTCGACTCTAATGCCATATTTAAGGACCCGATCTTTGCCAATACTGTTCCCACTTAGTCATTGTGGTTATCCGATAGCGTGGGATTTTTAACTGAAACTGATGTGGACATCCATTAGCAGTTTTCTGGGAGGTAGCCCATACCTAGATTACTCTCGCCCGAGAACCTATAAATTCAGTGATTTTTACCAACTATGTTGAAAAGGCCACAATGTTACGAAAGGACAAGCCATTACCTATATTCCATTCGGTGAACTCTTCCTGCCAAATTGAATTACATACATAATATTTATGGGAATTTTGAAAAACTAGAACTACATCGTATGTGGGTAAAATGATTACCATCGGAAATGACTTAACATTTTAAAGTATAATATATTAAGTGAATGAATTATATTTTAAGTATATCATCATCATTGAAATAGTAAGAACATACAATAAGCTTGGACTTCTCCATACATAGCACCGAGGATTTTTAGTTAAACACCCCACACCTTTTATCCCAAGGTGGTCAAGTGGGGTTTCGTGTTATGTGGTTGGGCCCTGAGTAGTGTCTGATGGTCCATGAAGATCCTAAAAATTGGTATCAGAACCCGTGGTTGGGTCTACTGTTCGATGAAGTGGTTGTGGATGTCACCCGGTTTAGGGCGCAAGTGAAATCAGACTCAAGGTGAAGAAGGCAAGGCCCAAAGTTAAACTGGCGCTCAAGGTGGAGTTAGTGTCTCACTCATTAACTCAGGTGGACCAGGGTTCTAGATCGGAAAGGCAATTCTCAAGGATGAACTGGCGCTTAAGGTGGAGTTAGTGTCTCACACATTAACTCTCAAGTAGTAGGGTTCTATGTGGGCAAGGAAATGCTCAAGATGGAGTTGGTACTTTCCTTCTCATTAACTCAAGGTGAAGTAGGATTGTAGGGCGCATAGTGATAATAATCCTGATCGATGGGTAGCATATACAAATGGTAATCATATGGTGAAGTCTGAATGGACTGGTGAAGTGGTTTAATATCGTCAAGGTGGAGATTTTTGGAGTATGTGGCACGATAAACCACTTAATTATAGCTAGGGATAGTCCCACATGGAAGAAAGAGGAATACATGTTGAGATTAATAAACTTGGGCATCTCCTTACATAGCGCTGAGGCCTTTTAGATTAAAACCACACGCCTCATATCCCAAGGTGGCCAAGTGGGGACATGATTGGTGCTATGTTGTCGGGCCCATAATAGGTTCCTATTTTCCATGAACATCCTAACACCATTCACTAAATATAAGAAAGATGAAAAAAGGTAATACCATTTCAAAAGATCGATAAGATATCTTTTTAAACTAAAAAACATATCAAATAATATATATTTTTTTGGTACAAAATATGTAAAAATTAGTTTCGATATAATGTCATTGTTGGCTTGAGGATACAACTCAAAAAAGGAAATACATAGCATGGGAGGATGTCAAGGCGGAAAATGCTAGAAAGGATGTGAAGTGAAGAATAAAAATATCTATTGGGTTTCCCTTTACTTTTGCAACGATAAGAAGGGTAACCTTGATATTAATACATATTATATTTGATATTCATATGTTGGAAAATTCATAACTAAATAAAAATTATGCCCGTGCCGTTATTGCACGGGTTAACACCTAGTATATTTATAAAATAATAAATTATTATATTATCGATTATGTAATATATCTTTAAAATAATAGAAATAGGGTGATCCCAAGCCTATTAATTTATAGAAGTTTTGTCGTAATATATTTAGTTACTTACTTACCATGCCTCTGCGTCTTTAGTGGTGTGGATAATACCACATAACCATGAAGTCACGGGTTTAAGGCTGGTGCAGAGAAGAAGAAGAAAAATATTTAGTTACTTACTTCACATGGGTGTTAATGCAGTAGCATCTCTCAACTCCTTGAGAAATTTTGATTCTCGTGGGTACACACTAGTCTTCAAGATATACTAGCCAAAAAAAGTGTTCTTGAAATTAGAATTAACCATGATTTTAGAATACCCAAATTCAAATAGACATCAATACATCATTACAGAAGAAAATCCCCAAACTCAATCATCAAAATGATGCATCGAACCAAAATAAAATGTGAAAAAACCAATACCTGATACAATTCTTTACTTTGCAATAGCCTCTTGTTTTCCATTGCTCCTAAAAACGAATAAGTAATCTCAATTTGAGAATAGAATTGGAGAATGATGATATGATGAATTACAAATATACAAATTAGGTTTTTTTTTTAGAGTTCAATACCTTGAACGGTAGTTGAACTTTTCCCTTGTGTACCATGAACTTAGAAGTAATGCAGTTATGACTTCGACGTTTTCTCTAAGAGTTACATGCCTTCTTAGGGTGCTGACGCGTATCTGGCACATGAATGGATCACATGAGATTGGGTGACAGATTTGGTTACTTGGACAAAGTTTTGTATTTTGATGCATCTTTCGTTTCTTTCCTGGTAGGAATGATGCCTATGGGATGTTTTGAGCCATGGTGCAATATTTGGTTGATGGCTATGAGAGGTTGTGGGTGATAATTCAGATATGACGAGTCATGGTTGAATAATGATGGAAAATTTGAAGGGGGTGATATACCCACTGAATTATCATTCCGCGCCTTCTCCCGACAGAGACAACCCCTAGGGCCCAAGTGGAGAAAATATGGGGTGGGTTTAGGCCCACCCCAATTTGTTTCAGTCGGGATTTGGGGTCGGGATTTGATGTCGGTAAGTTTATCATTTCCGAAATTTGAATTAGGAGCTATTGTGGTTTCGGCCGCCAGATAAATATTGGTTAAGGAAATTCTTTTAGCCATTTATGAATTTCAGATATTGGTTCACGAGAAAAATTTACATATCGAGGCACTAATTCCACCGACTGAGGTTTGAGTCACTGAGCACATTATGGGTCGCTTGGAAAATTTTAGATGGAAGTGCAGATATATTATTGTGGGTGTCAACCCCAAACTGCTACCAGATTTATAAGGTCACTCATAAGTCCATCACAGGACCCAGAAGTTCAAAAACTCGGATAAGCTTGGTTTCTTACTGCAACTGATAAAATGTTCAGATTTGTCCTCCTCCAACATTTGTTCAAAACAGTCTATGTTATCCAAGCAATGCTATCCTCAGTATGCTCATTATTATGACGGAAGGAAAAAACAACTATGTAATATTGTAGGTGTCAACCCCAAACTGCTACTAGATTTATAAGGTCACTTAAAACTCCATCACAGGACCAATAAGTTCAAAAACTCGGATGGAAAATGTAGGAGCGGAATATCACAACAAATGATAACTTACGAAATTGTGGAGAGAAAAGACATTTTGCGAGCAAAGGAAATCACGAGGAAAGCAAAGGAAGTTCGCGAAGTGAAGTTACGAAGGTTCGCAAGATAATTCTCAAATCCGAAATGGCGGGACAACATAACTGTCATCTTTTGTAAGATCATATAAATAGTCATTTAGGCATGAGAAGTAGGAGAGGTCTTTTTTAGAGGGAGAGATAATTTTAGGAGGAGAGAGAAATTTTTAGGAGAGATTTTATTTTCTTTATCATCTTTTTCCCCAAAAAACTAGAGCTCCAAATATTCATTAATGGAGTCTCAATTGTAAAACTATGTAATTATATACAATCACTAGTGAAGAACCATGAATGTAAATCACAATGATCGAACCATGTAAAAAATCTTTGTGTCTCTTTTCTAATTTTAGTACTTTAATTCTTAGTTTCATATCAAATTAATTAGGTTTAGGAATCATTTTAATGGATTCTTATGAGGGTGTAGTTGTGAGATAATCCGCAACTACATAATTGGCGCTAGAAGGAGGGGGAATAATGGATTTATCCAACCTGATATCTAATTCAAGAAAGTTCCAGCAAAGTTTAGTACAATTATCAAAAAGTGTCACTGGATCTCTAAGCTTCAAGGGTAAAAATCAAACGATGGAGAGGAAGAAAATAAATCCAGAGTGAATCAACATCAACAAACTTCTCAAAAGGAAGCAAATGTCTTCATCATTCTTCTTATCTTGTGTTTTTCTAAGATTCAGATCTAGAAAATTTTAAACCAAAACGGAAGCAGCAAAGTAGAAATGGAAATTTTTCCGGGAGAGAATCACCCAAAGTGAAGGAGGAAGCAACTAAATCTCGTCAGCTTGGAGACAAGATTTCACAAAGAGTGGACCAAAAACTTAATTCATCACCAACCATCACTTCATCCATAGAGAGATTTAGAGTTTCGAAAATCTCAACGTGTCTCTGAATCTCGCATGAAACTAATTAATGAAGAATGTTTCTTACAAATGTTCACAATGATTAAACTCGTGGCTAAAGTTTCATTTCTTTACACGTCAGATGGTCAGTCAGTGGAATTAATGATGCATTAGTGGAATTAATTGAGGATTCTTGTCGAGAAAAGAATTATACGAACATTCGCCAGTACAAATGAAGAAAAGGAATTAAAGTTTTTTTTTTTGAAGCATGTAATTTATTAAGAGAATTAGTTTACAATTTGTCGTGGGTAGGTGATACCCACTGAGTCTGAGAATAAGATTTGAGAAATGAAAGATGGGATTGCCTGGTCCCATATTTTGGTTGCTGAGTTTCCTGTTTGACTTCCATTTGCCGCGTGATTGGCCAATCCCATCTTCTGGTTTCCTTCTCGTAGTTGTGTTGGATGGTCGCCTGCGGGATCCGTTGGAATCTCGTTTTTATTTCTTCAATCATTTCTGCTATGTGCAATGGTGGAGGGGTAGATGAGGTGATGAAATGCAAAAGGTTTTCTGAGTCGGTTTCAAATAAAACTTTTGGCCATCTCCTTTCTTCTGCTGTTCTTGTAGCTAAGAGTATCGCCCAGGTTTCCGAAGTTAAAGCAGTTGTAATTCCCAGTGGTTGAGCCAGTGCTAAAAGAGTTCGGGCGTCTGAGTCCCTGCAGATGAAACCTGCTCCCGCAAATCCTAGATGACCTCTGGCTGCTCCATCTGTATTAATTTTGATCCAGTTGATGTTCGGCATTGTCCATCCTACTAATATTGTGGATAGCCCTCTATCTCTTATTGGGTGAGTAAATTTTGGTGTATCTCCTGGAAAAACTGGTGGTGAGGAGTGAATGGCCCGGTAGTAGTCTTGTTGTAGTTTTTGTGCCCAGGCTAGGATTTCTTCCGAAGTTGTTTGCTTTTGTTGGTATATTAATTCATTCCTAGCTAGCCATAAGGTCCAAAAAAGAAAACAGAAAGAGGAGATTACCGGAGTTAAAGAAGGTTGTTGAAGGATTTGGGAAATGGTTGTGTGTTGTGTTAAGGTGAATGGTTGGAGAAGATTGGAGTTTGAAGAATTTGTAGATTGATTAAATAAGGTGGTCCAGGAATTCGTTGCCGTTGGACAGTGAATTAGAATGTGACTTGCTAGTTCTGGATCTGTGTTACATCTTGGACATATGTCTGAGTTGGTCAATTGAATGTGATGTAGGAGGGAGAAGGTTGGTAGACCTTCGTTGATGGATTTCCACAAGAAAAGCCGAATTTTTGGTGGACATGGTAAGGTCCATATGAATTTGGTATTAGGTAATGGGATGTGTGTTGGTTGACCTTGGGTTAGACATTTATATCCTGAAGAAGTGGTGTAGCTTCCAGATTTTGAGTGTGGCCAGATAATCTTATCTTGGGGCCCATTTTGGGGTAGGTGGATGTTTATGATTTTTTGGACTACATGATTGGGAAGGGTATTTAATTTTTCATGATTCCATGTGTGTGTTATTGGGTCGATGATATCTTCTACCATTCGGATTGGGTAGCATTGTGTTGGTTCTACGTTTGGCGAGTGTGGGATCCAGTTGGCTTCTATTGGGGTTGATAATCCATTTCCAATACGGTGGAAGATTAGATTTTGCATGGTTGGAACAATTGCTGCTAGTTGTCTCCATTGAGGACTGGCGGAGGATGGTATATAATCAATGCCTTCTAGTATTGGTTGCTGGTTAAGATATTTTTCACTGAAGATACTTCCGCAGATAGAGTTAGGTTGTTCATGAAGATTCCAGATTCTCTTCATGAGTAAAGCTTTATTATGATCACTGCTCTTTCTTATTCCTAGTCCTCCTTCGGATATTGGTTTTGTCACTCTGTCGTATCCTATAGGGTGGAGTTTTTTGGTTTTTGAGTCGTGTCCCCAGAAAAAATCTCTTGTGATACGATCTATTTATTTGTGAATATTGTTAGGTAGGTTTTGTGTTTGCATTATATGATTTGTTGTGGGTATTAAAGATGTTTTGATTAGCGTTAGTCTTCCTGCCGGTGTTAGGCATTTTGTTATCCATCCTTTAGCTTTTCGTGCTAATCTTTGTAAGAGTGGCGCAAAGGTTTGATTGGAAGCCCTTCCTTGTTTGAATTGGACTCCTAGATAGATCGGAGGTTTTGATGTGGTTGATATGTTGAAGAAATGTTGAAGATGATTTATCTTGATCGGGTCTAGGTTTGGGTGATGGATGATAACTGATTTGCTGGTATTTATTAATTGACCGACGGACGTGCTATAGGAGTGTAGGAGGTTTTTTAGGTGTTGATTACTCCTATTTGAAGCTTTGTATGTGATCAGTAAATCGTCCGCATACATTAAATGAAGAATTGGTGGTGCCTTATTTGAGATGTTAAGGCCTTGAACTAATTTTTGATTTTGAAGGTTTCATAGGTTTGTAGATAAGATTTCAGCACATATGATGAAAATATAGGATGAAAGTGGGTCTCCTTGTCTTATACCTCTATTTGGGGTTATGTATTTATGGGGTGTACCATTTATTTTAATTGAGTATGTAACTGTTGTAACACATAGCATAATGTAGTTTATAAAAGCTTGTGGGAATCCCATTTTTGTGAAGGAGGTTTTGATGAATCCCCAATCTAGGCTATCATATGCTTTCTGGATGTCTAGTTTGAGGGCTATTTTTGGATCTTTAGTTCTGTGCGATGTTTTGATATGGTGGAAGAGTTCACCGGCTATTGCTATATTGTCATGTATTGATCTTTGGGTTACAAAAGCACTTTGAAAAGGGCTTATTATAAAGGGTAAAATATGTCTAATTCGGTTGACTAAGATTTTTGATATGATTTTATATGTGACGTTACAGAGTCCTATGGGTCTGAACTGTGAAGGTTTTGAGGGATGGTCGGTTTTAGGTATTAGTGTTATGTTTGTGTGATTCATAAGAGGATGCATATTTAGATCATTGAAAAAACTTCTAACCATTGCTATTAGTTGGGTGTGAGTTGTTTCCCAGAAAACTTTGAAGAACTTACTTGTATATCCGTCTGGGCCAGGGGCACTTTCAGAGTTTATTGAAAATAGAGCTTGCTTGATTTCTGTTATAGTTACTTCCTTTGTAAGTAGTTCTGATTGTATGGGAGTTAATCTTGGTCTGATATTTGTAAATAGATCTTCGTTTATTACTGTAGTTTGTGCCGTATATTGTTGAGAGAAGTGATCTAGAATGAGCTGAACAACGTCTTATTTTTTATCAATCCAATTGTTTTGTGAGTCTTGCAGTTGTTGTATGTTGTTACATGCTCTGTGAATTGTAGCTTTCGTGTGAAAAAAGGTAGTGTTGTGATCTCCCGATTGTAGCCATTGAATTCTCGATCGTTGTTTCCAGTAAGTCGCATGACATTGTAACAATTCTTCATGTGCTATTCTTAACTGTTTTTCTTGAAGTAACCATTATTCCAGGCTGGTCCCTTGTTGGGTGGCACATTGATGTTGAGCATGCTTTATCTTGGTTGTTGATTTTTTTATCATAGTTGGAAAGTGACCAAAAGTTACTTTGTTCCATTCCATGAGAGATTTTCCGGTTGTAATGAGTTTGAGTTGGAGGTCGAGGGTTGGTTCATTATCTTGTTGTTGTTCCCAAGCCGATTGAACTACTTGTTTGAGTTGGGGATGAGAAAGCCATAAGTGTTCGAACAAATGAATTTATTAAATTAGTACACAAACCAAGCAAGAAAAGGAATTTATTAAAGTTTAATGCATTAAAGTCAGTACAAATGTATTAGTGGAACTTTAATGCATTAGTGGAATTAAAGTTTCATTTCTTTTCGTACTCAGCCAGTACAAATGATCAGTTAGCAAGAAAAGGAATTTATTAATACGAACATTCGCAGAACAAATGAGCAGCTTGCAGACATTTAAGTTGGGAAGATAAGCCAAATTCACACAAACCAAGTTCGCATCATTCAACCTTATTCGCAACATTTCAGTTTGAGGCAATCAGTTTAATTAACAGCATCAATCAGCTAATTCTGCGTCTCAGCTAGTGTAATCAATCAGCTAAGTCCGCGTCTCAGCTAGGGTTGTTAATCTTTGTCTTGGCGGGAGATGCCCTCTTAACCTAGCGGAGTTCATTGCATCGGCTCCCCTAACACCCCTCCTTAAACCGGATAAGAGCATTCGTCCCATTGCTGTTGGGACAATTTGGCGTCGACTGGTGTCCAAAGCTGCGATGAAAGGGGTTGGTAAGGACATGGCAGCGTATCTACAGGATTTCCAGTTTGGTGTAGGTGTTTCAGGTGGTGCTGAGGCAATCCTACATGCTGTGAATAGGTTTGTCAGTAAACATCATGTAGACGCTAGCCTTTCTATGCTAATGGTTGACTTTACCAATGCTTTTAACCTAGTTGACCGAACGGCTATGCTTTCTGAGGTACGTAAGCTTTGTCCATCTATATCGCCTTGGGTAGAATACTTGTATGGTCAACCTGCACGGCTCTATGTGGGGGACTCCTTTATCTACTCATCCACAGGAGTACAACAAGGTGACCCTTTAGGGCCTTTGTTATTTGCTCTGGTACTTCATCAGCTTATAGCTAAGATAAATGAGCACTGCATATTATCCCTACATGCCTGGTATCTTGATGATGGCACTTTTATTGGCGACACCGAAGAAGTGGCAAAAGCACTCACTATTATCAAAACAGAAGGGCCTGCGCTGGGGCTTATACTGAATATTAAGAAAACTGAAATATTTTGGCCCTCTTGTGATGGACGAAGGATAAGTGATGGGATGTTTCTTGTCGAAATCTCAAGACCAGATAAGGGAGTCAAACTATTAGGTGGTGCAGTTAGCCTCGACGATGGTTTTGTGAAGGGCCTTGCCATTAAGAGGGCTGAAAAAGTAGTGGATTTGATGCAGATTTTATCCAAGCTCCATGATCCTCAAAGTGAATTGCTGCTTTTACGAACGTGTATGGGTATCTCCAAGCTTCTTTTTGGCCTTTGTATTTGTCACCCAGACTATATTATGGAGGCGGTAGATATATTTGATAGAGGCTTGCGAGAAGTGGTGGAAGGCATCGTGGTGTGCGGGGGACCGTTCTTTGGAGAGCTTCAGTGGAGACTATCTACTCTACCTATCAGATATGGAGGTCTTGGACTTTATACTGCTAGGGAGGCATCTGAGTATGTTTTTGTGGCTTCACGTGTGCAATCTTGGGGATTACAGGATCCCATATTGAGGAGTAGTGGTGTGGACGGTATGGATGATAATTTTAATAAGGCTTTGGAAACGTTACAAGTGACTCTTCCTGATTTTGATCTTAACAACTTCACCAATAAAGACAACGCCCCCCCTAAAGAACAAAGCATCCTGGCGAGTGCTCTTTTTGGTAAAGTGGTTAAGGACATTGATAGAGTTTACATGCTAACGGAGAGACAGAAAGCGGTTTTTGGTTGTTTGCAAGCAGCACATGCCCAAGATTTTCTTCTGGCTATTCCGATTGAGGGGCTAGGGCAGAAGATGTCTCCTTTGGAGTACCGGTCTATCCTCAAATACAGGTTAATGATCCCGCTTTATCCCTCTGACTCTCGCTGCCCTGCTTGCATCACAGGTTGCTTAGATTCATATGGTGAACATGCCGTTCATTGTAAAGTAGACCCTGGTTATAAATATAGACATGATCATGTGAGGGATATTTTGTATGATGTACTGTGGAGGTCTGGCATTTCGGCAAAGAAAGAAGCACATGTGCATTTCCTGACAGACCCACTTGAAGGGAGATCGACACTAAGACCAGCTGATGTTCTTATTTTTGGATGGGCTAATGGGAAACACACATGTGTTGACCTCACCGGGGTATCTCCTTTGGTAGGAATTGGACATGGCACCTTTACAGTCGGGCGAGCAGCGCTAAAGGCTGCCTCATGTAAGATATCGAAGCATGAGAAAGCATGTGTTGACAATGGGCATTCTTCCGTCCCCTTTGCTTTTGATACTTTTGGCTATTTGGCTCCAGAAGCAGTTGGACTACTCAAGAGGGTCCAGAAAGTCATGCGCAGCAATGCAATGACCCCTGGCTCACGAGATTTTATTTTTAATAGGATAAGTTTTGCTATTCAAAAAGGGCTAGCGGCACAGCTTGTCGCTCGCTTGCCTAGTATGTAATTTTTAACTTTGTAATTTATTAGTTAATAATAAGATCAAAGAAAGAAAGAAAGAAACAAAAGAAAAAAGAACTCGTAGAACATAATAAAGAAGTTAAGATGAGATCAATGGGTCACTACATGAAAGTGTAGAGACGTCCTGCGATTTCATCGCAAGACGGAAATGTCATGGGGCTTTACGTTCGCAAGAATATTTAGGCCTATCATGTTGTCGCAACACTTCCTGAAGAGGCTAAAATACTATACAAAAAAGATAAGGCAAGATCAATGGGTTTTTGCATGAAAATGTAAGAACGTCCTGCGATTTTGTCGCTACAAAAGAGGTGGCAAAATAAGACCTTTACTTAGGAAGGCATGATAAGACCACAACAATTAATGAAATTTATTCCATCAATATTATTGAAGAATTTTTACAAGAATATATCATGAAGTCCTAACAAAGAAGACAATTCCATCAATATCATTGAAGAATTTTGAAGAGAATATATATCATGAAGTCCTAACAAAGAAGGCAATAGAAGGCAATTTCATTAATATCATTGAAGAATTTTTACAAGAGTATATATATCACGAAGTCATAACAAAAGAGGCAATTTCATTCGCAGTCAAAGACGGATACATGTACAAAAATACGCAAATATACTTGCGAAGATGATTATATTGCAGAAATGGAAGCAACTTAAAGATTACATCAATTTTAATGCGGCAAAATGAGCTAAGTAACAGAAACTTGAAATATACATTGCAAAAGTATTCGCATCATACAAGTATCATACTCGCATCATTCAAGCATCATATTCGCATCATAAAAGCATTGCATAAGCATTTCATGGCATAAGCATCGCATACACATTTCATAACATAATCATTACATAAACATTATATGCGCACAAGTATTTTACAAAATTTTACAGGATAATACCGCGAAACTTCGCAGAAACATTCATAATTCGCAGGACTATTCATAGTTCGCAACACTATATTCGCAACACTATGTTCGCAACACTATATTCGCAACACTATGTTCGCAACACTATATTCGCAGCACTATTTAGAAGTTCAGAAATTCGCAGAAAACCCCAGAAATTCGCAGAAAAATTCAGAAGTTAGTAGGGTTACCACTTGAGACAGAGACAAGATAAGAATAGAGACGCAATTTAATTATTCAACATTTTCTCAAGGATTCTTCTTCATAGATAAAGAACAGAGGCAACTATGGATACCCAAGAAAATATTTTATGTTCTTTATCTTCTCAGCAAGAATCCTCACCAAAAATGGAATAATAATTTCACATGAACAGAGGCAATATTTATCACTCTCATCAAGGATATTTCATACTTATTATATATTTCGAGGATTAAATACTTCTTATACTTCTTAAGGATACTTCATACTTCTTATATATTTCGAGGATTGAGTACTTCTTATACTTCTTCAAGGATATTTTATATTTCTTATACTTCATACTTATTCAAGATACTTCGCAAGATGATACTTCTAATTACTTCTTAAAGCTTCAGAACTTCGCAAAAGAATAGAGGCAAGTATATACTTTTTGAGTTTGATATTCTTTCGCTCGTTCCTTCATCAACAAAGATTAAAGACTACTACAACAGATTTTTTCTTAAAGATCACTCTTCAAGCAATATTCAAGAAAAAAGAGGCAAGATGTAGGAGCGGAATATCACAACAAATGATAACTTACGAAATTGTGGAGAGAAAAGACATTTTGCGAGCAAAGAACATTTTGCGAGCAAAGGAAATCACGAGGAAAGAAAAGGAAGTTCGCGAAGTGAAGTTACGAAGGTTCGCAAGATAATTCTCAAATCCGAAATGGCGGGACAACACAACTGTCATCTTTTGTAAGATCATATAAATAGCCATTTAGGCATGAGAAGTAGGAGAGGTCTTTTTTAGAGGGAGAGATAATTTTAGGAGGAGAGAGAAATTTTTAGGAGAGATTTTATTTTCTTTATCATCTTTTTCCCCAAAAAACTAGAGCTCCAAATATTCATTAATGGAGTCTCAATTGTAAAACTATGTAATTATATACAATCACTAGTGAAGAACCATGGATGTAGATCACAATGATCGAACCATGTAAAAAATCTTTGTGTCTCTTTTCTAATTTTAGTACTTTAATTCTTAGTTTCATATCAAATTAATTAGGTTTAGGAATCATTTTAATGGATTCTTATGAGGGTGTAGTTGTGAGATAATCCGCAACTACAGAAAACAACAACCACAATCATTTTTGGGCGGCTAGTTCTGGTTCCACCTGCGGAGATTGGGCATTGTTACATTCAATGACAAGCTTGGTTTCTTTCTGCATCTGACAAAATGTTCAGATTTGTCCTCCTCCAACATTTTTTTCAAAACAGTCTATGTTATCCAAGCAATGACATCCTCAGTATGCTCATTATTATGACGGAAGGAAAGTATAATGGTCTTAAATCTGTAGTATACTAGGTATAACTACAAGTTAGAAGGGTAAAATTGAGAAGCAAGCTGCTTTCTCTCTGCAAGCAGAGCCTAACTTTTAAATGAAAGCTCCAATTAGTTTTTCATTGATTCCTAATAAATTATAGAGTTTGGTTCTTAAATACCCAATGACAATAAAAGATAACAACGTCTATGAGTACATCAAATGTAAAACACGAAACTCGAGGAATTCCTAATCTCCCTAACTCGAACAACAAGACTGAGTTAACTCGGTAGGACTCGGCAGAGATTCATGTATGGGTACATGACAATTCCCTTCCCATCAAAGATCCTTGTCCTTAAGGATGAAATGTGGAAACTGTGCTTTAATGTGAGAGATATCTTCCCAAGATGCATCTTCAATAGAGGAACTGGACCATTGCACTAAAATATGAGGAATAGAGGACTTACCCTTAAGTGTGATACGAGTATCTAATACAGCTACCGGTTCAACAACATAGTGACCTTTATCATCCACCAGTGGAAGCTGAGGTAAAGTAGAAGCTTTGAGTCCGATGTGTTTCTTCAGATGGGAGACATGGAACACTGGATGGATTCTGGAGCCCACCGACAACTGTAATTTATAAACCACTCTACCAATTCTCTTCAGTACTTCAAATGGTCCAAAATATTTGGCAGAGAGTTTGAAATTCCTGCGAATGACGACTGAGGATTGCTTGTAATGTTGGAGTTTAAGAAAAACTAGGTCACCCACAGCAAACTCCATGTCTTGTCTCTTCTTATCTGCAAACATTTTTATTCTATCTTGAGCTTTAATGAGATCATCCTTTAGAAGCTGGAGCATAGCATTTCTTTCCTTTAAGTAAGATTCAACTGAAATAATGGAAGTGGTTGTAGGAATTAGGAATATCATGTGAGGTGACTGATAACCATAAAGTGCTTGAAAGGGAGACATTTTCAAGCTGGTGTGATAGTTTGTGTTAAACCACCATTCAACAAGAGGTAACCATTGAGAACACTGTTTAGGTTTAGAGCTTGTCATACATCGGAGGTACTGCTCCACACATGCATTAGTTCTCTCTATATGCCCATCAGTTTGAGGGTGGTAAGCAGTGCTGAGCTTGAGAGTGGTTCCCATGGATTTTAATAAGGCTTGCCAGAACTGACTCACAAATTTTTTGTCCCTGTCACTGACAATGGAGCTTGGCAGGCCATGGATCTTGAAAATGTGGTTCAGAAATTATCTAGCCACAAATAAAGCTGTGAATGGGTGACTCAAGGAATGAAAATGAATGTACTTAGTAAGTCTGTCAACAACTACCAGAATGGCACTTTTGTGATTAGATAATGGAAGTCCCTCAATGCAATCAATTGATATGTCTTGCCATGATGTCTCAGGAATGGGTAATGGTTATAGAAGACCAGCAGGGAATGTAGAGTTTCCCTTGTTACATTGGCAAACTTCACAGGTAGCCACAAATTGGAGAATATCTTGCTTCATTTTGGGCCCAAAAAAATGAGATTTAGCGCTATGGTAAGTGCCTCGCATACCTTAGTGGCCTCCAACTGCAGAAGAGTCCAATGATGGAATAATGGACTGTCTAATATTGTTTCTTGAACCAATATACAATCTGCCTTTAAACCTGAGAATGCCTTGGACATAAGAGAATGGTGACTGAGATGGATATATGAGCAGATGAGCAATGTGTTGTTGCATAGTGGCATAATATGCATAGCTGGATATGATATATGTGGTCCATTGAGGGGTGCTGAGATACATAGCATGGCAATCTGCAGAATAAGTATGGAGTCTTGACAGGGCATCAACAACAGTATTATCCAAAGCCTTTTTGTAATGAATGATGTAATCAAAGCCCAATAATTTGACCAACCATTTTTGCTGAAGGGTGGTGGATATTCTTTGGTCCATCAGATATTTAAGTCTCTGGTGGTCAGTGTTGATGATGAATTGGTTATGTGATAAGTAATAACTCCATTTCTAAATAGCCATAAAAATGGCTAGGAACTCCTTATCATAGGTGGAGATAGCTAAAGCTTTAGGTCCAAGAGGTTTACTGAAAAAAGAGATTGGTCTACCTTCCTGCATAAGTACATCTCCTACACCTCTAGCACAAGCATCAGTTTCCAATGTGAATATCTTGGAGAAGTCAAGTAAGGGTAGAACTGGGGCCTTAGTCATTCCAGTTTTCAGATCACAGAAAGCTTTGTGTGCTTCTTCACTCCAATGAAAAGCATCTTTCCTGAGCATATCTGTTAGGGGTTTAGAGATAGTACCATACCCTTTGATGAATCTTCTTTAATAGCCTATCAAGCCCAGAAAACCTCTTAATTGCTTCAATGTGACAGGTATAGGCCATGTTTGCATTGCTTATATCTTTTCAGGGTCAGCAGCTACTCCTTGAGCAGTAATGATGTGCCCCAGATAGTCTAGTTGTGGTTGAGAAAAAACACATTTGGAGAGCTTAACATATAGTGAATGTTCCCTCAAAATTGTAAAGACCTGTTGGAGATGAATAAGGTGTTCTTCCATGGAAGAGCTGTAGATTAAAATGTCATCAAAAAACACCAACACAAATTTCCTTAAGTAAGGTTGGAAAATATCATTCATCATAGCTTGGAATGTGGCAGGTGCATTAGTCAGTCCAAATGGCATCACTCTGAATTCATAATGGCCATGATGGGTTTTGAAGGTTGTTTTATGGATGTCAGGGCCATAGACTCTAATTTGATGGTATCCAGATCTCAAGACAATCTTAGAAAAAATGATAGCTCCTTTCAATTTATCAAGTAATTCATCAATAAGGGGTATAGGGAACTTATCTTTGACAGTAAGTTCATTGAGTTTTCTATAATCCACACAGAACCTCCATGTGCCATCTTTTTTCTTAACCAAAAGAATAGGAGAAGCAAAAGGGCTATTACTCTTATGTATAAGATCAGCCTGAAGCATTTTATGAACCATGTTCTCTACCACAGACTTGTGAATGTGAGGACATCTGTATGGTCTCTGTGAAGTAGGTTGAGAGTGTGGCTTAAGAGGTATTTTGTGGTCCAAGGTTCTAGAAGGTGGTAATGTAGAGGGTTCATTAAAGATATCAGAAAAAGAGTGTAATACATTAGTGACTGTAGTGGGTATAGGAGAAGGGGGTTCTGTGGATATAGCAAAGAATTGGCCTATGAATGTAAGAACCTTACTCTTAATATATTTTCTCAAGGAAGAAGCATCCATAAGGCTAATAGAAGGGTTAGCAGAACTTCCCTGAAGTGTAATGTGCTTTCCTTGATGAAGAAAAGACAATTTGAGCTGTAAAAAATTGAAGGTGATGTCTCCCAATTGGTGAAGCCAATTAGCTCCCAAAACCATGTCGTATCCCCCAAGTGGTAAGACTCTCAAATCAAACAAGAAGGTAGATCCCTACATATCCCATTGAAAGTTATGACACAACCCTTGACTAACAGTGCTATCACCATTTTCCACAGTCACTACCATTTGGCCAATAGGAGAAACATAACCCAATTTCTCAGTGAGGTGAGAATCCAAGAAAGTGTGTGTACTCCCTGTGTCTATTAAAACCATAATAGGTTGTTGTTTTAAGGTGCCAGCTATGAGAATAGTGTCATGGACAACATGACCTGTTAAGGCATGCAGATAAATTTCAATAGATGAGTCGCTAGTTCTAGGGGAAGCGACTGGAGATGCTTCAGCTGAGAGTCATCAGTGATCAACATGAATAGTTGCTGAGATTCACATCTGTGTCCTGGGTGATAAAATTCATCACAATTGTAGCAAAGCCTTTTGTCTTTTCTGTGCTGCATTTGGGTATAAGTGAGGCATTTTATAGGGGGTAAAGAATTGACTGGTGAGGTTTTAGTTGGGGTAGGAGGATGAGTTACAATAGGTTGTGATGAAGGGGTGTTGGGTTTGAAAGTAGATGAAGATGGATAATAAAAGGATTTGAAGGTAGATGGTGGTGGGACACTGATAATGAGGTTGGTGTAAAAGTTTTAGAATAAGATCTGATGGATTTAAGATGATGATGCAAAGATGCCTATTTGCATTCTTGCTAGAAAGAAGGCCTCTGAGGTAGTATCTGGTTTAAACATTTGGACAACAGTCCGGATGTCCTCTTTTAATCCACTGATAAAACTCAAAGTATAGAATCTTTCAGGTAAGGTAGGATTATTAGCAACCATATAACTCTTGTAATGCTCCCACTGATCATAATACTCTTCAACCGTAGTAGTTTGAGACATTTTATTGAAGCTTCCTACATAATTATCATGTGTAACATCTTCAAATCTAACACATAATTCTCTAACAAAATTATTCCAATGAATTAGACCTTTCCCTTGTTGATAATTCAAAAACCATGGATCCACTTGTGAATCAAAGTGGATTGCAGCCATATCCACACGTTCATCATCAGGGAATTTGTGAAGATGAAAATATCGTTCATATTTAAGAACCCATCCAAGAGGATTAACACCATTGAATCTTGGAAAATCAACTTTAGGAGTGCGAGTAAACTTACCCAAATATCTATTACCCAATCGATTGAACAAAGTGCGGAATTCGGTATGAGATTTATCTGAATCGACGGTAGACTCAGCGTTAGATCCGGGTCTGAGGTTTGAGGAACTCCAAGGAATTGAATAATATCGTTCAGATCAGACTTCATGGTTACAACATCAGAATCGAGACGAGTAAAACAAGTAGTAAGATTACCAATAGAATCTGATAGTTGATTGACAGTAAGGGCGAGTTTATTAACAGTAGTGGTTAGCTGATTCAAATTTTTGTTGACTCTGGATACTGTTAGTTTTTCCGCCATTAGAACAGGTCCAGGAAGGAAAATCTAATACCAATTGTAGTATACTAGGTATAACTACAAGTTAGAAGGGTAAAATTGAGAAGCAAGCTGCTTTCTCTCTGCAAGCAGAGCCTAACTTTCAAATGAAAGCTCAAATTAGTTTTTCATTGATTCCCAATCAATTACAGAGTTTGGTTCTTAAACACCCAATGACAATAAAAGCTAACGACGGCTATGAGTACATCAAATGTAAAACATGAAAATCGAGGAGTTCCTAATTTTCCTAACTCGGACAGCAAGACTGAGTTAACTCGGCAGGACTCGGCATAACTCGGAAGAGAGTCATGTATGGGTACATGACAAAATCCTCTAAACATTTTTTTGCCGAAAACACTCTTCAAAAACATCTTTCCCTCTAATCTAATTACTCTTCATGTTACTTGATGTAATGCAACTAGAAGAGAATGTAACTTACAGAAATTTGTATCCTCATGTTAATGTAAATTTTAAACATTACGGACAAGCCAAAACTTACAGAAATTTGTGTCGATACTATTTACCAGATTTTAGTTCCGTCTCTCATCGGTTGAAGGGATTGTACATTTATATTATGAATTTATGCATTTTCAATATCTAATAATATGGGTTTTACTTATGGTGCAATGATTATTACGTCACGTAGAGGAGTTGAACATGTGCAAAGCATTGATATCAGTTGTTTGTTTTAGGTTACAAATAGGGTTTTCTTATTGAAATTTAGGTTGTCGCATAACTTAGAAATTTGTATCTTAGACACTCACCAAGTGTAGATGAACATACAGTTGTTAGAACTTGAAATTAAACTAAGTTGGAGTCTTATTGAGATCTAGAGTAATTTATATGTATACCACCATGTGTAGATGAACATATAGTTCTTTCCTCCTCTTCCTTTGTAAATTTCTTAAACGTTGTAGTTATGTATCATTGAACATATCAATATGGTGGTGCAAAATATGATTGATTGATTGATGTATCGGTTATAGGTAGTTGCAGGAAAAGATAGAATGACGGGATTTTTTTTGACCAGGTCAACAAAGACCTACTTTCTTTATTTTTTATGTTAATTGAAAAAGTGGGGGTCTAACAACCACACCCAATATTTCGTTCGGCAATCTGAATAGAAAAACTCCAATATACTTTCAAGAGAATCAACTAGATAGTCAGACTCAATCTAGAGAAAAGTATATAAAAGATGTTAGAGCTAGCATAGCTCGGTTGAACCCGCCAAGAGTTGGTATGTCAAGTTTGGTTGTCATATTTTAGTGAATCAAAACTCATTTAAAGAGTTGCTTGATTATGTACTAGAGTCAACTTTGTATAGGTTAGCTTGAAAGTATTAGGATATGAGACATTACAAGTATTGCGAAGACTTGAAGAAGTGAAGAAGTAAGGATCTACAACGACAACATCATCCTTTCACTTGAGGTTAGCGATATTTGACTTGAACTGTTTCATTCCCTAATGCATCTTTCAAGTCGTGCATATTGAAAACAAAACTGCGAAGCATGAATGATTACACTCTAGTTAGACATAATATTAAGAAATACAATACGAGGTTTATTGCTTAACCATTAAACTTTGTATATAAGACATCGACATAATCGTTTGAATGCTATTGTGATTATGTATGGGTATAAGGTGAAGATTTCATCCTAGGAAACAATGTTTTACATGTATTTTAAGGAAGTAAATTCATGAACTTGTTTTGTGAATCGAAAAGGAAATCGCTAGGAATTATTGGTATTGTTATTCATTTCATATCTTTTGAACTACCAATATATGTGATTAGTATAACCGCTCATGACTTGTTTATGTTCTTGGTAAAACTATTCACAAAGGCCTGACTTTTGTATTAGTATGACTTTTATTTGTGAATCTTATCTCAACTAATCACCTGAGATGGTATGATCGATTTTGTGTTATTGGTATGACCGACTATGGGTAAAGGGGAACCGATCCTAGTAAGAGGTGTAACCTATCACAAAGGGGAATCGATCCTTGTATGAGGTGCATCAAGTTTTTAGCATAAAGGGGAACCAATCCTATGGACATGTACAACACGTTTATAAGCAAAGGGGAACCGATCATGTGGACATGTGCAACACGTACAAGTTAGATACCATATATATGTGGGGAACCGATCCTAGTACCTAGTCAACCGAGTTTTGGTAACTAGCATGACTATGCATAGTACTCACATGGAGGTAGAACCGAAACTTGTTTTGGTAGAATCGTGAAACCCATGTTTGGTGATTGAGTGTTCTTGATCAATCACATAGTTCTAAAAATTCAGATGAACCAATTATAAACTTGTTTGGAAGTGTGGAAAATCGGTTTCAAGATGGTAAGTATGAAAGAGGACTTACAAAGTAAGGATGTCGACATACTTTGAACATGTGCAGTAACGTTTATCTTTAATTGTTCAAAGTTATTCCTTAATAGCTAAAGAAAGAAAATCCTGGATTGAAAAATAAGTTGATAATCTTTTATTTAAGGTTTTTAATTTTATATATGGAAAATGAAAGTTAGTAATGTGCATTTACTAGTTAAAGATTTTCTAAGAGATTTTCGGTCGATATTTGGAAACATCATTTCCAGGAATTATGGAAACCGAAGTTGGAATATATTGCATATCTTGAGAATATTTTCGGTTTTGGAAATTCCTTAGTGTCCAAACTTCCTTGTCTATAAATACTTGAAGTTCGCATTTCGAGCAAACTAATCCTCAGATCAAGCAAACTACCTCATTTGTGTTGATACTGGTGAAGCCACCTATTCAAAGAGGAGAGTAACCTAATTAGGAGAAATCTCTTACAACTGCTCAGTTTGAAGAATTCTTTGGGATTGAGAAGCTCTATTAGTACCGTTGGTGGGAAACTAGATAATTGTGGTTTATCTTTTGTTTTCGATTGATTTGATTGACTAATGGTGGTTGAACTTTGATTGCACCTAGTTTGTTTATGCTTGAGAATCTTCTCTTATGATATAAGATTCACTCAAACTAGATCAAATTTTCGACAGGGATTTTAATACTGTTTGTAGATCTAAATAAGTCTTGTGATAATCCATTGTTAACAGACTCTGTTCTGTGCGTGATTGATCATAAAAGATTCAAGTTGTTGTGTGCGGGTGTTTATTGAAGATCTAAGAAGATTTGAATACAAATAAGACTTTGAAGATTTCTCATTTGAGTACATAATCTTTGGTGTGCACAATACTTGTTTCGGTAAAAGAGGATCCAACTATAATCGGTCTATCCTTGTGGTAGATTAGATTGATTAGTTGTGTAGATCGACATTAATACAATTATTTGTGATTAAAAGTATTGATTGCAAAATCTTAATAATTACTTTGGTAGTTGATAATAAGATAGATCTAAGAACCTGACAAAGGAGTTTATTGAGATAAATAGAAGAGCCTTTTGTCGAACTCACATCACTTGGTTGAAAAGAGTTGATACCGAACAGATTTGTTATTCCTTTACTGTTTGGAATGTGAACCAAAGGAATTGTTCCAAGTACGTGATTTATTACAGGTCGGAGGCATGGGAATACAAACGAAACTAGGTGAACTATAGTTTTAGTTGCTTGGTCTCAACTATACGAAGTTGGTTTGATTTTGTATGACGGCTTAATCCCGAGAGTATTCAAATCTGGACTAGGTCCCGGGGTTTTTATGCATTTGTGTTTTCCTCGTTAACAGAATCTTGATGTGTCATTTACTTTTATTTTTCGCAATTATAATTGTTGTTATTATAATTTAAAGTAAATTACACAAACGTTAATTCCTATTTACTTGATAGTAATCCTATTATGTTTGGTTAAGTCTGAGCCTCTTATCAAGTAAACATACTTCGTTTTTGTACTATCTCGATCTCGTATCCATAGATGATCACACGAAGTGTGAACCAATTAGTTTTATTGTCTCGACTCATTCCATAGACATTCACTTTCGGAGAAAGGACTTATAAGTGGAAAAGTTTTAGCTTGAGGTATATTTGGGTACCCTCACCTTTTCAAAAGAGTTTTTATATCTCTATCTCTCAATTCAATCTACAATCAGCAAATAGAAATATGCAAGCCCGATTGAATTTAAGATAAATAACTTGAACGGTACCAAAGACCAATGTTCAAGGATTAATTAACAACCAAAGGTTGGATTTACCAATTGATTGATTCAATGCACAACCTGTGATATGTCTATTATATTACAAAATATAATGCGTAAAAGAAATAAAAAAAACACCAGAATTTTGTTAACGAGGAAAATTGCAAAGCTGAAAAACCCCGAGGCCTAGTCCAGCAGTGAATACCATACTGTATTAAGCCGCTACAGACACTAGACTACTACCAAAGAACTTCAGACTGGAATGTAGTTGAGCCCTAATCAATATCACACTGATCAAGGTACATTTTTGCTCCATATGTCTCTGGACCCTAGCAGGATTCTATGCACTTTATTCCCTTAGATGATCTCACCCACAACCAAGATTTGCTACGACCCAAAGTCGAAAACTTGATAAATAAATCTGTCTCACACAGAAAAGTCTATTGAAATAGATAAATATGTCTCCCACAAAAATACTTACGAGTTTTGTTCTGTCTTTTGATGAATCAAGGTGCACAGGAACCAATTGATAAACCGGACTTATATTACTGAAGAATAGCCTAGTATTATCAATCACCTCACAATAATCTTAATCGTATGGTAACAAAACAAGATATTTTGGAATCACAAACGATGAGAGGAAGATGTTTGTGACTACTTTTTATCTTGCCTATCGGAGAATCAATCTTGAGAAAATCTTAGAGAAGATAGTACTCAATATGATAGAACAGGGCAAGATCAGAATACGCAACTATAGAGAAAATAGTTCGGTCTGGGTTCACAATCCCAATGAAGTCTTTAAGTCGTTAACCTACATGCAAGGTAGTTAATATCGCATATCAGTATCGTATCGGTCGGGTCCTTTACACCTATACAAATGATAATATATGCTTTTACAGGCGATACATCATTTAATATAAAATTTCAAATAACTATACAACCATAGTAAAAAATAATAAGAATCATACACATATCTCAAATTTCCAAAATACAAGGTGGTTTATTAGAGCTTCTCCAATGGTCATTGTGTGTGTTTCATATGTGGCAACACAAATAAGACATCCTCAATCTATTTTTCCTTAAAATTAGGGAGAGAAAAAAATCAATTTCCAACAGTATTGCATGTAACATCTTCTTTTAATTAGTATAAATTTTAATTTCCATAATTAAGATTTTATTAGAGCTAAAAATAGTTAGTTAATATATTAAAGTTAATTCAATTAAGTATAAGCTGACTAGAATGGTAGACATTGTCAAGGTGAATGTCTAACCCAAAGTCATCTATACATAGGTTTAAGACATCGGGGTTGGAGATGATTTTCGAAAAAATGGATGTGTATCCTAGGTGGATTTTGACATTTATCTCCACATACATGCCATTGGAGAAGCTTTTAGCCAACTTTGTGATTGTTGTCCCATTATGACAGTAAATCTTTTTTGTTATCCTTCATATTTATCTTTTATATTTCACTGCCTTGCAATCGAAATATGGTTTCCATCTTATGTCCTACCATATAGTCATTGATTTTATATTATATAAATATATTAGGGATTTTTCACCTTCTCCAATGGACATTGTACTTTTCTGTAAAGAGTAGATGCATGTTGATGAAAAAATTTATTCACGAAACCGATAGTATCGGTGTACAAGTAAAACCTATATATCAATCTGTATCGGCCTGTACAACCGATAATATCATTTTGTTTTTGTATCGCCGATATTTTTGATATCGTATAGGTATTTTCCTATATTCGATAAAAACTTGTAATATCGGCCTGTGCAACCAATATCGACTACCTTGCCTACATGGTTTCGTGAAAAACCTAAAGTTAAAGAAGAATCGACTCTAGTCGCAACTAGTATCATGCATGAGGTGTGGGGATTAGGTTTCCAAGTTGTTAGAGTTCTCCCTTATATAGTTTTCAAATCAGGTTTGCAATCTAAGTTACCTTGTTAACAAAGCATTCAATATTCACCGTATGATTAAATTCAAGCTAATATCTTTCAACTGTTAGATCAAACTTAGCTTGTTATATACAAAAGAAATGTACCCTCATTTAGGTTTTAAGTAACCGTACCTAAACGTGTACACCATGTTGTCTCAACAATAGTTAACCAAGGTTAGCTATAAGAACACTCTCATATCAACCTTATTCATCTTAATCACATCTAGTTCAAATGATTCAAATGAAACTAGTTATAGAGTTATTCAATTGCTATATTCTCATAGAAGTATACAAGAACACAATTGAAGCAAAATCGGTTTGGTTCACTCGAATCAATTCATGAACATTATAGCCATGGTTTTCAAAGAATATATTCCTTAATATATAAATGTATTAGTTCATGAAGCAACCGATTATAGAACTTTAACCACTCAAGTATGCATACGGGTACGCATACCTAAGTAGCCAGTCTGAGTTTGGGTTCACCAGTATGCGAACGGGTACGCATACCTTAATACACTTCCAAAACCCAGTAGAAATTCCCGGACCTATACCTTATGCAAGTATGCGTACCGGTACGGGTACTTGGTACCCGGAATTCAACAACTACAAGTACGCATACGGGTATGCATACTGTAGTTCCGGTGATGGATTACATACATGCAAGAATGCATAATATGTTCATAATCCAATAGTTCTAAACTCTATTTCAATCATTGAAACTTTCTTAGAGGATGACAATAGCCGTTTTCACACACTATTCGCATAAATTTTTTTCTTCAAGTTATTGAAATAATCATAACGAAACATTCCAAGCCCAAACCAAATGATTGTATTACACAAACCATGTAAGATGTTACTTGAAAATTTTCACATGATCATCTTTTGACTTTCGTCAAGAATATAAGATGAACTTGGTTGAAGCGAAAGCTTACCAACACATATTTCAAGAAATATGTAAGCGAGTTAATCTCAGCTCGAAATCTCAAATGTGTATAATCGAAAACTATATAGTAATACGACTTTTGTCACAATATAGGAGATAGAGTAGAAATAGACTTTCCAAGTGATATATGAGTTTTAGTCTCCACATACCTTTTGTTGATGAAGTTCCACAAGATCTCCTTAATAGTATTTCGTTTTCAATTGATGAACGCCGTGAAGTCTAATGCTCAACTACACAATCCATCCTAGTCTGAGACATCACTATAAGTAGACTAGAAATCAAGACTTATAATTTTGATCACTAACATTGACAAACAAGATTGCGATAGAATCACTAGATAGTTCGACCGAGCAGTGCTCTTACAATATCCCCCTTTGTCAATTTTACTGACAAAAATATCAAACATATGGATTACAAAATAAATAAACTTTGTAGCTTCTCATCCAAATTCTTGATCTCCTTGGTTCTTCAATATTACTTGAAATCTTCGCCACTTCTAAGTACTCAAATTATTCTAAAGGTGTTATATTCAGCATCATAGTTGTGGAATATCCGTAGCTATAACAATGAGAAAATAGTTGCTCTCAATCATTGTTATACAACGTCATAGTATTATTACACAACATCAAAGTTCAATTGTATAACAACTTTGGCGACAATATTATGGTGATATGTATCAGTCCCCCTTAGTGAATACTTCATCTCACAATGAAAACCACTCCCCCTTACATAATGATCCATAAACCATATGTATTTGTAGTGTGAACAGCACATTAATTCACCCCTTTTTGTCAATATAAATTGGCAAAGGTACGAAAACTAGTGGGATCCTCATGAAATTTTCATAGAGATACTTCATGACCAAAATTTAATAACATACCAACTTGTTTCGATGATTTCACATAGTCGAAACTTAGTGTATTCATCAAGGAGTTTATAAAGATACAAGATAAATCCTACAATATTCCACAGCCGCACTCCCCACAAAGATTTGGCGATTAAGCACAAGTTCAATTAAGAACTCTCCCCCATAAGATGTCATTCCCAAAAGAACAACAAGAGCGACCTTACTTTTACAAGAAAATAAGTATTTCTTTGGACATTAAAAAATCACATGAAACATGAATTTGTATCCAAAAATCTTAGTTGAATTAACCACAAGGAAAATGATCAATTCAATTGGCCATGCTCAACATAAAAGAACTTACGGAGCCGCACAGTATATACACAAAGATATGGATCAGGGAAAGATCAATACTGCAGAATAATCAAAGATTCATCACTATTTGCACAATGACATATAATAGACTTAATCTTTGTAATCAAAGGTTCATCCTCTCTTCCATCAATATTTTCATAATGACATAATAGGCTTAACCTTTGTAGTCAAAAGTTCATTCTATCTTTTATCAATACTTTCATACCGACATATAATAAAGTTAACTTTTAAACAAATATGGGACAATCAAGGTTCACGACGTAAACAACATATCCCATAACAATTTGCAATATATAAAACCATAAAGATTAATACTATAAACATCATCTTCCAAATAAACTTTAGAATTTAAATAAATAAATGTAAAAACATTGCAAGATGAAAACGTTGGCAATATCTATGTGTACTCACAATAATGGCTATTCCATACCCTAGTTATCCTTCTTAAAAACATAAGAATAAATTCTCATAAGAAGTTTCCTAGACATCGAGACCTCTTAAAAATTCTTTATCGTCCCTGGACTCCTTCTCGTCAACATCCATGGGAACATAAGGTTCATGAAGAAATGAGTCAATTCCAACAAACCTTTTGAACTGACGCTGAACCAGGGCCTTCTGAATTTCAAGAGTTCTCAAAACAATAGCCTTTATTTGCTGAATCTCCTTCCTTGTTTCCTTCAACTCTTTAAGAACACCAAAAAACTTCTGAAAATTTGAAGGAACAACTCTTGGATTCCTCACATTCCTTCTTTTTCTTTTCAAAGTTGGAGGTAACGGAGATTTATCATTTTCCTTCATGATTGATGGCTTAACGATCATATTAACATCTTTTCCATCAGAAGACTTAATGCTTGGAGTATCCATACTTATGGAATTGTGAGAGGAAATCACAAGATAATCTCAACAAGTATGATAAAAAAGAGTTTCAAGAGAAGGAAAAATGAATGTAGGGTTACGGAAATTTTAAACACACAAGTTCACGTACGCACAACTCTTAACCCTAAATAGGATAGGATTGTCGAGAATAACCATGTTTTATTTATTAAACATAGAGAAGTCCCTTCCAATATCAATTATATATGAAAAGAAGGACGAGTTCCAGACTTGTAAAGAAAAACTAACAAGAGAAAAATAAAATAAAACACTTCTCTTTTATCTAAAGCCTGAGGTGTGCACAATCTTGTCTCTTTTGATCATGTACATGAGACAAGGTGCACCAACCAACATAATTAAGTTGTGCTGGGGTGAACAATAATTGGTCCACCGTAACCCTTTCGAAAGGAATTCATAGAACCCTGTTTCACAAAATGTTTAGACCATAAACTTCTTTCTAATGATCTAGTATTTTCTTTGAAAACTAACTTCTTTGAAGAAGAAATGAGTTTGCATACCTCTGATGATTTTTGAACAAGTCTGAGCTTGTTTGCTAATCGATTCGCTATTCGTTGAAGTTTGTTGACGTATCTCACTTTGTGTTTGTATTTTAAACACTTTGAAAGTTCATGACCTTTGAGAGGACAATAAGAACATGTCAATATGGGAGATGATTCAGAAGTCCGAGATGTGTAAGAAACTAGACACATAGTCCAATAGATAGATCCATTTTTTCTTCCAGACCTGTTGAGATTTCTTCTGAAAGAATATCAAGATTGATGTATGTATTGCTACAGTTATCAAAATTAACATTTTCACAAATAAGTGCAACATTTGACTTTTTGTCTTCATTAAAATCATAGTTATCAGACATTTCATCAATAGTTGCAACTAGACCCTTGTTCCCGGTATATTTTTCACGATTTGAACACTCATTTGCAAAATGACCAAAACCTTTACACTTAAAGCATTGTGGCATATCCTCGTCATCAGTTTCATCAATATCCCTATTTTTAGAAGGAACATGATTATGAGGCTTAACTAATGACCTAGGTTTATCCCTAAACTGTATTGTGATCAACGAGACTGGCTTGTAAAAATCTTCATATGATGAATCATCCTCAGAAAGATCATCTTCAGAGATGCAAATACTTTTACCTTTGTCAAGTAATTTAGTGTTCTTTTTTTCTTTGGAAGCAACATCCTTTTCAGATTTGGATGTATGCTCATGATCAAAGATCTTTAACTTCCCAAACAGAGTATTTCTGGAGAGAGTTTCATGGTTATTTCCATCAATGATGGCATGCTTCTTAGAATCGTATCTGGATGGAAGTGATCTGAGAATTTTCATCACAATGTCCTTTTCAGGAATAGTCTTACCTAATGCAAAATATGCATTAACAATTTCAGACACTTTGTGATTAAACTCGTCAAATGAATCTTTATCTGCCATAGTAAGGTTTTCCCAAACAAAGTTTAGGTTTTGTGTTAGACCATAGCTCGGTTGAATCCACTAAGCGTTGGTATGTCAAGTTTGGTTGTCATATTTTAGTGAATCAAAACTCATTTAAAGAGTCGCTTAATTATGTACTAGAGTCAACTCCGTATAGGTTAGCTTGAAAGTATTAGTATATGAGACATTACAAGTATTGCGAAGACTTGAAGAAGTGAAGAAGCAAGGATCTACAATTACAACATCATCCTTCCACTTGAGGTTAGTGATATTTTACTTGAACTGTTTCATTCCCTAACGTATCTTTCAAGTCTTGCATATTGAAAACAAAACTGCGAAGCATGAATACTCTAGTTAGACATAGTATTAAGGAATACAATATGAGGTTTATTTCTTAACCATTAAACTTTGTATATAAGACATCAACATAATCGTTTGAATGCCATTGAGACTATGTATGGGGATGAGGTAAGGATTTTATCCTGGGAAACAATGTTTTACATGTGTTTTAAGGAAGTAAATTCATGAACTTGTTTTGTTAATCGAAAAGGAAATCGCCAGGAATTATTGGTATTGTTATTCATTGCATATATTTTGAACTACAATATGTGTGATTAGTATAACCGCTCATGACTTGTTTGTGTTCTTGGGAAAACTATTCACAAAGGTTTGACTTTTGTATTGGTATGACTTTTATTAGTGAAACCGATCTTAACTAATCACCTGAGATGGTATGATCGATTTTTTGTTATTGGTATGATCGACTCTAGGCAAAGGGGAACCGATCCTAGTAAGAGGTGCAACTTATCACAAAGGGGAATCGATCCTTGTATGAGGTGCATCAAGTTTTTAGCAGAAAGGGGAACCGATCCTATAGACATGTGCAACACGTTTTTAGGCAAAGGGGAACCGATCTTATGGACATGTGCAATACATACAACTTAGATACTATATATATGTGGGGAACCGATCCTAGTACCTAGTCAACCAAATTTTTGGAAATATAGTGTGACTATGCACAATACTCACATGGAGGTAGAACCGAAACTTATTTTGGTAGAACCGTTAAACCCATGATTTGTGATTGAGTGTTCTTGATCATCACATAGTTCTTGAAAGTCTGATGAACCAATTTTAAACTTGTTTGGAAGTGTGGCAAATCGGTTTCAAGGTTGTAAGTATGAAATAGGACTTACAAAGTAAGGATGTCGACATACTTTGAACACATGCAGTAACGCTTATCTTTAATTGTTCAAAGTTATTCCTTAATAGCTAAAGGAAGAAAACCTCGGATCAAAAAATAAATAAGTTAAGAATCTTTTATTTAAGGTTTTTAATTTTATTTTAGGAAAATGAGAATTAATAATGTGCATTTTCTAGTTGGAGATTTTCCAAAGAGATTTTCGGTCAATATTTTGGACAGAGCATTTCCAGGAATTAAGGAAACCGAATTTGGAATTATATTGCATATCTTGAGAATATTTTCTTTTTTGGAAATTCCTTAGTGTCCAAACTTCCTTGTCTATAAATACTTGAAGTTTGCAGTTCGAGCAAACTAATCCTTCGTGACATCAAACTTCCTCAGTTGTGTTATTATTGGTGAAGCCACCTATTCGGAGAGGAGAGTAACCTAATTAGGCGAAATCGCTTATGGTCGGTCAGTATAAAGTCTTCTTTGGGATTGAGAAGCTCTATTAGTACCGTTGGTGGGAAACTAGATAATTGCGGTTCATCTTTTGTTTTTGATTGATTTGATTGACTAACGGTAGTTGAAATTTGATTGCACCTAGTTTGTTTATGCTTGATAATATTATCTTTTGATATAAGATTCAGTCAAACTAGTTCGAAGTTTCGACAGGGATCTTTAGACCGTTTGTAGATTTAAAGACGTCGTGTGATAATCCATTGTTAACACACTCCGTTCTGTGCATGATTGATCACAAGAGATTCAAGTTGTTATGCACAGGTGTTTATCGAATATCTAAGAATATTTGAAGACAAAAAAGACTTTGAAGATTTCTGATTTAAGTTCATAATCTTTGGTGTGCACAATACTTGTTTCGGTAAAAGAGGATCCAACTATAATCGGTTTATCCTTGTGTTGGATGAGATTGATTAGTTGTGTAGATCGGTATCAATACAATTCTTTGTGATTAAAAGTATTGATTGCAAAATCTTAACAATTACTTTGGTAATTGATAATAAGATAAATCTAAGAACCTGACGAAGAAGTTTATTGAGATAAACAAAAGAGCCTTTGTCGAACTCACATCACTTGGTTGAAAAGAGTTGATACCGAACAGATTTGTTATTCCTTTACTGCTTGGAATACGAACTAAAGGAATTGTTCTAAGTACATGACTTATTACAGGTCAGAGGCGTGGGAATAAAGACGGAACTAGGTGAACTATAGGTTTAGTTACTTGATTTCAACTATACGAAGTTGGTTTGATTTTGTATAACGGATTAATCCTGAAAGTATTCAAGTATGGACAAGGTCTCGGGGTTTTTCTGCATTTGCGGTTTCCTCGTTAACAAAATCTTGATGTGTCATTTACTTTTATTTTCCGCAATTATAATTTTTGTTATTATAAATTGAAAGTAAATTACACAAACGTTAATTCCTATTTACTTGATAGTAATCCTATTGTGTTTGGTTAAGTCCAAACCTCTTATGAAGTAAACATACTTCGTTGTTGTATTGTCTCGATCTCATATCCATATACGATCACACGAAGTATGAACCGATTTTTTTTGTTTTCTCGACTCAGTCCATAGACAATCACTTTCGGAGAAAGGACTTATAGGTAGAAAAGTTTTATCTTGAGGTATATTTGGGTACCATCGCCTTTTCATTTTAAAGCCTAGATTTTTTTTTCATAGGTATTCCCTTCAAATACGGTTCCAAATATATCCCAAGCATCTTTAGATATTATGCAAGTAGTCACATGATGTTGGAGCTCCGGGGTAATGGCATGGATTATAGCATTTAATCCGTTAGAATTTTGCTTTGCAGCAAGAATCTCGGCAACATCATATTTACCAATATCCTTTGGAACTGTTACTTAGCCTTCGGTAACTTCCGGAGGATCATATCCATTAACCAGATAAACCCATGATTGAAAATCACGTGCTTGAAGAAAGGCACGCATATCAATTTTCCACCATAAGTAATTTGGGTCATCGAGGACTAGTGGTACGCTTATAGAGATAACACTTCTGTCCATATTCAGATCGCTACAAACACAGACTTATGAGGTCTTTAAAATATTTTCATGCTATGATACCAATTGAAAAAGTGGGGGTCTAACAACCACACCCAATATTTCGTTCGGCAATCTGAATAAACAAACTCCAATATACTTTCAAGAAAATCAAATAGAGTCAATATATAGAGAAAATTATATCAAAGAGTTTTTATATATCTATCTCTTAATTCAATCTGCAATCAGAAAATAGGAATTTGCGAGCCCGATTGAATATAAGCGAAATAACTTGAACGATACCAAAGACCAATGTTCAAGGATCAACCAATTTCAATCAACAACTAAAGGTTGGTACAATTAACCTGTGATATTTCTAATGTATAACAAAATACAACGTGGAAAAGAAATAAAACAGATACCAGAATTTTGATAACAAGGAAAACCACAAATGCATAAAAACCTCGGGATCTAGTCCAGATTTGAACACCACACTGCCGCTACATACACTAGCCTACTACCAATGAAATTCAGACTAGAATGTAGTTGAACCCTAATCAATCTCACACTGATCAAGGTACATTTAGTTGTAGGAAATCATACAATACATCCCTCACAAGAATTCATAATAATCAACACATCTTTATGATCAAAAACTACACTTTTTATTAATGGATTCCAGAAATGTTATAAGAAGGAAATGAAATCAAGAATACAACACTGTTTTGGAATTTCTCTCTCCTCAAAACTTTCCCAACACTACAAAACGATCTCCCTCTTCCTTACGCCTATTCGACTCTTTATATAGGATATTACATAGTGGATAATGGCTAAGTTGTCTTTTATTTTCGGATCTGGTTTGTGATATTCTCGCAAGTATTCAAGTGTTGATGTTCGCAACATTCTTAAATATCTCAAGGTCTTCACATCTTTCTCGTGTTTAAGCTGTCGTCATCTGTTACGTCATTTCTGTAGTTAGTCTGCGATGGATTCGCAATGTATTAATGATGATGACTTCGCAAGGATGTTGCTGTTGCGATAAACTGATCCTACATCTTGCCTCTTCTCATGTCTTCTCTGCGAATGGGAGAATGTCATGAGAAACTATATTTCCAAAATGCCGCAACTGTTCGCAATGTCATATTCTTCTGTACTAACACGATTCGGTATCTTACGCAGTATTTATTACACGTATTTCTTCTTCCATTCATTTCTCGACATGTCCTTTTCAACCGTCATTCTCAACCGTGCACGTCCACTCTTCGTATTAATGAGTTTATTTTCTCGAGAACTCGTATCTCTATATATATTCTTCTTATTATTCTCTGCAATTTTACTGTTTCTCCGCAAATTTCGCTTATGCTGCTGTAAATTTTCATCCTTCTTTTTATTTTGATCTTCATTCCTTCATTCCCATACTCAGATATGCCTCGAAGCGGTCACAAAGCTAAAACTTCTTTTGAGGGAATTCAGAAACTTCTCAAGGAGAGAGGTTTTACACTATCCACCATTCCCAATCAAGAAGCTACCTCCATTCTTTCTGCTAAACTATTTTATGATCATCATTGTGATGATAAAGAAATCATAGTTTCACTCGGTCAAATTCTCGCTGGATTTCCTATCCCTCTTTATGATCCTAACCTTTCTTTATTTTATGAGATACTCTCTCATGCGAAGTTATCGCGAGCAATATATCAATTAAGTGGGGATTGCATTCGCACGATGCTTGAATTCTCCAACCGCGGTGCTGGAAAGGGATCTCTTTATTAAAAAAACGTTATGGATCCTGAATTTAAGGATCTAGAAATTCTCGCCGAAAAATACACTGCAGAGAGATTCTTTGAAAATTATGAATTAATACTTATGAAGAATGTCAAAACTCGCTAGGGTATTCTCTTGAAGGGGAAATAAAATATTGACGACGATAAAAAACTTGTCCATGACATTGATTGGCATTCTGGCAAGAATAACATTCCTCGCCAATCTAAAGATGAGAAATGGTGTGTCTTTCCACTGATTCTGAGGGGTCCTTATATTTCTGGTTCAAACGTGCTTCCTGCGAATCTCGCTACTTACCAACCTTGGGTATTTAATTGGCCTAAGAAAGAGAAGGAGGTACATTTATTTCATTCAGTTTATTGTCTTCACTTTTCTCCATATTTATTAATCTTGCGAAAATTTCAGATTAACAAATTAATCTAGAATCTTGATGGAAAACCTACCAGTACCATGGAACATGGGGAGTGAACCACCTCCAAACCACGGAAGTCATGAATTTTGTTCTTATCACCATTTCCATGGACATTCGACAAATGATTGCAGAGATATAAAGAGAATCATCCTCAGAATAATTGATCAGGGAAAGCTAAATCATTTTCTAATATGGCAACCACAATCTCAACCATTACCACCTCCACCAGAAATTCGCAGAGCTAATACAACAAAGGAAAGAGAAACATTTGCAATAGAAGTTGGAGCGAAGGAAAAAAATCTGTTTTGTAACTCTATTGTGCACTCATACAAAACTATTGAGGACTTTCATGATAGTGTTCTGAGCAGAGTTTTCGCAAGAGATTCTGATGGGAGAGAAATAATGAATATTGCGAAGATTTCCCCGTTAAAAGAATGGCAAAGGCAAAACATCTCCTTCACTGCATAAGAAGTACCTGAGGATGGTGAAATGCATGAAAACCCATTGGTGGTAAGACTAGATATCAACCAAAGACCAAGAGATGATGAATATGATGAAGCGGAGGATTCATAGGCAATCAATAGAGTTTTAATTGACACTGGAAGTTCCGTGGACATCTTGTTCTATCATGCATATAAAATTATGGGAGGGAAAGATGAATATTTAATACCCTCAACCTATAAAATCTATGGCTTTAACGGTAATGCAAATAAGCCAAAAGGAAAGGTTTCTATGCGAATTCCATTGAAAGGATTATCTTCTGAAGTTCTATTCTGTGTTGTCGATGTAGAGTCTCCATATAATGCTTTGATTGAAAGACCTTGGTTACGTGGGATTCTAGGCGTAGCATCAACATTTCATCAATGCATCAAATTCCCTCATCCAAGTGGAATTGGCATTATAAAAGGAGATTGGATTGAAGGAAAGAAGTGTTATGAAATTGATATAAAATCATGCGAAGAACGAACTGCAAATAAGGAGAATTGGAAGTATAACGTCAAAGAAAGACAAAGAAGTGATAGATTAATGGTAGATGCAATAGATCAGGGAGAAGAAGAAATTCTGCGAAGCCAATGCTTACTGAAAATAAGAAGTGGCAAAATCTCGCAGAAGGTAAGAAACTTACAAAAAACAACAACAATGCAGAGGTAGAAAGCCAAAGTAAAAAATTTAAACTGTGAAATGAGAAAAGAAAGATATATGTATGGTTGATTCGTTGCAAAAAATTTCAAATAAATAAATAAATATTTTACTTAATGACAAAGATGAGATTGAGAAATTACAGCAGAGCTGAAATGAAAAAGAAGAAACAGAATAATCATCATAAAGGGGGAAACTTACTATGGCGTACACCCTAGTTCGTGAAATCAAAATTTCGCAAGAGGAAAATATAATACCTAAAGTGCGTCATAGAAGAGGTACATGTTGCATGACTCAGTGAAAAGGTTACACCACCCCTGGAACCCGAGTCATGGAGATTTGGGATCAATAAAGCCCATCCAGGAGAGGTACCTTGGATTTTCAACCTAAGCTTATGACTTAGGTTGGACGACTGAGGGTCTCTTTTAAGGAGTGCAGAATATGATCAAGGAGCCGAGGTACACGGTTGAGCCAAGTGTTCCTGGGGCATCTGGAATGTACTTGACCATTCTTGGAAAGTCTTGACTATGATGCACTCGGCCTGAAGAAAACCCCACTTAGGGTGCAGTCTCGTAACCATAAGCCATATAGGCAAAAGGGATAAGAGGCAGCGAAAATAACTGGTTGTTGTTAAGACCGGATGGGAGGAGCCAACCTTGTATGGTGGAGGTACGTGTAGGATCATAATATCGCAGGAGCAATAGTCTTGCGAAGTTAACAACAACATTCTTGCGAAATTTTAACAACTCATTAAAAATGTCGCCGAATGGTTAGGAAAGTGACGTAATAGATGACGGTGGTATAAACATGAAGAAAGTGTGATGAGATTGCGAACGAAATAGGTTTGCGAGGAAGTATCACTAACAATCTTGCGAGAATATCCCAAGTCAGATCTTAAAATAAAGGACAGATTAGCTGTCACCCACTATGTAAATTCTTATATAAAGAGATGAACAAGCGTAAGAGAGAGGGATCTTCTTTTGAGTGTTGAGCAAGTCATTAGGAGAGAGAAAATTTAAAGAGCGATTGTATTCTTGTTTTCTTCCATTTCTTGTAATATTTCTGGAATCAATTAATAAAAGTGTGGTTCTTAATCTTTTAAAGATGTGTTGATTATTATGAATTCTTGTGAGGGGTGTAGTGTGGGATTTCCTGCTACTACATATTGGCGCTAGAAACAGGGACTCGTCCTTGTTGATAGTGTGAAAATTAATATTGTGATTTGAAATAATTTGGAGCAGTTTGTGATAGATTTCATATAATTTTCAACAATTCATTGAGGTTGAAGAGATCCCTAGAAGAAGAAATGCTTCAAGACAGCCAACAATTGTGAGGAGGAGTAAGAGACTTACTGGAGAAAAAAGAAACGAAACTGGAGAACTGTCAAGAATGAAGACAAAAAATGATGAAGAAAATCAAATTCAACAACCAATTCAGCATACACCAACGCAAAATAGAACTATGGATTATGATAGAGTGAGTATACACACATGGAAGTCAGATTCAGCAGGTGAAGCGGAAGAGGAGCAATAATTAAGAAACGATGGGAGAATAGAGGAAGATCAAGAAGTAGTTGGGGGAATAATTCATGGAAATGGAGAAGTAGAAGCATTAGAGGAATTGAGACAAAGAATACATGAAGAAAGGAGAGTAGAAGAAGAAGAAAGTGCTAATTTGATAAGACAAAATCATGAATTGAGAATGGAGAACATGAGACTACAAAATAGAAGGTCAAGAAGTACTACAAGATCAAGTTCAAGATCAATCAGAAGGGAAGAAAGACGAAACTCATTTGTAGAAAATGTTGATGAAAATATTCGGCAAGAGGTGCAAAATTTAGATGAAGAACGTCGCGAAAATAGAGAAATGATTGAAGGCCGATACATTCCACATGGGGAAATTCCACAAAACAGGCAACGTCATGAACGAAATAACCAAGGTGATGAAGAAAACCAAGAAGAAGGAAGAAGAATATTACATGGGAGAGAAAATCGCAGAAATGAGCAAGTAATTGAAGAAGAAATTAAGAGACATTATGATGAACATGCACGTTTAGCCTGCGAGAGAGAGAGACTGAGAGCAGAAGTGGAGGAAAGAGAATTCCAAGAAGTAATACGTCATAAAAACCATGATAATCGAGAAATAAGACGCGAACAAAATCGCAACAATGGTAATACCAATGAAGAATATGATAGAATACAAAGGATAATCGAAAGGAAACAAAGAGAATTGATAAGGAGTGAGCAAAATCGCAGAGGGGAAAGTGAGATATATAATGGTGTGCGAATTCATGAAAGAAATGAAAGAGAAGATTACAGATAAATACAAGAATAAAATACCGGGGAAGTAAATCAAACTCTCGCAGCACAAGACATGCAAGAACGCAAGAGAAGAGAAGCATAATTGAAGAGACCAGTGGAACCAACGTCTAGGGTAAATGAACAAATCTTAAGAGAACTAACATAAATGAGAGGAATGCTAAATAATAGGAGGGAAGGAGGTAGGATACAATTGGATGAATCCATAGAAGAAGCTGCGAAAACTCCGTTCTCACAAGAAGTACAATTAGGAGGAATACCGCCAAAATGCAGTTTGCATGTGTTAACTAGCATCTTTGATGGAACAACTTGTGCGATTCAACACATTAAATCTTATGTGATATGTATGTTACAATGGGAGAATCATTATGTTGTGTTGTGCAAGTATTTTGCATCAAGTCTAACAGGAGAGGCGCTAAAATGGTTCGAGGGTCTTCCCATGAATACTATAACATCTTTCAACCATTTACAAACTATATTCTTAGGGGCATATATAACTAACAACTCCTCGCGACCAGGAACAGAAGATGTGTTTGGATTAAAGCAGAGGATTGGAGAAAGTTTGAAGCATCTAACCATAAGATGGAATACAATGTGTAGTGAGATGGCTGGACGTGTGGATGAGAGATATTTTATTTTATTCTTCATCAATACAATGTTCGCAACCAATCTGCTATATATTCAAATTTTTAGAATCAAAAATACAATCACAATGACTGAATTACGGGAGCTACAGGAGGAGTACATTTCTCTTGAAGAAAAACAGAATGAAATGGAATCGTATCATGTTGCAAATACAAGCTCATCAGCAGTGAATGCGAGTTTGCTACCAAAATTGATAAACACAGTTGCGAGAACTTCGCAGGTCCAATAATAAAATAAGAATGATAATCAACAGAAGTTGGTAGCTATGGGAAGCAGGGATCAATAAGAATTCGAAAGAGAAAGAAATCTTTTTAGTCGATGAGGGAACAATAAAATTCAAAGACTTGATCATCTACAAGAAACATATGGAGGACAAAGACAAAACTATCAGAGAGGATCAGGAAGTCAAAGAATGACATGGGAGGAGATCAATATGCTGCCTTTGAATACTAGTGAGGAAAAAATTTGGGAAGCAATAATTTTAATGGAGAATATACCAACACCTTGGAACATGGGAAAAGAACATCTTTCAAATAACATTCGCCATTAGAAGTGTAGTACCAGAAAATCGCTACAACACTATTCCTGCGATATTAACAACATTTCTACGAGCGTCACTGAAAATTCTTCAACGACATTTCACGAGCGTTACAGAACAACTAAAAGAAACTGACAATGGAAGAAGTAAAATAAGAACAAGACTGATCCTGCGATGGTCATCATGCTTGCGATAAAGAAATATTGTAACAATCGCGATAAGATCGCAGAGTAGATCCGAATTAAGGGGAAATCTTAGCTGTCTTCCACTATATATTTTCCTATATAAAGAGCACGATAGATCCAGAAAAGGATGATGCATTTTTGAGAGCTGAGAGAATTTTGAGGAGAGAGAAACTCCAGAAAGAAAGTTGTACTTCTGAGTTTCAATATTTCTTGTAAATCTTCCTGAAAGTGAATTAATAAAAGTGTTGTTGTTTATTCACAATCATGACTTAGTTTTCATAGATTCTTGACAAGGGTGTAGTGTAGGAAATCCTGCAACTACATTTTAGCGCCCGAAACAGGGATGAATTAACGAAAATAGAAGAAAAGGCGAAGAAGAAGATAAAATTTGTTCAAGATTAGGGAAATCATAAAGTAAATCGGTGAGAAAGTTGAAGGAAGAATGATCAGAATCAAAAAGGATTGTAGAAAATTGAAAGGTGATGTAATAACAAAAGAAATGATTGATAGATTTCATGAAAATATCAAGGGAAGGATACATAAACGGGATTTTGAAGGAAGGAAGATTATGACAGTGGAGAAGATATCATCATTGAAAGATTGGAAAAAACAAGAAATCACGTTTACAGTAGCATAAATACCAGAAGGAGATTCAAGTCATACATCTCCATTGGTGGTGACAGTAACCACTATACCAATGAGAAAAGAGAAATCGATGAAATCTGAAGAAGAATGGGCTATGAATAGAACTTTAGTAGACACAGGAAGTTCTGTAGACATGATATTTTATCATACCTTCAAGAAGATGGGATATAAGGATGAAGAAATGTCTCATTCAACGTATTATGTTCATGGATTTGGAAAGTCTATAACAAAACCTAAAGGCGAGATAATGGTACGAATTCCGCTAGGAGAAATTGAAACACAAATATCATTATGTGTGGTAGATGTGGAATCGCCATACAATATGATATTGGGAAGACCATGGATACACGCAATCAAGGCTATGGCGTCAACATTACATCAATGTGTTAAATTTCCTATGCTTAGTGGAATTGGAGAGATTAGAGGAGATGTGGATTTTGCGAGATTGTGCTACCAAATTGAAGTAAGAAATTGTGAAGAACGTCCAAAGCTGCGAAAAGCTCGCAAAAAATTGAACAGAGAAGCAAAGAAAGAAGAAGAATTTAAAATTTACATGATAAGGGCAAAAGAAGGAAAAGGGATACCAAGTGAAGTTTCGCGAGAAGGAGATGAGTTCGCGAGAGTCGTGAAAACGCCAACACCAATGGGAGAACCTGAAGCCATCTACACTGCTGCTGAACCAACAAAAGAAATAAATATTGGAAGTAAAAAAGAACCTAAAATGCTGAAAATTGGGACTAGAATGGAGGCAGTTGAGGAAGAAAGAACTATAAATCTTTTGCGAGAATATGCATATATCTTCGCATGGAACATGGATGAGATGCCAGGGATAAACCCATCAATAGCATGTCATAAATTAGAAATCAACAAAAACATAGGACCATTTAAGCAAAGAATAAGGAAGATCGCAACAACATATCATTCTCATATAGAAGAAGAATTACAGAAGATGCTCGACGCAGGAATTATAAGACAAGAAAAATATCCAAAATGGATTGCAAACATGGTGGTGGTCCCAAAGAAGAATAAAGGGATAAGAATTTGCATAGATTTTACGGATCTAAACAAGGCATGTCCAAAAGATAGTTTTCCGTTGCCAGATATTCCACAAATGGTTGAATCAGCAGCAGGAAACGCAAGAATATCATCATTGGATCGGTATAAAGGATATAATCAAATCCCTCTCGCTGAAGAAGATCAAGAACATACTGCATTTTTTGCTCCAAGAGGATAATACTGTTATACAAAAATGTCATTTGGCTTACGAAATGCTGGTGCAACGTATCAAAGAATGGTGGAAAAGGTGTTTGCAAAGTGGATCCACAAAACATTAGAAGTGTATGTAGAATGATATGCTGATTAAAAGCAAAGAAGCTGAGAATCATGTGCAAGATTTGAGAGAGATTTTCGATCAAATGCGGCAATTCAATATTAAAGTGAATCCTGATAAGTGTACCTTTGGAGTAACTTCAGGGAAGTTTTTGGGGTATATTGTATCAAAATAAGGAATACAAGTTGATCCAGAAAAAGTACAAGCAATTCGCGATATGCCAACTCCTGCGACGGTAAAAGATGTGAAAAAACTAAATGGACTCTTAGCCTTGCTAGGAAGGTTCATTTCGCGATCTTCAGATAAGTGTAAACATTTTTTCGATATACTCAAGAAGGGAACAAAATTCAAGTGGACAGATGAATGCGAAAAAGCTTTTCAAGGAATAAAAGAACATTTGGCAAGTATATCTATATTACAAAAAGCTGAACCGGGAGAAGAATTATTGATTTATCTCGCAACAACTCCATATGCGTTAAGTGTTGTGCTATTGCGAGTAGACGCAGGGGTAGAAAAACCAATTTATTATATCAGCAAAACATTTAATTCAGCAGAGAGAAATTATTCAAAGATTGAGAAACTAATTCTAGCATTGGTACACGCAACCTTTAAGCTTCGAATTTACTTCCAAGCGCATAAGATCAAATTGTTAACGAGAGTTCCAATTGAATCAGTGATGAAAAATTCAAAAAGATCAGGCAGAGTTGAGAGATGGAATGCGCAAGTAGGGCATTTTAATATTCAATATGAAATTCTATCTTCGCCATAATCTCAAGTTATCGCAGATTTCTTAGATGAATTTCCTTTAGAAGATGACGAAGCTGTAGAAGAGATGATGGATATAGAAGAAGAACATGGAGACCCAAAAGAGCTATTAACAGAACCTGACATATGGGAAATATTAGTGGATGGATCGTCAAATGGATAAGGAAATGGGATTGGAGTTGTTTTCATTTCACCAGAAGGAGAAAAAACAGCTTTTTCATTTAGATTGGAATTTGCATCCACTAATAATGATACAGAATATGAAGCTGTAATCCATGCATTGAAGTTTGCGATAGAAATGAAGTTGGAAAATTCTAGAATCACCAGCGATTCACAATTGGTTATTCGCCAGATAAAGGGAGAGTATACTACAAATGAACCATCTTTGAAGAAGTACAAAAAACTTGTTGAAGAATTGTCTGCGAGAATTCCAAAAATAAAATGGAGACACATATCAAGGAAAGATAATAGGCTCGCATATGCTTTTGCTTTCATATCAAGTATGATGACGAACCCACTTGCGAGATGCATAAAAATTCAAACATTTTTGCAACCGGCGATAAACAAAGAAGAGGAAGAGGTAGATGTAATGATGATAGAATCTGGCGAGGAAGAAATAGGGAATAATGCTATAGATTGGCGAGAAGATCTTCACGCTTATTTGGAAAGAGGAGAAATCCCCAGAAATCGATTAGAAGCACATAAATTAAAAAGTATAGCAACCAATTATGAACTAAGAGATGGGGTATTATATCGCAGATCATTTAATGGACCATCGCTAAGATGTTTGACGAGGGAAGAAGGACAAAAGGTGTTAAAAATGTTGCATAGTGGTGATGCTGGTAATCACAGCGGGGGTAGATCTTTGGCATATAAAACAAAGATGCAGGGTTATTATTGGCCGTATATGCATGAGGATGCAAAACAACTTTCAAGGCGTTGTGAAGATTGTCAACGATTTGGGAAGAAGATACATGCACCAGGAGAACCATTATCATCTTCGTCAAGCGTATGGCCTTTTGGAAAATGGGGATTGGATATTGTGGGACCATTTGTGCCTGGTTCTGGACAAAGAAAATATTTAATCGTTGCTATAGATTATTTCACAAAATGGGGAGAAGTTAAGGCAGTACAGCACATCCGCGATAAAGACATTTTTACGTTCATATTTGAAAATATAATTTGCAGATTTGGGATCCCAGCACAGTTGATGTCTGATAATGGAAAGCAATTTGAAGGGCAGAATATCGAATTGCTTCTTAATGGGTTTAAGATAAAATGTGGAAAGTCAACTCATTTATATCCACAAGAAAATGGTCAAGATGAGGCAACTAATAAGACAATCACAGACATCTTGAAAAAGAAGTTAGAAGGTTATCACAAATCATGGTGTGAGCAAGTACATAATGAAATATAGGCATATAATACAACTAGATGAGAGGCAACTGGGATGTCACCTTTCTGTTTAACATATGGAGTTGAAGCTGTCCTACCAACAAAGGTTGCTATCCCAACAACAAAAAGAGAGGCATGGGAGAAAAATCTAAGTGCTGGCATGATTTTACATGAGTTAGACGAACTAGAAGAAAAGAGAGAAAAAACTCTACAACATATGGAAAACTACCAGCGAAGATTAGCTCGCGAGTACAACAAACGAGTCAAGAAACGTCAATTCCAGCCTGGCGATCTAGTTTTGCGAGAAACACCAAAATATCAGCAAGAAAGTGGTGGAAAATTAGAGAGAAAATGGGATGGACCATACATCATTAAAGAGATAATTGGAAATGGAGCATACAAATTAATGGATCTAGAGGGAAAAAATGTTGGGCAAAGACTTGATAGACCATGGAACAGATTGTTTCTGAAAAGGTATTATCAGTAGCAGTTTTTGCGAGGTAATAAATACAAATGTAAGATGAAACAATTAAAAAATTCTTCTTTCAATATCAAAATTTATGCGAGCATCATCGCAAGAATAGCGAATAAAATTTCGCAGAGATTAAAAGAATGGGACGAACCTTTATGGCGTGCACCCTAGTTCGCGAATAAAATTTCGTAAGAGGCAAATGTAGGACCTAATAGCGCGTCATATGAGGGGGTATCTATTGACATGACTCAGCGATAAGTTTATACCGCTGTTGGAACCTGAGTCATGCAGACGATGGGGTTAAAGAAAACCTATCCGGGAGAGGGATCTTGGATTTCCAACTATATATGGTTATACCCTGGTTGGACGACTGGGAGTCTCTTCCAAGAAGTGCAAAGTATAACCAAGGCGCCGAGGTACACGGTTGAGCCAAGGGTTCCCGGAGCGTACGAAACTCTCTTGCCATCCTTGGTAAGTCTTGGCTACAATGCACTTGGCCTGAAGAAAACCACACTTTGGGTGCAGTCTTGTAACTATAAGCCATATAGGCATAAAGGACAAGAAGCTGTGAACACAACTGGTTGTTGGAAAATCCGGATGGGCGTAGCTAGTCTTGTATGGCCGATGTGCCCTCCTTGAAGGGGCAACCAGGGGGAAGATAAGGGCGGCACCCTCCATTAGGGAGCTGATAAGTGTCTTAAGACGGCAATGTCATGGGGATTTATGATCGCAAGAACATTTAGGCCTGTCATATTATCGCGTAACATAAATATTACAGAGGCAAAAAGCCACGAGAGCAATGTTAAGATGACATCAATGGGTTTTTACATGAAAATGTAAAAACGTCCTGCGATTTCATCGCAAGACGGCAATGTCATAAGGGTAAATTCTTGCGAGAGAATGTATGCTTATCATATTGTCGCAAAGATTTTGAAAGAAACATGGATAAGACAAGATCAAAGGGTCTTTACATGCAAATGTTAAGAAATCCTGCGATTTTGTCGCAGACAGAAAAAGTTTGGCAAAATAAGACCTTTAACTAGGAAGGAAAAATAAGACCAAAAGAATAATCTTACCAATTAACTATTTTACTTTAAGATGGCAGGAAACATTCATTTATCGCAGAATTATGTATAAGGAGGCAAATTTTTAACATCGCGGATTCCCTCAGAATTTTTCAGAAAAGTGCAACAGTATTCCTCATATCGCAGATGTATTCATATTTTCGCAAGAATGCAGCAACACAAATTACTTAAAGAAGATAATGAATATTCACCATTTCAAGCAAGATAATGAAGGGCAAGAAGAGGAATAGAGAAGTAAGATTACATTATCTTACTTGAAAATATTCAAAGTAAAGATAAATCGGAAATTAAAATTCTAAAAGTTTCGAAGATTACATCACTCGCAAGATAGAAGAAGTAAAAGAAAGCAAGGATAAAATTCAAGCCTCGCCAGATTTATTGTTCTTGTCAGATTCATCAACATCATCAGCATCCTTCTCACCGCGAGCTTCTTCTTCTCTGGATTCTTCATCAGCGGGTACTTCTTTAGGAGGAATTTTTTCTTCTTCTTCACCACCTTCTTGATTTTCTTGAATGGTATTTTCTTCATCATTAGTAAACTCTAACTCTTCATCCATGGGAAGAGGAATTTCATCATCGTAAACTTCTAGAGGAGGGACAGAAACAGGAGAAAGAGAACAGGGAAGCATAATATTATTCATGAGAACTTCAGCCCTAAGATGGACTTGGCGAAGAAGAGCTCTTTCACGATTCCTAATTTCTATATTCTTAAAGTATTCAAGATAATCAAGTCTTCTTTCTGCTTTGTCCTGAGCAATAAAGCAATTAGAAGCAAGAGATTTATTTTCTTTGTGAACTTTATCCAATGTAGCGGTCAGATCAGTGATGGTAGAATGAAGATTTCTTTCGGATTCTGCGAGCAACAAAATAAAAAATCAGTTAGACAAGAATCTCACAAGGAACATAATATAAAATTTTATAAGAAGATCAACAAAAGAGGCAGTCAATTGACTACCTTCTTTTTGCGAGGTTAAGTTTTGGATTAAAGCAAATAAACAGTTCTCCCACTGATTCATGGCATCATCGAATTTATCGCCAACCATACCCTTCAGACGAGATTTCATGTTTTCTTCTTTGTTGCGAAGATATGAATTTTCCTTTGCTAATGAAGAATAAGAGTCCTTTAACTGAGGGTATTGGTCTTGAAGTTCGCTGGCTCTTAAACTAAGAGTTAATCTACCCTTGATAAGCTTATCCTTTTCGGCAGCAGATGACTCAGTTAACTCCTTGAGCTCCTTCTTAAGAGAATGAAGAGATTTCTCTTGACTATTACATGTACTTTGAAGATTATTTATTTGCTGCGAGGAAATCGTCATCAAGCTTGAAAATCTATGTTTTTCTTGGGACAGGGTTTTATTCTCATCTGATAAAGATTCCATCGCCAAATTAGCCCTAAAAAACAAATATGAGAGGCGATCAAGCTCGCCACTCAAAAAGTTCTGCCTTTGCAATAATTGGTTGTTCTCATTAGAAAGTTTATTTATGAGATCAATTGAATAAGTGTACAGATTGTCTAGTCTAGTATGTTGATCTATCCAAGAATCTCTTTCAACGCGAACTTCTTCAGCAATAGATTCAGATTTGAGTCTTTCTATGAAATGATCCCGATTTGAAACTAATATGTGAATCAAGAATTTAAAAAGAAAGTCTAAGTACAGAAAGTATGTATATGAAACAGAAAAGCAAAAAGAGCAGAGGCAAAGAAAAATCACCTTTTAGCTCGTCATTTCTTCTGCGAAGATTCTCGCAATCTAGAGAAGAGTTACGGAGCATGTGATTCAAGGTATCACACTCAGCAGTTTTAGTTTGAAGAGTTTTCCTCAGAACTTCAATCTCATTCTCTAAAGCTGCTCGTGAATCATTACAACCAGAGCCAAAATGCTTAAACAGAGTCTCGCAAGCTTCCTGTTGGAGAGGGTCAGTGGAAGACTTTCTAGCATTGTCTAAAATATTAGACAAGACTTTAAAAGCAATATCAACACCTGCGAAAGTTTTGCTTGATGAAGATTTAGAAGGTGAAGTAGTAGTGAGAATAAGTTGGCGATCATTTGTGGTGGTTGAGTTATCAGGAGGAGTGTGTGGAAAAACCACAGTTGAAGGCCGTAAAGGACTATAAGGAACCTTAGTCGCAGCAGCTTTAGAATCTTGGTTTGTCAAAATATTAGAAGGGGTAGAGGTATGAACAACGATATTCTCGCGGATAGGAGAAGAAAGATTTGGTTGCTATGGTGTGGGAGTAATCTTCACAGATGTTAACGGGGGCATAATGAGATTTTCCCCGAGTGTCTTAAAATGGCGAGGCCTTTTGGGAGGTTTCTCAGGATTCACGTCATTCTGCGAATAATAACCCAGATAAGAAACAGAGGCAACAATATTGTTATTAAAAAATAAAGGGTGTTTCTTACTACATTATCATTCGCAAAACTTTTCTTCTTCTTCTCAGTCGGTCTTTTGCGAGGGTTAGGGTTGTGAGTAGTAGATTGTGTGTTAGAAATCTTTCCGCTAAAAAGAAGACATAACAAGGAAATAAGAAAGATTGGGGAATGAAAGTAAAAACTGGCTTAAAATAAACAACATAAATCAAGAAACAAACCTTAGGGATTCCATTAGAACAGTAGCAGAAGAATATGAAGAAGAGGCAAAGTTGCAGACGGAAGATGAAGAAGATGAAGAAACAGAAAAGTAAAACTAATTTTGAAGATTAGTTCCACCTTTTATAGGCAAAGGGGAGTGGACCTACGGAGTAGGAACGTGTCAGTAAATGAAGGGATTTACAACACGTGTAAGAAAGGCTGGAATAACGGGATCTTGTCGAGGAGAAAGTATAAAAGGGGAAGAAGTTGCGAAGAATAATAAAGAATATTAGTTCTCATGATCTTCTCTTATTCGCAGAAAAGACATGAGAAGAGGCAAGATGTAGTACCAGAATATCGCTACAACACTATTCCTGCGATATTAACAACATTTCTACGAGCGTCACTGACAATTCTTCAACGAAATTTCACGAGCGTTACAGAACAACTAAAAGAAACTGACAATGGAAGAAGTAAAAGAAGAACAAGACTGATCCTGCGATGGTCACCATGCTTGCGATAGAGAAATATTGTAACAATCGCGATAAGATCGCAGAGTAGATCCGAATTAAGGGGAAATCTTAGATGTCTTCCACTATATATTTTCCTATATAAAGAGCACGATAGATCCAGAAAAGGATGATGCATTTTTGAGAGCTGAGAGAATTTTGAGGAGAGAGAAACTCCAGAAAGAAAGTTGTACTTCTGAGTTTCAATATTTCTTATAAATCTTCCTGAAAGTGAATTAATAAAAGTGTTGTTGTTTATTCACAATCATGACTTAGTTTTCATAGATTCTTGACAAGGGTGTAGTGTAGGAAATCCTGCAACTACAAGAAGAGTGGAAAAATCAGACTATTTCTTTCACTTCACAAGAAGTACCTTAACCTGGCGAAATGCACGACAATCCATTGGTGGTGAGACTAGAGATAAACCCAAAACAAAGAGAAGATGAAGATGATGAGGCCGAAGATTCATGGGCAATTAATAGAGTTTTAATTGATACAGGGAGTTTTGTAGATATCATGTTTTATCATACTTATAAGACAATGGGAGGCAGAGATGAGGATCTAATACCTTCAACCTATAAAATATATGGTTTTAATGGCACTGCCAATAAACCTAAAGGGGAGATCACAATGCGAATTCCATTAAAGGGGATATCTTCCAAGATTTTATTCTGTATTGTCGATGTGGAGTCGCCCTATAATGCTTTAATTGGTCGACCTTGGCTACATGGGATTTTAGGTGTGGCATCAACTTTCCACCAGTGGATTAAGTTTCCACATCCTAGTGGAATTGGAGTAATAAAGGGAGATTGGGTTGAAGGAAAGAAGTGCTATGAAATTGATAGGTGTAGAATACACCGTGTTTACTATCTAAAGAGTTTATGCTTTCTTTGCTATTTTTCTTGTAAATTATGTATTTTACGAGTGTTTTGAGTTATTAGGTACTCTGGAGTCGCACGTAAGAAAAGAAGAAGAAATCATCCTAAATTCAGCATTAAGGGAAAAAAGGTCATTTCATATTCCAACAAAATTGGGAGCTGAGCCAAGGTTAAGGGTCAACCAGTTCTACAAAAGCAATATCTGGAGCTCAGACAAGACTAAGGGGAGACTCTACCTAAAGTAGCACTAAATACACACCAATTAAGGTTAAGGGGAGGCCAATTTGGTATCCCTTATCAAGGTGACCGAGTGTTGGATTACAAAACCAATTTATAACCCTAAAACTATATTCAGATATTTATCTTCTCTTGCATCTGAAATTGAGAAGAAGAAAAAGAAAAGCTACCGTATGTGAGATGCAGTCGAGACTTGAGAATGAAAATTTAGGGAGCTGATGATTTTCATGGGGTATGTGGATTGATGAACGAACAAGGAGTATTGATGAATTAGAAAATTAGGGTTCATGCAATTTAATAAGTAATCAGACGGTTTGGTGGAATTGGTGGCTGTGATTCAAGGGTTTTCTGATGAAATTGATCAAAGAGAAATCGAAATATCCAGGGAATCAGTAAGTTAGAAGAAATTAAAGCTGAAATTGAGATGGGATTTCTCGATTTAGAGTTACAGTGAATTGGAGATATTGCCGTAGACCTCAGTGAATCGAGAAGAAGATTGGAAATTATGACAGGGTTTGGTCGTTGATTTAAGAAGAAACTGATGCTGCTAAGGATGGAAGAGATAGGTCTGTGAAGTTCAGAAGATGGGTTCGATTTTAAATTGAAGAGATGAAGAAGCGTAAGAAATCAGAGATGGGTTAGTTTATGAACCGAGAAATTAGAGATTTCAGGGAAGAATAGCTAGTTGCTTCCATGGATAAAATGGGTTACTGGTTGAATCTGTAATGGCAAAGACGATAAGAAATTAAAGGGGTTTCTGCTAATTTGTGAGAAAGCAAATGATGTTGTAATTGATTAATCTGTTTTGGTGGTGCAGCCGAGTCAAGATCAGTTCATGGAGGAATCTGATTGATTTGAAGCTATACTGTTGATAGTGGTTAAGCTGTGAATAATTGAAGTAATCTAGATGTATGTTAGGTTTGACGCAGGAATTGAAGAAGAATGGCCTGAATTCGGCCGGGAAAACACCCAGAAACAGACGGAGCTCTGTCGGATTTTCTGCTCCGGCGAGTTAACTCAGTAGCCGACGGTGAGCCGATACATACCCAGCAGTTCAGAATACTTAGTTGAGTAAGACCAGTTAGACATCTGAGTGAGCTGACTTGATGTCTGACTCTCCCTTCCTTGACCTAGTCAACTAACAGAAGACCGTTAGTCCAAACGGTAGACTGACGGAATATTGTTTAACCGGGACAGAATTTCCAGGTGGCTGGCGATGACGGAATCCGACCTATTTCCGGCCAAAAACCCAGTTTTTCGGCGAGCAAAATTTTGTGTGGATTTCTCTCATGGGATGTGAAGACTTGGACTTGGAATTGGATGAAGAATTTGGTTTCAATATGGAAAGAGAAGATGGGAGATTTGAGAAAGGCTTGGATTTGGAAATTGAATTGCTAAAGGAAATGGATTCTATTCCTTAGAAGACTTGGAGAGCATTGAATCCTATAAATAGAGAAGTTCTCTACTTTTCTATATACACTTAGATACACTTACACACACTTTTGTGCACACTTTTGCACACTTTTACACACACAACACTTTTCTTTTCTTTATTCTTTGTGTGAACTCCTTAACATGAGTAATTTTATTGATTGAGGATGAATTCCTAGTTCTTAACATGTTTTGAGTTTTGTTTTAAATCTACTTTGAAGTTTTCACATGATTATCGTTTGTTTTTACTAATAGGAATGTTTATACATTCATGATTGATTGATAGATTGTTTAGGTGCGCAACTAAATTGATTTGTTAATTTGATATATAGATAGTGAAAGTTAGGGGATAAGTAATCGTTTCTTGACTATTTACATAAGTAGAAAACACGAGACCTTGCGGAGGGATTCCGTGGAGCAATTGTGTGTAAAAACAACGTTAGCAAGTGGACCTTGATCTAAGAGTCTAACTACTAATATCAACCTAATAAATTCATAAATCTTAATGCGTTTAACTAAATTACATCTTGAGTGATCTACTACTTGGTGGTTTGGTAAATAGAATCCGGTAGTCGAGAAATTCCGTATCCGGTGATACAAGGGATTTAGGGGTTAATACTGATCTAGCTGCTATATCTACGGTTGATGATAATTTGTGACTAATAAAAAGTGGAAAAGAACATAACTTGAATCATTGTTTTGCAACGAAGAAGGATTCCTTGATCTAATCTCTCTTATTGATTTCCTTTATCTTTTTAATTGCTTTATTTACTTTTATTTGCTTATAAAATCTAAAACCAAAACCCCCCTTTTGTGACATTATAAGACAACTAAAACCTCTTGCTCCTCGTGGGAACGATCTTAACTACCCCATATTACTTGTTAATTAGGTAGTAAAATATTAATTAATTTGTTGTGGTTATGACACGCACCAAATTTTGGCGCCGTTGCCGGGGAGCAACGGACGATTTTAGTTGTTTTCTTTTTACTTTTACTTTTACTTTTTTCTTTATTCTTTCTTTGTTAGATTCTATATCGTATCTAACTTAGTTTTTGAGAAAAAATTTCAGGTACCGGTTTTCCATGTATGGTGGAAAAGAGCAAGCATATTACAACAATCAATACGGTTTTCAACCTCAACATTATGGGAACTTCCAACCATCCTTATGATACAATCAAAACCAATCTTTTGGCTATGATCAATATCCTACGGAACCTTATGGATACTCTCATACATATCAACAACCTTGTAATGGGTATGTAAGTCAAGCACCAAGGTGGGATAAATCTACTTCTAATTGGCTTCATTCAAGTTGTATGCAGATTATCAATGAATTGCAAGACTTGCGACAAATACTAGACCGTGATAGAAAGAACGCCGCACAAACAAATTTCTGCAACACTTTTTCTTACCCGACTCCGGATCGTAGTTATGATCATTCACCCATTCAAAGGGAAGAGTCATGGGAAATAGAACCTATTGTAGCCAACGGTGGTAAACGTGTGAACGTAAGGAAACTTGCACAAAACTTATACAAATTGGAAGATGATGGAGACTCGGAAGAGCTTGTCGTAGAAATTAGTAGGACCATTCATATGGAACTTCAACGACGTCGGGATAAAGGTTATGAAACCGATATCTATTATGGTGATTTTGATAATGAAGATGATTGTGTTGAAAAGGACCAACATTTGGAGACTTTTGATGATACTAGTGTAGGTTACCCGAGCCTTGATCTTAATAATGATCAATCACCTATTCAAAAGGAAGAGCTTGAGGAAGATGCATTTAGTGCTTGGAAAAAATTCCTTAGGGAAAGATATGAGTCCGCGGAGGTGTATGAGCGTTGCAACAATGAGGAAGTTATTCCAACTCTGGATCATAATAACGATCCTTCACCTATTCAAAAGGAGGAGATTGGGTGTGACTTGCATATTGTTATAAACGGTGTAACACCCTCACAAGAAGATCTTACAACCTATACCGACGAAAATCATTTTAGTGAATGGCCAGATTCCGATGATGAGAATGTTGAAGAGATGATGCTCGATAATGAAACCGAATTGATTGAATTTGTGGAAGACCCAATTGAACTTGCTAATGATTATGATGATGCCGAGACTTTAGTTAAGGTAGAAAATGATGAAGAATGGTTGCAAGGTTTGATATAGGACCATGATATGCAAGAGGTAAGTAATTCACTTAAATGTTTTAAGAATGAGGAGGATTCCGTAATACAAGAGATTGTGCAAGGTTTGTCTAACCCTTTGCATATTGATTCTTCTCCTTTACCTCTTATTGGATTGAATGTATGTGCTTCGAAAGTATTTTTGGATGATTTTGTTTCTAGATATCCACCATTGGAAACACTTGATGCTAACGCCATGCAGGTTTGCCAAAAGAAATACATGGAAGTTCCCAAATTCTATGTTCTTTATACACTTCCGAGTGTGGACAAGAATAAGTGTGGGGGAAGTTTCCACCGGGCGATAACTTTACCATTATTTTCTTGTGCTAACATTTGTCTAGAGCTTTTATTTGCAAAACAGGTACCATGGGTGGATCCCCAAATTTTCCGATTGTTAGTATATGGGGAATGAATCTTACAAGAGCCAAGTCGGGTCGTCGACTTTAAAACAAGCGCTAAGTGGGAGGCAACCTACCGGTTTTGTATTTCCTATCCTTTTGTTTTTATTTTCTTCGAGTTTCATTTATTTATTTTTCTTGTTCCATATCATGTTAGGATTTCCCACCTTGACTTTGCTAGGACGATTCAATTACATTGAGGACAATATAAGGTTTAAGTGTGGGGGAGTGGTTAAGCATTTATATAAAAAATAAATTTTGCATAAAACTTCCAACTTTTAGAGATTTTAGAGTCACTAGCATACTTCTAGGTATGTTTACATAGAGAATTCTGACCGAAATAAATGAACTTAGAAGTGTTAGGGAACTACGTTCGGATTTCTTGTTTGTTAGAGTGTTAAATAATGGATTTAATCATGCCGGTGATGCAAATTAGGAGCAGAGAAGAATGCGTTATTAGAGTTGATGATCAATCATTAGTGGAGACTACCCTATTTATATCATGTGAGGCACTGACCAGAATTTTTCCTTAACTAAAAAGATTTCTTTTGAGTGGGTGTCACCGTACGTTAATTCCGGGTAGAATGGTGAGCTACCCAACTTCACACCAATTTCAGCACTATTTTTGATCTCTTGAGTGCTAATTTTTGTCAATCATAAGGGTGACGTCTATGGATGAAAGCCTCCTTCTTGTAGTTCGATTTGCAGTTAGCACCATTCTCTCTCTCTCGACAACAACGGGTCCATATAAACACCATCATCATCAACAAGGGAGCGACATCAAAATCTACAAGGAAAGTTGAAGACGTTTGAGCTTTACAAGCAACAGAACAAGAAAAGATCTAAATTTCAAATCCAAGTAAAGCAACATACAATGAGCGGAATTCTATATCCAAGTATGAAGACTTATTTACAAGAGCAAAGAAAAGTAAAAGGTGAGAATTATTGAAGTTTTTGATTTCGAGATGATACAAGTTGTGAAGAATCAAGCGGTAAAGTACTTTTCCACGGCCATGGTTTGTTTTATTTTTCACTTTGATTTGTATTTTGTTTCTCTTGTCTAAAAAAAAAGAAAAAAAAAAGAAAAAAAAAATTTGATTGAAAAATATGAGACAAGAGAAATATCTATTATTGTTTTTGTTTTTATTTATTTAATAAGTCGTGGGGAAGGAAAATATATAAGGAAGTTTCAAGCGACAAGGATTTTAAGGAAAAAGGTTACAAATTGTCAAGGATTTACGAAATTCGAAAATTTATCATCAATAGTTGAAGCCGAAGACCAAGAAGATGAAGACAAGGAGCGTAAGACATTTCTATTGGATGCCGTGAGAGTGGTGTTATCATAATTGGCAATCGGATGTGAAGGTAAGTAAGTAATCTCATCCTCAATAATAGTGGTTGATTTCCTTTCTTAGAGATCATCAGAAAATAGTTTTTCAAAATGTTAAAAGATGTGGGTTTTTAAAATATTTCGGAAGATGTTCTTCCCACCATTCAATGTGTTACAGGAATTCTCTCTTCATTCCTACCTGCACACATGTGAGACCCATAAAAAAGCTGTCTTTTTGAGTGCAATTATCATAAAATCCTTTTGGTGAGGCAGAAGTCGAGGAGAAATGCTTATTGATCGTTTCTCAAACACGTGTTCTCTCATTATGGTGTGGTTATTTCTCACTCAACATTTAAGAATGAGAATATGTTATTTTGTATGTCTAACTTCTTATTACTAGCATGCAGAAACTCTATGTCCTCATAACTCTTTGGATGCTTGGGACGCTGGAATGCTTTGAAGTTGTGAGTTTTAATTTGATTTGCTCGAGGACTAGCAAAGTCTAAGTGTAGGGGAATTTGATAGGTGTAGAATATACCGTGTTTACTATCTAAAGAGTTTATGCTTTCTTTGCTATTTTTCTTGTAAATTATATATTTTACGAGTGTTTTGAGTTATTAGGTACTCTGGAGTCGCACGTAGGAAAAGAAGAATAAATCATCCTAAATTGAGCATTAAGGGAAAAAAGGTCATTTCATATGCCAACAAAATTGGAAGCCGAGCCAAGGTTAAGGGTTAACCAGTTCTACAAAAGCACTATCTGGAGCCCAGATAAGACTAAGGGGAAACTCTACCTGAAGGAGCATTAAATACAGACCAATTAAGGTTAAGGGGAGGCCAATTTGGTATCCCTTATCAAGGTTACCAAGTGTTGGATAACAAAAACAATTTATAACCCTAAAACTATATTCAGATATTTATCTTCTCTTGCATCTGAAATTGAGAAGAAGAGAAAGAAAAGCTGCCGTCTGTGAGATGCAGTCGAGACTTGAGAATGGAAATTTAGGGAGCTGATGATTTTCATGGGGTATGCGGATTGATGAACGAAGAAGGAGTATTGATGAATTAGTAAATTAGGGTTCGTGCAATTGAAGAAGGAATCAGACGGTTTGGTGGAATTGGTGGTTGTGATTCAAGGGTTTGCTTATGAAATTGATCAAAGAGAAATCGAAATATCCAGGGAATCAGTAAGTTAGAAGAAATTAAAGCTGAAATTGAGATGGGATTTCTCGATTTAGAGTTACAGTGAATTGGAGTTTTTTCCGTCGACCTCAGTGAATCGAGAAGAAGATTGGAGATTAAGACAGGGTTTGGTAGTTGATTTAAGAAGAAACTGATGCTTCTAAGGATGTAAGAGATAGGTCTGTGCAATTCAGAAGATGGGTTCGATTTTAAATTGAAGAGATGAAGAAGCGTAAGAAATCAGAGATGGGTTAGTTTATGAACCGAGAAATTAGAGATTTCAGGGAAGAACATCTAGTTGCTTCCATGGATAAAATGGGTTACTGGTTGAATATATAATGGCAAAGACGACAAGAAATTAAAGGGGTTTCTTCTAATTTGTGAGAAATAAAATGATGTTGTAGTTAATTAATCTGTGTTGGTGGTGCAGCCGAGTCAAGAGCAGTTCAGGGAGGAATCTGATTGATTTGAAGCTATGTTACTGTTTATAATGGTTAAGTTGTGAATAATTGAAGTAAACTAGATGTATGTTAGGTTTGACGCATGAATTGAAGAAGAATGGCCTGAATTCGGCCGGGAAAACACCCAGAAACAAACGGAGCTCTGTCGGATTTTCTGCTCCGGCGAGTTAACTCGGTATCCGACGGTGAGCCGATACAAACCCAGCAGTTCAGAATACTTATTTGAGTAAGACCAGTTAGACAGCTGAGTGAGCTGACTTGATGTCTGACTTTCCCTTCCTTGACCTAGTCAACTAACATAAGACCGTTATGTGGACCATTAGTCCAAATGGTGGACTGAAGGAATATTCTTTAACCGGGACAAAATTTTCAGGTGGTCGGCGGTGACGGAATCCGGCCTATATCCAGCCAAAAACCCAGTTTTTCGGCGAGCAAAATTTTGTGTGGATTTCTCTCATGGGATGTGAATACTTGGACTTGGAATTGGATGAAGAATTTGGTTTGAATATGGAAAGAGAAGATGGGAGATTTAAGAAAGGCTTGGATTTGGAAATTGAATTGCTAAAGGAAATGGATTCTATTCCTTAGAAGACTTGGAGAGCATTGAAGCCTATAAATAGAGAAGTTCTCTACTTTTCTATATACACTTAGATACACTTACACACACTTTTGTGTACACTTTTGCATACTTTTACACACACAACACTTTTCTTTTCTTTATTCTTTGTGTGAACTCCTTAACATGAGTAACTAATTTTATTGATTGAGGATGAATTCCTAGTTCTTAACATGTTTTGAGTTTTGTTTTAAATCTACTTTGAAGTTTTCACATGATTATCGTTTGTTTTTACTAATAGGAATGTTTATACATTCATGATTGATTGATAGATTGTTTAGGTGCGCAACTAAATTTATTTGTTAATTTGATCTATAGCTAGTGAAAGTTAGGGGATAAGTAATCGTTTCTTGACTATTTACACATAAGTATAAAACACGAGACCTTGCGGAGGGATTCTGTGGAGAAATTGTGTGTAAAAACAACGTTAGCAAGTGGACCTTGATCTAAGAGTCTAACTACTAATATCAACCTAATAAATTCATAAATCTTAATGCGTTTAACTAAATTACATCTTGAGTGATCTACTACTTGGTGGTTTGGTAAATAGAATCCGGTAGTCGAGAACTTCCGTATCAGGTGATACAAGGAATTTAGGGGTTAGCACTGATCTAGCTGCTATATCTACGGTTGATGATAATTTGTGACTAATAAAAAGTGGAAAAGAACATAACTTGAATCATTGTTTTGCAACGAAGAAGGATTCCTTGATCTAATCTCTCTTATTGTTTTCCTTTATCTTTTTAATTGCTTTATTTACTTTCCTTTGCTTATAAAATCTAAAACCAAAACCCCCCTTTTGTGACATTATATGACAATTAAAACCTCTTGCTCCTCGTAGGAACGATCTTGACTTCCCTATATTACTTGTTAATTAGGTAGTAAAATATTAATTAATTTGTTGTGGTTACGACACGCACCAGAAATTGATGTAGAATCTTGCGAAGAAAGAGCCGCGAATAAGGGGAATTGGAAGTATAACATCAAAGAAAGACAAAGAAGTGAGAGATTGATGGCCAATTAAGTAGAACAAAGAAAAGAAGGAAGGTTGCAGAATTAGAACTTGCTGAAAACAACAAGTGGAGAAAATCTCGCAAAAGGACAGAAAGTAACCAACAATCTCGCAGAGGCAGATAACAGTAAAGGTAAAAATTTCAAACTGTGAAATGAAAGAAATATTAAGGAAAAAAAAAGATGTATAATCGGTTTGTTGCGAAAATTTTAAAAAATATATTTTCCTTAATGATTAAAATGATATGAGAATGTGCGAAAATTTCGCAAGAAATGATCATTTAAGATCCAGAATGGAACGAACCTTTATGGCGTACACCCTAGTTCGCGAATAAAATTTCGCAAGAGGAAAATGTAAGACCTAAAGTACGTCATAGAAGGGGGTATCTGTTGCATGACTCAACGATAAAGTCACACCGCTGCTGGAACCTGAGTCATGTAGATTTGGGGTCAATGAAAGACCATCCAGGAGAGACACCTTGGATTCTCAACTTGAGCATATGACTTGAGTTGGGCGACTAAGGTAATAAGATCTCTCCTAAGGGGTGCAGAGTATGACCAAGGCGCCGAGGTACACGGTTGAGACAAGAGTGCCCGAGGCGTATGAAACTACCTTGGCCATTCTTGGTAAGTCTTGGATATGATGCACTCGGCCCGAAGAAAACCCCACTTAGGGTGCAGTCTCGTAACCATAAGCCATATAGACAAAAGGTATAAGAGGCTGCGAACACAACTGGTTGTTGTTAAGACTGGATGGGAGGAGCTAGTCTTGTTTGGATGATGTACGTCTCCTTGAAAGGTCAATCAGGGGGAAGATAAGGGAGGCACCCTCCATTAAGGAGATGATAAGTGTCTTAAGACGCAAATGTCATGAGACTTTTTACTCACAGTAGTATTAAGACTTGTCATATTTGTGCAACATTCCTGAAGAGGCAATAATACAAAAGAAAAGATAAGACGAGATGAAAGGGTCATTGCACGCAAGTGTAAAGACGTCATGCGATTTCATCGCAAGACGACAATGTCAAAGGGCTTTAGTTTTGCAAGAAAATTTAGGCCTGTCATATTGTCGCAGCTAAAATACAAGAGAACAAAAAGTTAAGGCAAGGTCAATGGGTTTCTACATGAAAATGTAGAAACTGTTGATGGTGGATTTTCATTTAAAGGGTAAAATTGTAAAAGCCTAAAAATTATATGCTAACATCTTGTAAAAGATAAGGCCATTAATAAGTGATGGATACTCCTTCACTTTATTTAATTCACCTAGAATGGAGCATGTGGAAACAATCCCATTTTGTGAATAAAATACACGAAATTCATCCAGGTTGGAGCATGTAGCAACAATCCCATATACCCTGTAAATTTACAGCATTATTAATTAATGTGCAACCAGCCTTGTATTTCATGTACTCATTATCAGTGTGGCATGACGACTGAGTGTTGCTCTCAATAGAGAAACACGAATCTCCAAGCATTGTAATGAAACATGTACGAAATACCCGTACAGGCTGCAACTCTCGGTGTGTTATACTAGCCCTATTGATCCACTCTCGGTGTGTTATACTAGCCCGATTGAGCATCCGGACTGACCTTATCAGTCTGGATATGATCACGACCATCTAACTCCGCTAACATGATTGGATGGCCCAGATCGATTCCATAACCCCCGAGAAGGTATGGAATATCGAATCCATAACCCCCAAGCAGGTATGGATTATTCACTGCCGAACCAACGCGGGCCCCTTCCACCATCATCGCCAGCGTAGCAGGAAATATTCCAGTAAGTGTAACACCTCTCGTCACTAGATCCAGAGCAGCCACTAATCCCGGCATCTCCTCAAGTGTAACGCCTCCGGTGGTCACCAGAGAAACAACTTTCACTCCTTCATCAGGACGAGGAGCCGGAGGGACAAGAGGAGGACCACCGCCCATTACCATTGCAGACTTGATGGAGAAACAAGAAGTTCTGGATAATACCCAAACGGATATGGACGCAACTCAAAAAGAGGTACTCACTTTTCTTAAGACATTAAATGATCGATTGCCACAAGAACCGAGACATCCCTTGGAGCCAACGAGGAATGCACTCAACGCACATGGAGAAGGTACGACGCGGACCTGCATGGAATTGATCAAAGAAGCGACATCAGATATGAACAATCATGTCATGGAGATTCCTACACTGGGGACTGATCCTCACAACGATCCTCCTCAAGTCAATAGTCTCACTATGATCCAGAGGCCGGTGGATCAGGAAGCGGTTTCTCTAGTTTAAAGTTTATGCGAACTTTTACACCTCTCGAAGAATCAGCGGGCAGAGACGTTTTGCTGCAATCAACTAGAAGAAGGTCACAACCGGGCCCTACATGTTACGGCACACATCAGGGATTCAGAGTTCAAGAGGGTCCTCGTTGACACTTGCGCGTCTTCGTATGTGATTACTCTCAAGACTCTCAGGACGGCCAAGGTTCTCTTAGGCAAGATCGTATGGCATCCTACCACAATGGCATACTTTGAAGGAAATCAGACCAACACATACGGGATCACCCCTTCAACGTATCACCAATGCTTGAAGACTATGCTGAATAAATAAGTCATTCGTATTCCTGCAACATTGTCTCCTTACGCACGAATATGCGGAGTGGAACTGTTCAAACAAGGGGAAGCTCCGCTGGAAGGATCATACAAAGTCCATTGCACCCCATTCCCCACGTGGGCGTCAATCCAGAAGGAGGACCGACTTGCATCATCGAAGGCTAGGCCACATGATGTATCCTTGCTGACAAGACGTCTCAATTCCTTTCTTCGCCCAATAGAATGCTACAACAATGACGAGCCACAAGAAGAAGTGCTAGACGCTCTACGACAGCTGCAAGATGGTACCAACTCCACAACTGATGATCTCGACGATGAGGAATCTCCTAGGACTATCTCCATCAGCTCGACCCTTTATAATCATTCATACAATCTCTGATCCAAACCGGTCAAACGATCTCCGAAGCAATTCAGGCGCGAGATCAGGTGTTGCATGGATTCCAGAGACTTGAACGAATGCTGCCCCAAGGACGACTTTCCTCAGCCTAATATTGACATGTTAGTAGACTCCACCAGCGTACACGGCATGTTCTCCTTCATGGATGGCTACAGCATATATAATCAGATAAGGATGTATGAGCATGACGCAAGTAAGACAACCTTTCGAACTCCTCATGACAATTTTTACTATACTGTTATGCCTTTTGGTTTAAAGAATTCCAGCGTAACGTATCAACGTTCTATGACGGAAATCTTACACTGGAGCCGATACCTCAAGAAAGAAGCCTCAAGAAGATAACGATGTCCACGTGTCATATCGAGCAAGATCCGAGCGAGTTACTCTATCATACAGTGGTCGAAAAAGATCCCAGTGGTACATGTCTATTATTCTATGTTGGAAATCTGCGCTTTTGGTCATCCTCTGGAGCTGTTGAACGCTCATCTACAACAACATATGCCCTGATAGAAAGAACCAGGCATGCCGGTAATGAATAGCCTCATAATGTTCGTAGGGGCATATATCTCACCAATAGGCGATACAACCTTCCTCCTTCTGTAAGCAGTTCCCTGAAGCATCAAGAGGAAAACCACTGAGATACAACATCATGCGCGTCTGCCAACTCCAACTCCAGTACCACATGCACGACTCCCACAATGATGAAACAATGTCCAAGATATTCCATATCTGGCTCGACAACAACCACTACGAATAAACCATGTAAACCAAGCTTGGGGACTGAGGATCACCAATGAAGTTTACCATCAGTCAAGGACTTCTTCAACATGAGATAGATAGTCAGTCAAGAAGCATGGAATTCGCAAGGGTAAATCGAACTGAAGAGGAAGCCACTTCAACGTTCCCTCCAGCAGAAGCTGCTTCAATGGTCTATTCAAGAGCTGCCTCAACGCTCTCTCCAGGACCAACGTTCGCTTCATAATCCTGCTTCAACACTCTCTCCAGGATCCACCTCAACGTTCGCACCAGAAGCCACTTTAACATCCTCTCGAGCCTTTTAAACACTCAAGCTGCATCAATAATATGCTCTCTAGTCAAGTTATCTTTGATGTACTCATTGCTCAACATACGTCTCATCCATCCTTCATGAGGGCCCAGCGGAGCATGAAAAAACCTTGAAATCGATGGGAGAAGGGTTATCTTGTGGAACTGATATTTTCATATAGTTGAAAGGGAACGGTAAATAACTCATCATCAATGTTCGGCATATATTTGAAGTTGTCAACACCTCCTGACTTGGCACCAGCATTATCCCCAGAAGACATCTCAACAGGAGTTCTTTTCTTTATTTTACAATAAAAGACAAGAGTCAGTATTTGTGTAAAATGGTGTGAGATGTGTAGTCACACATGACAGAACACACATCCACGATTGGAGTACACAAGTCCGGTATTGATCAAGTTTCAAGTCCGGTGTTGATCAAGTCACAAGTCCGGATCAATTTTCAAGTCCGGATCAATTTTCAAGTCCGGATCAATTTTCAATTCCGGATCAATTTTCAAGTCCGGATCAATTTTCAAGTCCGGATCAATTTTTAATTCCGGATCAATTTTCAAGTCCGGTATTGTTCAAGTTTCTTCAAGTCCGGTATTGATTAAGCCACAAGACCGGATCAAGTCACAATTCTGGTATTGCTCAAGTTTCAAGTCTGGTATTGATCAAAGTCACAAGGCTGGTATTCGAATAAAACAGGCGCACGCAGCAAGACCGATTTTCAGTCGAAACATAGGGTCGACGTTCAGTAAGGCACGCGGAAGGTCCCACTTGATCCCAGTCCCAGATTGGTCGAAGCGGACACAACCATCCCCAATAAAAGCTCTCTCTCCAGAAGAAAGCGTTTCAGCTCCAACACTTCAACACTTTCTACAGGACCCACATTTACATTTGAGCACACAAGGTTTATTTTTTAAATAAGCATGCTCACATCGCGTCCCACGTTCGAACGAAGCAAACAACAAGTCCGGTGTTTGGTCAAAGCATCAAGCCCACGTTCGATTAATCAGGCGTAGTAGCCCCACGAACGAAACAAGCGCAACAGTCCATCGAAGCAGGCAAGACCAACATCATGCTAGGGGAACAGTCACATGGACGCCTCTTGAACCTGACATGCTCCAACGACAGGATGACCCGTCTCTCCTGGTAACATCTAACTTTGTCTCATAAGCTTTGTTTTTAACTGTCACCATCTCATGCCTACCCCACAATAGTGTAACCATTACGTGCTAGGCAGGGGACTTAATGTTGATGGTGGATATTCATTTAAAGGGTAAAATTGTAAAATCCTAAAATTATGCCCTAACGTCTTGTAAAATATAAGGCCATTAATAAGTGATGGATACCCCTTCACTTTATTTAATTCACCTACAATGGAGCATGTGGCAACAATCCCATTCTGTGAATAAAATACACGAAATTCATCCAGATTGGAGCATGTAGCAACAATCCCATATACCCTGTGAATTTACAACATTATTAATTAATGCGCAACCAGCCTTGTATTTCCTGTACTCATTATCAGTGCAGCATGACGACTGAGTGTTGCTCTCAATAGAGCAATACGAATCTCCAAGCATTGTAATGAAACTTGTACGAAATACCCGTACAGGATGCAACTCTCGGTGTGTTATACTAGCCCGATTGAGCCACTCTCGGTGTGTTATACTAGCCCGATTGAGCATCCGGACTGACCGTATCAGTCTGGATATGATCAGGAGCATCCAACTCCACCAGCATGATTGGATGGCCCAGATTGATTCCATAATCCCCGAGCAGGTATGGAATATCGAATCCATAACCCCCAAGCAGGTATGGATTATTCACTATCGAACCAACGCGGGCCCCGCATGGTCGGCCTCCCCAAAAGATTGGCCTAGCTTGCCAAAATGTCCAAACCATAGCAGTATGGACGGAAAACCCTAAATTAGGGTTTGCGGCACATTACATGTGTCGCAAAAGAGTCTCAACCATCCATCTTCGCAAGTATAGATGGAGGGTGCAGATGTAGATTCAAAGGGCATGGAGCATGTCAACACAATCACCATGGGCCTACCTACATACCTGACCGATCAGTCAGGACCAACTATAGTTGGTCGTCCTAGTTCGTGCGCTCCAAACTAGGTACAACACACGGTCGGCAATACTCTGATTAGGGTTTATGTCGCGATCATAAGCGTCCATTTTCTCCTGATCGGACGAAGGGTCCAGGAATAGGCTAAACAAGTCCGGTAAGTATCAACAAGATTACTGTGGGCCCACCTATCTCTATACCCAATCGGCCAAGACCGAACTCTCTTTTTCTCCTCGGTTCGTGCGCCTCCAACATGTTTGTTCGCTCCTTCCAAATTGCAAACTAATCTCAACCGCACGATTTCTCTAGATGAATTGAGTGGCTTAGATCATGTTTTCATGGGACAGTAAGGCATAGGCGTGAACACCAGCATACCACCTACATGCTGGAGCAATCGTCCAAGACCGACCAAGCCTGGTTGTCTTGGAACGCGCGCCCGAAGTTGGTACGGTGTGCGGCTTTTGCAGAACCAGTTTACTGTCGCAAATTGATCTCGACCACTCAACTTCGCCGGATAAATTGAGTGGCCCAGATCACAGTTCCATGGGACAGTGAGGTATGAACATGTGTACCGGCATGCCGTCAGCATACATGACCGACCGGCCATACCAAAAACATGTCCCAAGCTTGGATTTGACCAAGCTGAAAAGTGATGCTTGTGCACCTTTTCATAAACCCTAATTCCATCAACGGTCTCAGATGAGTGTCTCAAAGATCATCTCGTCCGTCCAACTTTACCGGCTTGGCTATACAACCCTGGTCAGGAGTTAATTGGTCAGTGCGGAGTCATGGTGATCACCATCCGTAACTCTACCACACCATGTGGTTGGTCAAGGGAGGGTTTGCATGCGTAACTTCCAAACCATCGCATGAAGTATTCTGGATATGAGGTTTTGAGACGCTCAAAAAGCTATGCTTCATACATGCTGAATATACTCGATGCGGTACCTGCATAGTATACACACGATACTTCACAAGTATAGACTTTCTAATAACGCATTTATTCAATCTAGAATTACATGCTATTTTCTGTGGGTCCAACGATCCACACGTTCAAGATATAAATCATGTCACAAACTGGGGGATACATACTGGGGTATTGGTCTGGCGGTTTACAACGTACAGCGCACAACGCGCCATCATAAGAATGTGTCAGGTAGTCATGGACGGTTAGTGATGATGGGAGAAGTACGCAAGCCTGGTCGTGTGACACCAATACACTACTCTACTACTCCATCACTCCACTTTCTCCAATTCCCACGAGATACGAAGGTTAGGCTAAAAGACTTGTATAAATAGGTTCCTTGCCCTATTTTTCAAAACAACAGAGCACGACGAGATAATAGAGGCAAGTGTTGATACAATCGTATTCAAACACCGAAAATGATAGCTTACATCCTGCAAGACAGTTCAGCTTTCTGATACAAGTCATACATAGCCAACACCTTCTTCGCTTGCCTCCCTAAGATCAACCCCATCTCCTTCACTTTGTGACCGAAACAAGTATGGAACGGCCATTTCTTGGTTTAGGCAGGACTTGCACAGATTGATCTCTCGAATCTACAAGCACTCACCGCGTAGTGCATTTGTTTAAGGTTTAGATTCATTCCTCATCCATACCCCAAATTACCAAAATCAGCAGGAATAGTTTTCACCCATAAACAGAAACGTACTGCAATTTTGTAACAAAAGATGGCAAAATAAGACCTTTACTTAGGAAGGCAAAATAATACCACATCAGAATATAAGAAAGAATGCAATTTTACAATTTATAATTGCGAGATTATGCAGAAATAATTTTGATTTTCTAACAATTTATGACTGCGAGATTCGCGAGATTAAACAGGGGCAGCTTTCTCAATCAATCATCTGAATTCAAATAACAGAGGCAAGTATGGGGATGCATAAAATAAGTTAAGTGTTATTTGTTTTCACATGATAGATTTACGCATAAAAAGTTAATTGTATTTTGGATAGTCATATTGCGAAAGGGAATTTTTTTTCTAACACATGCAGAGTGAAACAAAAAAGAACTCGTATTAAAGATTGGAAAAATTTATAGTGATAAATTACAAGAGCAAAAGATTAAAGACTAAATGTACAAGTTTTACAAGGGAGGAAGCAAGGAAATAAAATCTATTTCGAGCTTGATTCATCATTATCTCCATCAGATTCTTTACTAGAGTTTCTTTCCTTATCTTCATCAGATTCATCATTTCCATCCTCTTCAAATTTTTCTCCTTCATCAGCTTCACAATCAGAGATGATCAAATTAGGCACATTCTCCGGGATGTTGTCTAAAAGACAAGGATATTTGGAGTGAGGAATCTTGTTGTCATCACAGATCGCCTTGATAGTATCATTACGATAAGAAATTGCGTCATTCCCAAAATTCGCAATAGTGATTTTTAGTTGAGGCTTTAATCTTGAACATTTATCATTGCGAGAAGAAAGATCCTTTGCAAGATTCGCCTTTTCATTCTCAAGTTCTTCATTTCTACTGCGATATCTCTCTTCAGCTTCTGCGAAAATACAACAATAAATCAACAATTTGATAGAAAGTTGTGAAAATAAATAATCAAATAAGGAAGAACAGTTAACAACCTTCTCTATTAGAAATCATATCTCCAATCAAGGCCGTTTGGTCAACTTGAAGACTAACATCTACACCTAAATTATTCTTGGAATTATCTAGAACTTTAGCAGCCCAAGAAAATTCATTATCATCATTTATGAGAAGGCGGGAGTGAGTTTGATTATCTCTTTCACAGAGTACATCATTTCTATGTTTGAGGTTATCTCTTTCAATTTGAATCTCAAGGAATTTCTTGAAATTTCGCTAATGTCTGAGCACCTTGGAGACAAATATGATCTTTCTCATCTATCATATCACTATGTTTGTCTTGTAACTTATGGATTTCTTCTTTAGAAAGAATTGTCTAAATTTATTAGCCATATCCAGGACAAATCTATGTTCAATTTCTAAAAGGCAAAGTTTGGATCTAAGTTCATTTATGGGAAGAGATTCAATCTTATCATTTGAAAAACTATTTAGAGAAGTGTTTAGATGTTCAAGAAGGGTATCATCATCCATGAGATTGGGAAATGTATGAAGAAGAATAGCTTCATTAGTAAGACCATAGACATCTGCGAAATGATAAACTCTATAAGAAGAAATTTTTGAGAAAAAAAAATAATGGGGAAAGAAAAAGAATCCCATACCATAGAGTTGCTTATTGGCATATTGAAGATTAGATATTTTGTCCTTCTGAAGAGAATTGTCTGATTCCAATTGTTTGATTTTTTCATGAAGATTAGAAGTTTCGATCTACAATCCTTCATTTTGCTTAACCTTCTCGCGAAAACTGGCGACTTCAGCCTCCAATTCTGCGTTTTTGTTGAGAAGTTTAAGATTCTTCTTCGCGAAAATTGCTCGCCTCTTCTCCAAATCTGAGACAACAGCAAAGGAAGCTTTCTCAGCCTGTGAAATAATTCAGCAAATTTTAGGAATTAATTATGAATTCAAGGAAAAAGTAAAATAACAAAAGTATAAGAATGAAAGATGGGAGGTTGCAGCATTCTGAATAAATAGAAAAAATATTCTCATGATCTTCTCCCCTTCACAAAGAAGATATGAGAAGAGGCAAAATGTAGGATCAGAATATCGTAGGAGCAATAGTCTTGCGAAGTTAACAACAACACTCTTGCGAAATTTTAACAACTCATTACAAATGTCGCAGAATGGTTAGGAAAGTGACGTAATAGATGACGGTGGTATAAACATGAAGAAAGTGTGATGAGCTTGCGAAAGAAAGAGGTTTGCGATGATGTATCACTAACAAGCTTGCGAGAATATCGCAAGTCAGATCCAAAAATAAAGGAAAGATTAGCTGCCACCCACTATGTAAATTCCTATATAAAGAGATGAACAAGCGTAAGAGAGATGGATCTTCTTTCGAGTGTTGAGCAAGTCATTAGGAGAGAGAAAGTTTAAAGAGCGATTGTATTCTTGTTTTCTTCCATTTCTTGTAATATTTCTGGAATCAATTAATAAAAGTTTGGTTCTTAATCCTTTAAAGATGTGTTAATTATTATGAATTCTTGTGAGGGGTGTAGTGTGGGATTTCCTACTACTACAGTACGTCTCCTTGAAGGGGAAACAAGGGGGAAGATAATGGAGGCACCCTCCATTAGGGAGCTGATAAGTGTCTTAAGACGCAAATGTCATCAGGCTTTATTTTCGCAAGAAAATTTAGGCTTGTCATATTTGTGCGACAATCCTGAAGAGGCAATAATACAAAAGAAAAAGATAAGACGAGATCAATGGGTTATTACATGAAAGTGTAAGGACGTCCTGCGATTTTGTCGCAAGACGGCAATGTCATGGGGCTTTATTTTCGCAAGAATATTTAGACCTATCATATTGTCCCGACAAAAATGACAAAAGAGAAAAAGTTAAGGAAAGATCAATGGGTTTCTGCATGAGAGTGCAAAGATGTCCTACGATTTTGTCACCATGACAAAAGGTGGCAAAATAAGACCTTTACTTAGGAAGGAAAAATAAGACCACATAAGAATGAAAAAACCAAGAATTATCTCTCAAAATACATGATTGCGAGATTATGCAGAGATATCTGAGAAACTGAGGCATAAATTTACCAAAAGATTACGCAACAATCTTAATATTCAAAAATAATTTGCTTAATCTTTCATTTGAATAAAAATAACAGAGGCAAGTATGGGAATGCATAGAATGAGAAAATGTTATTTGTCTCCATATCAAAGATTTACACGAGCAGAAAGATGCAAAAGAGATAAAATTTATATTGGAATATGGCGAAATTAGCAGTGATAGATTACAAGAACAGAAGATCAAAGAACAAATATACAGATATTACAAAAAGTTGAAGAAGGAAGAAAAAATTATTTCTTGTTTGATTCTTCATCATCTTCACCGGATTCTTCTTCTTCTTCATCATCTTCATCAGATTCTTCTTCGCTAGCATCACTATCAGAGATGACCAGATCAAGAACGTTCTTTGGAATTTCTTCCGAGAGGCAGGGATATGTGGAATGAAGAATATTATTTTCATCACAAACCATCTTAATAGTTTGGTTGCGGAAAAGAATATCATCATTCTTAAAATTTGCAACAGTAATCCTTATTTGTTTCTTCAATCTCGAACACTTATCATTGCGAGAAGAAAGATTCTTTGCGAGCTTCTCTTTTTCAACCTCAAGTTCTTCAATTCTTTTGCGAAATCTTTCTTCAGCCTCTACGAACATATAACAATGAGTCAATAACTTGATGAAAATTTATGAAAAATAGATGATTAAATAAGAAAGAACAGTTAACAACCTTCTCTGTCAGAAATCATATCTCTAACCAAGGCCATGTGCTCAGTGTGGAGACTAACGTCTACACCTAGACTATTTATGGCATCATCTAAAATTTTCGCAGCCCAAGCGAATTCATCATCATTAGTTATGAGAAGACGGGAACGAATTTGAATCTCTCTCTCGCTAAGCACAACATTTTTGCGTTTAAGTTCATCTCGTTCAATTTGAACCCCAAAAAGAGTTTCATGAAATTTCGCTAAGGCTTGATCGCCTTGGTTAGCAATGCGATATTTATCATCTATGAGATCACTTTTCTTGGTCCTTAAGGTATTGATTTCCTCTTTAGATCTATGGTAAAAACGCTTAAATTTGTTGGCTAAACCCAAACTGGATCTATGGTGTAGTACCAGAATATCGCTACAACGCTATTCCCGCGATATTAACAACATTTCTGCGAGAAGCCCAAACGTTTCTACAAGTATTAACAACACTTTGACGAGATTGTCACAAGATTCTTCAACAACATTTGGCGAGTGTCACAAAAGAGTAATGTAATGGTTAACCATTAAAGATATATGAAGAATAAGTCTGCTTCACGATGGTTATAAAGTTGGCGATGGTAAAGACTAAAGTTATGGCGATGAGATCGCAGAGTAGATCCGAATTAAGGGGAAGTCTTAGCTGTCTTCCACTATGTATTTTACTATATAAAGGGTTCAACTAAATCCAGAAAAGGATGATGCATTTTTGAGAGCTGAGAGAATTCTGAGGAGAGAGAAACTCGAGAAAAGAAAGTTGTACTATGAGTTTTAATATTTCTTGTAAATCTTCCTGAAAGTGAATTAATAAAAGTGTTGTTGTTCATTCACAATTATGACTTAGTTTTCATAGATTCTTGACAAGGGTGTAGTGTAGGAAATCCTGCAACTACATTTTGGCGCCCGAAACAGGGAGAATCAAGTTAAAAAAATCTATAATTACAACTTGAAAATTTGAAGAAATTGTTAGGATTGAAGAAATGGTTAGAAGAAGAAGAAACACATCAGAACCACCAACAACTATGAGGAGGAGTAAAAGACTTGCAGGTGAAGGAACAAGTGAATTAAAAGAATCTTTAAGAATAAGGTCAAGAAGAAATAGAACAAGAAATGAAGCAGAAAATTCAATTCAACAGCCGAATCAACAAGCACAAACGCAAGATAGGGATGTGGATTATGATAGAATGAGCATGCACACTTGGAGGTCGGATTCAATGGAAGAAGCAGAAAATCGACAATTAAGGAATGGAGAAGAAGGAGAAGGAAATCAAAGAATGGCTGGAGAATTAGTTCATGTGGGACGAGAAAATGGGATAGTCGATGATCTGAGCCAAAGAACACAGGAAGAAAGAAGATTAGAGGCAGAAGAGCGTGCGAATTTAACAAGGCAAAATCATGAGCTAAGGATGGATAATTTAAGGTTACAAAGAAGGATATCAAGGAGTACTGTTAGATCAAATTCAAGATCATTCAGAGAAGAATCAAGGCAAATTTCCCCTATAAGAAATGTTGGAGAAAATACTCGAAGAGAAATGCAAAATAGAGAAGAAGAGGTAATAGGAGATCGCTATAATCCGCGTGACAATAGAAGTCGAGAGAGAAGAAACAACCAAATTGAAGAAGAAAATCCAGAAGAAGGAAGAAGGATATTACATGGGCGAGAGAATCAAAGAAATCAAAGAATGATTGAAGAAGAAATCGAGAGACATTATGCTGAACAAACACATTTAGCCCGCGAGAGAGAAAGATTAAGGGCAGAAGTAGAAGAGAAAGAATTTCGAGAGGCAGTACGAAAAACTAACCATGAAAATCGAGAAAGAAGATGTACACAAAACCGCTATAATGATAATACTCAAGAGGAATATGATAGGATACAAAGGAGAATAGAGAGACAGCGAAGAGAAATGAGGAGAAATGAAGAAATTCGCAGAGAAGAAGATAGGCAACTGCGATTTCAAGAGGATGATGAAAGAAAAAATCGCAGAGAAAGACGAGATGATGATGAAGAAGGAGATACGCAAAATCTCGCAAGACAAGAACGCAGAAGAAGGGAAGCTGCATTAAAAAGGCCAAAGGAACAAAACTCAGTTGACAATGAGCAAATTTTGAGAGAATTAGCAGAAATGCGAGGAATGATAAGCAATAGAAGAGAAGGAGGTAGAAGGAAACTTGATGAAGCTATTGAAGAAGCTGCGAGGACTCTATTTACTCAAAAAGTACAGTTAAGAGGAATACCTCCAAAATGTAATTTACCAGCATTTTTGATGGGACTACTTTTGCTGTTCAACACGTTAAAGCTTATGTTAGATGTATGCTACAATGGGAGAATCATGATGATGTGTTATGCAAGTACTTTGCATCTAGATTAACTGGCGAGGCGTTGAAATGGTTTGAGGGATTACCAAAAAATACTATAACTTCTTTTGATCATTTACAAGCTATATTCTTAGGAGAGTACATCAGCAACAATTCATCGCGGCCGGGTATTGAAGATATGTTTGGGATAAAAAAGAGAGTTGGCGAGAGTCTGAAGCACTTAACTATAAGATGGAAGTCAATGTGCAGTGAAATGGCTGGAAGAGTGGATGAAAGATATCTGATCCTATCCTTCATTAATGCAATGTTCGCGATTTATTTACTGTACATTCAGATTTTCAGAATCAAAAATACAATCACCATGACAGAATTGCGAGAACTGCAGGAAGAATACATTGCTTTGGAGGAGAAACAAAATGAGATGGAATCATACCCAATCGTGAACACCAGCTCGCTGGCGGCAAGTGGAAGTTTGCTCCCTAAAATGATAAATAATGTAGCGAGCACCTCGCAAGCACAACAAGAGAAAGTGGTCATCGATAACCAACAACAATTAGTAGCGATGAGCAGTCGAGATCAAGAAGAATATGAAAGGGAGAAGAATTATTATAATCGAGGTGGAAACAATAAGATTCAAAGACTCGATCAACCTCAAGAAACTTATGGTGGACAAAGGCAGAATAATTTTAAAGGGCAAGGTAATCAGAGGATAGTATGGGAAGAAATCAAGATGCCACCTCTCAATACTAGCATAGAAAAAATTTGGGAAGCTATCATTTTGATGGAAAACATACCATCCCCATGGAACATGGGGAAAGAACCCCATCTAAATAGCCGAAGTCAAGAATTCTGTCCTTACCATCATTTTCATGGCCATTAAATAAATGATTGTAGGAATGTAAAGAGGATAATTTTGAGAATGATTGATCAGGGGAAGCTAAATCATTTTCTAGTAGGATATCAACAATCTCAGCAATTACCGCCAGCACCAGAAACTCGCAGAGTGAATGCTGTAAAAGGAGCAGAAACATTTGTGATTGAAGTAGGGGATAAAGCAAAAAACTTGTTCTGTAATTCTATTGTGCACTCATATAGAACTGTGGAGGATTTTCATGATAATATCCTAAGTAGAGTCTTCGCAAGAGACATGAATGGGAAAGAAATAATGAATATAGCGAGAGCTTCGCCATTGGAAGAATGGCAGAAACAAACTCTTTCTTTCACTGCGCAATATGTACCTGAGATTGGAGAGAAGCATGATAACCCATTGGTCGTGAGATTGGAGATTAACCCAAAACAAATGCAAGAAGAGGATGAAGAAAATGATAGTAAATTCGAAGATTCATGGGCCATCAATAGAGTCTTAATAGATACAGGGAGTTCAGTCGATATCTTATTCTATCGTACCTTTAAAACCATGGGTGGAAAGGATGAAGATGTGATACCATCAACATACAAAATCTATGGATTTAACGGTATAGCTAACAAGCCAAAAGAAGAAATTAAAATTCAAATACCGTTAAAAGGAATATCTTCAAAAATCTTGTTCTGTGTGGTAGATATCGAATCACCTTACAATGATTTGATAGGAAGACCTTGGTTACACGGGATATTGGGTGTAGCATCTACTTATCATCAGTGTATCAAATTTCCTCATCCAAAAGGTGTTGGAGTTATTAAAGGAGACTGGGGTGAAAGCAAGAAATGTTATGAAATCGACATGAAGTCTTGCGAAGAAAGAGCTGAAAAGAATAGCAATTGGAAGTGCAAAATCAAGCAGCGACAGAAATGTGAAAGGTTAATGATTGATGCAATAGAACGAAAAGAGGATGTGAAAGCTGATGGCGAGCATCTCGCAGAAAAAGAGACAATAGCAAAACATAGCAGAAAAGCAGAATCAGAAAATAGTAAGTAGAGAAGTAAAATGATGAACCTTAGAGAACTCTACGAATAATCTGTTTGGAAGATATGTAATTGAACAAAATATTCTGCTTGAAAGAATCGCAAAAACTTTACCAAAATGATCAAAGTTATGAAATCCTATCAGAGTTACAATACTCGCGAGAAGCGCGAATAAAATTTCGCAGAGACATTATAATGAGACGAACCTTTATGGCATGCACCCTAGTTCGCGAATAAAATTTCGTAAGAGGCAAATGTAAGACCTAATAGTACGTTATAAAGGGGGTATCTCTTGACATGACTCAGCGATAAGGTTATACAATTCTTTGGACCTGAGTCATGCAGATGTTGGGGTTAAAGAAAACCTATCCGGGAGAGAGATCTTGGATTTCCAACTATATATGGTTATACCCTGGTTGGAAAAATGAGAATCTCTTCCAAGAAGTGCAAAGTATGACCAATGCGCCGAGGTACACGGTTGAGCCAAGGGTGCCTAGAGTGTACGAAACTCTCTTGCCATCCTTGGTAAGTCTTGGATACAATGCACTTGGCCTGAAGAAAACCCCACCTAGGGTGCAGTCTTGTAACTATAAGCCATATAGGCATAAAGGACAAGAGGCTGCGAAAACAGATGGTTGTTGGAAAATCTGTATGGGAGGAGCTAGTCTTGTATGGCCGATGTGCCCTCCTTGAAGGGGAAACCAGGGGGAAGATAATGGCGGCACCTCCATTAGGGAGATGATAAGTGTCTTAAGACGGCAATGTCATGGGGCTTTATGATCGCAAGAACATTTAGGCCTGTCATATTGTCGCGTGACATAAATAATGCAAAGGCAACAAGCCACGAGAGAAATGTTAAGATGAGATCAATGGGTTTTTACATGAAAATGTAAAGACGTCCTGCGGTTTCATCGCAAGAGGATAATGTCACGAGGCTTTGATCTCGCGAGAGAACTTAGACTTGTCATATTGTCTCAATACAATCAAGATGTAAAGATAATACAAGATCAATGGGTCAATACATGCAAATGTAAAGACATCCTGCGATTTTATCGCATAAAGAAAGAGCGTGGCAAAGTAAGACCTTTAATTAGGAAGGCACAATAAGACCACAAGATTACTGCGATAATACTCGCAGATGTTACGAGAATTGCGATTTCACGCAATTATTATTTACGGAAAGATCGCCAATATTAAGGCAAATTTTAAATTTTTATTTAATCTTTTAATCAATTTTTATATTGCAGATGAATAATAGAGGCAAGTATGGGAATGTATGAGAACGATGAAATTATTATTCATCTATCATATAAAAATTGCATAGAAACAGGGACGCAGATAGTTAAAAGAATAATAGTTATATTGATTGATTAACTTGCAGAAAAAGATCTGCTTTCTGATTCTTACAGGTAGAAGTAAAGAGGCAAAAGAAATTTACAAATTTAGAGAAACTAACGGAAATGTTACAGAAAAAAGAGAAGGAAAAGGAAGAACTAGTTAGATCCATCGCCACCTTCTTTATCAGACTCCTCTTAATCGTTAGATTTTTCCCTTTCATCATTGTCATCATAATCTTCTTATTCGCCAGATTTTTCACCTTCATCATCATTATTATTATTTCTTCCTCGTCAGAATCCTCAGTCTCACTATCAGAGATGTCGAGATTTGAAATCACTTCGGGTACTTCTTTTGCAAGATCAGGATATATAGAAGAAGAAATCCCATGGTCATTGCAAACCAAATTAACAGAATCATTGCAAACAACAATGATAGATCTATTGAAGTTCGCGGTAGTGATGCCAAATTGCTTCTTCAACTGTGAATATTTATTATTGCGAGCAGCAAGAGTATTCGCGAGTTGATCCTTCTCCTCTTCAAGCTCCTTGATTCTTTCAAGATAACCTTTCTCAGCTTCTACAATAATATGGCAACAAGTTAGAAATTTTATAAAGAAGAATAATAAAAACAAGATCAGGATATATAGAAGAAGATTAGATAATAATCTTCTCTGTTAGAAATCATATCTCTAATTAGAACCGCATGTTCAACTTGAAGGCTAACATTTACACCTAAATCATTTCTGGCATTGTCAAGAACCTTCGCATCCCAAGCAAACTCATCATCGTTATTAATGAGGAGACGAGATCGAATTTGAGTCTCCCTCAAAAGAAGATCTTCATTCTCGCGGATAAGTTTATCTCTGACCATTTGAACGTCAAGGAGAGTTTTATGAAAATATGCTAAGGTTTTAGATCCCTTTTTTATGGCAAGATCCTTCTCGTCAATAAGATCGCTATTCTTTTGCCTTAATTTATCTATTTCTTTCTTTGAATCAAAATAAAGGCGCCTATATTTTTCAGTCAAGCCTAAATTGAATCTGTGTTCAAGTTTTAAGAGATTAAACTAGGATCTAAGTTCGTCTATGGGGAGGGAGTTAATCTTATCATCTGAGAAATTACTTAAGGAATTATTAATTGTAGTAAGAAGAGTATGATCATCTATAGGTTCAGGGGAAGTTTGGAAGATTATAGCCTCGTCAGTAAGACCATAAATATCTGCAAGTTAAAAGCGATTGCTTGAATAAGACGCGATAGAATAAAAGGAATTAAGAGAGATGGGAAATCAGTCATGCCATAGAGTTGTTGGTTAGCCCTATCAAGATTAATGATCTTTTGCTTATTAACAGAAGCTTCTGTCTCCAATTGTTTATTCTTCTTCCGAAGCTCTATATTTTCAGACTCTAGTTTTTCCTTATCTTGGCGAACTTTAGCTGTTTTTTCTTCAGCGTTGACGCATCTTTTATCTAAGTCATAAGCAACAGCAAAATAAGCTCTTCCAACCTGCGAAGAAAAATAAATAAATTAAAATCTAGCGATGGAGAAAATATGAACAAATTGAAGAAATGAAAACATACCAAGGCACCAAGAGAATTCAAGATACTGGGAGTCAGCGATCTTGAGATTCCTTGGAGAGAATCATTATCCACAAAAATAGGAGCATCGCAAACTTGAGCGATAGCTTGGGATGTCTTTTCAATCATTTTATCCTCGTCATTAGAAGTCATGCTGTGGGAGATATCACTAAAAATCCTAGATAGATGAGTCATTGAAGAATCAGAAGAAGAAGAATTTCTTATTGAAGGAAAACCGCCAACATTAAACTCCTCGTCAATATCCTTATCAAGAACAACACTGGGATTCTTTGGAATTATTTGAGGAGTTGAAAAAGAAGAATGATGAGTTTTTAATTTCTTTAGCAGAGGATCGCTAGATTCATCATTGCGAGGGGCAGAAGATCTTCCCCTAGAAGAAGTAGTAGACTTCTATTTTATAGATTTCCCAGATGGTTCCTTTGGAGATTTCTCCTTGATTTTTGGAGGAGGCAGTGGTTCTAATTCTTCGATTTCCTGCGAGCACAGATGAATATAAGAAATAGGGGAAACAATATATTGTTAAAATTTATGAAGAAATATTTCTTACTTCATCTGTAAAAGATCTCAGAGCCAAGAGAATGGTGGGTTTTCTAAGAGTTTGATAGCTGAGTTTCATTCTATCAATCCGAGAAAAATCAGAAACGTTAGAGAGAATATAAAGAAGATAATAAATAATAACATGAAAAGTTGTGAGAATATACTTCTTTAGATCTTTCAGGCCAGTTGAAGACCCAGGGTTGATATTCTGCAAGACTCGCGGGAAGTTCGCGAGAACCAGATATATAAGGACCTTCAAGACTTAATAGGAAGATGAACCACTTGTCATCCCTAGAATGACGAGGACCTTGGTTAGTAGATGTATGAAAGTCAATATCCATCATAAGAGCATTGTCACCAGCGACCTTCTCTTTCTTCAAACGAACACCCCAACATGTACTATCCCTCTTCATAGGGACAATACTATAGTTTACAAAAAAGTTGTCCACAGTATAATCGCAAGAAACAATGGGGTCATCTTTGAACAAAGGATTCTTTGGAGCCTTGGGATAGCGAGTTCCTTTACCAGCGCCACGAGAAGCATATTCAAGTAGTAATCTGATGCAATCCACACCTAATTGGTATATTGCTCATGAGAATCTCTCATCAGAAATTATTTGATAAAACAGCGGAAGCTCAGGATCATAAAGAGGGATGGGAAGACCAGCTTCAAGTTTTCCTAGCGATACTATGATTTTCTCGCGAGAACATTGGTCATCAGTAAATAGTTTAAGGGAAAGTTCTGATTTGGAATCTTGTTCTGGAATCAAAGATAAGTTAAAACCTTTAAGTCTGAGTTTCTCGCGCATTCCATTGAAGGCCTTCAAATTTTTAGCACCAGAAGCAACCATTTTTGAGTATGGGAATGAAAGAATAAATCACATTTGTTATAGAAGCGCAATTCGCGGAAGAACAGTAAAAATTGCAGAGAGAATACTGAGAGAAGAAAGAAGAAAGTAAAAGAGAAAAAGGAGAAGAATGAGAAGAGTATTTATAGAAGAAAAAATTTCTCGAAGAAGATGAAGGAAATTAATGCAAAGAAGAGACGTGGGTGGTCAGATCACAACGGTTACAGAAGACGTGTCAAAAATTTATTAGAAGAAAAGATTCGTGAAAACACCTGGCGAAGGACGAAGAAATCTGAAAAGATAAGCAATTATGGCATTTTAGATTCTCATATCTTATCTTCTTCGCATAAAAGACATGAGAAGAGGCAAGATGTAGTACCAGAATATCGCTACAACGCTATTCCCGCGATATTAACAACATTTCTGCGAGAAGCCCAAACGTTTCTACAAGTATTAACAACACTTTGACGAGATTGTCACAAGATTCTTCAACAACATTTGGAGAGTATCACAAAAGAGTGATGTAATGGTTAACGATTAAATATATATGAAGAATAAGTCTGCTTCACGATGGTTATAAAGTTGGCGATGGTAAAGACTAAAGTTATGGCGATAAGATCGCAGAGTAGATCCGAATTAAGGGGAAGTCTTAGCTGTCTTCCACTATGTATTTTCCTATATAAAGGGTTCAACTAAATCCAGAAAAGGATGATGCATTTTTGAGAGCTGAGAGAATTCTGAGGAGAGAGAAACTCCAGAAAGAAAGTTTTACTTCTGAGTTTTAATATTTCTTGTAAATCTTCCTGAAAGTGAAGTAATAAAAGTGTTGTTGTTCATTCACAATTATGACTTAGTTTTCATAGATTCTTGACAAGGGTGTAGTGTAGGAAATCCTGCAACTACATATGGTCAATTTCTAAGAGGCGAAATTTGGATCTGAGTTCATTTATGGAAAGAGATTTAATCTTATCATTGGAAAAACTATTTAAAGAATTATTAAGATGCTCGAGAAGGGTATTATCATCTATAGGGTCGGGAAAAGAACGAAGGAGTGTAGCTTTATCAGAAAGACCATAAATGTCTGCAAAAATGGTTGATCAAATAAGATAAAACAATGGGATAAAGGAATCAAGGGGAAGAAGTAAAAGTTCATACCATAGAGTTGTTGATTTGCATTCTGAAGGCTAGAAATTTTATTCTCCAGAACAACAGTTTCCGATTCTAATTGTTTATTCTTCTCGCGAAGACTGACAGCCTCAACTTCAAATTCTTCATTCTTTTGGCGAAGCTGAAGATTTTCTTCTCAAAATTCCCACATCTCCTAACTAAGTCAGAATTGACCGCGTAGGAAGCTTTTCCATCCTGCGAAAGAATAAGGCGAATTTTCAAAATAAACTATAATTTTGAATCAAAAAGTAAAAGAAGAAAAATACAAGTATGAAAATTTACCAAGCTATTAAGCGAATGTAAGAAACTTGGGGATACAAATATAGAAACTCTGCGAAGAGACTCATTATTCTCTAGGAGGGGGGCATCACAGTTAGCAGCGATAGAATTGCAGGAATAAGTTAGATGAGTATCACCAATTCCTTGCATAGAATCAGAGAAGATGCTGGATAGTTGTGCCATTGAAGATTCATAAGAGTCACCTTATTTTGCGAATACAACATCGTCATCTGTACTCTCATCAGAATGGGAGCTTGAGGGAGAAGGAGAGAGAATCTTTCTTTTCTTTGAAGATGAGGCAACAGATTTCTCCTTGCGAAGAGCACTTTTACCTTTGCCTTTGGTCTTAGCAACTTTAGATCCTTCCTCTTCAAACACTACAACACCAATCTTCGCACATGAATGAAGATAAGAAATATAGGCAACAATATTGTTAAAAATAATAAAACAACTTCATCCGTGATCGAACGAAGTGTTCCTAGGGTGCTTGATTTGCTAGTTCTTTTGTAGTTTTTTCTTAATTTGTTAATCTGAAATTTTTGCAAGATTAATAAATATGGAGAAAAGTGAAGACAATAAACTGAATGAAAGAAACGTACCTCCTTCTCTTTCTCAGGCCAATTAAATACCCAAGGTTGGTAAGTACCAAGATTCGCAGGAAGCACGTTTGAACCAGAAATATAAGGACCCCTCAGAATCAGCGGAAAGACACACCATTTATCATCTTTAGATTGGCAAGGAATGTTATTCTTGCCAGAATTACAATCATTCTGAGGATGATTCTCTTTATATTTCTGCAATCATTTGTCGAATATCCATGGAAATGGTGATAAGAACAAAATTCATGACTTCTGTGGTTTGGAGGTGGTTCACTCCCCATGTTCTATGGTGCTGGCATGTTTTCCATCAATATTATAACTTCCCATATTTTCTCCACACTAGCATTTAAAGGTGGCTGATTTCTTCCCATATTATCTTATGACTTCCCTGTCCCCTATGATGATTTTGCCTCTGACCTCCATAAGTTTCTTGTGGTTGATCAAGTCTTTGAATTTTGTTGTTTCCACCTCGGCTATAGAAGTTTCTTTATCTCTTGAATTCTTCTTGGTCCGACTTCCCATAGCTACTATTTTCTGCTGACCATTCTCCATTATCATCTTTTGTTGTCCTTGCGAAGTGCTCGCCACTGTATTTATCAACTTGGGTAACAAGCTTGTGTCCGCTGCTTTTGAATTTGTATTCACAACTGGGTATGATTCCATCTCATTTTTTTTTTATTCAAGAGCAATATACACCTCCTGCAGCTCTCACAACTCAGTCATCATGATTGTATTCTGGATTCTGAAAATTTGAATGTACAACAGATTGGTTGCGAACATTGCGTTAATGAATGATAAAATAAGGTATCTCTCATCTACTCATCCAGCCATATCGCTACACATTGTCTTCCACCTCATGGTTAAATACTTCAAGCTTTCTCCAACTCTTTGTTTTAACCCAAATACATCTTCAATGCCAGGTCGCGAAGAATTATTACTTATATACGCATACCATTTCAATGCCTCTTATGTTAAGATGGATGTGAAATACTTCCACAATACATCATCATGGTTTTCCCACTTTAGCATACATCTCACATACACTTTGATGTGTTGAACTACATAAGTTGTTCCGTCAAATATACTAGTTAATGCAGGCATATTGGACTTTGGGGGTATTCCTCTCAATTGCATTTCTTGTGTGAATGGAGTTTTTGCAGCTTCTTCTATGGCTTCGTCTAATTGTCTCCTTCTTTCCTCTCTTCTGTTATTTAGCATTCCTATCATCTCCGCCAATTCTCTTAAGATTTGTTCATTTACACCAGGTGATGATTCCATTGGTCCTTTTAATTCTGCTTCTCTTCTCCTGCATTCTTGCCTATTTTGTCTTGCGAAATTTTGATTTTCCTCTTCATCATCTTATTCTTGTCTTTCCATGCGATCTCCTCTTTCATCTCTTTCATGAATTCGCACATGATTATACCTCTCATTTTCTCCTCAGCGATTTTGTTCATTCCTCCTCAATTCTTTTTGTTGCCTTTCAGCTCTCCTTTGTACTCTATCATATTCTTCATTGATATTAATATTATCGTGATTGTGTTCGCGTCTTCTTTCTCGATTGTTATGATTGTTCTGACGTATTGCCTCTTGGAGATCTTTTTCCTTCATTTCTGCTCTCATTCTTTCCTTTTCGCATGCTAGACATGCTTGGTCATCATAATGTATCTCAATTTCGTCTTCAATCACATGTTGATTTCTTTGAATTTCTCTCCCATGTAATATTCTTCTTCATTCTTCTTGATTTTCTTCACCATTTTGATTATTTCGTTCCTAACGTTGCCTATTCCCCTGATTCCCGTTATCTTGTTCATTTTGGGGAATTTCTCCATGTGGAATGTAACGATCTTCAATCATTTCTATTCCTTCACGACGTTCTTCATCCAGATTTTGTAATTCCTATGGAATATCTCCATTAATACTCACTACAGATGAATTTCGCCTCCTTTCTCCTTTAATTGATCTTGAACTTGGTCTTATATTACTTCTTGACCTCATATTCTGTAGTCTCATGTTTTACATCGTCAATTCATGATTTTTCCTTGTCATATTTGCATGTTCTTCCGCTTATAATCTCCTTTGTTCATGTATCCTTTGCCTCAATTCCTCTAGTGCTTCAATCTCTCCATTTTCATGAATTACTCCTCCAACCGCTTCTGGGTTTATCTCTTCTCATCTATTATTCCTTAATTGCTGTTCTTCTTTTGCTTCGTCTGCCAAATATGACCGCCAAGTGTGTACACTCACTCTATCATAATCTATAGTTCTATTTTGTGCTGGTGTACGCTAAATTGGTTGTTAAATTTGATTTTCTCCATTGTTTCATTCGTTCATTCTTGAAGATTCCTCAATTTCATTTCTCCTTTGTCCCGTAAGCCTCTTACTCCTTCTAACAGTTGTTGGTTGTCTTGAAGTATTTCTTCTTCTATCCATCTCTTCAATCTCAATGAATTGTTGAAAATTATATGAAACTCTTCACCAGCTACTCCAAATTCTTTCAAATCACAATACCAATCTTCACGCTAGAACCACATCATCCTTGTTTCTAGCGCCATTATGTAGTTGCAGGAAATCCTACAATACATCCCTTGCAAGAATTCATAATAATCAACACATCTTTATGATCAAAAACTACACTTTTTATTAATGGATTCCATAAATGTTACAAGAAGGAATGAAATCAAGAATACAACACTGTTTTGGACTTTATCTATCCTCAAAACTTTCTCAACACTCCAAAAATATCTCCCTCTTCCTTACTCCTATTCGGCTCTTTATATAGTTGTTGATGGTGGATTTTAGTTCAGGTCTAGAGTTGTAAAACCAATTTTTGTGTAAGCATCCTGCAGAGGATGAGATTATTTTATAAGTGATGAATACTTCTTCACTTTACTAATTCACCTAGAATGGAGCATGTAGCAACAATCCCCTGAATATTTTGTGAATTTTAGCATTATTGATTAATGCATAAAACACCTTGTATTTCTTGTGTTGTTCCTAGCAGAACTCTCATTGTTGGTGCGGCATGATGACTGATTGTTACTCGCAGCAAAGTAGCATGAATATCCAAGTACCAACAGTGAGGTACACATGAAATGCCCGTACAGGCTGTAACTCTCGGTGTGTTATACTAGCCCGATTGAGCATGTAACTCTCGGTGTGTTATACTAAACCGATTGAGCATATAACTCTCGGTGTGTTATACTAGCCCGATTGAGCATCTAGACTGTCCATAGCAGTCTAGAAACGATCACGATCATCCAACTTCACCAGCATGATTGGATGGCTCAGATCGAATCCAATACCCCCAAGTAGGTGTTGGAATATTCACTGCCGACCCAACGCGGGCCCAGCATGGGAGGCCTCCCCAAAAGGGGTGGCATAACTTGCCAAACCGTCCAAACCAAGCAGAAAGGACAAGAAACCCTAAATTAGGATTTGCGGCACATTACATGTGTCACAAAACGATCTCAACCATCCATCTTCGCAGGCATAGATGGAGGGTGTAGATGTAGATTCAAAGGGCCCAGAGTATATCAACACAATCACCGTGGGCCCATCTATACACATGACCAGTCGTTCAGGTCCCACCATGGTTGGTTTTCCCAATTCGTGCGCACAAAACAAAGCATGACGCACGACCATCCAAAACCCTAATTAGGGTTTGTATTGATCACGAGCGTTCGTTTTCTCTTGATCGAATGAAGGGATTAGGAGACAATTGAGAAGGTCCAGTGAGCATCAACATGATCACCGTGGAACCATCTATCTCCTCACCCGACCGACCAAGGCATACCATGCCTGGTTTCTCTAAATCGCACGCCCAAACTAGCGTGGTCACGCTTCCCCAATCACAAACTGATCTCGACCACTCAACTTCGCCAGAAAAATGGAGTGGCTTAGATCACGTTTCCATGGGACAGTCAGGTATAGGCGTGAATATCAGCCTACCACCTACACGCCGGACCAATCAGCCGAGATCGACCAATCTTGGTCGTATCGAAACACGCATCTTGAAGGTGGCATACCGCACCCCTTTAGGAATCCTTTGCGGCATAGGATTTCTGTCGCAAATCCATCTTAGCCACTCAACTTCACCAGTAAATTTGAGTGGCCTAGGTCAAACCTTCGTGGGACAGTGAAGCATGGGCATGGACATCAGCATGCCGTCTACACGCATGCCTGATCGGTTCTCCATGAAACGTCTCCCATGTTTGGATTCGACCAAGCTGAAAGAGGGTACTTGCGCATCTCTTAAACCCTACTCCGACGTCGCAGATGTGGGTCGCAAGCCATCTCATCTGTCCAACTTCGCCAGCTTGGACGGATATCATAGAATGGGAATTAGGTGACAAGTGAGATATCACCGTGATCACCGTCCGCCACTCTTTCACATAATGTGATTGGCTAAAGCATGGCTCCCCAAGCAGCCTCCAAACGGTCACTCGAAGTAGGCAGGGCATGATGCTCAACAACGATGCTTCATACATGCTTCATACATTCGTTGCAGTACCTGCGTGGAATACACATGATACTTTACGAGTATCGACTTCCTAAATAACTTAGTTATTTATCCTAGCATTACATGCTACCTTATATGGGTCCCACGATCCACACCTACACTCGAGACATCAATCATGTCACAAACTTGGGGATACACACTGGGGTATTATTCTGGAGATTTATAGCATGCAGCGTGCAACACGCCATCACAAGAACGTGTCAGGAAGACATGGACGGTTAATGATGATGGGAGAAGTGCGCAAGATTGATCGTGTGACACTAACACACAACTTCACTACTCCATCACTCCACTTCCTCCACTTCCCACGAGAGACGTGAATAAGGCTCAGATGACTTGTATAAATAGGTTCTCCTCCCTATTTCCACAACAGAACAAGAGAACACAACACAGAAACCAAGTGTTAATACAACGCATATTCAAACACCCAGATCCTGCTTGCATTAATCATAAGCCTGCTCACCTTTCTGTTACAAGTCATAAACAAGCCTACACCTTCACAATTTCAACACCTTCTTCGCTTCCCTCCATAAGATCAACTCCATCTCCTTCACTTTGTGACCGAAACAAGTCTAGAACGACCATTTCTTGGTTTAGGCCAGAATTGTATAGATTGATCTCTCAAATTAAAAGCACTCATCGCGCAGTGCATTTTTTTAGGGTTTATATTCACTTTTCATCCACACACCCCAAATTTCAAAAACCAGCAGAAGTAGTTTTCACCCATAAACAATTAGCGACCATAGTGGGAGATTAATCTCTCGGTTGCAATATCAATTTCAAATTTCCATTTTATTCATCAATTCTGATTTCAAGATGGTGTAACTTAGGTCTGGATCATCAATCAACCATGAAAGATCTAACGCTGATAACACTCTTGGTATTGTTGTCCCTGTCAGTGGAGATGTTGTGCAGAACGTGATCAGTATATCTCGTGGAGCTGTTTCCTATACTACTAACACCAGCGGAGCAGTAGATATTCCAGTAGGCGTGACACCTCCTATCACCAGAGCCAGAGCAGCCGAAAATCCCAGAATTTCTTCAAGTGTAACTCCTTCGGTCGTCACCAGGGAAACCGCTACTCCTCCATCAGGATGAGGGGATGGAGGAGCAAGAGGTGGACAACCCTCTATCACCATGGTGGACTTGATGGAAAGACATGAAGTTCTTGCTAGAGCCCAAACAGATATGGCTGCGACTCAGAAAGTGGTAATTACTTTTCTCAAAACCCTAACCGAACGGTTGCCACAGGGGCTACGACATCCCCTAGAGCCAATGAGAAACGTTCTCGATGCACCTGGGGCAGGAACTTCAACGTCGCATACCCGTATGGACGAGGAAACTCGTGACACTCCTGAACGCCCAAGAGAAAGAGTACAACCATCCAACTTCATTACGCGTGAGGACCTGGAGCGACTCCTCCGAAGCCTGGGCAAAGGAAATATGGCGGACATGCACCAACACCAGCCTCCATACCCTCAAGATGTTCAACGAATTCCTGTCCCAAGGGGCTATGTCTCTTCTCAATTCTCCCTTTATGATGGTACTGGTAACGTTCGTGAACATGTATCTCGATTTTTGGAATCTTTAGGAGAGCACGAATACAATCATGTTCTCCGCCTGAAAGAGTTCTCAAAGACACTTACCGGAAGAGCATACACTTGGTACAACAGTCTCGTACCTAACAGTATATCCAATTGGAGTGAGATGGTCAACGCCTTATACAGGAAGTATTTCTTCGTGTCAGAGCATGTCACCTTTTCAGATTTGGGAAGAATCTTTCAATGGAGTAATGAGCACCCGAACGACTTCGTCAAAATGTTCAGGACTCAAGCATTGGATTGTCATGATCCGAATGTCACCGAACGCCAGCTGGTGGAGTTATGCATCAACGGGATGATTCCCATATACCGTGCTTTGTTAGAGAATATAGGATTCCAAACATTTTCTAAGCTTTATGAAGCCGCTAAGCGCTCCGCTATGACATCCCCAGCATTGTTGGAAAGAACAAAAATCGTTCGGAGCGAAGATGCGCGTGAAAACCGAGGAAGCAGGCGCCTCATCAATAAGAAATATAATACAGGTCCTTTTGTGAGTGTGGTGAGAGAAGGAGGAAATAGGAAAGCGTCGGAAACAGAAAAACCTCCCAAGCGTGCAACATCAGCACATACGACTCCGTCTCGAAAAAAAGCGGACAAAGCTCCTGTACAAGAGACCGGAGATACGGTTCCAAACTTCCCCTTTCCCATGAATGAAGTGATAGAACTCCTGGAAGCATGGATTCAAGATGACGCGATCAATCTACCACCTATCAGACGCCCACCGACCGAAGATGAGATGACAAATCCCAAATACTGCAACTACCATAGGTTTGTCCATCACCCGACCAAATATTGCAACAAGTTGAGACAAATCTTCAAATAAAAAGTGGAAGCAGGAGAACTCCAGTTAGGAAACGAGGGCGTTCATAGAGACCCTCTTCCTATTAGAAGCTGCATGATCTCGGGGGATTCTTTCTATAAGACTGTACAGACCATGATGAAACGTTTGTGTGAAATCTTGTATCTCTCAAAGGGACAGCGTAAAGACATGTTCACATCCCTCAACCATGTTGTGTCAGGCAGGCATTTGTATCCAGAAGAAGAAGTAGTCTCAAAGCCACAGTCTCTTCTTGAAGACATGACCAGCAAAGGGGACTGGGGACTCTTAACCATCACTTGTTTGAACTATGTCGATTTCGACAGCACATTGATTGATACAGCCTCCGAATTACACATCATCACCGTTAAAACTCTGAGGACCACAAGGATTTCAAAACAAGCAGCTACTCGCAGCCCAACCGTCATTAGGAGCTCAGAAGGAGAATTCAGAAATGCCTATGGGTACATTGACCTCAAATTTAAAATTGGTAATACTCTAACGCATGCTAAATTTTACATAGTGCAAGAGTGTCCGAATTACGACATGATCCTGGGGATCCCGTGGATACACGACAAAAAAGCATCACTAGGAGTGAGTCCTTTGCCAGTTTCAGTACCCGAAAAAATCTCCAAAAAACCGTCAATCCCTGAAGATTTTTTATTGCCGTATCGACACCTTGCAAGCGTGATGCAACTTCCTGGAGAAAGCCTGGATTCATACCTTAAAAGGTTCTGAGCCCATGTAAGTCTCATCGAACAACCTTATTTACAAAAATCAAAGCCTCTTTATGCTGAGTCCTGGGAACTTGTTTCAATCAACAACCTAACTGCCAATAAGAGGTGTGAGTGGGGTGCTGGTCCTTTCAAATGTTTTGCTAAGAGCTTGGAAGCAGTCAGAGACAACGTGTCCCAGAAACAAGATAATGTGTCAAGTCCAAATCCGTTTCAAATTGGAGACATGGTAGCAAAGAGGACCATATTTCAAGTTGGAAATGTGGCGGTGAAAATGACTAACCAATCTGATTTTTCGGTGACAAAGGAAGATGAACCATATTTGGTAGCAGATGTCATCTTATGCGGCTACTGCAAGATCATCAATGCTGACAAGCTTGAGGGCGTGACGATCCACTCACGATGGATTAAACCATACAGTACCTAGATATGTTGTGCTACTCTTCCTCTCCAGCGTTCTCCGCAATGGTTCCTCCAACAATTTCCCTTTCCTTGCTATTTTTTAATTCCTTCAAAAAAATGATTGCAATACTTGCATTCATAGTTATTAGGGTTACAATTTCTCAATTAAAGTATTTCCTTTAAAAAAAAATTACCCCTGGGCATGACACAAAGACCCAAGTTCGACCAGAGTCATTATTACCCACCAGATTAAACCAGAGAACCCTAAAACACTTCACACCTTTTGGGAAAGTTGGAGGAATAGAATACATGCAAAGGAAAAATGGAAATCATCTTGAATAGTTTGTCCCAGCTTACATCAGGAGGACGCAGACAAGCTTATGCCAGGAGAGTGCGGACAGGTCCATGGCATTTTATTATGGCATTACTTCTCTCCTCACAAGAATCATATACAATCGCACAACCACTATGATGCAGTCTTAATAAAGGATTTACCTCAAAAATAAGAAACTTGTTCAAACAAGTAAACAGAAATAAGCAAAACCTTGGACTCAGCCGCCCATGTGTACAAGGAGAAAAGTGCTCACAAAATCACGGGAAAATACTCAAAAAAGAAGAAAATAGAAATAACAGGAAGATTCAGTCATCAAAGGTCGACCGTGTCTTCTCCACCGTTGAAGTCTTCCCCAACGTCATCACATGCCGCTACTGCTTCTTACTCCGGGTCTGCATCAGCCTCTGCTTCAGCTATTTATGCAACCACGTTCTCCATGATGTCCCCAATAGGGGCAGCTTCCATATCTTCCTCAAGAGCCGCTGCGACATTGGATATTGTGCTGACGACTTTTATGAGCTCTGGTTCATCTGTATCAGAATCAAGAATGATCACACCATCGAGGATCGGATAATCACCCATGTCTTCCCGTGGAGGCCGTTCATGTTCAACTCTTCGCCTTTTCAGTGATGCAGCAAATCTCTCAGCTCTTGCGCTTACAGGTGGTTGCGACACTTCCTCAAGCCTCCATTTTTATTCCCTGTCGATTAAAGTCAGAAGATCAAGAATACGTTCTCGAGCGATGCGAAGGTACAGAATTGGCATGCCCCGTATGGCGCGATCAGCTTCGAGAAGCGGAACATCAATTTTAGCCATCACCTCCTCAAACGGACCATTAGTCTCGGGTTTAATCACTTCGAAGCTTCTTTCAGGAGAGATACCAAAGTAGTCCTTGCCAGCCGCCTCCATTCTGGAAAAAAAAGGATCTGTGATTATGTTAACAAAAGTCATCGCTGAGAAGATCAAATTATATAATGGATGTGGAGCAATACCTGAACAAAGAAAGAAACAATTCTGTAATGAGAGAAGACTCGGCGTCTTCTTTATATTTCACGAGTTAACAAGGCCCCGGAGAAAAGAGGGGTCTTCACTTACCGTCTGTAAAGGCTACAAACACGGGATAACAATCAGTGGATATTTATCGGATATTTGAAGAAAATCATCGTGCAATGAGAAAAAACGCATCCAGTCTAAGAAACATGCCAAATTATATCCTAAAGACTTAATTATGATCGACTACGAGCAAGTAGCGGGCTCATATTCGAACAAAGCGGGCCCATATTAAGTCCCGACACCAAATTGTGACAGTAATGCAGGCATTGGGATGCGTCAACAAGAAGGACCAGTCAAAACCACGAAGCCAGTATTGGTCAAAGCCACATGTAGGACCAGAATATCGCTACAAAGCTATTCCTGCGATATTAACAACGTTTCTGCGAGCGTCACTGCCAATTCTTTAACAAATATTCACGAGCGTCACAGAATACCCAAAAGAAACTGACGATAAAAGAAATAAAAGAAGAATATATTGATCCTGCGATGATCATCATTCTTGCGATAGAGAATATTGTAGCGATCGTGATGAGATCGCAGAATAGATCCGAAATAGGAGGAAAACTTAGCTGTCATCCATTATGTAAATCCCAGTATAAAGGGCTCGATAGATCCAGAAAAGGATGATGTATTTTTGAGAGTTGAAAGAGTCTTGAGGATAGAGAAACTTCAAGAGAATATTTTTAATCTTGATTTCTTCCAATTCTATAAACATTTCTGAGATTTGAATAGTAAAATGTCATTTAAATCTTTGAAGTTTAATTTATTTCCAATAGATTTCCATAGAATCTTAACAATGGTGTAGTGTGGGAATTCCTTCAACTATATTTTAGCGCCCGAAACAGGGAATGAATTAAAGAAAATTGAAGAAAAAGCGAAGAAGAAGATAAAAATTGTTCAAGATTAAGGAAATCATTAAGTAAATCGGTGAGATAATTGAAGGAAGAATGATCAGAATCAAAAAGGATTGTAGAAAATTGGAATGTGATGTGGTAACAAGAGCAATGGTTGATAGATTTCATGAAAACATTAAGGGGAAGATACATAAACGGGATTTTGAATGAAGGAAGATTATGACAGTGGAGAAGATATCATCATTGAAAGATTGGCAAAAACAAGAAATCACGTTTACAACAGCAGAAATACCAGAAGGAGATTCAAGTCATACATCTCCATTGGTGGTGACAGTAACCACTATACCAATGAGAAAAGAGAAATCGATGAAATCTGAAGAAGAATGGGCTATGAATAGAACTTTAGTAGACACAGGAAGTTCTGTGGATATAATGTTCTATCATAATTTTAAGAAAATGGTATATAAGGATGAAGAAATGCTTAATTCAACATATCATATTCATGGCTTTGGAAAATCGTAAACAAAACCTAAAGGCGAAATAGTGGTACGAATTCCACTAGGAGAAATTGAAACACAAGTATCATTATGCGTGGTAGATGTGGAATCACCGTACAATATGATACTGGGAAGACCATGGATACATGCAATCAAGGCTGTAGCATCAACGTTGCATCAGTGCATTAAATTTCCTATGCCCAGTGAAATCGTAGAAATTAGAGGAGATACGGATTTTGCAAAATTATGTTACCAAATTGAAGTGAAAAATTGTGAAAACCGTCCAAAGTTGCGAAAAGCTCGCAGAAAACTGGCAAGAGAATCGAAGAAGGAAGAAGAATTTAAAGTTTACATGATGAGAGCAAAGGAGGGAAAAGGAGTGCCCAGTGAAATTTCGCGAGAGGGAGACGAATTCACGAGAATTATGAAAACGCCAACACCAATGGGATAACCTGAATCCAGTTACACTGCTGTGGAACCAACAAAAGAAGTAAATATTGGGAGTAAAGAAGAGCCTAAAATACTAAAAATTGGGACTAGAATGGAGGCAGATGAGGAAGAAAGAACTATAAATCTCTTACGAGAATATAAAGATATCTTCGCGTGGAGTATGGATGAAATGTCGGGGATAGATCCATCAATAGCATGTCATAAATTAGAAATAAACAAAAATGTAAGACCATTCAAGCAAAGAATAAGAAAAATCGCAACAACATACCATTCTCAAATAGAGGAAGAATTACAGAAAATGATCGATGCAGGAATTATAAGGCAAGCAAAATATCCAGAATGGATTGCAAATATGGTGGTGGTCCCTAAAAAGAACAAAGGGATAAGAATTTGTATAGATTTTACTGATTTAAACAAGGCTTGTCCAAAAGATAGTTTTCCATTGCCAGATATCCCACAAATGGTTGAATCAGCAGCGGGAAATGCAAGAATATCATCGCTGGATGGATATAAAGGATATAACCAAATTCCTCTCGATAAAGAAGATCAAGAACATACATCATTTTTTTCTCCAAGAGGGTTGTATTGTTACACAAAGATTCCATTTGGTTTGCGAAATGCTGGATCAACATATCAAAGAATGGTGGAGAAGGTGTTTGCAAAGTGGATTCACAAAACATTAGAAGTATATGTAGATGATATGCTAATCAAAAGTAAAGAAGCTGAAAATCATGTGCAAGATTTGAAAGAAATTTTCGATCAAATGCGACAATTTAATATCAAAATAAATCCTGATAAGTGTACCTTTGGAGTAACCTTAGGAAAAAATTTGGGGTATCAAAAGAAGGAATACAAGTTGATCCAGAAAAGGTGCAAGCAATTTGCGATATGCCAACACCAGCGACAATAAAAGATGTACAAAAATTTAATGGACTATTAGCCTCGCTAGGGAGATTCATTTCGCGATCTTCAGATAAGTGCAAACATTTTTTCGACATATTAAAGAAGGGAAAAAAATTCAAGTGGACGGATGAATGTGAAAGGGCTTTTCAAGGAATCAAAGAATGTTTAATGAACATATCTATTTTACAAAAGGCATAACCAGGAGAAGAATTATTGATCTATCTCGAGACAACCACATACGCTCTAAGTGCATTATTGCTGCGAGTAGACGAGGGGGTAGAAAAACCAATCTACTATATCAGCAAAACATTCAATTCTGCAGAGAGAAATTATTCCAAGATTGAGAAGTTAATTCTAGCATTGGTGCATGCAAATTTCAAGCTTCGTATTTATTTTCAAGCACATAAAATCAAAGTGTTAACAAAGGTGCCCATTGAGTCAGTGATGAAAAATTCAAAAATATCAAGCAGGGTTGAGCGATGGAACGCACAAGTAGGACAATTTGATATCCAATATGAAATTCTATCTTCGCCAAAATCCCAAGTCATCGCAGAATTCTTGGCAGAATTTCCTTTGGAGATGATGAAGCTATGGAAGAGATGATGTATATAGAAGAGGAATGCGGAGATCCAAAAGAACTATTAACAGAACCCAACAGATGGGAAATATTAGTGGATGGATCATCCAACGGAGAAGGAAATGGAATTGGAGTTGTTTTCATATCGCCAGAAGGAGAAAAAACAACTTTTTCATTTAGATTAGAATTTGCATCCACTAATAATGAGACAGAGTATGAGGCTGTGATCCATGCTTTAAAATTTGCGATAGAAATGAATTTGGAAAATGCGAGAATCACCAGCGATTCACAATTGGTTATTCGTCAGATAAAAGGAGAGTACACAACAAATGAACCATCCCTGAGAAAATACAAAAGACTCGTTGAAGAATTATCTGCAAGAATTCCAAAAATAAAATGGAGACGCATATCAAGGAAAGATAATAGGCTCGCAGATGCTTTCGCTTGCATATGTAGTATGATGACAAATTCATTGGCGAGATGCATAAAAATTCAAACACTTTCATTTCCATCGATAAACAAAGAAGAATAAGAGACAGATTTAATGATGGTAGAAGCTGGCGAGGGAGAACCCACGAGCAATATCACAGATTGGTGAGCAGATCTTCATGCATACTTGGCGAGAGGAAAAATTCCAAGAAATCGATTAGAAGCACACAAGTTGAAAAGTAGGGCAACCAATTATGAGCTAAGAGATGGAGTGTTATATCGTAGATCTTTTAATGGACCATCGCTAAGATGTTTGACGAGAAAAGAAGGAAAAAAAGTATTAAAGATGTTACATAGTGGTGACGCTGGTAATCACAGTGGAGGAAGATCCTTAGCATATAGAACAAAAATGCAGGGTTATTACTGGCCGTATATGCATGAGGATGCAAACCAACTCTCAAGGCGTTGCGAGGATTGCCAGCGATACGGAAAAAATATACATGCACCAGGAGCACCATTATCATCTTCAACAAGTGTATGGCCTTTTGGGAAATGGGGGTTAGATATTGTGGGACCATTTGTACCTAGTTCTGGACAAAGAAGATATCTGATTGTCGCAACAGATTATTTTACAAAATGGGGAGAAGTAAAGTCAGTACAACATATTCGCGATAAAGATATTTTTACATTCATCTTTGAAAATATAATTTGCAGATTTGGGATTCCAGCACAATTAGTATCTGATAATGGAAAGCAATTTGAGGGACAGAATATAAAATTGTTACTCAATGTATTTAAGATAAAATGTGGAAAGTCTACTCCTTTATACCCACAAGCAAATGGTCAGGCTGAGGAAACTAATAAAACAATCGCAGAAATATTGAAAAAGAAGTTAGAAGGATACCACAGAGCATAGTGCGAGCAAGTACATAATGAAATATGGGATTACAACATAACTAGACGAGAAGCAACTGGAATGTCACCATTTTGTTTGACATATGGAGTAGAAGTTGTATTACCAACAAAAGTTGTTATTCCTACAACAAAAATAGAAGCATGGGAAAGCAATTTAAGTGCCGGTATGATACTGAATAAGTTGGATGAATTAGAAGAAAAAAGAGAACAAACTCTACAACATATGGAGAATTATCAACGCAGATTAGCTCGCGAGTACAACAAACGTGTTAAGAAGCGCGAATTCCAACCTGGCGATTTAGTACTGCGAGAAATGCCTGTTTATCAGCGACAAAGTGGTGGAAAATTGGAGATAAAATGGGATGGACCATACATCATTAAAGAGATAGTTGGAACTGGGTCATACAAACTAATGTATCCTGAAGGAAGAGATGTTGGTCAAAGACTCGATAGACCGTGGAATAGATTATTTCTGAAAAGGTATTATCAATGACATCTTCTGCGAGATAAGAAATACTGGTATGTTATATGATGACACAGATAATAAATTCTTCTCTATCTCTTACAATTGAAAAATTCTTCTGATAACAAAGCGCAACAAGAGCAGTGAGCATCATCGCAAGAAAAGCGAATAAAATTTCGCAGAGATTAAATAATGGGACGAACCTTTATGGCGTGCACCCTAGTTCGTGAATAAAATTTTGTAGGAGGCAAATGTAAGACCTAATAGCGCGTTATAGGAGGGAGTATCTCTTGACATGATTCAGGGGTAAGGTTATACCGCTAATGGATCCTGAGTCATGCAGATGTTGGGGTTAAAGAAAACCTATCCGGGAGAGAGATCTTGGATGTCCAACTATATATGGTTATACCCTGGTTGGACGACCGAGAATCTCTTCCAAGAAGTGCAAAGTATGACCAAGGCGCCGAGGTACACGGTTGAGCCAAGGGTGTCAAGGGCGTACGAAACTCCCTTGAAATTCTTGGTAAGTCTTGGATACGATGCACTTGGCCTGAAGAAAACCCCACTTAGAGTGCAGTCTTGTAACTATAAGCCATATAGGCATAAAGGATAAGAGGCTGCGAAAACAGCTGGTTGTTGGTAAATATGGATGGGAGGAGCTATTCTTGTATGGCCGATGTGCCCTCCTTGAAGGGGAAACCATGGGGAAGATAAGGGCGGCACCCTCCATTAGGGAGCTGATAAGTGTCTTAAGACGACAATGTCATGGGACTTTATGATCGCAAGAACATTTAGGCCTTTCATATTGTCGCGTGACGTAAATTATATAGAGGCAACAAGCCAAAAGTTAAGATGAGATCAATGGGTTTTTACATGAGAGTGTAAAGACATCCTGCGATTTCATCGCAATACGACAATTTCATAAGGCTAAATTCTTGACAGAGAGTTTATACTTATCATATTGTCGCAAAGATTTTGAAAGAACATGGATAAGACAAGATCAAAGGGTCTTTACATGCAAATGTTAAGAAATCTTGCGATTTTGTCGCATACAGAAAAAGTTTGGCAAAATAAGACCTTTAACTAGGAAGGCAAAATAAGACCAAAAGAATAATCTTACCAATTAACTATTCTATTTTAAGATTGCAGGAAATATTCATTCATCGCAGGAATAGAAAATGATTATATATAAGAAGGCAAATTAATTCATCGCAGAATTATATAAGAAGGAAAATTCTTAACATCGCTGATTCCTTCAGAATTTTTCAGAACATCGCAGCAATATTCATTGTATCGCAGATATATTCATACTTTCGCGAATAATGCAACAACACAATTCCTTAAAGAAGATACAGAAAATGATTCACCATTTCAAGAAATATAATGAAGGGAAAGTAGGGAATAGAGAAGTAAGATTTCATTATCTTCCTTGAAAATATTCAAAGTAAGCTAAATTGAAAGTTAAATTCTAAAAGTCTCAAAAATTACATCGCTCGCAAGAAAGAAGAAGAAAAAGAAAGCAAAGATAAAATTCAATTTTCAGCGATGGCTTCGCCAGATTTATTCTTCTTGCTCGTCAGATTTATTATTTTCTCCAGAGTTATCAGCTTCATCAGCATCCTTTTCATCGCGAGTCTCTCCTTCTTTTGATTCTTCATCAGCGATTACTTCGCCACTTGCAGTTACTTCTTTGGGAGGACTTCTTGCTTCTTCTTCTCCATATTCTTGGGTAGTATTTTCTTCATTATTAGTAAACTCTAATTCTTCATCCATGGGAAGAGGAATTTCATCATCATCAACCTTTAGAGGAGGAACAGATACATGAGGGAGAGAATGAGAGAGCAGGATCTCGTTCACAAGAACTTCAGCACTGAGATGGACTTTGCGAAGGAAACCTCTGTCACGATTCCTAATCTCTATATTTTTAAAGTACTCGAGATAATCAAGTCTTCTTTCTGCTTTATCGCGGGCTTCAAGATAATTGGAAAGAAGAGACTTGTTTTCTTTACGAACTTTATCAAATTTAGTGGTCAGATCAGCGATGGTAGAATGAAGATTTATTTCGGATTCTGCGAGCAACAAAATAATAAAAGATCAGTTAGACAAAAATCTCACAAGGAATATAACATAAAATTTTATGAGAAGATCAACAAGAGAGGCAGTCAATTGACTACCTTCTTTTTGCGAGGTTAAGTTTTGGATTAATGAAAATAAACATTTCTCCCATTGATTCATGGCATCATCGAATTTATCGCCAACCATACCCTTCAGACGAGATTTCATGCTTTCTTCTTTGTTGCGAAGATATGAGTTTTCCTTTGCTAATAAAGAATGAGATTCCTTTAATTGAGAGTATTGGTCTTGAAGTTCGTTGGCCCTTAAACTAATATTTAATCTACCATTGATAAGTTTATCCTTCTCGTCAGCAGATGATTCAGTTAATTCATTGAGCTCATTCTTGAGAGAACGAAGAGATTGCTCTTGATTATTACATGTGCTTTGAAGATTACTTAATTGCTGCGAGGAAATCGCCATCAAGCTTGAAAATCTATGTTTTTCTTGGGACAAAGTTTTATTCTCATCTGATAAAGATTCCATCGCCAAATTAGCCTTAAAAAACAAATATGAGAGGCGATCAATCTCACCACTTAATAAATTCTGCCTTTGCAATAATTGATTATTCTCATTAGTAAGATTATTTATGTGATCAATTGAATAAGTGTAAAGATTGTCTAGTCTAGTATGTTGATCCATCCAAGAATCTCTTTCAACGCGAGCTTCTTCAGCGATTCAAATTTGAGTCTTTCTATGAAACGAGTCCGATTTGAAACTAAAATATATGAATCAAGAATTTAAGAAGGAAGCCTGAGTACAGAAAATATAAAAGTAAAACAGAAAAACAAAAGAGCAGAAGCAAGAAAAATATACCTTTCAGCTCGTCATTTTTTCTGCGAAGATTCTCGCTGTCTAGAGAAGAGTTGCGGAGCATATGATTCAAAGTATCACATTCATCAGTTTTAACTTGAAGACTTTTCCTCAAAGCTTCAATCTCATTTTCCAAAGACGCTCGCGAAGCATTACAATCAGATCCAAAATACTTTAGTAGAGTCTCACAAGCTTCATGTTGGAGAGGGTCAGTGGAAGACTTTCTAGCATTGTCTAAAATGTTAGACAAGATTTTAAAAGCAACATCAACACCTGCAAAAGTTTCGTTTGATGAAGGAAGGGGTGTTGAAGATGAAGTAGTAATGAGAGCAAGTTGACGATCATTTGTGATGGTTGAGTTGTCAGGAGGAGGAGTATGTGGAAAAAAAACAGTTGAAGGCCGTAAAGGACTATAAGGAGTCTCAGTCACAACACTTTTAGAAGCCTGATCTATCAAAGGATCAGAAGAAGTAGAAGTATGGGTAGCGATATTCTCGCAAACAAAAGTAGAAAGATTTGGTTGCGATGGTGTGGGAGTAGTCTTCACGGATGTTAGCGTTAGAATCATGAGATTATCCCCAAGAGTCTTAACGTGGCGAGATATTTTGGGAGGCTTAACAGTGTTCTCGTCATTCTGCGAACAATAACTCAGATAAGAAACAGAGGCAACAATATTGTTATTAGGAAATAAAATATGTTTCTTACTACCTTATCATTCACAGAACTCCTCTTCTTCTTATCTTCTAGTCTTTTGCGTGGATTGTGTGTTAGAGATAGTTCCGCTGAAGAGAAGACATAACATGGAAGTTATGAAGAGTCAAATAAGAAAGATTGGAGAATGAAAGTAAAAATTGGCTTAAATAAATGTCATAAGTCAAGAAACATACCTTGATGACTCCATTAGAACAGTAGCAGAAGAATATGAAGAAGAAGAAAAGTTGCAGACAGAAGACGAAGTAGACAAATGAAGAAGATGAAGAAACGGAAGAAGAAAATTAGTTTTGAAACTTAATTCTACCTTTTATAGGCAAAAGGGGGTGGGCCTATTGAGAAGAGACATATCAATAAATGGAGGAATTCACAACACGTGTAGAAAAGGATAGATTAACGGAATCTTGTCGAGAAGAAAGTATAAAAGAGAAAGAAGTTGCGAGGGTAATAAAGAATATTGGTTCTCATGATATTCTCTTCCACGCAGAAAAGACATGAGAAGAGGCAAGATGTAGGACCATAATATCGGTACAACGCTATTCCTACGATATTAACAACGTTTCTGCGAGCGTCACTGCCAATTCTTTAATAACGTTTCACGAGCATCACAGAATACCCAAAAGAAACTGACGATGGAAGAAATAAAAGAAGAATATATTGATCCAGCGATGATCATCATTCTTGCGATAGAGAATATTTTAGCGATCGCGATGAGATCGCAGAATAGATCCGAAATAGGAGGAAAACTTAGCTGTCATCCATTATGTAAATCCCTATATAAAGGGCTCGATAGATCCAGAAAAGGATGATGTATTTTTGAGAGTTGAAAGAGTCTTGAGGAGAGAGAAACTTCAAGAGAATATTTGTAATATTTATTTCTTTCAATTCTGTAAACATTTTTGAGATTTGAATAGTAAAATGTCATTTAAATCTTTGAAGTTTAATTGATTTCCAATAGAATTCCATAGAATATTAACAAGGGTGTAGTGTGGGAATTCCTGCAACTACACCACAAGACGAGTATAAAGTCAATGTTTGAGCAGGATGGAACCCACGTTTAATCAAACATGCATAACGACTCGTATTCATTCACACATATCATAGCACGATCTTTCTATACTCATGGGAATCGTGTTTACGAAGTTCAAGCCAAGGATGGTCTTCTAAAAGAGTGAAAGGGTTTTACCTAAGAAATTAGGGTTTGCAAAAAAAAAAAATGGGACGTTACCTAACGAGCGGCGTCGGACGGCGGCGGCGTGCACAACAGCTGTGAGAGAAGACGAACAAGATGATTGGATTCATCTTTTAATTCAAACACCCAAAAAGGAAACCGGTCCCACTCAGGATTCCATGCTTGCAACAACATGTTCACATGCGCGATTAATAGCGGACGAGCAAGGATTTATGGGTAAGCTCCCTTCATCTCATTTTCTCCCGTATATTTGTCACCATCTCATGCCTACCCCATAATAGTGTAACCATTATATGCTAGGCAGGGGACTTAATGTTGATGGTGGATTTTAGTTCCGGGCTAAAGTTGTAAAACCAATTTTTGTGTAAACATCCTGTAGAGGATGAGATTATTTTATAAGTGATGAATACTTCTTAACTTTATTAATTCACCAATAATGGAGCATGTAGCAACAATCCCCCGAATATTCTGTGAATTTTAGCATTATTGGTTAATGCATAGAATTTCTTGTATTTCCTGTGCTATTCCTAGCAGAACTCTCATTGTTGGTGCGGCATGATGACTGATTGTTACTCGCAGCAGAGTAGCATGAATATCCAAGTACCAACAGTGAGGCATGCACGAAATTCCCGAATAGGCTGTAACTATCGATGTGTTATACTAGCCCGATTGAGCATGTAACTATCGGTGTGTTATACTAGCCCGATTGAGTGTGTAACACTCAGTGTGTTATACTAGCCCGATTGAGTGTCTACACTGTCCGTAATAGTCTAGAAACGATCACGGTCATCTAACTTCGCATGCATGATTGGATGGTCGGGATCAAATCCAATACCCCTAGGTAGGTATTAGAACATTCATTGCTGACCAAACGCGGACCCCGCGCGATCGGCCTCCCAAAAGGGGCGGCATAGCTTTCCAAACCGTCTAAGCCAAGCAGAATGGACAAAAAATCCTAAATTAGGGTTTGCGGCACATTACGTGTGTCGCAAAACGATCTCAACCATCCATCTTCGCAGGCATAGATGGAGGGTGTAGATGTAGATTCAAAGGGCCTAGAGCATGTCAACAAGACCATTGTGGGCCCGCCTACACACATGACCAATCGGTCATGACCAACCATGATTGGTTGTCCCAATTCATGCGCACCAAACCAAGCATGTTGCAAGCCATCTCATCCGTCCAACTTCGCCAGCTTGGACGGATAGCCTAGAATGGGAATTAGTCCACAAGTGAGATATCATCATGATCACCGTCCGTCACTCTTTCAGATCATGTGATCGGCTAAATCATGGCTCCCCAAGTAGCCTCCAAATGGTCACTCGAAGTAGGCATGGCATGATGCGCAACAGCGATGCTTCATACATGCTGAATACATTCGATGCAGTACCTGTGTGGAATACACACGATACTTTATGAGTATCGACTTCCTAAATAACTTAGTTATTTAGCCTAGCATTACATGCTACCTTCTGTGGGTCCCATGATACACACACTCGAGACATCAATCATGTCACAAACTGGGGGATACATACTGGGGTATTGGTCTGGCAGTTTACAGCGTGCAACGTGCCATCACAAGAACGTGTCAGGAAGACATGGATGGTTAGTGATGATGGGAGAAGTGGGAAAGACTGATCGTGTGACGCTAACACACAACTCCATTACTCCATCACTCTACTTCCTCCACTTCCCACGAGAGACGTGAATAAGTCTCAAATGACTTGTATAAATAGGTTCTCCTCCCTATTTCCAACAAAAGAGAGACAACACAGAAACTAAATGTTAATACGAGACATATTCAAACACCCAGAGCCTGCTTTCATTAATTCGTAAGCCTGCTCACCTTTCTATTACAAGTCATAAACAAGCCTACACCTTCACAATCTCAACACCTTCTTCGCTTCCCTCCCTAAAATCAACCCCATCTCCTTCACTTTGTGACCGAAACAAGTCTGGAATGACCATTTATTGGTTTATGCCAGAATTGTATAGATTGATCTCTCGAATCAAAAGAACTCCCATGTAGTGCATTTGTTTAGGGTTTAGATTCATTTCTCATCCACACACCTCAAATTACCAAAACAAGCAGAAATAGTTTTCACCCATAAACAATAGGATATTACATAGTGGATGACAACTAAGTTGTCCTTTATTTTCAGATTTGGTTTGCGATATTCTCGCAAGTATTCAAATGTTGATGTTCGAAACATTCTTAAATATCGCAAGGTCTTCACATATTTCTCGTTTTTAAGCTGTCGTCATCTTTTACGTCATTTCTGTAGTTAGTCTACGACGGTTTTGCAATGTATTAATATTGATGACTTCGCAAGTGTGTTGCTGTTGTGATATTTTGATTATACAGTACAGTTTTGCTCATGACGTCTATGAACCCCAGCAGGATTCTACGCACTTGATTCCCTTAGCTGATCTTACCCATAATCAAGAGTTTCTACGACCCAAAGTCTAAGACTTGATAAGCAAATCTGTCGCACACAAAAAAATCTATTGAAATAGATAAATCTGTCTCCCACAGAAATACCTACGAGTTTTGTTCCGTCTTTTGATAAATCAAGGTGCACATGAACCAATTGATAAACCAGACTTATTTTCCCGAAGAACAGCCTAGTATTATCAATCACCTCATAATAATCTTAATCATATGGTAGTAAAACAAGATATTGTGGGATCACAAATGATGAGACGAAAATGTTTGTGAATATTTTTTATCTTGCCTATCGGAGAATCAATCTCAAGCAAATCTTAGAGAAGATAGTAATCAATATGATAGAACACGGCAAGATCAGAAAACATAACTACAAAGAAAATAGTTAGGTATGGCTTCAAAATCCCAATGAAATCTTTAAGTCATTAACCTACAAGGTTTCGTGAAAAACCTAAGGTTAAAGGAGAATCGACTATAGTCGCAATTAGTATCACATAGGAGGTGTGGGTATTAGGTTTCCCAGTTTCTAGAGTTCTCCCTTATATATTTTTCAAATCAAGGTTTGCAATCTAAGTTATCTTGGTAACAAAGCATTCAATATTCATCGTCTGATTAGATTCAAGCTAATATCTTTCAACCGTTAGATCGAACTTAGCTTGTTATACACAAATGAAATTGTTAGAGCATTGCTCGGTCGAACTCACATGCATTCCTATCTCAAACATGTTTTTCAATGTTAGTGATCAAAACCATAAAGTCTTGATTTATAGTCTACTATATCTAAGGTCTCGGACTAGGATAAAAAGTGTAGTTGAGCTCAAGAACTCCATGGAAATCATCATACAAGACGAAGGACTACTCAAGGAACCGGTGGATATTCATCTACTAAAAGGTATGTGGAGACTTGAACTTATCTATCACTCAAAAGTCTATCTACTCTATCTCCTATCTTGAGACAAAAGTCATATTACTATATAGACTAAGAATATACACATGTGATATTTCTAGATGAGTATATCTCGCTTATCTATTTCTCGAAATATGTGTTGGTAAAGATTTCGCTTTATCCAAGTTCATCTTTGCCTAATGATGAAAGTCATGTTATGTTTCAATCACTTTGGAAATTTCTCTGACGAAAACTAGTTTATGAATAACAACTATATGACGTCCTCTGAGAATGTTTCAATGGTTGAAAAGAGAGTTTAGAAAATATAACCACTGGGGGATATAAACGTTATTGTGGTAACACATATATGTATGAGTCCTTAGCACTTGAACCAAAGTTTGCGAACTTTGTTGATCAAGTAAAAACCGGAACTTGAACAGTCAACCCAGTCCGCGAATGTGTGTAGTTCTCGAACCCGATAATTTCTGCTGGAGTTGTAGCTCAGTTTCAGTCCGCGAACTGATGGAAGTTCTCGAACCCGAGAATTTATGCTGGAGTTTGTGAACTCCAACCGGTTAACTTGAGTCCGCGAACTTGAGTGGTTATGTCTAAAAACGATGTTCGTGAACTTATCTAAATTATCTAAGGAATGCTATTGAAAACCGTGGCTTTATAGTTCATGAATCGATTAGAGTGAATCACATCGTTTTTTCTTCAATTGTGTCTTGTGTAGTACATAAGATCTCATAGCAATTGAATAACTCTCTAACTAGTTCATTTGAGTAATTTGGACTAGTTATGGTGAAGAAGAATATGGTTGATATGAAAGTTATCATTTGGCTAACCATTAAGTTGACTAATATTGAACCAACTATTGTACACGTTTGGGTACGGTAACATAAACCCAAAATCGTCAAGTACATGTGTGTATGGCAAGCTAAGTTTTCGATCTAACGGTTAAGAGATATTAACTTGTATCTAATCAGGTTTTCGTCTAACAGTGAATATTGAATGCTTTGTTACTAAGCTAATATTGATTGCAAACCTTGATTTGAAAGACTATATAAGAGAGAACTCTAGCAACTGGGAAACCTAATCCCTACACATTCTGTGTGATACTAGTTTGCTAAGCTAGAGTCGATTCTCCTTTAACCTTTTGTTTTCTTCTTCTAAAACCAGGTTAATGATTTAAAGACTTCATTGGGATTGTGAAGCTAGACCGATACTACTTTTCTTATAGTTATGTGATCTGATCTTGCTATTTCTATCGTACAAGTATAATTGTAATAATTGTCTTGAGATTTCTATCTCCGACAGGAAAGATATAAAAGTAATCACAAACATCTTCGTCTCATCGTTTGTGATTCCACAATATCTTTTTTCGCTGCGTCGATTATGACTATTGTGAGGTGATTGATAAAACTGAGCTTTTCTTCGGGAATATAAGTCTGGTTTTATTAATTGGTTCTTGTTCACCTTGATTAATCAAAAGACGGAACAAAACTCATAGGTTTATTCGTGGGAGACGAATTTATCTATCTTGTATACTTTTCTAGTCTGAGACAGATTTGTTTGCTAAAGTCTTCGACTTTGGGTCGTATCAACTCTTGGTTGTGGATGAGATCAGTTAAGGGAATCAAGTGGAAGTATACTGCTGGGATCATAGGTGTAGGAGCATAATTGTACCTTAGATCAGTGTGAGATTTATTGGGGTTCAACTACAGTCCAGACCGAAGTTCATTTGGAGTAGGCTAGTGTCTGAGCGGCTTAATACAGTGTATGTTTAATCTGGACTAGGTCCCAGGGTTTTTCTGCATTTGCAGTTTCCTCGTTAACAAAATTCTGGTTGTAGTTGCAGGAATTCCCACACTACACCCTTGTTAAGATTCTATAGAAATTTATTGGAAATCAATTAAACTTCAAAGATTTAAATGACACTTTACTATTCAAATCTCAGAAATGTTTATAGAATTGGAAGAAATCAAGATTACAAATATTCTCTTGAAGTTTCTCTCTCCTCAAGACTCTTTCAACTCTCAAAAATACATCATCATTTTCTGGATCTATCGAGCCATTTATATAGGGATTTACATAATGGATGACAACTAAGTTTTCCTCCTATTTTAGATTTATTCTGCGATCTCATCGCGATCGTTACAATATTCTCTATCGAAAGGATGATGACCATCGCAGGATCAACATATTCTTCTTTTATTTCTTCCATCGTCAGTTTCTTTTGGATATTATGTGGCGCTCGTGAAACGTTGTTAAAGAATTAGCAGTGACGCTCGCAGAAATGTTGTTAATATCGCAGGAATAACGTTGTAGCGATATTCTGGTCCTACATCTTGCCTCTTCTAATGTCTTCTCTGCGAAGAAGAGAAGATCATGAGAACTTTTTTTAAAATGCCATAACTGCTTATATTTTCATACTTCTCTATTCTGACACGTTTCTATGTCCTTCGCCAGCTGTTTTCACGAATTTCTTCTTCCAATAAATTTTTGACACATCTCCTTAAACCGCTGCGATCTGACCACCCACGTCTTTTCTTTGCATTAATTTCCTTCACCTTCTTCGAGAAATTTCTTCTTCTATAAATACTCTTCTCATTCCTTTCCTTTTTCTCTTTTACTTTTGTTTGTGGGAGAAAACTACTTCTGCCGGTTTAGGTAATTTTGGGTGTGTGTGGATGAGAAGTGAGTTTAAACCTTCAACAAATGTGTTGCACGATGAGCACTTTGATTCGAGAGATAATCTATACAATTCTGGCCTAAACCGAAGACACGGCCGTTCCAGATTTGTTTCGGTCACAGGTGAAGGATGTGAGGTTGATCTTAGGGAGGGAAGCGAAGAAGGTGTTGAGAGTATGAAGGTGAAGGCTATTTGATGACTTGTTAACAGAAGGTTGATCAGGCTAACAAATGTTGCAGGAAGGCTCTGGGTGTTTAATACGATTAACACTTGGTTTTCTGTGTTGTTCGAACTTCTGTTTTTGGAAATAGGGAGGAGAACCTATTTATACAAGTCATTAAGCCTTCTTCACGTCTCTCGTGGGAAGTGGAGGAAGTGGAGTGAGAAGAGGAGTTGTGGAGTGTCACACGAGGAAGCCCACTTCTCCCATCTTGGAGTCTTTGTGATGTGAGTGTCACCAATACGGCTTTTGTATCAGACGTGATTAATGTCTCGAGTGTGTGGATCTCCCATCTTGACTTAGTATAACATCGCATGCTTTTGCACAAATGTTGCGGGAAGGCTCTGGGTGTTTAATACGATTAACACTTGGTTTTGTGTTGTTCGAACTTCTGTTTTTGGAAATAGGGAGGAGAACCTATTTATACAAGTCACGTTCTTCTTCACGTCTCGTGGGAAGTGGAGGAAGTGGAGTGAGGGAAGAGTGGATGGCCCACTTCTCCCATCTTGACTTAACCGCCCACGCTTCCTAACACGTTCTTGTGATGGCGCGTTGTTGTTGTAAAAACGCCAGACCAATACCCCAGTTTGTATCCCCCAGTTGTGACGTGATTAATGTCTCGAGTGTGTGGATCGCGGGACCCTGAGAAAATAGTGCGGGGTGAACCGTGAACTTAGTATAACATCGCATGCAGCCATCTTCGGGTGACCGTTTGGAGGCTGTATAGATAGGCCAGTGAAGAAGAGTGACGGATGGTGGTCATAGTGATACTTGTTTGCTGGTTTATTCGCACCTAAGCCATCTCATTGGTATGTATTCATATCTTGTATCTTGTTCTTGAAAGTTTGAATTGTTTTCGTCCAAGCTTGCCATTGACGTAGCCCTTGCGGTCGCGCCTATTGATGGACAATTTGAGCTAAAGGCAAGTATCCTCAATATGTTGCCTAAATTTAAAGGGGTTGAAGCCGAAAATCCCTACCACCATGTGAGTAGAGTTCGAGGAAATTTGGGGACTCTTCGGATCAAGCAAAAGCATGATCGGTTCCTTGGATGGGGAGAATCATTTCATTTAGATCAAACAGAAATAAAACTTTTAGAAGTGCAAACCCTAATTATGGTCGTGAACACGGGTAGGATGCCACCCATTGGTCTAAACAAGGCCCTTGGCCACGAAGTGAAACATTTCCTATGGGATGACCCATAATCTCTGTTCCTAAATACCGCCCCGACCAAATCATTAGGAAATGTGTCCCCAACTCGAACAAAGGGATGTCATCTCTTTTTGTCATGATCAAGCATGTGGAGGCCACTTTAGTTTGGGAGGCGATTTGAGGCCTTTTGAGTCTTTAGTTCGCAAGTATGGCATAACTCAAAGTCGCAACCCCCATATCATCCACGGACAGCGGTAGAGGTTTCAAATAGGAGATTAAGCACATTCTAGAAAAGACGGTTAACCCGTCTAGAAAAGATTGGTCTTTAAGATTGAATGATGCTTTATGGCCTATGCGCACAAGACCCCCATTGGTATGCGTTGGATGGGAGCGGGTCTTGCATTTTTTGGCGCGCATCGCCTCTTTCGGCCCAAACATTTGCATGCTTAGAGAGTTCCAATGGAGGAACCGATCAGCCCTGCATGGAGGTAGTACAATGGTGTTCACGCCCATGCCTTCTTGACTCGCAAATATTTAATCTAAACCACTCGACTCAGGTGGCAAAGACGAGTGGTCGAGATTAGAATTTATAGAGGGTCCGTGACATGTCACCTTTGGGCGCGCGTACCGAGGAGCTTGACCACTGACGGTCTTGTCCGTTCAGCTAGGCGTGAATCCGGGCCCATGGTGGTCATGCTAGCATGATCGGTTCCTTCTAAGTCTCCATCTTGGCCTTCCGTCCAAGCCTGCGAAGATGGACGCTCGAGATGTTTCTGCGCCGCAAACCCTAATTAGGGTTTTGGACCGGCCACTTTGGGCGATCGGTTTTGGGGGTGCGTGCGCCTCCTTTGGGGAGACCGACCATGTATGCAACATCTTGGGTCGAAAGTGAGCATGTACATGCTTGCTTTATGACCCTGGGCGCAATCTAAGCCATCCAACTATGCCATCGAAGTCGGATGGTCGTGATCGTTTTGGATCTTCTCAACCTGCATAAGGCGTTAATCTAGCCTTGTTTGGGCAATCGTTTCTTGCACCACGGCTTGCCTATGAGGGAGTCGGTCATGTAGGTAGAACGTGGGCCCACCAATGGTGTACCATCACTTCACTACTTGTTTTAGGGTATAATCTAAGCCATCCAACTATGCCGGCGAAGTTGGACGCTCACGATTAAAAGGAACCCTAGCCGTGCGTCATGCTCACTTTGAGCGCACGTTTTGGAAGGACCAACCGTAGTTGGTCTTGACCGTTCGGTCATGCATGAAGGTGGGTCCAAGGTGATCATGGTGTCATGCTCAGGACCTCCTGAATCTATATCTACACCCTCCATCTATGCCTGCAAAGTTGGACGGATGAGGTATATTTTTGGGTTTGTTTTCAGCAAGCGAGACTAACACGTGTAGTTTTGCATGCGTTCAACGGGGATTGTATAACCTGCCGTAGCCTACGGGTGTTTGCACGTCAAACACAAGGCTTTAATTAAAGCATTAATAGTAATGCTGTATACCTACAGAAAACCGGGATGGTTGCTACATGCTCCGTCGAGATGGTTGCCACATGCTCCGTTCTGGGTATGTTTTTAATTCTCAGGGATGGTTGCACATGCTCCAATGAATTAATATGGCGAGAAGTATTCATCGCCTGAAGGCTTTATCCTTTGCGGACGTCAGCTTACAAAAATTGGCTTTTTACAATTTTAGCCTTTAAATAGAAATCCACCATCAACATTAAGTCCCCTGCCTAGCATGCAATGGTTACACTATTGTAGGGTATGCATGAGATGGTGACAAATATACGTAAAATAAATAAAGGTAACTAACCTTGGAAGGCAGCCGCTAGTGATTGTCCATGTGGATGTACCGTCGCAAGCATGAAATCTTGGGTGGGCCGGTTTCCCTTCTTGGTTTTTTTGGAAGCAGAAAGGAATCCTTTTCTAATCAGGATTCTTCAAATTTTGCCTATAAAAGGGAGAACCCTTTTTCTGTTTTTTCTTCACGATTTTTTTTTCTTCTCGAGTGGACGTCCAGCTCTCTCCCACGCCTCCGTCACTCCAGCCGCCGGAGTTCACCGTCACCGTTGCTGGTATGAATTTAAAAAACAATTCTTTTTCTGCAAATTAATCAATCAATATAATTATTATCCTTTAAGTATCTATGCAAATTTATCATTTAACAATCTCTATGCAATTTTTATATGGTGAATGAATAATAATTTCATCGCTCTTATGCATTCCCATACTTGCCTCTATTATTCATCTTCCATATGAAAAAAAAATTGAGTAGAGATTAGATATTAGCTTTAAATAAAATTTGCTTTGATATTTGCGATTTTATCGCTAACAACAACTGCGAGTATTATCGCAATAATCTTGTGGTCTTATTATGACTTCCTAATTAAAGGTCTTACTATGCCACACCTTTTTCTTTTTGTGATAAAATCGCAGGACATCTTTACATTTGCATGTATTGACCCATTGATCTTGCCTTATCTTTCTTCTTTGATTGTATTGCGACAATATGACAAGTCTAATCTCTCTCGCGAGATCAAATCCTCGTTACATTTCCGTCTTGCGATGAAATCGCAGGACGTCTTTACACTTTCATGTAAAAACCCATTGACCTCATCTTAACTTTTGGCTTGTTTCCTATGTATAATTTACGTCACGCGATAATATGACAGGCCTAAATGTTCTTGCGATCATAAAGCCCCATGACATTGCCGTATTAAGACACTTATCATCTCCCTAATGGAGGGTGCCGCCCTTATCTTCCCCCTGGTTTCCCCTTCAAGGAGGGCACATCGGCCATACAAGACTAGCTCCTCCCATCCAAATTTACCAACAACCAGTTGTTTTCGCAGCCTCTTGTCCTTTATGCCTATATGGCTTATAGTTACAAGACTGCACCCTAAGTGGGGTTTTCTTCAGGCCAAGTGCATCATAGCCAAGACTTACCAAGAATGGCAAGGGATTTTCGTATGCCCTTGGCACCCTTGGATCAACCATGTACCTCGGCGCCTTGGTCATACTTTGCACTTCTTGGAAGAGATTCTCGGTCTTCCAACCAGGGTATAACCATATATAGTTGGAAATCCAATATCTCTCTCCCGGATAGATTTTCTTTAACCCCAACATCTGCATGACCCATGATCTAGCAGCGGTATAACCTTACCCCTGAATCATGTCGAGAGATACCCCATCCTATGACGCACTATTAGGTCTTACATTTGCCTCTTGAGAAATTGTATTCGCGAACTAGGGTGCACGCCATAAAGGTTCATCCCATTCTTTAATCTCTGCAAAATTTTATTCGCGTTTCTCGCGAGTATTGTAACTCTGATAGAATTTCATAACTTTGATCTTCTTTATTTTTGTAAAATCTTGAGATTCTTTCAAGCAGAATATTCTGTTCAATTACATATTCTTTAAACAAATCATTCATAGAGTTCTCTAAAGTTCATCTTTTGACCTCTCTAATTACTATTTTCTGATTCTGCTTTTCTGCTACGTTTTATAGTTGTTTCTTTTTCTGCAAGATGCTCGCCATCAGCTTTCACATCCTATTTCCGCTCTATTGTATCAATTATTAACCTTTCACATCTCTATTGTTGTTTGATTTTGTACTTCCAATTGCTATTATTTTCAGCTCTTTCTTCGCAAGACTTCATATCGATTTCATAACATTTCTTGCTTTCTCCCCAATCTCCTTTAATAACTCCAACACCTTTAGGATGAGGAAATTTGATACACTGGTGATAAGTAGATGCTACAACCAATATCCCATGTAACCAAGGTCGTCCTATCAAAGCATTGTAAGGTGATTCGATGTCCACAACACAGAATAAGATTTTTGAAGATATTCCTTTTAACGGTATTTGAATTTCAATTTCCCCCTTTGGTTTGTTAGTTGTACCGTTAAATCCATAGATTTTATACGTTGATGGTATCAAATATTCATCTCTTCCACCCATGGTTCTATAGGTATGATAGAATAAGATTTCAAATGAACTCCCGGTGTCTATTAAGACTCTGTTGATGGCCCAAGAGTCTTCAATTCTACCATCATTTTCTTCATCTTCTTCTTTCATTTGCTTTGGATTTATCTCTAATCGTACCACCAATGGGTTTTCATGTTGCTCGCCAAGCTTTGGTACATCTTGCGCGGTGAAAGATAGAGTTTATTTCTGCCATTCTTCTAATGGCGAGGCTCTCGCTATATTCATTATCTCTCTTCCATCTGTATTTCTCGCGACGACTCTACTTAAAACATTATCATGGAAATCTTCCACAGTTCTGTATGAATGCACAATGGAGTTACAAAACAAATTCTTTGCTTTATCCCCCACTTCTATTACGAATGTTTCTGCTCCTTTTACAACATTCACTCTGCGAGTTTCTGGTGCTAGCGGTAATTGATGTGGTTGTGGATGTCCTACTAAAAAGTGATTTAACTTCCCCTGATCAATCATCCTCAAAATTATCCTATTTACATTCCTACAATCATTTATTGAATGGCCATGAAAGTGATGGTAAGGACAAAATTCTTGACTTCGATTGCTTGGATGTGGTTCTTTTCCCATGTTCCATGGTGATGTTATATTTTCCATCAGAATGATAGCTTCCCAAAAAATTTCTATGCTAGCATTAAGAGGTGGCATCTTAATTTCTTCCCATATTATCTTTTGATTTCCTTGCCCTCTAAAGTTATTCTGCCTTTTTCCGCCATAAGTTTCTTGCGGTTGATCAAGTCTTTGAATATTATTATTTCCACCGCGATTGTAATAATTCTTCTCCCTTTCATATTCTTCTTGATCTCGACTGCCCATCGCTACCAATTTTTGTTGGTTATCAATTACTACTTTCTCTTGTTGTGCTTGCGAGGTGCTCGCCACATTATTTATCATTTTAGGGAGAAAACTTCCACTTGCCATTAGCGAGATGGTGTTCGCGATTGGGTATGATTCCATCTCATTTTGTTTCTCCTCCAAAGCAATGTTTTCTTCTTGTAACTCTCGTAATTCTGTCATGGTGATTGTATTTTTGATTCTGAAAATTTGATTGTATAGCAGATTAGTCGCGAACATTGCATTAATGAAGGATAAGATCATGTATCTTTCATCTACTCTTCCAGCCATCTCGCTGCACATTGATTTCCACCTTATGGTTAAGTGCTTCAGACTTTCGCCAACTCTCTGTTTTAACCCAAACACATCTTCAATACCTGGCCGCGATGAATTGTTGCTAATATACGCTCCTAAAAATGTAGCTTGTAAATGATCAAAAGAAGTTATGGTATTTTTTGGTAATCCCTCGAACCATTTCAACGCCTCGCCAGTTAAGATGGATGCAAAATATTTTCATAGCACATCATCATGATTCTCTCACTGTAGCATACATATAACATAAGCTTTGACATGTTGAACATCACAAGTAGTTCCATCAAAAATGCTGGTTAATGCTGGTAAATTGCATTTTGGAGGTATCCCTCTTAATTGTACTTCTTGAGTAAATGGAGTTCTCGCAGCTTCTTCAATAGCTTCATTAAGTTGCCTTCTACCTCCTTCTCTTCTATTGTTTATCATTCCTCGCATTTCTGCTAATTCTCTTAATATTTGTTCATTCTTAGTTGAGTTTTGCTCCATTGGCCTTTTTAATGCATCTTCCCCTCTTCTGTGCTCTTGCCTTTCTTGTCTTGCGAGATTTTGTCTGTCTTATTCTTCATTGTCATCCCTTCTTTCTCTGCGATTCTCTCTTTTACCCTCCTCTTGAAATCACAGTTGTCTACTTTCTTCTCTGCGGATTTCTTCATTTCTCCTCATTTCTCTTTGCTGCCTTTCTAATCTCCTCTGTATTCTATCATACTCCTCCTGAATATTATTATTGTAGCGATTTTGTGTACGTCTCCTTTCTCGATTTTCATGGTTATTTTGTCGTACTGCCTCTCAGAATTCTTGGTCTTCTATTTCCGCCCTTAATATTTCTCTCTCGTAAGCCAGGCGTGCTTGTTCGGCGTAATGTCTCTCAATTTCTTCTTCAATTATTCTTTGATTCCTTTGATTCTCTCGCCCATGTAATATCCTCCTACCTTCTTCTGGATTTTCTTCTTCATTTTGGTTGTTTCTTCCTTCTTGATTTCTATTGTTGCGTCTATTATCCGATGCTTCGCCATGCGGATTATAGCGATCTCCAATTATCTCTTATTCTCTAAGACATTGTTCTCCATTTAAATTATGCACTTATTCTCTAACATTTCTCATTGGAGAATTTTGATTTGGTTCTTCTCTGAGTGATCTTGAATTTGATCTAACAGTTCTTCTTGATCTCCTTCTTTGTAACCTCAAATTCTCCATTCTTAGCTCATGATTTTGTCTTGTTAAATTCGCACGCTCTTCTGCCTCTAATCTTTTTTCTTCATGTATTCTTTGTCTCAAATCATCTACTATTTCATTTTCACGTCCTTCATGAATTAATCCTCCACCTACTTCTTGATTTTTTTCTCCTTCTTCATTTCTTAATTGTCGATTTTCAATTTCTTCCATCGAATCCGACCTCCAAGTATGCACACTCACTCTATCATAATCCACAATCATATCTCGTGTTTGTGTTTGTTGATTCGGATGTTGAATTGAACTTTCTGTTTCATTTCTTATTCTATTTCTTCCTGATCTTATCCTTAAAGAAACAAGTCTTTTACTTCTCCTCACAGTTGTCGGTGGTTCTGATGTATTTCTTCTTCTTCTAGCCATTTCTTCAACTCTAACAATTTCTTCAAATTTTTTAAGTTGTAATTAAAGATTTCTTAGCTTGATTTTCCCTGTTTCTAGCGCCAAAATGTAGTTGCAGGAATTCCCACACTACACCATTGTTAAGATTCTATAGAAATCTATTAGAAATAAATTAAACTTCAAAGATTTAAATGACACTTTACTATTCAAATCTCAGAAATGTTTACAGAATTGGAAGAAATCAAGATTACAAATATTCTATTGAAGTTTATCTCTCCTCAAGACTCTTTAAACTCTCAAAAATAAATCATCATTTTCTGGATCTATCGAGCCCTTTATATAGGGATTTACATAATGGATGACAGCTAAGTTTTCCTCCTATTTCGGATCTATTCTGCGATCCCATCGCGATCGTTACAATATTCTCTATTGCAAGGATGATGACCATCGCATGATCAACATATTCTTCTTTTATTTCTTCCATCGTCAGTTTCTTTTGGATATTCTGTGGCGCTCGTGAAACGTTGTTAAAGAATTGGCAATAACGCTCGCGGAAACGTTGTTAATATCGCAGGAATAACGTTGTAGCGATATTCTGGTCCTACACTGGTGTCTGTGTTATTTCTTTTCCGCATTATATTTTGTTATATAATTAAAATAATACAGGTTGTGCGTTCTTCAATCAATTAGAATATCCAACCTTATTGGTTGTTGATTTAAATTGATTGACACTTGGATATTGGTCTTTGGTACCATCCAAGTTATCTCTCTTTGATTAGACTTGCGAATCACATTTTCTTGAGTAAATCAAATTGAGAGATTGAGATAATAACTCCTTGAGTATTTTCTATTGATTGAGTCTAGTTGATTCTCTATAAAAACAACTCGGAGTTTTCCATACAGATTGCTAATCGAAATATTAGGTGAGGCTGTTAGACCCCCACTTTTTCAATTGGTATCAGAGCAGGCAAACACGCTTAAGACCTTATAAGTCTGTGTTTGTAGCAATTTGAGTCTGTGGATGACATCTATATTGCGCATACCAAAATGTTGCCTAAAGATTTTGATCATGTCAAGTGTCTTGAAAATACCTCAAAGGATTATTCCTTAGATGATCCTTCTGAATTCCGAGGTAGAAAGAATATTCAATGTGATAATGACATTTCTTCCTCTCATGAGGCATGTGACACTCTGGTAGAAGTTGAAAAGGAGATCACCAGAATTTCAAAACATACAGCTGAAGACATTGATTTTAATGATCATGATCAACTTATTGATGAATTTTAAAAGTCTCTTGATCGAGAACGTGATCTTTATAACATCATAAAGTCATTCTCTAAGAATATTGAGAAACTTCTTCAAGAAACTACACTCCAGTGTGTAAGGATTAGTGCTATTGAGGATATTATTAAAGAGGACTAAATTAGAGAAAAATATTTGCTTGAGACTCATTCATCAGATCTCAACATACTTCATGCTGAAAAGGAGAAACTATGTACATCTCTTACTATAGCCCATGAACAGTGTAATTTCTTGGAAAAGGAAAACTCTGTCTTAAGGAGAAACTCTTTTGTAACCAATTATCATGAATTGCTGAATACGAAGAAGTGGTCTCCAGTAGAAGAATGTGTCAAGAAAAGTTTATATAACTTACAGTCTTTTAATCTGGGTATTAAGCTTAAAAAGGTGCCAGTTATTACTTCTCCTCCGTGAACCTGTACCTTTTGTGGGAAACAGAATAACTATGCTATCCATTGTTTTGCAAGAAGGAAACAAATTTCTAAGATTCATAATTTGCTTCTCTTCACCGTCAATGGAACAAATAGTCAGTTTACTAATGCAGTGAATCACATGCCCACAAGAAACCAGAAACCTTATAAAAATGATCTCTATTCTAGAATCATCACAGGGCTCAAGTGCATTCTTGCATAAGTTCTTGTGTTGCTATGGAAAGCTTTCCATGTACTTATAAGAATGTTTCCGGTAAATCTAAGCCTAGAAAATAGATTCCCATCTATTATGATCCTCTTAAACCAGTTGCAAGAGGTCCTAGACTTAGTCCTCAGAGAAACCCATCTGATGGATTTGTTAAAAACGTCGTGTTTTATCCTTCAGAGATGAATACCAACCGAAGAAAGGCGAAGAAAACAAAGATCAAATGGTCAGATGATATATAAAACTTCTTTCCCGATGATCATAGTGGAATTAACTTCCACTCGACTACCTGATTCCAGGTATTTCTTTCCTTGTTTCTAACTTGAGAGGTGCTAGGAAAATAATTGGGGAATACTCAAGTATGTTGCATATTAATTATGTTTAAGTTTTTGGGAGTCCACGAACGTCCGCGTCCTCCTCTTGTGAGTATCTAGGGTTTTTCAAAACCAGAGTTTTCTACTATCGTTGACGAATGCATATATACTTGTTCTATTTTGTGTTCTTCCTTCCCTAAAATCTTTGGAGAACTCTGCAAGATCTCAAGAAATTGTGCGTCTTGATATGGAGGAAGACAATCAGGAACGTAAGTCAATTCAGGAGCTGGTTCTAAAGAAGATGCTTGAAAGAAAGGATCATAACTCCTGGATTGATGATTCTGTCAAGGATTTAAATCGTTTTCACAACGATTCAAGGGTCGAGTTTGCAAATATTCAATTGCAAATAAACCAAATATTGGATAGTCAGGCCAGAATTCTCGCTAATCAGAACAATATGATACGGAATCAAAAGAAGCTTATCATGGACTATGCCAAAGCTAAAAAGATTGCTCGGTTGGTTGATCGCAAAGTTAGTGTTCTAACTCACCAACATGGTGTGTCTACGGTCAAGAGAATAAAGAAAATCAGAGATACATTCTTTGATGGCTTCATTGAAAGATATGAGGTTCTTAATGAACTATGATTTCTTATTGTCTAGTAAATCTTCTATTGTTTCTATTTTGTTTAGAAGAATAACTAGTGTTTTAGAATAGCCATTATTGTGATTACACATAGTTATATCAAATTTTTTTCATCTTCCTGTTTTTAGATTTATTGGTTTAAATTCTAAACTTGTTTGGAAGATGATGGTTGCAGTATTGATCTTTATGGTTTTATATATTGCAATATTTTGATGGGATATGTGTGTTTAGATCCGTGAACTTGATTGTCCCATATTTTGTCAAAAGTAAAGTCGTTCGTGAATTGATATGCAAATATTGATAAAAGGATGAATAGACTTTTGACAAACACAAAAGTTAAGCTTATATTGTCAATTATTGGTTGTTTATGGGTGAAAACTACTTCTGCTGGTTTTGGTAATTTGGGGTGTGTGGATGAGAAGTGAATCTAAACCCTAAACAAATGCACTTCTCGATGAGTGATTTTGATTCGAGAGATCAATCTATACAATTCTAGCCTAAACCAAGAAATGGTCGTTCCAGACTTGTTTCGGTCACAAAGTGAAGGAGATGGGGTTGATCTTAGGGAGGGAAGCGAAGAAGGTGTTGAGATTGTGCAGGTGTAGGATTGTTTATGACTTGTAACATAAAGGTGATCAGGCTTACGATTAATGCAAGTAGGCTCCGGGTGTTTGAATACGCGTTTTATTAACACTGGGTTTATGTGTTGTGTTTTATTGTTCTGTTGTGGAAATAGGGCGGAGAACCTATTTACAAAAGTTATCTGAGCCTTATTCACATCTCTCGTGGGAAGTGGAGTGATGGAGTAGTGGAGTTGTGTGTTAGTGTCACAAGATCAATCTTTCCCACCTCTCTCATCATCACTAACCGTCCATGTCTTCCTGACACGTTCTTGTGATGGCGCGTTGCACGTTGTACACTATAAATCGCCAGACGAATACCCCAGTGTGTATCCCCCAGTTTGTGACATGATTGATATATCGAGTGTAGGTGTGGATCGTGGGACCCACATAAGGTAGCATGTAATGCTAGGCCAAATAACCAAGTTATTTAGGAAGAAGATACTTGTAAAGTATCGTGTGTATTCTATGCATGTTATGCATTGAATGAATTTGGCGTATATGAAGCATCGTTGTTGAGCATCATGCCCTTCTTGCTTTACGTGAGGGTTTGGAGGCTTCATGGGTGAGCCATGCCTTAGCAGATCATATTAGGTAGAAGAGTGACGGACGGTGATCATGGTGATACCTTACTGGCCGCCTAACTCCTATCCTAGGATGTCCGTCCAATATGGCAAAGCTATATGGATGATATGACTTGTGACCCACATCTGCGACCGTCGGATTAGGGTTTAGGAGGTGCGCAAGTATCCTCTTTCAGTTTGGTCGAATCCAAGCATGGGAGGCACTTCATGGAGGACCGATCAGGCATGCGTGTAGACAGCATGCTGATATCCATTCCCATGCTTCACTGTCCCATGAAGGTTTGATCTAGGCCACTCGAATTTACCGGTGAAGTTGAGTGGCTGAGATCGATTTGCGGCAGAAATCCTATGCAGCGAAGAATTCTTAAAGGGGCGCGATATCCCATCTTCAAGGCACGTATTCCGAAAGGTGATCCAAGACACTCAATTTGTCAGGCGAAGTTGAGTGGTCGAGATTAATTTATGATTTAGGAAGTGTGACATGCCAGTTTGGGCGCACGAACCGAGGCGCCTGACCAAGGCTGGCTTTGGCCGATCGGTCGGTCATGAAGCCGGGCACGCGGTGGTCATGCTAGCATGTTCGGCCTTCCTTAATGTTTCATCTTTGCCTTCCATTCAAGCCTGCGAAGATGGACGCACGAGATGACTTTGCGACACATACATGATGCCGCAAGCCCCAATTCGGGTTTTGTCGGTCATACATCATGCTTGGTTTGGTGCGCACGAATTGGTACAAACAATCAAGGTTGGTCATGAATGATTGGTCATGTGTGTAGACGCGCCCACAGTGGTCTTGTTGACATGCTCTGGTCCCTTTGAATCTATATCTACACCCTCCATCTATGCCTACGAAGATGGATGGTTGAGATCGTTTTGCGACATATGTAATGTGCCTCAAACCCTAATTTAGGTTTTTTTATCCATTCTGCTTGGTTTGGACGGTTTGGCAAGCTATGCCGCCCCTTTTGGGAGGCCGATCGCGCGGGGTTCGCGTTTGGTCGGTAGTGAATGTTCCAATACCTTCCTAGGGGTATTGGATTCGATCCCGACCATCCAATCATTCCTACGAAGTTGGATGACCGTGATCGTTTCTAGACTATTACGGACAGTCTAGACACTCAGCCGGGCTAGTATAACACATCGAGAGTTACACACTCAATCGAGCTAGTATAACACACCGAGAGTTACATGCTCAATCGGGCTAGTATAACACATCGAGAGTTACAGCCTATACAGGAATTTCGTGCATGCCTTACTATTGGTACTTGGATATTCATGCTACTCTGCTGCGAGTAACAATCATTCATCATGTCGCACCAACAATGAGAGTTATGCTAGGAATAGCACAGGAAATACAAGGTGTTCTATGCATTAACCAATAATGCTAAAATTCACAGCATATTCGGGGGATTGTTGTTACATGCTCCATTCTAGGTGAATTAATAAAGTTAAGAAGTATTCATCACTTATAAAATAATCTCATCCTCTGCAGGATGTTTACACAAAAATTGGTTTTACAACTTTATCCCTGAACTAAAATCCACCATCAATATTAAGTCCCCTGCCTAGCATATAATGGTTACACTATTGTGGGGTAGGCATGAGATGGTGACAAGTATACGGGAGAAAACGAGATGAAGGGAGCTTACCCGGAAAGCCTTGCTCGTCCGCTATTAATCGCGCATGTGAACATGTTTTTGCAAGTATGGAATCCTGAGTGGGACTGGTTTCCTTTTTGGGTGTTTGAATTAAAAGAAGAATCCAATCATCTTGTTCGTCTTCTCTCACAGATGATGTGCACGTCTCCGCCGTCCGCCACCGGAGCTTGCCGCCGTCGCTCGTTAGGTAACGTCCTATTTTTTTTTATTTTTTTTGCAAACCCTAATTTCTTAGGTAAAACCCTTTCACTCTTTTAGAAGACCATCCTTGGCTTGAACTTCGTAAACACGATTCCCATGAGTATAGAAAGATCGTGCTATGATATGTGTGAATGAATACGGGTCGTTATGCATGTTTGATTAAACGTGGGTTCCATCCACTAAAACATTGACTTTATACTCGTCTTGTGGCTTTGACCAATACTGGCTTCGTGGTTTTGACTGGTCATGCTTGTTGACACGGCCCAATGCCTGAATGACTGTCACGATTTGGTGTCAGTACTTAATATCGGCCATGCTTGAATCTAATACCAGCCTTGCCTGCTTTGTTCGAATATGGGCCCGCTACGTGTTCGTAGTCGATCAGAATTAAGTCCCCGGGATAGAATTCGGCATGTTTCTTAGACTGGATGCGTTTTTTCTCATTGCACGATGATTGTCTTCAAATATCCGATAAATATCCACTGATTGTTATCCCGTTTTTGTAGCCTTTACAGACGGTAAGTGAAGACCCCTATTTTCTCCGGGACCTTGTTAACTCGTGAAATATAAAGAAGACGCCGAGTCTTCTCTCATTGAAGAATTATTTCTTTCTTTGTTCAGGTATTGCTCCACATCCATTGTATAATTTGATCTTCTCGGCGATGACTTTTGTTAACATAATCATAGATCCCTTTTTTGCAGAATGGAGTCGGCTAGCAAGGACTACTCTGGTATCTCTCCTGAAAGAAGCTTCGAAGTGAATAAACCCAAGACTGATGGTCCGTTCGAGGAGGGGATGGCTAAAATTGATATTCCGCTTCTCGAATCGGATCACGCCATACGGGGAATGCCAATTCTGTACCTTCGTGTCGCTCGAGAACATGTTCGTGATCTTATGACTTTTATCGACAGGGAAGAAAAATGGAGGTTTGAGGAAGCGTCGCGACCACCGGTAAGCGCAAGAGCTGAGAGATTTGTTGCACCGCTGAAAATGCAAAGAGTTGAACATGAACGGCCTCCACGGGAAGACATGGGTGATTATCCGATCCGCGATGGTGTGATCATTCTTGATTCTGATATGGACGAACCCGAGATCCCAAAAGTCGTCAGCACGATCTCCAATGTCGCAGAGGCTCTTGAGGAAGATATGGAAGCTGCCCCTATAGGGACATCATGGAGAACGTGGTTGCATAAATACCTGAATCAGAGGCTGAGGCAGACCCAGAGGAATAAGCAGTAGCGGCATGTGATGACTTTGAGGCAGACTTCAATGGTGGAGAAGACACGGTCGACCTTTGATGACTGAATCTTCCTGTTATTTTTCTTTTCTTCTTTTCTGAGTATTTTCCCGTGATTTTGTGAACACTTTTCTCCTTGTACTCATGGGCGGCTGAGTCCAAGGTTTTGCTTATTTTTGTTTACTTGTTTGAACAAGTTTCTTATTTTTGAGGTAAAACCTTTATTAAGACTGCATCATAGTGGTTGTGCGATTGTATATGATTCTTGTGAGGAGAGAAATAATGCCATAATAAAATGCCACGGACTTGTCCTCACTCTCCTGGCGTAAGCTCGTTTGCGCCCTCCTGATGTTAGCTGGGACAAACTGTTCAAGATGCTTTCCATTTTTCCTTTGCATGTATTCTATTCCTCCAACTTTCCCTAAAGGTGTGAAGTGTTTTAGGGTTCTCTGGTTTAATCTGGTGGGTAATAATGACTTTGGTCGAACCTGGGTCTTTGTGTCATGCCCAGGGGTAAATATTTTTAAAGGAAATACTTTAATTGAGAAATTGGAACCCTAATAACTATGAATGCAAGTATTGCAATCATTTTTTGAAGGAATTACAAAATAAAAAGGAAAGGGAAATTGTTGGAGGAACACTGGAGGAACCATTGCGGAGAACGCTGGAAAGGAAGAGTATCACAGCGTCTCTAGGTGCTATAGGGTTTAAGCCATCGTGAGTGGATCGTCACGCCCTCAAGCTTGTCATCATTGATGATATTGTAGTAGCCGCCTAGGATGACATATGCTACCAAATATGGTTCATCTTCCATTGTCACCGACAAATCAGATTGGTTAGTCATTTTCACCGCCACATTTCCAACTTGAAATGTGGTCCTCTTTGCTACCATGTCTCCAATTTGAAACGGATTTGGACTTGACACATTATCTTGTTTCTGGGACACGTTGTCTCTGAATGCTTCCAAGCTCTTAGCAAAACGTTTGAAAGGACCAGCACCCCACTCACACCACTTATTGGAGGTTAGGTTATTGATTCAAACAAGTCCCCGGGACTCATCATGAAGAGGCTTTATTGTTTGTAAAGAAGGTTGTTCGATGAAACTTACATGGGCTCGGAACCTTTTAAGGTATTAATTCAGGCTTTCTCCAGGAAGTTGTGTCACGCTTGCAAGGTGTCGATACGGCAATAAACAATCTTCAGGGATTGACGGTTTGTTGGAGATTTTTTTCGGGTAATGAAACCGGCAAAGGACTCACTCCTAGTGCTTCTTTGTTGTCGTGTATCCATGGGCGCCCCAGGATCATGTCGTAATTCAGACACTCTTGCAATATGTAAAATTTATCATGCGTTAGAGTATTACCAATTTTAACTTCGAGGTCAATGTACCCATAGGTGTCTCTGAATTCTCCTTCTGAGCTCCTAATGACGGTTGGGCTGCGAGTTGCTGCTTTTTTTTTAAATCCTTGCGGTCCTCAGAGTTTTAACGGTGAAGATGTTGAATTCGGAGGCTGCATCAATTAATGTGATGTCGAACTCGACATATTCAAACAAGTGATGGTTAAGAGTCCCCAATCCCCTTTGTTGGTCATGTCTTCAAGAAGAGACTGTGGCTTCGAGACTACTTTTTCTTCTGGATACAAATGCCTTCTTGACACAACATGGTTGAAGGCTGTGAACATGTCTTTACATTGTCCCTTTGATAGATACAAGATTTCACACAAACATTCCATCATGGTCTGTACGGTCTTGTGGACAGAATCCCCCGAGATCATGCAGCTTCTAATGGGAAGAGGGTCTCTATGAACGCCCTCGTTTCCTAACTGGAGTTCTCCTGCTTCCACTTTTTCTTTGAAGATTTGTCTCAACTTGTTGCAATCTTTGGTCGGGTGATGGACAAACCTATGGTAGTTGTAGTATTTGGGATTTGTCATCTCGTCCTCAGTCGGTGGGCGTCTGATAGGTGGTAGCTTGATTGCGTCATCTTGAATCCATGCTTCCAGGAGTTCTATCACTTCATTCATGGGAAAGGGGAAGTTTGGAACCGTATCTACGGTCTCTTGTACAGGAGCATTGTCCGCTTTCTTTCGAGACGGAGTCGTATGTGCTGATGCTGCACGCTTGGGCAGTTATTCTGTTGCCGACGCTTTCCTCTTTCCTCCTTCGCTCACTACGCTCACAGAAGGACCTGTATTATATTTCTTGTTGATGAGGCGCATGCTTCCTCAGTTTTCACGCACATCTTCGTTCCGAACGATTTTTGTTCTTTCCAACAATGCTGGGGCTGTCGTAGCAGAGCGCTTAGCAGCTTCATGAAGCTCCGAAAATGTTTGGAAGCCCAGATTCTCTAACAAAGCACGGTATATGGGAATCATCCTGTTGATGCATAACTCCACCAGCTGGTGTTCGGTGACATTCGGATCATGACAATCCAACGCTTGAGTCCTGAACCTTTTGACGAAGTCGTTCGGGTGCTCATTACTCCGTTGAAAGATTCTTCCCAAATCTGAAAATGAACTGCTCTGACACTAAGAAATACTTCCTGTAGAAGGCGTCAACCATCTCACTCCAATTGGATATAATGTTAGGGGCGAGACTGTTGTACCAAGTGTATGCTCTTCCGGTAAGTGTCTTCGAGAACTCTTTCAGGCGGAGAACATGATTGTATTCGTGCTCTCCTAAAGATTCCAAAAATCGAGATACATGTTCACTAGCTTTACCAGTACCATCATAAAGGGAGAATTGAGAAGAGACATAGCCCCTTGGGACATGAATTCGTTGCACATCTTGAGGGTATGGAGGCTGGTGTTGGTGCATGTCCTCCATATTTCCTTTTCCCCAGCTTCGGAGGAGTCTCTCCAGGTCCTCACGCGTAATGAAGTTGGATGGTTGGACTCTTTCTCTTGGGCGTTTAAGAGTGTCACGATTTTCCTCATTCATGCGGGTATGCGCCGTTGAATTGCTTGCCCGGGTGCATCGAGCACGTTCCTCATTGGCTCCAGGGGCTGTCGTGGCCCTTGCGACAACCGTTTGGTTAGGGGTTTGAGAAAAGTAAGTACCTCTTTCTGAGTCGCAGCCATATCTGTTTGGTCTCTAGAAAGAACTTTCTGTATTTCCATCAAGTCCACCATGGTGATAGAGGGTTTTCCACCTCTTGCTCCTCCATCCCCTCTTCCTGATGGAGGAGTAGCGGTAGCCCTGGTGACGACCGGAGGCGTTACACTTGAAGAAATGACGGGATTTGTGGCTGCTCTGGCTCTGGTGATAGGAGGTGTCACGCCTACTGTAATATCTACTGCTCCGCTGGTGTTAGTGGTAGAGGAAACAGCTCCACGAGATGTACTGATCACGTTCTGCACAACATCTCAACTGATAGGGACAACAATAAAAAGAGTGTTATCAGCGCTAGCTCCTTCAGGGTTGATTGTTGATCCAGACCTAAGTTCCATCATCTTGAAATCGGAATTGAAGAATGAAATTGGAAATTTAAAAATTGATATTGCAACCGAGAGATTAATCTCCCACTGTGGTCGCCAATTGTTTATGGGTGAAAACTACTTCTGCTGGTTTTGGTAATTTGGGGTGTGTGGGTGAGAAGTGAATCTAAACCCTAAACAAATGCACTGCGCGATGAGTGCTTTTGATTCGAGAGATCAATCTATACAATTCTGGCTTAAACCAAGAAATGGTCGTTCCAGACTTGTTTCGGTCACAAAGTGAAGGAGATAGGGTTGATCTTAGGGAGGGAAGCGAAGAAGGTGTTGAGATTGTGAAGGTGTAGTCTTGTTTATGACTTATAACATAAAGGTGAGTAGGCTTACGATTAATGCAAGCATGCTCTGGGTGTTTGAATACGCGTTTTATTAACACTTGGTTTATGTGTTGTGTTCTTTTGTTCTGTTGTGAAAATAGGGCGGAGAACCTATTTATACAAGTCATCTAAGCCTTATTCACGTCTCTCGTGGGAAGTGGAGGAAGTGGAGTGATGGAGTAGTGGAGTTGTGTGTTAGTGTCACACGATCAATCTTGCCCACTTCTCCCATCATCACTAACCGTCCATGTCTTCCTGACACGTTCTTGTGATGGCGAGTTGCACGCTGCATGCTATAAACCGCCAGACCAATACCCTAGTCTGTATCCCCAAGTTTGTGACATGATTGATGTCTCGAGTGTTGGTGTGGATCGTGGGACCCACATAAGGTAGCATGTAATGCTAGGCTAAATAACCAAGTTATTTAGAAAGTCGATACTTGTAAAGTATCGTGTGTATTCTATGCATGTTATGAATCGAATGTATTTGGAGTATATGAAGCATCGGTGTTGTGCATCATGCCCTTCCTGCTTCACGTGAGGGTTTGGAGGCTTCATGGGTGAGCCATGCCCTAGACGATCATATTAGGTAAAAGAGCGGCGGACGGTGATCATGGTGATACCTTACTGGCCGCCTAACTCCTATCCTAGGCTTTTTGTCCAAGATTGCAAAGCTAGACGGACGAGATGACTTGCGACCCACATCTGTGACCGTCGGATTAGGATTTAGGAGGTGCGCAAGTATCCTCTTTCAGTTTGGTCGAATCCAAGCATGAGATGTGCTTCATGAAGGACCGATCAGGCATGCGTGTAAACAGCATGTTGATGTCCATGCCCATGCTTCACTGTCCCACGAAGGTTTGATCTTGGCCACTCTAATTTACCGGTGAAGTTGAGTGGCTAAGATAAATTTGCGACATAAATCCTATGCCGCAAAGGATTCTTAAAGGGGCGTGATATCCTATCTTCAAGGTACGTGTTTCGAGACAACCAAGCTTGGTTGGTCTTGGCCGTTTGGTACAGCGTGTAGGTGGTAGGCTGGTATTCACGCCTATACCTGACTATCCTATGGAAACGTGATCTAAGCCACTCAATTTGTCTGGCGAAGTTGAGTGGTCGAGATTAATTTATGATTTAGGAAGCGTGACCATACCATTTTGGGCGCCTGACCAAGGCTGGCTTTGGCCGATCGGTCGGTCATGAAGCCGGGCACGCGGTGGTCATGCTAGCATGTTCGGACTTCCCTAATTATTCATCTTTGCCTTCCATTCAATCCTGCGAAGATGGACGCACGAGATGACTTTGCGACACATACATGATGCCGCAAGCCCCAATTAGGGTTTTGCCGGTCATACCTCATGCTTGGTTTGGTGTGCACGGATTGGGACAACCAATCATGGTTGGTCATGACCGATTGGTCATGTGTGTAGGCGGGCCCACAGTGGTCTTGTTGACATGCTCTGGGCCCTTTGAATCTACATCTACACCCTTCATCTATGTCTGCGAAGATGGATGGTTGAGATCATTTTGCGACACATGTAATGTGCCGCAAACCCTAATTTAGGGTTTTTTGTCCATTTTTCTTGGTTTGGACGGTTTGGCAAGCTATGCCGCCCCTTTTGGGAGGCCGATCACGCGGGGTCCGCTTTTGGTCTGTAGTGAATGTTCCAATACCTGCCTGGGGGTATTGAATTCGATCCCGACCATCCAATCATGCCTGCGAAGTTGGATGACCGTGATCATTTCTAGACTATTACGGACAGTTTAGACGCTCAATCGGGCTAGTATAACACACCAACATTTACACACTCAATCGGGCTAGTATAACACACTGATAGTTACATGCTCAATCGGGATAGTATAACACACCGAGAGTTACAGCCTATACGGGCATTTCGTGCATGCCTCACTGTTGGTACTTGGATATTCATTCTACTCTACCGCGAGTAACAATTTGTCATCATGCCGCACCAACAATGAGAGTTCTGCTATGAACAACACAGGAAATACAAGGCGTTCTATGCATTAACCAATAATGCTAAAATTCACAGAATATCCGGGAGATTGTTGCTACATGCTCCATTCTAGGTGAATTAATAAAGTAAAGAAGTATTCATCACTTATAAAATAATCTCATCCTCTGCAGGATGTTTACACAAAAATTGGTTTTACAACTTTATTCCTGAACTAAAATCCACCATCAACATTAATGTAAGATAGGTTAAAATCTTTTGTGATTCAACAGTTATGTCTATTGTGTGTCATTATGCAAATGGTGATGGAAACATAGAATGAATCCTTGTGAATACCGTAGTTATTTAGCTTCCCGGTTCTATATTTTATGTATTACTGTGAGACTCCGTATTGTAACTTATGTTAAGCATTAGTCAACCAAAGTTGATTATTTAGTGATTAGCTTAGTTATGTTCCGTAAGGCACTTTACGTCGAGTATTTTGAACTAAATCAATCATCTAGCATGGTTATTTAGTTAGCACTCCGTAAGCCTTCTTATGTTGAGCATCTCTTCGACTTAGTTGGTTATTCGTGATTAACTTAGTCATTGCTCCATAGAAGTTCTTATGTCGAGTGTGGCCAATTAAATGGATTACTATTGTAATTAGTTTGGTTGAGTATGACAATTAGATTATTTGCGAGTTTTCTTGTGAATTAATCTAATTAATTTTTTAAGTCTCCATAAGTTTTGCCATAGTTTCTTGTGAATAGGAGCTACAAAGTTTATTTATATATTTTTTGTATTCCATATGTATTAATAGTTTTGCCACTAAAATTGACAAAGGGGGAGATTGTTAGAGAATTTCTCGGTCGAACTCGCATGCGTTGCTGCCTCAAGCATGTTTGTCAATGTTAGTGATCAAAACTATAAAGTCTTGATTTCTAGTCTACTATAGCTAAGGTCTCGGACTAGGATATAAAGTGTAGTTGAGCTCAAGAACTCCATGGAAATCATCATACAAGACGAAGGACTACTCAAGGAACCAGTGGATATTCATCGACTAAAAGGTATGTGTAGACTTGAACTTATCTATCACTCAAAACTCTGTCTACTCCATCTCCTATCTTGGGACAAAAGTCGTATTACTATATAGACAAAGAATATACACATGTGACATTTCGAGATGAGTATATCTCGCTTATCTATTTCTCGAAATGTGCATTGGTAAAGCTTTCGCTTTATCCAAGTTTATCTTTTCCTAGTGACGAAAGTCATGTTATGTTTCAATCACATTGGAAATTGCTCTGCCGAAAACTAGTGTGTGAATAACAACTATATGACATCCTTTGAGAATGTTTCAATGGTTAAAATGAGAGTTTAGACAATATAACCATTGGGGGATATAAACATTGTTGTGGTAACACATATATGTATAAGTCCTTAGCACTTGAACCGAATTTTGCGAACTTTGTTGATCAAGTGAAAACTGAAACTTGAGCAGTCAACCCAGTCCGCGAACTCAGTCCGCGAACGTTTATAGTTCTCGAACCCGAGAATTCCTGCTGGAGTTGTATCTCAGTTTCAGTCCGCAAACTGATGGAAGTTCTCGAACCCGAGAATTTTTGCTGGAGTTTGTGAACTCCAACCGGTTAACTTGAGTCCGCGAACTTGAGTGGTTATGTCTAAAAACGATGTTCGTGAACTTATCTAAATTATCTAAAGAACGTTATTGCAAACCGTGGCTTTATAGTTCATGAATCGATTCGAGTGAATCATATCTTTTTTTCTTTAATTATGTCTTGTGTAGTACATAAGATCTCATAGAAATTGAACAACTATCTAACTAGTTCATTTGAGTCATTTGGATTAGTTATGGTGAAGAAGAATATGGTTGGTATGAAATTTATCATTTGGATAACCATTTGGTTGACTAATATTGAACCAACTATTGTACACGTTTGGGTACGGTTACACAAACCCAAAATCGTCAAGTACATGTGTGTATGGCAAGCTAAGCTTTCGATCTAACAGTTGAGAGATATTAGCTTGTATCTAATCAGGTTTTCATCTAACGGTGAATATTGAATACTTTGTTACTAAGCTGACATTGATTGCAAACCTTGATTTGAAAGACTATATAAAGGAGAAATCTAGCACCTGGGAACCTAATCCCCACACATTCTGTGTGATACTAGTTTGCTAAGATAGAGTTGATTCTCTTTTAACCTTTGGTTTTTTTCGTCTAAAACCAGGTTAACGACTTAAAGACTTCATTGGGATTGTGAAGCCAGACCGATACTACTTTTCTTATAGTTGTGTGATCTGATCTTGCTGTTTCTATCGTACGAGTACAATTGTAATAATTGGCTTGAGATTTAGATCTATCTCTGATAGGAAAGATATAAAAGTAATCACAAACATCTTCGTCTCATCGTTTGTGATTCCACAATATCTTTTTTCGCTGCGTCAATTAAGACTATTGTGAGGTGATTGATAAAACTGAGATGTTGTTCGGGAATATAAGTATGGTTTTATTGATTGGTTCCTGTTCACCTTGATTTGTCAAAAAACAGGAAAAAAAACTCATAGGTTTATTCATGGGAGCCGGATTTATCTATCTTGTAAACTATTCTGTGTGAGACAGATTTGTTTGCTAAAGTCTTCGACTTTAGGTCGTAGAAACTCTTGGTTTTTGGTGAGATCATCTAAGGGAATCAAGTGCCCAGTATCCTACTGGGATCAGAGGCGTAGGAGCATAATTTTACCTTAGATCAGTGTGAGATTGATTGGGGTTCAACTACAGTCCAGACCGAAGTTAATTTGGAGTAGGCTAGTGTCTGTAGCGGCTTAATACAGTGTATTTTTAATCTGGAATAGGTCCTGAAGTTTTTCTGCATTTGCGGTTTCCTCGTTAACAAAATTCTGGTGTCTGTGTTATTTCTGTTTCGCATTATATTTTGTTATATAATTGAAATAATACAGGTTGTGCGTTGTTCAATCAAGTAGAATATCCGACCTTATTGGTTGTTGATTTAAATTGATTGACACTTGGATATTGGTCTTTGGTACCATCCAAGTTATCTCTATTTGATTAGACTCGCAAATCGCATTTGCTTGAGTAAACCAAATTGAGAGATTGAGATAATAAATCCTTGATTATTTTCTATTGATTGAGTCTAGTTGATTCTCTATAAAAACAACTCGGAGTTGTCCATACGGGTTGCTAATCGAAATATTGGGTGAGGTTGTTAGACCCCCTCTTTTTCAGAAATGTACCCTCATTTAGGTTTGACTAACCGTACCTAAACGTGTACACTATGTTGGCTTAACAGTAGTTAACCGAGGTTTGCTATATGAACACTCTCATATCAATCTTATTCATCTTAACCACAACTAGTTCAAATGACTCAAATGAAACTAGTTATAGAGTTGTTCAATATGCTATATTCTCATAGAAGTATACAAGAACACAATTAAAGAAAAATAGGTTTGATTCACTCAAATTAAATCATGAAAATTATAGTCACGGTTCGCAAAGAATTCATTCCTTAATATATAAATGCATTAGTTAATGAGCCAACTGATTTTAGAACTTTAATTACTCAAGTATGCATACGAGTACGCATACCTAAGTAGCCGGTCTGAGTTTGGGTTTGCTAGTATGCGAACGGGTACGCATACATTAGTACACTTTCAAAACCCAGCAGTAATTCCCAGACCTATACCTTACGCAAGTATGCGTACCGGTACGTGTACTTGGTACCCGTAATTCCACATCTACAAGTACGCATATGGTTATGCATACTATAGTTCCGGTCATGGATTACATACATGTAAGAATGCATATTATCTTCATAATCCAATAGTTCTACATTCGATTTCAATATTGAAACTTTCTTAGAGGATGGAAATAGCCGTTTTCACACACTATTAGCATCAAAGAAATTTTCAAGTTATTGAAATAATCATAACGAAACATTCCAAGTTTACATCAAATAATTGTATTACACAAACCATGTAAGATGTTACTCGGCGATTTTCACATGATCATCTTTTGACTTTCGTCAAGAATATAAAATTAACTTGGTTGAAGCGAAAGCTTACCAACACATATTTCGAGAAATATGTAAGCGAGTTAAACTCAACTTGAAATCTCAAATGTTCATAATCGAAAACTATATAGTAATACGACTTTTGTCTCAATATAGGAGATATAGTAGAAATAGACTTTCCAAGTAATAGATGATTTTTAGTCTCCACATACCTTTTGTTGATGAAGTTACACAAGCTCTCCTTAGTAGTTCTTCGTCTTCAATTGATGAACGTCGTGAAGTCTAATGCTCAACTACGCAATTTATCCTAGTCCGAGACATCATCATCATTAGACCAGAAATCAAGACTTATAGTTTTTGGTCACTAACATTGACAAACAAGCTTGAGATAGCAATGCTTGTGAGTTCGACCGAGCATTGGTCTAACAAGTATGATATTTTTTCCTCAGATCTTCCTTTGGCGTTTGTTTTTGCTTTTGTTTGTGTTTGTTTTGTTGGTGATGATTTTTTTTATTTTAGGAATCATGTCACATGTTTCCTTGGTATTCATATTTTAGTTTGGGATGGTTTTTTGTCATTCATGTTGGTTTGTTAAGAATGAATTTTTATAATGTTTTGGTTTGTGTTTGAAGGAAAGGAATTGATTTTCGTTGGAGTGATGTTCTCTAAAATATTTAGGTCAGTATGAGGATTTGTATAACTGGATATACCTATGACAAGCTTGAAATGAAAAATCAGGGGCTTTTGAATTTCAAACACAACTGAGTAAGAATGAGGGTTTCAATCGAATGATGATTCTGAGGAAATTCCCCTTCAACCAAGCGAAGACCTTTTTCATTTTACATGACATTTTTACATTGGATATAATATTCTCTGTTTCTCAATAAAAAATATTAGAGAGTTTATCAATTTCAATTCCAGGATGATTTGCTGACATTTTCAGTGATTCAGTGCCACACCTTCTAAAGCAACAAGTTTAATTCCTACACACCTTTGGTGTTATTCAAGCCTTTTGGATCCATCGGGAAAGATCAAAATCATGACCTTAGGGAATTCACAGTTGGCATCAAATATTTAAGCTTTCAATTTATAACAAGAACCGAAGGAATCAAAGAGTTACATAAGTTTTTCTCAAGTATCCAATATCTCAACATAACACAACAAGTTTTAAATATTTACCATCTGGGGCGGTGGAGCATCCACCTACATTCACTTATTTTCTTAGATACCATTAGAGTTTACTAGTTTCTTGTAATAATCTCTAGGTCCACTTGTTATAATGGTATCCAATAATTATTGTTTAATTGTAGTAGAATTTAAAATTATTAGCCTTACAAGAGCTACTTTAATTAGTGTGACGACCCAAATACTAAACCTGCTTAGCTGATAGGATTATAACCCAATTGAAGCATCAACACTAGATTACCGATCCTAAGAATCATAATTACATAAAGTGTTAATAACAAAACCCAAACCCACTGATGTTATATAAATGAAAGTCTTACGAGTGCTAAAATATATTAATGTGTTGTTTACAGAATAGAGAAAGAATACATATAGTAAAAGATGCACGACAATAGTAGATTCGATAAAGCTCTAAGCTACGAAACATATATCTTCGTGCGCTCCATATCTTCTGAGTACTGAAAACTGAAGTTGGAACAAGTGAGCACATCATCACAAAGGGGTGCCCAGTGGAAATATATATAACTCTCAAATAATCACTAACATGCAACACAATTATAAAAGAATATAAATTGAAAGAAACAAGAAGAAGCTATTAATTCAGATATTTATGCATCATGAAGCAAGTGTCACTCTAACCTCGCCAAACTCATTGGAGAAGACGGCGCGAGATCAACCCTAATCATTAATAATAACATCATCCACACAGAATTCCCATACAAACCATGATTCAGAATATTACTTTCAATATCAGAAAGTTAGACAAACAAGTATAATATGTACACGAGTGATTTCCCCAAAATAAAATAATATATATGATAACAAAACGGGGAAGAAGCTGCCCTACTAGGTAAATATCGAAACGGGGAATAAGCTGCCCTACTATTAATATTGTATATACTATCGAAAGGGGAAGAAGCCACCCTACTATGATACTACCGAAACGGGTAAGAAGCCGTCCTACTAGAATAATTTTCAAACGGGGAAGAAGCCATCCTACTTAACTTAGCTAAGAGTTGTGGAGAAACACAGACACTCCTCGCGGGGAAATCAGGAAACGCATATTACACACACAATTACATTCAAAACAAACATCGTATAAGCAATTATAATATACACTCATACAGATATTAAAAGTACATCATGCTCGCAAATTGAAAGAAATCTCAATGATTAGAAGAAGGTTACAGAGTTCCCACCTGTTTTGATGACAAGCCACGCCTACCTTGAAATCCACAATCCACTGGTTCATTCATTGAATCGTTCTTGTTAATATAGACTAATTGTTAATCACACAAGCACTCCAAGGATTCAGACAGTAGGCTCATACGAGGTTCATAACATTATTTCATATAAGTCTCCAATTATACGCTAAGTGAAAAAACTAATAGTTCTAGTTTTTTTAGTGATTCCAAGCTCTCGGAAAATTTTACAACTTTGCAGAAGGAACCGAAAGCTAATTCGGACCATAAGGGATCCAAAACATCAAAAGAAAGATTTTGGCCCTAACCCTAGCTCGCGGGCCAACTTGGACCGGCTCGCAAAACCAGTCTGCTAACCTGATCCAGACCTAACCCTAACTAACTCAGTCCAACTGGGTCTGACTCACTGAGTTTATCTAACTCAGTCGACTCGGTCATCTTCTTCACTACTGTTTCTGAAAATTTACTTTATACAGCATACAGGGTCAACTTTAATTTTTAAAGGTCTCTGTACTACTCATTGAAGATCCAAAATGATCAAACTTAGGTTCTTTAGAATTATGCAATCATTGTATACAACTTTTGCCTACTGAATATTTTGTAAATCCTACTCAAACCTATCGATAAAGTCCCCTACTTATGACTACTTGTGACTGTTTACACAGTAATACAGCTGCGGCGACTAGTTTTCGGACATTGATATCTCACTCGTTACTTAACCAATTTCGACAAACTTTATAGCCACAGAACTATCACATAACAATCAACAATTTACGTTTATAGACACATCACTAATTCACAATTTAAGACACCTAAACAAGTCTATACATGCAAGGCAATAAACACATAATTTCACATAAAATGATGATTTTTCATAATATTCATTTAACTTAAGAACTTATTTTATTTCAATATATTTATTTATCTAACAACTACCGAATTAATATTTAATGTATTAGAATGTCTTAAGAAGGTTACCTTGATTGTTATAAGTAGCTTTCACAATCATCATCAATTTACCCTCTATACTTTAAAACATGGTTTTTAAAATCGTCCGATTTACGATTCAAATCGGACGATTCGATTCAAAAAAAGTTAAAACGATTCAAACCGTACTTATGAATCGTTTCTCTCAAAAAGCGTACGATTCGTATTTTGAACCGGCGATTCGATTCAAAACTGCGATTTACGATTTCTGTTTATTTCCATTTTTTATCAAGTTTAAAGGTCAAAGAAGGGGTCGATTGGTAGACCCATCCATATCTTGTTCGCTTCCTCCATTTCTCCCTTCCAAAACCCCTTTCTAGGGTTCCAAAAAAATCCACTGTAATTGCAAAATCAAGGAAATTCCCCAAAATAACCCATCAAAGATGCAAGTTAGTGGAGTTATTTGAGGGGTTTATAATGAAATCAACGAATTGAATCATTGAAATCGTGTAACTGTGTAAGTCAGGTAGGTGGAAGTGGAATCATTAATGAAAATGTTGTTTATATTGCTTAGTTTAGGCTGTACAATGATTGAAATCATATCATATTATCATGTATTTAGTGATCTTTGTTTGCAATTGTGTAATTTTAGTTGATTTTTTTTGTGTAGTTGTTTTCAAAATTGGGTTCTTATTTTCTTAAAAAAAGAGGTTTTCACTGGAATTGATTTTTGGCTAGACAGTCTAATTACGTAGGAAATGTGTTTTTCAAATTTTCTCATTAATTTTTGGTTCAATTCCTATGTAGTTCATTGAATTTATGCATATGAGGTTGTGATGTGTTAACTGGATTTTTTTTCCTTTAAACGCATATTCAGCTGTGAGTTGTGCACCTTGAAACTTATCAGCTTCCAAGCTTGCACAATATGAGTACCAAGCAGAAGCAATCCAAGATTTCTTTTGGCGGTTCGAAGCAACCAGTTGATCCTACTTGGGAACACTGTAAGGTAGTAAACCCCTATAATAAAAAATTTTTAACTTGCAATTATTGTGGTAACAAATATCATGGAGGTGTTTATAGAATTAAACACCATCTTGCACAAACTAAGAATAATGTGGCTATGTGTAAGGAGGTTACTCCAGAAGTAAAAAAGTTCTTTCTTGACTATATTCAAAAGTTTGAGAATGATAAAGAGAAGTGTGAAGAATTGGGTGAGCTGAATGTTGAAGATGAGTTAGGGACAAATGAGAAGTTGATGAGAGATGCTTTAAAGGGAACTAAGACACCTAACATATTGAGTAACTACTTCAAGAAGCCAAAGAGAGATGATGCTTGTATGGCTATATGTGATTTTTTTTATGCGAATGCCCTGCCATTTAATGTAGTTAACATCAAGTCTTTTAAGAAAATGTTAAATGTGGTTGGAGAGTTTGGAAAAGGGTTGAAGCCCCCTTCCATGCATGAGGTTAGGGTCACAAACTTGAAAAAGAAAGTGGAATATGTTCAAGGTACATTGGAAGCATTCAAGCAAGAGTGGAAAAGGACAGGTTGTACTTTGATGTCCGATGGATGGACGGATAAAAAACATAGGTCTATTACAAATTTCTTGGTGAATAGTCCTAGTGGTACGTTTTTCCTGAAATCGATTGATACATCCGACATACAACATAACACGGAGAATTTATTTGCATTGCTTGATGGCATCGTTGAGGAAGTTGGAGAAGAAAATGTTGTGCAAGTCATTACTGATGGTGCATTGTTATATGTGAAAGCAGGTGAATTATTGATGGATAAGAGGAAAAGATTGTATTGGTCTCCATGTGCAGCACACTGCATAAATCTCATGCTTGAAGATATTGGAGATTTGCCTATGCACCTTGATACGGTTGAGAAGGATAAATTTGTGTCGGCCTATATTTATAAGCGTTCCTTTGTCGTAAATTTGATGAGAAAACATACTAATGGCAGGGATCTTATTAGGGCAGGGGCTACGCGATTTGCTACAAACTACTTAAATTTGAAAAGATTTCATGTATGCAAAGTCGTACTTCGAAAAATGGTTACTTCTGATGCTTGGACAAAGAGTAAGTATGCAAAGGAACAAGTTGGGATCAAGGTGCAGACAATCATTTTGAGTGATGAGAATTTTTGGCAATCGGTTATTAGTTGCCTGAAAAGTGTTATTCCGATAGTGAAAGTATTAAGACTTGTGGATGGAGATGACAAACCGGCAATGTGATACATTTATAAGGCTATTGACAAGGCAAAAGAACAGATTCAGGCTAATTTCAAGAACGTGAAGCGCAGGTATGAGGTTTACTTGAAAATTATTGATTTGAGATGGAAAACACAACTCCATGGACCTCTTCATGCAGCTGGATACTTTCTTAACCCTCGGTAAGTAATCGTTTGATATTGTTTATGCATTGGTATTTTTGTCGAAACAACATTATTGATTATCTAACATTAGGTGATTCATTTCTTGTTTTATGCAGATACCAGTATGCAACAGACTTTGTCCCCAATATTGATGTCAAACTTGGATTTTATGATGCCATCAAAAGAATGTGCCCATCGGCAGCGGAAAGGTACAAGATTGATAAACAAATAGAATTATTTACTAGTGTCGGGGGAATGTTTGGTCATGTGATGGCTAGGGAGACTAGAAATAAAAAACATCCAGGTACTTGCTACTTACTAGTATTTAAGTTATGCAACATAAATGTTTGTATTTTGATTTAGTGCAACAAATCTTTCACTAGAAATATACCTACTGTTAAAACAAACTCATTGAAAAGATTTAAATTAGTCTCAAATTATGATTACCCATTCATTAACCTGCCTATCAGATACAAACTTGTTTGATTTTCAAGTAAAGAGTAAAACAGGACAAGCTAAAATGGATTGACTAATTACAGAAAACAAATATTTCATGTTTTTCTTTCCATTGAAGTCTAAATTACTTTTTTTCTTAAAGCTTTATGGTGGAAGTCATATGGAGATTCTGCTCCTGAGCTCCAAAGACTTGCTGTTCGCATTTTAAGTGCCACCTGTAGTGCTTCTGGATGTGAAATAAATTGGAGCATATTCGAGCAGGTACACACAAAGAGAAGGAACCGATTGTCGTAGAAAAGATTGAATGCACTTGTTTATGTCAAGTACAATCTCCAACTAAACGAAAGGTTCACAAAAAGTAAGGAACAAAGAGATTCTTATGATCCCATATGCTTGTCAGACATGGAATCCGATGATGAGTGGATCACTGAGAAAGATGATGCTTCTTTGCAACAAGATCCTACATGGATGGATGTGCATGATTGTTTTCAAATTACCGAAGCGGAAGCAAATAAAAAGAAACGAAAAAGAGGTATGTAAAGTTTTTTTTGTGTGTCTAAGACTAGCCTGACTGAGATGTTGCAGTAACCTTTCTTTAAGGAGTTCTTTTGGTGGACAGTAGGCCTAAGGTAGTGGGTTTTATAAATTATATACATCTTTGATTTCTTACAAAGCTAGACAGTGGACAGATTTTTCTCTTTGATATAATTTTAAATACTTGGATATTAATTATGATACCTATTTGTTGTAGGACCGAGAAACCTTAGCACCATGAAGCTTGCACAAGTTAAAGGGAACAATAATGGAAAAGAAGCAAGACTTGTAGAGGAAAATGAGATAGAAGAGGTTGAAGAGGATGAAACAGAGGAAGAGACTTGTGTAGAAGAAATGAGTGAAACTGAAATACAAGCAGAAAGTGATAATGAATGGCTTTCTGATGATGGTTATGATATGGGAGATCACTAACTTTATCATGACATGAGAACATATTTTGCTGGGTAGTTATCTACATATAAGTAGACATACTGATATAGGCTTATAGTTATTGGCGTATATATTTTGCGTATATTCCGGTTAAGGCTTCATATTTTGCATATATTTTGTGTTAGATCAGCACAAGAAGCATACTTTTTGGGATTTTGGGGAACAATTAGACACTTGCCATATTTTGTATAGTGGAACATAGATGCTATATCACTTTGAGATTGTGACACTTGAACATTAATGAATGAAACATATATTTATGGATGTTATTTGTTCTTATGTGTGTACTTATATATCTGTAATTTTTCTCCCAATTCATATAAAAAATTAACTATGAATCTACGATTCACGATTTAATATACGGTTCGATTCATAAAAATAAAAAACGATTCGAGTTGCGATTCGCGATTTAAAAACCTTGCTTTAAAACTCACTTGATCATCATCATTAGGTTCCCTCACCGTTTCAAACTCTACTCTCTTACTGATTCTTTCATGTTTCAATAAAAACTCTCAACAAGAAATAACTATACACCACTATCAACACTCAAACTATCTCTTTGATTCATCACCAAGCTTTTTTGTTAATAATTACTCCCTTCGTTCCTAAATAGTAGGCTGGTTTCCATAAATAGATGTTTCAAAAAAATAGGATGGTTTCCTAATTAGGAAAGTCAAATGCTACTTTAGTTTTCTGAGACCACTTTTCTCTTAACTTCTTTTGATGACAAGTGTCATGTGGACCATTTTACTTTACTTTTTTTGCTGATAAGTGTCATGGGGATCATTTCACTTTACTTCTTTTATTGACAAGTGTCATGAGGAAGTATCTACTAACTTATCTTCTCTTAACACTTTTTGTTTTACAACTATCATTTTTACTATCCGTCTTTCTTTATCCCAACACATATGATTAGCTCCTACTGACACAAGAATGAAGGTATAACTTGCACATAACGTTGGTTGTTATAATTCATTTAGGATAGTTAATGTTTACACCCATTTTACACTTTGCATGTTTTAAATATATGGACCAACATTATTTATAGAAACTGATTTGAAAGAAAGGCCCATGATCAAATTTGCTAGATAACCAATACCCAACAAAGAGGTCAAGCCCTAAGTCAAACTAGGTTGACTAAAATCAAACTTCCCCTAAATAAAATTTAGGATTGTCGCAACTTTTTCGTTCGGTGTCCGATTGACGCGTTCTAATAGTCTATTTCGCGTAAATTTTTGAAATATATTCAATGATACTAATTTCATCTCCAAATTATTGTTTGATTAATTTCTTATTATTTTAATACTCATATTTAATTAAGTTAAGTCATTAGCGGATCGCCTCTTGACCGATCTAATAGTGTTGACGAGCTTGCGAATCCTTATAATTAGTTTAGGTACTTAGGTTTTAGTGGGTTTTGTCAACCTAGATTCTAGTTTAACTCAAGGAGTTTGCATATTTCTGCAATCTTGTATTACGGCTAAATCCAATGGAGGATCCAATGTGAAGAAAGGGTGTGCACTTGCTACCCATGTCCATTGGACTTCCAAGCCTAAATTTGCTTTCTTGTTACCCCTAACAAAATTTTGCTTCCCCTTAGTCTAGTTTCTTACTCCGCCGCTGGCCAAATCTACTTCCACTCATCTTCTACAATGATTCAAAGCAAAGGACTCTTTTTTAGTTTATCGATCAAGACGGTAAAAAAGAAGAAGATAAATATTATGTTCGGGCTGTACACCTCAGAAAATGGATGTAAATGTCTGAATACACCTTGAATCAAGAGCATCAAAACTAAATCCATATGGACTTTGTCGTGTCCATTAAAACTACAAATTTTCTTGTGGAAAGTTTTGAACAAAGGCGTTCGACTTTCTCGTGGAAATTTTCTTATTTTATCTCTTTTTAATTCTGTTTTTTTTTATCGGTAAAGATAAAAAAAAATTATATATAAAGGATAGTAGTACATGGTACTCCCAACATAATGAGAACCCATTACTCTTACAAGTTGCAAGCAACAATTTGAAATCCTAACCAACAATTGGTAGGCCCTAAGATACATATCACAATAACAATTGTGAAAAGATATGTTTTTCTTTTATCTCTTTAATTCTGTATTTTTTTGTTTGACCAGATCTCTTAAACCATGATCCTCTTTTTCTAAATTTTTCCTTCAGGCCTAAAGTCGATAAAACAGACTTTTGATTGATCAAAAAAAATTGTGTTGGTGATTAGTTAAGAAAAAAAATAAGAAAAAAAGTAAATAAATTGTATAATTGACAATCCATAAACAAAGTAAATTAAAAAAAAAATCAACCAATGATTCAAAATCGTCGATCTTTATTTATGTTTTTCTTGTTTTGAAAGTAACTTTTGTTTTTTTTCTTGTTTTGAAATAATCTTATGTTCATTATTTCATTGACCAAAGATCTTGGTTATTTTTAAAAAAACAATGTAACTTTTGTTGTTACGATCAAACATTTAGATCGAACAATGAAAAAAAAAATCTAGAAAATCCTGAAATAGTATGACCATGAACTACTAAATTTTCCTTTAATATCACATATTAGTTTTACTATTCTTCCATTAGTTGATTTTGTATTTGCTGAGATGGGGAGATAGAGAAACGAGAGAAAAGACTAAAGAAAAGTGACGAGAACAATCAACTACAGATGTTTCATTTTCCATAACCATAACTCTTTAAGGGTATGTAGGTGTAAATTATCCCCAGGGCTAGGTGACAACATCTCAAGCTGTGAGATACCCAAGTATGAAGAGACGAGAAGCACGGGATAGAGGCTGGAATGCGCGAAATTTAAGGAGCCACGTGGATCGGGCGTGATCACTCTAAAGCTGTCGGACAAGACTCGACCGCAGGCCTCTAACAAAGCTGGAAGACGAGACGTATTGGGTCAACCGAGGAGTGGTAGTCAAAGGGATAAGAAGATACGTGTCATATCGGCCAGATGCAAGGGCGACAGGTTGGGATGGAGATATCGCACCAAGAGAACACCCGAACGGATAGCCTCGGACAAGGAACTGCAAAGGGATCAAAGCATATCGGCCATAGTGACGGAAAAAGAGACGACGCAGGCAGGCCCGATGATAGGACTTCAAGATATATATGTTGTAACCAACACCCCAGTTTGGTTGTATTAAGCCTCCCCTATAAATAGAAGAACTTGTATCCAAAAGAGGGAGGATAGATTGGGAGGATAGAGACTTGTAATCAAAATAAGGAAGAAAAGTTGAGAGCTAGTTCACTTTGTAAGTGAGTTCACTTGAGAGAGCAACACCATTGTAACACCTTGAAGTAATAAGATTCATCCTTTCACCCCCGTGGATGTAGGTAATCATACTGAACCACGTATATCTTTGTGTCTATCATCATGTCTATACTTTCATTTTCCATGAGTAGAAGATTTCTATCCTTTGGATGTAGGTGGTAGTAAAATGCATCTACATTCTGGCGCCGACTAAGGGGAACCGACTAAGATCTCAGGATACCTTGCCTTGGAGACCTTCAGAGACGATCCAAATCTCCTGTATACACGTTCAAGTGTTGTAGTTGAAGCTAGGATGAAATCTGATGGCCGATATATTTGTTATGTCAAGTAATTTAGTTTAAATGCATAGTTACAGTAGTAGAAGCGTCCACACGTGGCGTGGTGAAGTTCTCATTTCTCGGCCCACCAATAGTTTGATCAGCAGAAATTCTTCATAAGATCACCGGAGACTAACAACACGGGTTCGGAGCTAGGTTGAAAGTATGCTGATATGATGACTAATCGAGTTTTAGCGGTAGATATGTTGTTTTATTGCAATGCTATAGAACTTGAGTGTTTGGAGTAACAAAAGGTCAAAACTAAGGTATATTTTTGCATAACGAGCTGCCGATCTTGAGGTGTCCTGCCCGGAGATGTTAACTAGTCATCGGAAGGTTCTTGGAGAAGATCTAGGGAAGATGGCCATAATAAGATCTTAGGAGAATAAAAATAATAGGAACTTAACTTAAGTTTTGTCTTCAAACGCCGTACTGTTCAATCATCATGTGCATGAGTTTAATGATTTGGAGCATATAGAAGGAAGGACAAACTAGCTTAAATACGGAGGTCAAGTACTGAAGGCGACGTCGTACGGAGTGACAGCGACGTAGAGTACTAAAGTCAGCATAAAGTAAAAATAGGGTAGATAGGCAGAGCCCATTTGATAACCGGAATAGGCCTTATATCTGCGAGTTGTGGCGTAATGACAGCTTTCGTGACAAGTTGAATTTGTTTCACCTTTTTGAATGTTTATTTCCCAAATAGTAGGTCAAAGAAGGTGTTCTTTGTATTTGCTGACGTAGGTAGGGACGACACTCGGCTCACCGCACGCCACACCCGATGGCTAGCACCTCAGGGACGGGAAGGACGTTAAGGAATCGTACAGTGACTAGCAGCCACATGCAGACAGGGATAACAGGGCCGAGGCAAGAAGGCAGTCGACAACCACCACTCGAGGAATCTAGGGCAGCAGCACGAGGCATGCCAACTGTTAATGAGGGAGTGGATCTCGAGCGAAATGATGACACCCTACCTTTGGACCAGGTCATCTTGACTCAGAGGAGAGTTTACCAAATTGATGGGCTCACAGCTTCTGATACAGAGGACGATGAGGAAGCACTTGAAGACCAGGATCAGAGACAAAGAACAAGGAAACAAGCTGAGTACCAGGAATCCTTAGGAAGAGAGCAGGAGCGTCTCAGGAAAATTCAGTTGGGGCGAGCAGCAGCGAGCAACGTCGGCCCTACCCCCATCCATGCGGCTGGTTAGATACTACCCCCACCACCAATGTAAATGCCATTACAGACTCGGCCACACCACCCTAACGGACACTCTAGCCATGAAAGCACAGACCCGACACTCTTAGCCAGTTTAGAAAGTCAAAGAAGGCAAGAAGCGACATTAAGGGAGCTCTAGCAGCGGAATCTCGCCTTAGAGTTCGAAAATTATCAGTTGAGGAATTAGAAGACTAGATCAAGAGGTTCGTCCAGCCGAGGAACAACGAGTCGTCATGGCCGATCAGGTCAATCACCACCTATGATGGGGCCGAGCAACCCTAATCAGTCCGGACGATCAAGTCAACCACCGCCACCTCCCATACCCCCCCCCCCACCCCCCACCCCCCACAAAGATATGTACCACCCGAGGACTCTTCCACTGATGAGGAAAGGCAAGGAAGGGACAGACGACATAAGCCAAGCTCAAAGAGTTGGAGGAAAAGATCAAGGAACTGTCAGGGAATAGCGAAGAGAACAAATTGGCGGAAATCATGAGTGAGGCCGAGAAGACGCCTTTCTCCCAAGAACTCGAACAAATGTCGTTCCCACCAAAATGTACATTGCCAACATTCCCTTCTAGATTCGACGGAACAGGAGATGCGGTCGAACATCTCAAAATGTATACTATGTCATTGATTCAATGGAAAAGTAACACGGTAGTCATGTGTAAATTCTTTCCGGCCAGTTTGGAGGGCGAGGAGAGAGATTTGTTTTATTCACTCCCACCAGGATCAATCGGCGGTTATGATACACTTGTCGAGGCCTTTCTTGAAACCTATATGCACAACAGCCGACCTCGGCCAAGAATGAAAAAACTATTCACCCTCGCCCAGAGGTTCAGGGAGCCCTTGAGAACCTTGACCGATAGATGGAGGAAGTTGTGTACTGAAATTGGAAAGGTACCCGTGGATCAAGCTATCTTTGGATTTGAAAATGCACTTGGAAGATCGGACCCAATCTGGGTAGCCATGTTCTCTAAAAAGCCAAAAACCTTAAAGGAGATGCGAAGAATGCAAGAAAATTTCATCGCCTTAGAAGAAATCCAAGCTGAGTCGAGAGATAGGGGAATACAAGAATCTAGTATTGAAGAGGGTTCCAAGACTAAGGAGGTTATGGACAACCCGTCTAGGCAACCAGAGAAGAGATCGGACCCTCCACCAAGAGGTAATGAGAATAAAGAATGGGTGGCCAAAGGGAAGAGGCCGAGGCAGGAAGCCCGATCTTACACCCCTTTAAACGCTCCTTTGGAAGAAGTATTCAAGGAAGTGGATAAGAGGAACGATATCAATTACCCAACATCGAGGGGAGTCCAGTTTCAATAAACCAAAGGCCACCCCGACTACTTCCAGTACCATCAGTATAGGGGCCACTCCACTAATAATTGTCGAGAAGTGAAGGATATCGTCCAACACCTCATCCGAGACGGGTACCTGAGACAGTTTGTCCGACATCCATCCCAGTCGGTAGAAGCATCCGATGCGCCGGTCCATCAAGTCAGCATTGATAGGACAACCCAATTTGTGAATACCATTTCACACTCCACTACACAAGACTACACTTTCGGACCAGTTATCACTTCAAGGATTCACAAGAAGGACCGCAATGGCAAGGAAATATTCATTGTAGATAAGACCTTACCAATGAAACCTTAGATGATGCAACCTATTTCTTTCTCGGCAAAATATGTCCCAGCAAATGGGCAAGCACACAGTGATCCCTTGGTCATCACATTATTGATTGAGAGATGGGGAGTAAGAAGAATTCTCATAGATAGTGGAAGTTCAGTCGAAGTTTTGTTCTACGACACGTTTAAGAGAATGGAACTGTCAGACGACATCCTCTTCCCCTCAACATATCGCATCTATGGTTTTAACGGAACAATTACCATCCCTAAGGGAGAGGTAACACTGAGGGTTTCGGATGGTGGGGGTTACCTTGACACTCTGACCACCTTTTGTGTGGTCGATGTCTCCTCGCCTTATGAAGCAATTATCGGACGTCCATGGATCTCTGGGATTAAAGGAGTGGCATCGGCCTATCATCAAAGGTTAAGGTTCCATACCTACAAGGGAATAGCTGAAGTTGTGGGCAACTCCCAAGCGGCGCGACAATGCATGCTGGTTGATGCCGAAATTAATGAAGGTCGGTGAGCTCGACAAATACGAGGGAAGAAAAAATACGGAGAGGTTAAAGCTGCAGAAGAGTTGGAGGAAACTATTTCACAAGCGGTCATGGCATGCGAAACCCAAGATCAAGACCCTTTATAGCAATTAAAGGGGACGGATCCATTCAAGGGGAATAAATCTAATTTCTCGACAGTTGAGCCGACTCGAGAGGTGAATTTGGGGATGATGGGGGAGCCGAAGATAGTGAGGATCGGGACGCTACTCTCGGATGAACAAACAAGTTAAATCATGACGGTGTTAAAAGAAAACTTAGACGCGTTCGCTTGGGAAGTATACGATCTAGAGGGGATCGACCCGGAGGTCTATTGCCACCATTTGAAGATTGACCCGAGGTTCAAACCCGTTATAAAAAAAATGAGACGAATCGCACCAGAGTTACAAGAAGCGGTCGAGGTCGAGCTGAAAAAGTTGTGGGAATCCGGGATAATCAGGAAATCCCATTACCCGCAGTGGATATCTAATATGGTTGTGGTACCAAAGAAAAAAGGAGGAGTTAGGATATGTATTGATTTTAGTGACTTGAACAAGGCTTGTCCGAATGACAGCTTTCCTCTTCCAAGCATAGACAAATTAGTAGAATCCATAGTCGAGTACGAGGCGATGACATTGATGGATGGATACATGGGCTACAACCAAATACCGTTAGCGCCCTAGGATCAGGATCATACCTCCTTTTTCACACCAAGAGGGTTGTATTGTTATACCAAGATGCCATTTGGACTTAAAAACGCTGGTGATACTTACCAGAGATTAGTGGGAGACATGTTCGAGAACAAGATTCACGACACCATAGAAGTTTACGTAGACGATATGTTAGTCAAAAGTCGCCGAGCTAAGGATCACGTCCGAGACCTTCGATAGATTTTTCAGACGATGAGGAAACACAAGATGAAGATTAACCCCGCTAAGTACGACTTCTGGGTTACATCAGGAAAATTCTTGGGATATATCATCACCCCCATAGGGATAGAGGCAGACCCCGAGAAGGTCAGGGCTGTCTTAGAAATGCCTTCTCCCGCGAAGATAAAGGATGTGCAAAAGATAAATGGCTGCATAGCAGCGTTGGGGCGATTCGTGTCACGGTCGTCGGACAAATGTAAAACCTTTTACGACATCCTGAAGAAAGAAAAACAGTTTCAATGGACGGATGCAAGTGAAGAGTCCTTTCAAAACATCAAGTTACACTTAGACAGCCTCCCGGTTTTGCAGAGGCCCGAGCCATCAGAGACCCTCACCCTATACTTGGGAGCGACACCGTATGCCATTAGTGCAGTATTTGTCAAGACGGAGGAGAACGTAGAAAAACCGGTATATTTTACTAGCAAAACACTAAGCCCGACCGAGAAAAACTATACCAGAATGGAGCAGATGGTTCTGGCACTAGCTTTTAACGCTTCTAAACTCCGAACGTATTTTCAAGCTCATCGCATACGGGTGATCACCATATCTCCTATTGAAGCAGTCCTGGAAAATGCAATCTCTAAATGGGGAGCCTTAATCAAACAGTATGATGTGGTATACGAAACAAGGACGGCGATCAAGGGGCAGGTAGTGGCCGACTTCTTAGCTGACTTCCCACTTAGTGATGAAGACGAAGTGGAAGATATACCAGGGATGATGGAAGAACAAGAAGAACCTGCCGACCTATTAGCAGCCAATAGTCCTACAAGATGGGAAGTTTTCGTCGATGGAGCGTCAAACAAAGAGGGATCATGCTTTGGGTTAGTGTTTACCATGACGAAAGGAAGAAAGATAGTGCACTCGTTCAGACTAGAATTCAAGGCAACAAACAATGTCACCGAGTATGAAGCGGTGATCCATGCCTTATGGATAATTGTAGAAATGGGGCTGCAAGAAGTTCGCTTAACTAGTGACTCACAGTTGGTGATCCGACAGATTACGGGCAAATACGCTAAGCATGACCCCGTATTGCAAAAGTATTGGGAGCTCTCCCAGTCTTACATCAACCAAATACCGAGTATTAAGTTCTGCCACATTTGTCGAAAAGATAACAGACACTCAGACGCTCTATCATACATCGCCTCATAGCTGGTAGACCCGAGCATAGAGGGCATTCGCATTATGAGGCTCCTTACTCCCTCAATCTCAGAAATACCCGAAGTACGGATCGATGTGGCTATTAACACATCTGATCGATATAAGGAGGGCAATTGGAGAAAGCCGATACACCGATACCTAGAAACAGGCGAGTTACCAAAAGGACGGCCCGAGATAAATAAAATCAAGAGTAAGTCAGGCGCATACGAGCTAAGGGAAGGGATCTTATATAGGAAATCCTACTTAGGTCCCCTTTTACGATGCCTAAGTAAAGAGGAAGGTCACACGATCTTGCACGTGCTACACTATGGAGCCGCCGGAAATCACAGCTCGGGGAGAAGCTTATCGGCCAAAGCAAAGACGATGGGCTACTTCTGTATGTATATGAACGAATATGCAAAGGAAATGATGAAAGCTTGTGAAGAATGTCAGTGGTTCGACAAGAAAATACAGGCGCCATGAGTACCCTTAAACTCTGTTATAAGCCAATGTCCCTTTGCTAAATGGGGCGTAGACATTGTCGGACCATTACACGTAGGAACGGGGCAAAGGAAATACTTGATCGTGGCCACAGATTACTTTCCCAAATGGGTAGAAGCAGCACCACTAAGGCATATCCGAGACAAATATGTCTTCAAATTCATCTGGGACCTTATCATTTGCCGCTTTGGGATCCCAGCAGCCATCGTCTCCAATAACGGTAAACAACTTCAAGGGGAAAATATTGATCTATTGTTCAGCACGTACAACATCAGGAAGAGTAAAGAAACCCCCATTTACCCTTAGAGTAATGGGAAGGCTGAGATCACTAATAAAAAGATCGCCGACAACATGAAAAAGAAATTAGATGATGCATATGGTGACTGGTGTAAGGATCTATACAACGTTTTGTGGGCATACAGAACCACCCGAAGGGAAGTTACATGGTTCTCGTCGTTCATGCTTACTTACGGAACCGAGGCGATTCTACCAACAGAAGGAATGATCCCTACTACTAGAACAGAAGCTTGGAGATGAAACGTCTCGTCCGATCTAATTTTGGAAAAACTCGACGATCTGGAAGAAACAAGGGAGATAGCGTTACAAAAAATGGAAAACTATCAAAGAAGGTTACAACGAGAGTATAACAAACGCATTCGCCCAAGAGAGTTCTAACCAGGGCAGCAAGTACTCAAATTTCTGGCTGAATGGGAGCGAGACAAAAAGGGTGGAAAACTAGCACCAAAGTGGGGTGGGCCGTACATAATTGCGTCTAAGGTAGGCGAGGGATCGTATCGGCTACTAAGGCTCAATGGAACAGAAGAGCCCAAACCCTGAAACGTCAAGTATTTGAAACTCTACCACCCATGAGCGTAGACGCGGTGAAAATGTGAGCATTCTTGTTTTCTCTTTCTGTAAAACCGCGAGGGGTATGAGATAGGGCATGAGCGACTAATGGTCATTCGTACTCGAGGCAAAGCCAATGTGGAAGTGCCGAGGTGACTTACACTCGAATGGTCATTCGTACTCGGGGAAAAGCCGGTGTGGAAGTTCCGAGGTGACTTACACTCGAATGGGCATTCGTACTCGGGGCAAAGCCAGTGTGGAAGTGCCGATGTGCCTTACAGTCGCCTGGATATTCGTACTCGGGGAAGTGGCAGTGTGCAAGTGTCGAGGTATCCTAAGGGTTCTGGTGGTTGGAAACCAGTTCCGCAGGTTGTTAAGACACGAGGTCTTCTCAGCTAGGTGGCCTACTTACATTTGAAAGGTCACCCCCATCGCAGGTAGCTGTGACCACTTTCCCGAGACTGGTTGATCGATAACCGCTCTGGATAATCGAGCCTAGAATTAGGTTGGCCAGTACCCTTCCACTGAATCCAAGATATAGTGATGAGATGCCCCAATAAGGACATGGCATTGGGCCCGATGACCCTCCTTGTTAGGTGTGTTCGACAGAAACGGTTAAAATACTAACACACATAATCAACAAATTGCAGGAATAACACAAGGAACAAAGGCTAGAACGAAAATCAACATACGTCAATTAAGAAAGCGCGGAAAATGTCATGAAACCACAAGGAACACAAAGTATAACGGAAATAAAGAAAACATCGGCGACGCAGCACCCCCGTATAAAACAAACAAGCAGTATATAGGAAATAAAACGGGGAAGAAGTGTTCAAAGCGATTTACAACCCATGGCAAGGGGCGATTTAGTGACGTAGCACTACAAAATGGGGATTAAAGCCTTGGTAGGAACGGTGTCGGCCCTCTTTTGCGCGACCTCGCGCCGCTTATTCTCCACTCGTCTATCTCATCTGCATGGGCGACACGTTCATCCTCAAGATGCTGAGTAAGTTGCAAATTGGCAGCCTCTGCGTAGGTTAACTTGGTGCCCAAATCGGCCTCGACCTTCTTCAATCGTCATACCTCCAGATCCAGTTCCCGGGAACGATTTTGCTCGCTACAAAATCACAAAAACACGGTATTATTCATCGGATAAGGTTGAGCAATTTCACAAGTACGTAGAATAATCTAATCTTAAGGAACGACCTCAACACATCATCAACAAGACCTGAAAGGGCGGGTAACACTGACTGAAGCGATTCTACCGACTTGGACAATTCATCCTCGACCTTATACAATTTCATGGTTAGTTCGTTATAGTGCTGCTCGTTGAACTCATTGTTGTGGCAGTACTTCTTATGTTCGCTCCACTCGTCCATTAGCCGATTACGCGATACTTGGAGCACTGAAAGTTGCGATTTACTCCACTCTAGTTCACCCACCACTTTGTTGAATTCGCCCACTTTTCCCGTCAGATCGCGGTTAGCTCGCTCCACTATATCTTTATCCCTCAGTATTCTTTGGAGATCTTCATGAAGGTCTCAGTTCTGCAATTGTAAAGCATCTACCCATTTCTCTAAGTTCGTGACCAAAGCGGTCTTCTCAGCAGCTAGGCATTTGTAAGAACCCAAGTGAGCCCGTAAATTGTCTATTTCTTCAGGGGCATACTCAAACTGACGATAGCGTTCTAATTCATCCTGAAGCTCTTCGATCTCACCGGCCTGGCTATCTATCTTACCATCCTTATTCGCAATTCACCGATAAAGATCCTCCACTAAATCCTTTTCGATATCCCACTTCCTTTTCATAATCCTAAACTCTGAAGAAGCATCTAAACCTATACTAGCTATCTCGGCTAGAAGAAGGATACCCGACTCAGGATACTGGAAAGATAAACTCAATCAAATTAAGCTTAAATTATGGAGTTATAACATACCTTGGGCATCGGCGAGTTTGATTTCCATCTCGCGCGCGCAACTTTTTTCGTTCTGCAATTAAAGCTGGAGAGATTCCACCAGCTGCTTTTCCCTACGACGACTAGCGGCATCCAACCGTACTCGATTAAGAATATGATACAAGTAAACAAGTTAGAACGGTAGGCAATGACAAGGAATACACCAAGGGCACGGCGTCACCCAAACAGGAAGAGTCACTCACCACTGTATCAAGAGTCTGAGCCATATCTCCATACAGGGGCACGACAGCAAGCATTTTCTCATCAGTATACGCACCAAAGTCGGGGGAAGTCAGCGTTCCAAGAGAATTCATGATAGGGCCAGAGACAGTAAAAGAGGTTTCAACACCGGACGAGGACCCACCAGTAATCTGGGGCAAACGATGAAGTACTTCCGATTCAACATTAACAGTATTTCCTAACTCGGGAGCCTTCAGGGGTTCTTGCTTGTCGGACAATTCAGGATTAACGACCACCTTAGGACCAACATTCTCTCCCGTCCCCTTCCCATCGCCCTTGTCATCCGAGAAGTCGTCCCCGAATATGTCATCTTCATCGGGGATGTTGAAAATTGGTTTTTGCCTTTGCTTTGGATTAGAAGCAACATGCTTTCCCCTATGAGGATTACGTCTAAGAGGTTGGGGGTCAATCTAATCCACATCGGCTTCATCATCATCACGCCTAGGGAATTTCTGCACAAGGCTTCTGTCAGAACATGTGAAGGCAAAAAACAGGGGAAAGTACATGTACTTATAATAAAAACACTGTGTTTGTTACCTTCCCCTGGTCTTCCTCAACCCTTGTGCTAGTACCTATTTTCCTCGACGATGCGGAAGCCTTGGTAGAGTCGCCCTGAAGATTTAACGACAAAAAATAGCCAACCTGTGTAAGAACCAACAAGTTGGAAATTGAGGAAAATAGAAGGAGACACATACCTTATCGGCCCTGTCGTCGTTAACTACCCAGAAAGGATAGGGCTCAGCCGGAAATGAAGTCGACGGAAAGCTACCATTTAAAATAGGACCTCGGACAAGGAGCGGAACTCGGGGATAGATTGGATCATTGGTGTGACGGGGTCGCCTGTTAGAACCTTGGCCCATGGGATCAGCATCCAGCATCATCCTCTCAACACCCTTGGGAATGGTTCCCTGACAATGGGGACCGGCAGGAAAACCGGCAAGATCACCATTGGTTGAGGTACCGGCTCGATAATTGACAAGGAAATTGTCAACAGTATACTCTGGAGCGTGCTCGGGCTTGTAGGTCAACCACTCGGCGGTAGAACCATGACCATCTCGGCGAGCTCTCCATTCATCCATAATGCGAAAATTGTTGCCAGTCCATTGAGCCAGGGCGCGATAAGGCTTGAGCTGGGAGAGAACCTCATAATAAAAAGGGCTATCGGGGTTGTACAAAGGGATACGAAGTCCTAGCTCTAGCTGACCCTGAGTAATGACCACGCAGTCAGCCGACTGCTCATACTTATCCATGTCGGATTTCTTCAGGAGGCTGTTTTGGCCCGAGATCATGGTAACTTCGTAACTTTGAAGATCGTACTTCTCTTTTAACTGCTCAATGAACTCTTCATCAGAGATATATTTCACCCTTTTCTCGGACCTGCACGAAATAGAAGGAGAATCATCATGAAAGATAGATCTCATGGCGTGATCATCGTACTTAGAGGGACTATCAAACGAAAACAGGGAAGCAAGGGGAAAAGCATCATTCTCAGAAAAAACATCATCCACGCACCTTTTTTCAGTCATCGAGGGAGAAGAAGCCATGAACGGGAATGGTACAAAACTCGGAAATCGATAAAGGAGGTTGGGATGACGAAAATGTAACTGCAGCCATTGTAGCACCCGGAGATAAAGAGATGAAGGAAGAAAATCGAGAAGACAAAGATTTACTGAGGTAGAAGATGATGAAGAATCTCGAAGAAAAAGTTGCAGCGTCTAGAGGCTAAAAAAGAAATGGTGAAGAAGAAGAAAGAGAATAGGAGTTGGACTATTTAAAGAAAGAGAAGTTGTAACCGGCGCCGACGGTTACAGGTAATAAAGTGGAGTTACTGGGGGACTGCATGGCGGAAATCTCGGCATGAACGAGGATGTGGGAAGCGGGGACGACTTTATTCCACTCGTGTCTGCCACACGAGCGAAAGAAGGGGCATAAATGTAGGTGTAAATTATCCCCAGGGCTAGGTGGAAACATCTCAAGTTGTGAGATACCCAAGCATGAAGAGATGAGAAGCACGGGATAGAGGCTGGAAGGAGCGAAATTTAAGGAGCCACATGGATAGGGCGTGATCACTCTACAGATGTCGGAAAAGACTCGACCGCTGGCCTCTGACAAAGCTGGCAGACGAGACGTATTAGGTCAACCGAGGAGTGGTAGTCAAAGGGATAAGAAGATACGTGTCATATCGGCCAGATGTAAGGGCGACAGGTTGGGAGGGAGACATCGCACAAAGAGAACACCCGAACGGATAGCCTCGGACAGGGAACTGCAAAGGGATCAAAGCACATCGGCCATAGTGACGGAAAAAGGGACGACGCAGGCAGGCCCGATGACAGGACTTCAAGATAGATATGTTGCGACCAACACCCCAGTTTGGTTGTATGAAGCCTCCCCTATAAATAGAAGAACTTGTATCCAAAAGAGGGAGGATAGATTGGGAGGAGAGAGACTTGTAATCAAAAGAAGGGAGAAAAGTTGAGAGCTAGTTCACTTTGTAAGTGAGTTCACTTGAGAGAGCAACACCATTGTAACACCTTGAAGTAATAAGATTCATCCTTTCACCCCCGTGGACGTAGGTAATCATACCGAACCACGTATATCTTTGTGTCTATCATCATGTTTATACTTTCATTTTCCATGAGTAGAAGATTTCTATCCTTTGGATGTAGGTGGTAGTAAAATGCATCTACAGGATATTAATAGAAATTAATATAATGATATTTACTAAAAATATATTAATTAAAACCTAACATGTTGTTTTTACAAGAAGTTTACACTTCCAATACAAAAATACCTCAATTAATGAGCTATTAATCTATGTATGGATGCGTACATTAACAATTGCCTATTTATAAAAGAAAAATCTTGGCCTTTAAACACGACTTTAAACTGTTTTTAAGTTTTTCAGCCGTACATATGGATTCCAAATGGTGGGCCCGTGATAAGGCAAGATACGTATCTATAAAAGCTGGTTCCAACTAGCTAGTCTACTTATCAATAAAAAGTGGATCGGGCGAATCTGTGATAAGCTGCATTCCCTATCCTTCAATGGTAGGTCTCATTTGATTTTGGTCGTACGAAAAAAAAACAAAAAACTGGTCATATTTGATTCCTTGATTAAATCCCTTGTTTGATTTGCCTTGAAGCCGTATATACGGAAACCGAGTCAATCGCATACAAGGAAGCGTTCTGTCAAAATCCTTCCGTAACCAGGATGCTTACCCTATAAATCCCGGATATTGTATGCTCCCTTCTTCTCTACATCTTACTTTATCGGTCGAAAAATCAAATCAAAAAAAGAATATCTATAAAGATCAATTGAGATTTGGAATTAGGATCGATGGAGAAACTTCCTGAGGATGTTATATCAGAGATACTTTCACGGTTGCCAGTTGAGACCAAGTTACAGTGCAAGCATGTATGCAGAACATGGAGAAAGCTCCTCGATCATGTTAAGGTAGGTACCTTTATTGCGTTAGGGTTTGAAGGTTATGAAAAGCACAACCATGCCAGATTTTTCTACACGGAGAAAGCACACGATGGAATTAATTTAGACGGTAAGGTTGATGTCAATAAGCAGTACCCTTGGTATGAGGTTTCCAGGTACGAGCGGCAGTGTCGTAATGTTGCGAACTGGTTCGATAATGATATCATAGTTGGTTCATGTAACGGTTTGGTTTGTTTGGCTATAGTCATGCTCAACATACATGATCCTGTCTTCGTCTTTAATCCTTTCATTCCGGAAGAATTCATTACTCTTCCACCAATAAGAACATCAATAATGGACGATGGTCGACTAGTTGTTAGTGGGTTTGGTTATGCTCGTTCCACGGATGAGTATAAGGTTATTAGAGTTTATTATTCTGATGATAATGCTGATCCAGACCTTGGACAAGTGGAGGTATACACTATCGGTAGTGGTTATGGATGGAGAAATAAAGGAGAAATCAGTTACCGCTTATGCGAATCACCTGGTGTTCTTGTTGATGGAGTTCTACATTGGTTAGATTATAAACAGCGGAAGATTGTTGCCTTCGATCTAGTAACCGAGGAGTTTAGGGATTTTCTATCACCACCTTGTTTCTGGCTTTTCGATCCATCTGGTGCGTCCTTGCCTGATAATTTTCGACTCCGCGTATTGGGCGGTTTTCTTTGTCTTGTTCATAAGAACAAAAGCAAACATTTAAACATATGGGCCCTAAAAAAGAAGGAAGGGAAAGTGCACGAATATGAGTGGGTTTGGAGCAAGGAGTTCAGTAGGGGATACCCACAAAAAGATCACACTTACGAGCCATTTGCTATTACAAAGAACAACGAACTTTTACTGCGGTATGGTGATCACAATCTTTTGTGGTATGATCCAAAGATTGCAGCACTTGTTAATTTTAGTGATCATGAGCTAGTTAACGAAGATGTCAAATATTATCAGGCAATTCCTCTTATGAAAACTTTTGTTTCGGTGGTAACTCTTGAAGGAAAAGTTCAACCGATCAGTGCATACCAACCAAGAAAAAAGAAGAAATCCCCCTTTGTAAAGGGTGCATTTTTTACCAAACTGGGAAGGATTACTTGGCTTGAGCCTTGTGTGGAGAACACCTACAATGATATAGTCGAGAGGCAACATAAATCTAAATCGGTGGAGTTTGTGACTTATTTTATTTTTTTTATTTTTATTTTTTTTTATTTTTTTTAGCTAAGTGGAGAAGAAGTGAGTTAGGTGGAAGGAGGATTCGAGTACTGAAGTTGATTATTTTATTTTATTTTATTAAGCAAAGTATAGCAGATTTGTGAATTATGTTGGAAGGGCGATTCGAGTACCGAAGAACTTTGATACAGAAAAAGGAACCCAGCTGAGAAGATTTAGACTACTGCTTTTTCATTTTGTGAAGCTGATTATTATTATTATTTTATTTATTTATTTTTTTGGAGTATAACGTTTGTTCTTTGATTAAGAGCAAGGATTATGGAACGAGTGTTTTTAACACTCATTTACTGTCAAATTCAGTAAAGACATAGTGAAAAAGTGTTTTGTGACTATGCGAGTCTAAATTAACAGACTAAGCGGCTGATGTTTATCCGCTTTCTCTCCAAGCGGCTGAATATACGCCTCCTCGTATTTCTCTTTTTTTAATAATAAAACCTAATTGAGGGTCCCGCATCCAAAAGTCTTAAATTAATAAAACTTTAAAAGGTTTTAAAAGCAGATTTTCAGCCGCTCAATATGTATTTTTTCAAAACGGCTGAAAATCAGCCACTTGGTGTCCCCTAATTTGAGTGAGTATTCTCACTCCATGATAACACCTAATTTGAGCAAATCCATTAATATTCATTCAAAATTGAACGAGAGCATCACTCCGTAGCCCTTGCTCTAAGGGCTCTTTTCTTGTTCTTCTTTTGAGAGTAATATTTTTAACATTTTGACTACAAAACTAGTCACAAAAACCCAAGGTGACCAAACTTGTGGTACAAAAACCCCACTCAAATGTTGGGATTCATTAAAAATCCATCTTAAACTAAGTTGATACAAAAACCCCAAATTTTAAAAAATTGATACAAAAATCCAAATTTAAAAATTGGTTTCATCAAATTTTATGATGAAGCCAAAAATTGGTTTCGTCAAATTCTAAGAGGTTTCATCAAAATATTTGGGATTTTTATGTTATTTTTGTTTTTTTGGGGTTTTTGTGTTACTTATGTTTTGGCGGGTTTTTTGTGGATGGATAGTGACACTTCTAGGGTTATAACCCGCGGACCGTTTTGACTATAAGAAAGGAAAAGAAAAAGACACAAAAGACCACCTTTACTACAAATCTAAGTATGTAACTGCGTAATTGCTACGAAGCATTAGATGTAAATCTAACCATTAAAATAAAGATATGCATCAAAGTATAAATAAAGAGACGTAAATAAAGATAAATGCACAAAAAGAATTACGTGGTTCGGTTGTTAATGAAACCTATATCTATGGGTTTTATAGCAAATATGATTACAAGGTTAGTAAGATGATATTTTTCTTTGGATAAAGATAGAAGATCACTATTTTAAGGATTTCCTTTTTTTTTAGTACCTACTATTACTCTCTTACGCAATATATTTTTTTACTCTTTTTAGTCTTCCCAAAACGTATGCAAATGACCTCCTTTGATAACGCAAAATATAATCTCCGGCTTCACATTTATCGAGTAATATTTTCCACATTGGTCTTGGGTTTTGTCCCGATTGTACCATTCAGCTAACCAGATGAGATCTATCTCCGCTCGACAGGTTATTTAGTGATAGGTGTCTTAAACACCTTGATATATGTCTATTGCTTATGATTTTTTTGCTAGTTTTCTTATACTTAAATTATGTATTTAATGTGTATTTTTCATCTTTTGGGTACTTTCGAGTCATTTGGAATGAGATAAGAAGAATTATTGTCTAAAAGGTCAAAAGTGTCATTTCATGTGCAAGTGCTATGGGGATCCAAGCCAAGGATAAGGGGTTGCCAGCTCTGTTTTAAAAGAAAGCTAATGGGATGCCATTTGGTGCCTGTATCAGTTTGATGGGTGACAATATCTAGTACGTACTATCAGACCTTATAAGGTCGAATTGTTTCCCAGACAACTCAAGTATTTTTCCCCTCCTTCGTTAAGACATCTCACCCGAAAAAAAGAGAATGGAGGCGTCACTAATGGTGAAATCAATAAAGAAATTCAGACAGATGGTGAGCATAAATTCAAATGTTGTAACAAGGGGTTTGTTATGAAGTTGAGTGTGATGAAAGAAGAATTAGGTTTTGGTGTGATTCAAATTGGCAGAGAGATTGGGGATCGAGAAACATGATATTATTGTTGTGATAGGATCCTGGTACTAATTTAGCTGATCATAATATTAATAAACAAGAATAGTTGATCTGTTGAATGGAGATTAACCACTTCTAAGCAGTACTTTAATAGATTGATAATTGAATGCCAAAACCTAAAAAAAATTAAGAGTATATGTAGAACCTAATAACTTGCAAATAAGGAAACATAAAACTAATTCCTAAAATAGCTATAATTAGTGTCGGTGTCTCAACATCCCACCCATCTTCAGATAAAGCTTGTCCTCAGTAGTAGAGCCTGAGGATCTGTAAGGTACGATCTTGAGGATCTGTCAGGTACGATCACGAGACCGTAAAGAAGTATCTACAGCATGGGCAGTAGTAGAGCCTGAAAAATAAGTCACAACATTTGGTGGTGGACGACTACACACTGCTTCAAATGGAGTCATTTTAATGGATGAGTGATAAGTGGTGTGATACCACCATTCCGCCCACGGCAACCAGCTAGCCCAACTGTGTTGTTTTCCTCCAGCAAAACAACGGAGATAACAATCGAAAGTGTGATTCTTTACCTCAGTTTGGTCATCCGTTTGTGGATGGTAAGCGGAGCTCCGACATAGTTGAAGCGAAAAGAAAGTTTCCCAAAAATTACTTAGAAATATAGGATCACGATCACTTACAATTGTCCGTGGCATACCATGAAGACGTACAACATCACGAACAAAATCATCTGTTATTATAGCGGCAGTATAAGGATGTGAAATTGCACAGAAATGAGCACATTTAGAAAGGAGATCAACTATCACAATTATAGAATTCTTACGACCAGAATTAGGCAAGTCGTCAACAAAATCCATTGATATATCGAGCCACGCATCATCGAGAATGAGCAGTGGTTGAAGGAGACCTGTAGGAGAGATGGATTCTAACTTGTTCCTCTGACCTACATCGTACTCGGCAATATAGGATTTAATTTCTTTCTTCATACCCTTCCAATAAAAGTTTTTCTTCAGCCTCTTATACGTTCGTAAAAATCCAGAGTGTCCAGCAATTAGGGTAGCATGAAACTCATGTAAAATATTTGCACGCCAAGGAAAAAGAGGAGGAAACTACAATACAATCCTTGTATCGTAAAATGTTACCCACATAAGAATAGTTTGCCATGTAACTTGGATTTTGACGCAATACATTAATAAGTAAGCTTAGCTCACTAGCATTTTGGAATTCTTGAACTATCTCTTGAACCCCAGCAAATATTGGTGCTGTAAAATCCATGAGATTAGGAATTTCTACCCGAGACAACGCATCAGCTGTATTATTTTCAAAGCCACGCTTGTAAACTATTTCATAGTCATAGCCAAGTAACTTAGTAACCCATTTTTTGTTATTCTAATGAAGACAATCACTACTCTAAGAAATATTTTAAGCTGCGGTGATCAGTATATATTTTAAAATGTCGACCCAATAAACATGGTCGCCACTTCTGAAACAACAGAAATAATAACTATCATTTCTTTATCATAAACGGAAAGATTCAAATTTTTCCCTGAAATAGACTTGCTATGATAAGCAATGGGTTTACCTTCCTGCATAAGAATAACCCATAGTTTGTTTCTTGAAGCGTCACATTCTAAAACAAATTCCTTCGAAAAATCACGTAATGTAAGAACTGGTGTAGTTGTTAACGCCGTCAGGAGAGCTTTATAGGCAACTGTAGCATCATTGGACCAATTAAATGCATTTTTTTTAAGCAATGCAGTTAAAGGCACACTAATCTTTCCGTAATTCTTGAAAAACTTACGATAATATCCAGTCAATCCTAAAAACCCACGGAGGTCCTTTACCGACGACGGAATAGGCCATTTCAAAATACTTATAATTTTGTTGTCTTCCACCGATATTCCCTCCGCGGAAATTTTATTCCCGAGATAACCTATTGAAGACTTCGCAAATGCGCACTTCGATTCCTTCACAAAGAGATGATTAGCCCGTAAAATATCAAAAACAATCGAAAGATGGTGAATATGATCTTCAATTGATTTTCTATAAATCAAAATATCGTCAAAAAATACCAAGATAAATCGACGTAAATGAGGCCAAAAGGGGTCATTCATCAAGCTTTGGAAAATCGTGGGAGCATTGGATAGGCCGAAAGGCATTACCAAAAACTCATAATGACCATCACATGTCTGAAACGCGATTTTTGGTATATTTGGTTCATAGAGTCAAATCTGATGATAACCCAATCGTAGATCAAGTTTTGAAAAAAATTAATGCTCCCTTCATATCATCTAATAACTTATCCACCACTGGAATTGGGTATTGATCCTTAATAGTGATGTTATTTAAAGCACAATAGTCTACGCACATGTTCCATGAGCCGTCTTTTTTTCGAACTAACAAAACCGGGGAAGAGTAAGGGCTTGATCTAAGACGAATATAGCAGGCCTCTTTTAGTTCAGAAACCACCCTTTCAATCTCTTCTTTCTGGAAATCTGGGTACCGATAAGGACGCACATTCACCGGAGAAGAATCTGGAACCACTGGAATGTGGTTATCATGAGAACGTTTAGGTGGAAAATATGTGGGAGACTCAAAAACATACAAAAATTGCAATACTAGCTCTCTTATTGAAGGAGGTGACCCTGAGTTACTTAAATTTGTCCCATTTGTAGCACTTGTTAACAGTAAGAAAATACCTTGCTTCTCCCGACATATAATTCGCTTCATAAGATTAGTATCTAAAAGCATAACAGTTGGTGAGTTTTCTCCAATTAGGGAGAATTCTCTGCCTAATTTGGAAAACTTCATAATCAGCTTATTAAAATCCCAAGTGACCGCACCCAAAGTACATAGCCATTGCACCCCAAGAATAACATCACAACATCACAACCACTGATTACTAATATATAAAATTCAGTGTCGAATACATTATCTTGTAACTTAATAGGGACATTAGAGCATGAACCGGTAGTCTCCAGAAATCCACCGTCGCCTATCATAACTTGCATAGCAGTGTCACTGAACGTAACCTTATAACCACATTGTTTCGTAACCTTAGGATGGAGAAAATTATGAGTAGATCTCGAGTCAATAAGTATCGTCACTAGATGTCCTTTAATGTACCATGTGATGCCCATTGTTTTTGGAAACGGAGAGACCATAAATGCATGAAACGAAATTTCAGGTGTTGAAGTAATATCGTTTTCACTTTCGGTCAACACATCTTCGAGAATATCTTCACTGTTATCATGTTGCAGCTCCATGATAGTCATATTGTTAGCACCTTTAAGGAACAATAACCTGTACTTTGCACATATATGACCTTGCGTATATGGCTCATCACAATTAAAGCAAAGGCCTTTCGCACGACGTTGTTTTTTCTCTTCGCATGTTAATTGTTTTAGTACCAAAAGGTATGTCATTCCGTTGTGGTAGAGATGGGTTTACATCTGTGAATGGTTTTGATGGAAAGTTACATACTAAAGGCTTGACAAGTTGTGATTCCTTAATATCATCATCTGGGCATAAAGCATACTCTAAGTCTCTGAAAGACTTCGTGGTTAAAACAAAAAAACACCAGCACTAATATCCTTACGAAGACCCGAAATAAATATACTAATTTGATAATCCCCAGGCATGCCATCTACAAAATTCAATAACTTTTCGAATTCAAAAATAAATTCAAGAACAATACCTCTTTGCTCCAACTAGGAAAGGGTGCTACACGAGTCGATGTGCTTGCGATTATCGAATCGAGAACATAGTGCACGAAAGAACTGTTACCAAGTTAATTCCCCAAAGGACTCTTTGATACATCTATACCATGAATTGGCATCTTTATCAAGATGCGTATCAACTACCGGTACCTTTTGATTGTCAGTTACGCCATGAAGTGAAAAGAACTGCTCAGCTTTAAAAATACGCTCTCTGGACCATCACTATCAAATTTAGGAAATTTTAGAGTAATATGGCCTCCTTGGATCAATAGAACAACCCCAATATCACCTGGCATACGACGATTTTGATTTTTAAGTCGCTCATTTTGTAAGAAGGTTGTTTTGAGTGCTCTGTAGATTAGTTTGCATGTCACGGAAGGTATCAAATTTTTATTAGACTTTGTTCGTTCAGTCCGCATCTCATCGAGCATCTCTTGCAAAGAGGAATTCAAAGTTTCAAGACGATCATTCAAGTGTGTGTTGGTCACACCCGCCATCTTCAAAACTAATAAGAACTGGGATAAATACATGAGTGAAGCATTTCGATAGGAAATGTCAGAAACAATCGCGTGAGATAGATACGTGAGTTAAGCTTTTCGATAAGAAATGTCAGCAACAATCACGTATCTAAACCTGGATGTGATACCAGATGATAGGATCCTGGTACTAATTTTGCTGATCCTAATATTAATAAACATAAGAATAGTTGATCCGTTGAATGGAGATAAGCCACTTCTAAACAAAACTTTAATAATTTGATAATTGAATTCCCAAACCTAAAACAAACTAAGAGTATATATAGAGCCTAATAACATGCAAATAAGGAAACAAACAACTAATTCCTAAAATAGCTATAATTGGTGTCGGTGTCTCAACATGTTGTCGAGTAAAATCAGAGGTGGTGTTATTTGTTGTTGAAAACAGAGATTAAATAAAGTGATATGTTGCTGAAGAAGGTTGGGAAGCGAGATTGAGCTCAGGGGAAACTGGTTTTTGCAGGTGTTTATGGGAGAAAATCGCATCTGCCGAATTTGGTAAATTCGATGGTGGAGAGACTGGTTTAAACCCTTAAACAAATGTGCTTCACGTGAGCACTTTTGATTTGAGATATCAATCTGTACAACTCTGGCCTAAACCAAGAAAATGGTCGTTCCAGATTTTCTTCGGTCACAAAGTGGAGGAGAAGGGTTGATTTGGGTAAGGTATCGAAGAAGGGTGATGAGACCAGAGAGTTCTGGATAGGTAGTATCTCGACTTGTATCAGAAGTGTAGAAGCTTGCGGAATCTTGCTAGTTATGGAATCTTTTGAGAGAGCTTGCAAAGTTGCTATCTGATAGTGTTGTATTTTTCCTGACCAAGACTTGTGTGTTTTGGCAGAATAGATGAAACCTATTTATCAAAGTGAGATTGAACGTACCCTGGCCTCATTAAGGAATTGAGTAAATGTGCCAATTAAAACAGAGGGGGTGGAAACCGTAGGCTTTATGGTGAAAACGTTTTCACCATAAATTTCCTTATTTAATTGATCTATTCATTCCTTGCACGCCTTGATATATTGCGAGCGTAGTGTACGCTGCACGCTATGACCGCCAAACCAAAACCCCAAGAAAGCATCCCCCAGTTTGTGTTGATGTCTCGAGAGTGATCGCAAGTGGCAATGCCAAAGTTGCTAGTGAAGCATTGCGGCATGTGCCAATGGCATGTGCGGGATACCTCGACCGCAAGTTGTACTTTGGGCGCGGATGGCAATGCCAAAGTCGCTTGGTGGAGCATTTGTCATGTGCCAATGGCATGTGCGGAATGCCTTGGCCGCGATTTGTACTTTGAGTGCGGATGGCAATGCCAAAGTCACTTGGTGGAGCATTTGGCATGTGACAATGGCATGTGCGGAACGCCTTGGCCGCGATTTGTACTTTGAGTGCGGATGGCAATGCCAAAGTCGCTTGGTGGAGCATTTGGCATGTGCGGAATGCCTTGGCCTCAAGTTGCACTTTGAGTGCGAATGGCAATGCCAAAGTCGCTAGTGGAGCATGTGTGGCATGTGCAGAATGACTTGGAAATCGGCTAGCAGGTTGGGGATAAAAGTGGATAGTGGTTGCGTGTTGGCATGTGCCAATGGAATGCACGGCCACTTTGGCCAAGTCGCGGGCGCTACAATTGGATAGCGGCTTGGGATAGAAATTAGCTAGTAGTAACGTGTTGGCATGTGCCGATGGCACGTACGGCCACCTTGGCCAAGTCGCGGGCGCTACAATTGGATAGCGGCTTGGGATAGAAAGTGGATAGTGGTAACGTGTTGGCATGTGCCAATGGCACGTACGTCCACCTAGGCCAAGTCGCGGGGCTACAATTGGGTAGCGGCTTGGAATATAAAGTGGCTAGTGGTAACGTGTTGGCATGTGCCAATGGCATGCACGGCCACTTTGGCCAAGTTGCGGGCGCTACTTTTGGATAGCGTCTTGGAATAGAAAGTGTCTAGTGGTAACGTGTTGGCATGTGCCAATGGCACGTACGACCACTTTGGCCAAGTCATGGGCGCTACAATTGGATAGTGGCTTGAGATAAAAAGTATCTAGTGGTAACGTGTTGGCATCTGCCAATGGCACGTACGGCCACCTTGGCCAAGTCGCGGGCGCTACAATTGGATAACGGCTTAGGATAGAAAGTGGCTAGTAGTAACGTGTTGGCATGTGCCAATGGCACGTATGGCCACCTTGGCCAAGTCGCGGGCGCTACAATTGGGTAGCGGCTTGGAATAGAAAGTGGCTAGTGGTAACATGTTGGCATGTGCCAATGGCACGCACGGCCACTTTGGCCAAGTCACGGGCGCTACTTTTGGATAGCGGCTTGGGATAGAAAGTGGCTAGTGGTTGCGTGTTGTCATGTTCCAATGGCACGCACGAACACTTTGGCCAAGTCGCGGGCGCTACAATTGGATAACAGCTTGGGATAAAAAGTAGTTAGTGGTAACATGTTGGCATGTGCCAATGGCACGTACGGCCACCTTGGCCAAGTCGTGGGAGCTACAATTGGATAGCGGCTTAGAATAGAAAGTAGCTAGTAGTAACGTGTTGGCATGTGCCAATGGCACGTACGGACACCTTGGCCAAGTCGCGGGCGCTACAATTGGGTAGTGGCTAGTGGTAACGTGTTGGCATGTGCCAATGGCACGCATGGCCACCTTGGCCAAGTTGCGGGCGCTACTTTTGGATAGCGTCTTGGAATAGAAAGTGGCTAGTGGTAACGTGTTGGCATGTGCCAATGGCACGTACGGCCACTTTGGCCAAGTCACGGGCGCTATAATTGGATAGCGGCTTGGGATAGAAAGTGGCTAGTGGTTGGCATGTGCCAATGGCACGCACGACCACTTTGGCCAAGCCACGGGCGCTACAATTGGGTAGCGTCTTGGAATAGAAAGTGGCTAGTGGTAACGTGTTGGAATGTGCCAATGGCACAAACGGTCACTTTGGCCAAGTTGCGGGCGCTACTTTTTGGCATGTGCCAATGGCATAGCGGCTTAGAAATTAGCTAGTGGTGCGTGTTGGCATGTGCCAACGACACGCACGGTCAAGTTGACCTAGTTGCAAGGCTTGCAAGCCTATGGCACTATTTTTGGCATGTGCCAAACAGTATAGCGGCTTAGTTTGGCATGGTTGCCTGTGGGTGTAGTATGTGGTTTGGTTTTGGCGTCGTTGCCATGGTGCGCAGTATGCGGCTTGGTTTTGGCGTCGTTGCCATGATGCGCAGTATGCGGCTTGGTTTTGGCGTCGTTGCCATGGTGCGCATTATGCGTCTTGGTTTTGGCGTCGTTGCCATGGTGCGCAATATGCGGTTTGATTTTGGCGTTGTTGCCATGGTGCGCAGTATGCGACTTGGTTTTGGAATTAGGGTTTTGTGTTGAAAACTCTAATCTAGTATTTTGAAAAAATACCCCCATTAATTATTGACACCAGAATTAAATGATCGTAGTTAATGTGTTGCTAGTAACACTAGGTGATTAGGGTTTTACGATTTTACCCCTTATCTAAAATCCACCATCGACATTAAGTCCCATGCTTAGTTCGGAACAAGAGCTTTGTTGCGAGGTAAGCATAAGATGGTGCCAAGACAAGATCTGAAAGAGAAACGGGAGATTTATCTGACCTTTTTTTTTCTGAGATGCGGACTGGATTCGGAATCCTCGTCCTTGGCAGTTTTCATGGAGCGGGAGGTTAGCACAATTTGGCGGAAATGGATGGCTAGGAAGCATTGAGCTGCTGGCGTGAGTTGAGAAACTGAGCGTGCGCTGGCTGGTGGGGCTTTTTGGAGATAGACGTGATAGCTGGTGCGACTTGGGCGACATTGACAGGTCGGCGCGATTGGTGGGACCGGAACAAAAGGAGCGTGCTAGCTTGGGAGGTACTGGCGCAAGGTTGAGAGGCTTGTGTGGTGAGACCGGCGCAAAGGGAGCGTGCTTGGGAGGTATTGGCGCCGTTGATGGGGCTTGAGCGGATGTTGGGAAGTTGGGCGCCCTTGTAGGCCCAAACTTCCTTTACACGCGCGGCTTTGGGAGAAAAGGAATCCTTCCCTATTGTGGAAACCGCTCGTATATATATACACGAAGTCTTTTCTCTTATCTTGCGCTTTTGTTCCTTCCTTCTTCCTTTCCAGGGGTAAAGCGATAAAGGAGAAACCGGCTATCCAGGTGTGTCTTCTAATACTTCTCTTGTTTCCCTTCGTAGGTGTAAACCCTAGCAGTAAGTGCTTTTTCTTTTATAAATCTTGCATTGATATCGCGCGCACGATTGGTTGGCATGCTTCTTGTAGAGAATATTGTATATATATGATTTGATTTCGTAGAAAATACTGCATATATGATTTTGAACCCATAGAGAATGCTGCACATATAATTTTGAACCCGAAGAAAGATTCTGTATATGTATTTGAATCCAAGAAATATACTACGCATGTAATTTCGAACCTGAAGTATGATACTGTCTATTCACTTGAACCCGAGAAATATACTGCGCATGAATTCCGAAGAAGAATATTGTATACGTGCTTCATATGAAACCGAAAGAATTACTGTATATGAATCCCGAAGAAGAATACTGTATATGTGCTTCATATGAACCCGAAAGAATTACTGTATATGAATCCCGGAGAAGAATACTGTATATGCTCTTCATATGAACCCGAAAGAATTACTGTATATAAATCCCGGAGAAGAATACTGTATATGCTCTTGAACTTAGAAAATATATTGCGCGTATAGTTTTGAACCCGAAGTAGGATACTGCATATGTATTTCGAAACCATAGAAAATAATATTCTCCCATGTGTCAGGGATTTTTCTTCTTGTCGAGCGCTGGTTATGTGTTTGGGAGATCATTTCATAATTTCCCTGTTTTGTTTTATGCAGATATCTTGTTGTTACGCGAGAAAAACCGACAAGATGTTACCTGAACAAGGCTCCGGTTCGTCAAAAGATGTTGATAGTTCTAAACCAAACATATATGATGAGCTCTTTATCAAACCCCTCGCTCCTGCTCGGAGAAATCATCCAGATTTCGTGCCAATTTTACTGAATGGTGGTGAAGATGAAAAGAAAACTCGTTCGGTCCGGCCGGAGCACATCATACGGCTTTGTCTGCATAAAGGATTGTATGTCTCTTCCAGTATCGACTTCAGAATGTGCCAAATCCCATTGCGCTCCTTTGATGTGTGGGTTGAGTTTATGGTGAGTAAGGAGCATATAAATTCCAACTTGACTCGAGCACAGATCATTGATGCTTTCAGAGCTTCATTAAGTCTCCAAGTTAGGAAAGATGTCTCGGGTTTGGTTGGTTTTCTCTCTAGGTGGTGTTCGGACACTCACACAATTATCTGTAGATGGGGCGAAATAGCTTTCACCTTGGAGAGCGTGGCTCTCTTGCTGAATCTTCCGGTAACCGGGAATCTTAACGTCCAATTGTCAGAAGATGAGTAGAACATGCGATATGACCTTGCTGCTAAGTTGGGAGACTTTTCCCGAAAAGATTCTTCTGCGAAGTCGATAAATCCTGACCGAAAAGAAGACGAAAGGTTCCTTTAAATATGGTGGATATCTCAGTGGTTTCCGGAAGAGTTGGAGGCTAAACATAAGAGCAACGATCTCCACGTTGCAGCATTTTTGGCTCTCTGGTTGTCTAGAGACATTTTTGACGACGGCTCTGGAAGAAAGGAGATAGGACTGGGGTTGCTACCGATTGTCGTGAAATTGGCGAAGGGTGAAGTTCTACCCAATGGAAAGCTATTCCTCGGCTCCTTGTATGTGCATCTGGATTACTTAGTCACGAATATGCAAGTTTTGAATGGTCTTATGAAAGTAGACTCATATGTGCACATCGTTTTTCTGCAAATGTGGTTGTGGGAGCATTTTGAAAAGTATTCCCCAAAGCCATTGCCTACGATTCCCGCAAGTTGGGGTGGTTCTCGAATTCTTTTATGGGTGAATAGGCGCCCAAGAGTTGGCGTGAGCCTGTTTAGTCTTCTTGATAAGTTGCACGAGATCAACTTTCATCCATGGGAGCCGATTCACAAGTCTGTGACTCAAATTGATACATTCGCTTCTGCTCCGTATGTGATCTTGTCTTCGGATGATAATTGAGTATTGGTGAAAACTTTTTTATGCAAAGCTGCATTCCAGGTTATATACCGGATTTCTTTAGGGGGGTTTTCGGATAGCTGCTTACAATATTGATCGTGCCGCTCATCACATGGGTTTCGATCAAGGGGTGCCTCTTGCTCGCCAGCTGGTGCTTCTTGAGGATTCATTGCGTGCTGCCTTCGATGCTAGTGACCTGAAGTCAGGTATCCGTCTCCCTTTATTTCAATCGGAAAGAGCTCCCTCGAAGAATTCTAGTTACAACGAGTTCTGGTGCCGTGAGCGTCTTATGATTCGCAAGTTCGTGGATTACACAATGGAGAATGTTCGTGGTAATCCTTCTCAAGAAGTTTTGAAGAAGTTCCCAATATTGAGAGATTTCAAGCGAAAGTCGTCTGGCAATTTTGAAAGTCCCCAAGTGAAAGAGAAGAGGAAGAAAAACCATGCTGGTGGGTTTCGGATGGCTTCAAAGGATCCTCCTGCAGCCCTTATGTCTTTCAGTTCTTCCAATAACCAGGTATGTGTCGCCTCTTTGCTGGTATGTTTTCCAAATGTGTGAATTTCTGCTGAAGGTATGTGTCTCGTTTCTTCCAGGGCTTTGGTAGTGTTAATGCTTTTGCTTCTCTTGATCGCTGTTAGGAGACGATAACTCCTTTGAGTAATTCTGGCGGTATCGAGCCTTCTCGCAACGGTGATGCACCATATAAAGAGGAGAGTTCGGAAGGTGAAGGTGATTCTTCCGATAGTAGCGTTGGATCCCTTTCGAAAAGTGGCTCGGTTGGTTTCGCGCCTCTTTTTCTTCCTCCTCCCTTTGAAAATGTCTAACTCAAATCTTGCAGGAGGAATCTTACTCATGAGATGGATCTGAGGTGGAGACACATGAAGACTTGCCCTTGGTTACAACAATCGTTAATGATGACCTGGAGATGGAAGTTGAAAATCCGCCTGTAGTGACTGTGACCGCTGATGATGGCTTGGGGATGGAAGTTAATCAATCACAAAGCATGAATGCAGTTCGACCAAGAAATGATTCTCTGATTACTGGCACAGATGCAGAAGGGAACCCTTCGCATATTGCGGATCTGGTTGCAGGCGCCATTTTCGATCCTCCGTACTTGGTTCCTTACCCAGGTCATGTGTTGGCCAAATATGAGGCGTTGTATACCAAAATATGGAAGAAGTATGGACACATGGCTACGACCAGGAATATCACTAGTCGTATTGCCTTGGTTAAACGTGTGGAAGAAGCTTTCTCTTCTATTGAGGACTTGTGCGGGGTGACTGGCCACACCATTTCTGAAGACGTCATTGCTAACTGGGAACACCACCGCGATGTGTGTGTGGAGAAGGAATTCAATGCTTCATGGTTCGTCGAAAATCTTGATGAGATTCGGAAATTGAAGGATACAGTAGTCGAAATCCCTTCTGCGGAGGAGATCACACGGCAAGAATCGGAAGCTGAGGAGTTGTCCAAGGTGTTAGCTATGAAGAGAGCAGCTATTGAAGATGTGAAGGACCGTCTTGCTAAGAAGAGTAAATCATTGTTGGATAACTTTCCTTGAATATTTCTCCTTTAGATTCCTTTTTGTTTATTTCGAGGAACACTTTGGGTGCTTGATTTCGGAGTCTGACTGATTTTGGTAGTTGGTTGATGTTTTTGAGATGTTGGATTATTTTCTTAGATGAATGGTTTTAATATATAACTTTTACCATGCCTTGCGAAGGGAATATTATTTTTATGAAAGTGTGTGTTTATAGGTTTTACCGTGAACAATCCTATTTTCCAAGTAAAAGGCGGTTTTGCTAGTAGGGTTTCCAGCAAGTCTTCAATCGCTGGTAGAAGTGGCTTTGTAGGTAGGACTGCTAGCAAGTCCCCAAATCGTTGGTAGCATCTTCAGCGAGTCCCCAGTTTTCCCGTATAGTTTTTACGATTGGTAACTGGGTTGAGTTGTAGATCCCCTAAACCGTGTGCCATCTTCTGCCACCTTGATGCTTGTATCGAGGCGCGAGATCGATTTCTGAAAGCAAATATTGTAACCGAGAGATTGAAACTCCCACTGTGGTCGCCAATAGTTTATGGGAGAAAATCGCCTCTGTCGAATTTGGTAAATTCGATGGTGGAGAGACTGGTTTAAACCCTTAAACAAATGTGCTGCACGTGAGCACTTTTGATTCGAGATATCAATCTGTACAACTCTGGCCTAAACCAAGAAAATGGCCCTTCCAGATTTGCTTCGGTCACAAAGTGGAGGAGAAGGTTGATTTGGGGAGGATAGCGAAGAATGGTGATGATACCAGAGAGTTCTGGCTATGTAGTATCTCGACTTGTACCAGAAGTGGAGAAGCTTGCGGAAGCTTGCTAGTGATGGAAGCTTTTGAGAGAGCTTGCAAAGTTGCTATCTGATAGTGTTGTATTTTTCCTGACCAAGACTTGTGTGTTTTTGCAGAATAGGTGAAACCTATTTATACAGGTGAGATTGAACGTACCCTGGCCACATTAAGGAATTGAGTAAATGTGCCAATTAAAACAGAGGAGGTGGAAACCGTTGTCTTTAAATTTCCTTATTTAATTGACCGTATTCATTCCTTACACGCCTTTCTTTATTGCGATCTTAGTGTACGCTGCACGATATGACCACCAAACCAAAACCCCAAGATAGCATCCCCCAGTTTGTGTTGATGTCTCGAGAGTGGGAGCAAGTGTCAATGCCAAAGTTGCTAGTGAAGCGTTGCGGCATGTGCCAATGGCATGTGCTAGATATATCGACCTCAAGTTGTACTTTGCGCGCGGATGGCAATGCCAAAGTCGCTTGGTGGAGAATTTGACATGTGCAGAACGCCTTGGCCGCGATTTGTACTTTGAGTGCGGATGGCAATGCCAAAGTCGCTTGGTGGAGCATTTGGCATGTGACAATGGAATGTGCGTAATTCCTTGGCCGCGATTTGTACTTTGAATGCGGATGGCAATGCCAAAGTCGCTTGGTGGAGCATTTGGCATGTGCCAATGGCATGTGCGGAATGCCTTGGCCACAGGTTGCACTTGAGTGCGAATGGCAATGCCAAATTCGCTAGTGGAGCATGTATGGCACGTGCCAATGGCATGTGCGGAATGCCTTGGAAATTGGCTAGCAGGTTGCGGATAAAAGTGTCTAGTGGTTGCGTGTTGGCATGTGCCAATGGCACGCACGACCTCTTTGGCCAAGTCGCTGGCAGTACAATTGGATAGCGGATTGGGATAGAAAGTATCTAGTGGTAACGTGTTGGCATGTGCCAATGGCACGTACGACCACCTTGGACAAGTCGCGGGCGCTACAATTGGACAGAGGCTTGGGATAGAAAGTGGCTAGTGGTAACGTGTTGGCATGTGCCAATGGCACGTATGGCCACCTTGGCCAAGTCGCGGGCGTTACAATTGGGTAGAGGCTTGGAATAGAAAGTGGCTAGTGGTAACATGTTGGCATGTGCCAATGGCACGCACGTCCACTTTGGCCAAGTTGCGGGCGCTACTTTTGGATAGCGTCTTGGAATAGAAAGTGGCTAGTGGTAACGTGTTGGCATGTGCCAATGGCACGTACGGCCACTTTGTCCAAGTCACAGGCGGTACAATTGGATAGTGGCTTGGGATAAAAAGTAGTTGGTGGTAACGTGTTGGCATGTGCCAATGGCACGTACGTCCACCTTGGCCAAGTCCTGGGCGCTACAATTGGATAGCGGCTTGGGATAGAAAGTGGCTAGTGGTAACATGTTGGCATGTGCCAATGGCACGTACGGCCACGTTGGCCAAGTCGTGGGCGCTACAGTTGGGTAGCGGCTTGGAATAGAAAGTGGCTAGTGGTTACGTGTTGGCATGTGCCAATGGCACGCACGGCCACTTTGGCCAAGTTGCGGGCGCTACTTTTGGATAGTGGCTTAGAATAGAAAGTGGCTAGTGGTAACGTGTTGGCATGTGCCAATGGCACGCACGGCCACTTTGGCCAAGTTGTGGGCGCTACTTTTGGATAGCGGCTTGGAATAGAAAGTGGCTAGTGGTAACGTGTTGGCATGTGCCAATGGCACATACGGCCACTTTGGCCAAGTCACGGGCGCTACAATTGGATAGCGGATTGGGATAGAAAGTGGCTAGTGGTAACATGTTGGCATGTGCCAATGGCACGCACGACCACTTTGGCCAAGCCACGGGCGCTAAAATTTGGTAGCGGCTTGGAATAGAAAGTGGCTAGTGGTAATGTGTTGGCATGTTCCAATGGCATGCACGGCCACTTTGGCCAAGTTGCGGGCGCTACTTTTTGGCATGTGCCAATAGCATAGCGGCTTAGAAATTGTCTAGTAGTGCCTGTTGGCATGTGCCAATGGCACGCACGGCCAAGTTGACCTAGTTGCACGGTTTGCAAGCTTAGGGCACTATTTTTGGCATGTGCCAAACGGTATAGCGGCTTAGTTTGGCATGGTTTCCTGTGGGTGCAGTATGTGGTTTTGTTTTGGCTTAGTTTCCATGGTGCGCAGTATGCGGCTTGGTTTTGGCGTCGTTTCCATGGTGCTAAGTATGCGACTTGGTTTTGGCGTCGTTGCCATGGTGCGCAGTATGCGGTTTGGTTTCGGAATCGTTGCCATGTTGCGCAGTATGCGGCTTGGTTTTGGCGTCATTGCCATGGTACGCAGTATGCGGATTGGTTTTGGCGTCGTTGCCATGGTGCGCAGTATGCGGCTTGATTTTGGCGTTGTTGCCATGGTGCGCAGTATGCGGCTTGGTTTTGGAATTAGGGTTTTGTGTTGAAAACACTAATCTGGTATTTTGAAAAAATACCCCCATTAATTATTGACACCTGAATTAAATGCTCGTAGTTAATGTGTTGCTGGTAACACTAGGTCATGTGGTTTTACGATTTTACCCCTTATCTGAAATCCACCATCGACAGCAGGACGTAGAGTTTGGTTCAGATTTAGTCAAATTTCTAGATTTGAATTACAGTTATTTCTTGAGATGAATTTGAAATTTATAGAAAAGCATAATGGATGATGTTGTGGATGTTGATGTTCATGGGTTTTGGACAAGGGTTCTTAAATTCAAGCAAGAATGGAGATGTTGGTTTATTGTTGGAATGGAACAGTTTATGGTGATATTTCTAGCCAAGAAAAGATGGCTTTGATGGTTGATGTTGCTGGTTCTGATGTTTCTATAAGAAGAAGGTGTTGTTGCATCTCGACTTATGGTGAGAAGGCTATAGTTGTAAATGGTGGTATTGTTGGGAACTATTAGTATTGCAGACAGCCATGGTGATGTTTCAATGAGATTGTCTTTGGGTTAAATTATGTAAAGGAGTTTGCAAGAAGATGGTGAAGCAATTGACTGCAATTTGGTTGGATTGACATAATGGGGAGATATAACGGAATGTTGATGCACTTGGTAAAGGAATTGATTAAGGTATATGAGTAGCTAAGGGTTATCGATGATTCTGCAGTGCAGAGAGGGGGTAGTAGCTACGAGATAAAAAAGAAGTCGCAGTTGGTAATGTGAGTTGTGTGTTAATGCACGGGGTAAATATTACAGGAAAAGATATTGCACCATGATGGCGCAACACTGAAGCTAATATGTCATCATGGTGCGACATGATAATAGGCCGTGTATGATTGCTCAGTCCTTCGCATCTTTGCCGTAGAACCAAATCAGCTGAGTTAGCTTCGGACTCAAACCTGATTTATCTGACTAGCAGCTAACCAACCTTAGACCTGACTTGGTATTGACCATTTTACCCTTGAGACCGCTAGTCAATCGTTAACTTTGACGTTTGACAATTAAGTTTGATCGGTGACTAACGACATCTTCCGGTCTCCTGGGATGGTTTTTGATGACTTTTTCGATAATATTTTTCTGGACTTCCAGAGACCTTCTTTGGAAGATTTTTTACACGGGTCTTTTTTACACATAGGCTTAGTGGATTTTTTAAGTGTTGACTTTTGAGGGCTTGACCTATTTTTGGAAACAATACGATCTATATAAAAAAAAGTATTCTACTTCTTTTGTATCACGTTTTTCTACAACTTGAAGCTTTGGAGAAGGAGCCAGGTGTACTTTTACACTTTAAGGGTTTGATTGTTTTTCATCTTCTTTACTTTGATAACATGTTGATGAACTCCTTAACTATGAGTAGCTCAATACTTCTTACTGGTTAATGGTTTTAGTTTATTTTTAAATATGATATTTGTATCAATAAATTAGTTTTGTATCACCTTTGTTGTTTATGATTCATTATTTATATTGTGCATGACTTGAAAGTTTGTTTGGTTGAGTCTAGAATCAATCGAGTTTACTTCTATCTCTAGAGATAGATTAGAGTTTTCAATACCCAAAAGTTGATAAATTATGATAAAAAGTAGCATGGTGTGGTTATTACTTGTAGTGACACATCCTCATAATAACATATGAATATCATAACCTATGTTTAATTGTGTACACATCGTATGTCAATTGCATTGATTAATCTTATTTCATAGAACTCATTGCTCTTAGGTACTTAACCTTAATTATACTTTTACACTTTAGGTTATTCTCTATGAAGAATTCATAATTGCATCATTTAATGTGTTTGTGATGAAATCAGGAAATTAACGGGGCATTCTTGCAATCAAGATATCCTAAGACTTTTGATAAATAAGAGATAAAATTACCAATTCTAGTTTTTGATAAAAATACTTGTTTGTGAATGATATAACTCCTTGACCAATATCTTCATCTTATTGATTATTTTCAACTATTTACTTTACTTGCAATTTATTTTCTATTACTATGTACAATCTAAAAAATCCCCCTTGATTCCTTTAGAAGTTGAAAATGAATAACAACAATAGCCTCCCGTGGAATGAATACATTCTTTGCAAACTGTGGTTATAATGTTCATGAATTGATTGGAATGAATCAAACCAATTTTGCTTCAATTGTGTTCTTGTATACTCATAAGAGAATATAGCAATTGAACAACTTTATAACTAGTTTCATTTGAGTCATTTGAACTAGTTATGGTTAAGATGAATAAGGTTGATATGAGAGTGTTCATATAGCTTATAACATTGGTTAACCACTGTTGATCCAACATGGTGTACACGTTTAGGTACGATTACTAAACCTAAATGATGGTACATTTCATTTGTGTATAACAAGCTAAGTTCGATCTAACGTTTGAAAAATATTAGCTTGAATCTAATCATGTTTTCATCTAACGGTGAATATTGAATGCTTTGTTACCAAGGTAACTTAGATTGTAAACCCTGATTTGAAAACTATATAAAAGAGAATGATGAGCACGCAAGTGTGACGCATTTTCACCCATAAATACATTAGTTGGGACTCATTTTATCACTAATAAACCTGTTTGTATGTGTTTTTGGGCAATAAATTTTTTTGGTAAATTCGGCTCAATCAGTTGATAAAGGCACCGAATCAGACATGTTATTTGGACTCCCACTATTGGTTAAGGGGAACCTCAATTACTAAGGATATCCCATGACAACTTCTAAGGGGAACCTAGCCGAGGTTAAGGGGCACCCATCTTCTTCAATTCAAACTTCAGTTTTGGCTCGGAAAGTTTTGCAGTGGAAGAACAAAATTAAGGTTAGTGATTTGGGCGTGTATTAAGGAGATTCAATAGATGAAATTGTTTGGGATAACTTGAATCAGCCTAACAGGCTTGGTATGGGTCTCTATTTCGATTGAATTTGTCTAGATAATTCGTGTTGAAGTAACGCAGGGAAGTTACATGTTTTCTCGTGAGAACAGAGTTGGAGGTGTGCTCGGGATGATTGTGTTCTATTTTTGGAGGGTTAGCGTGTGTTATGAGCATGTTTAGCACCATATGATTCGTGTACGCATTCATTTGATTCGTAATTAAGCAAATATTGACAGCTGCAGACACGAAAGCATGAAAAAAGGAAACAAGATGTTACCAAGTTATGAGAGAATATTTGGGAGTTTAATGCGATATTTGGAGGTTCTGTCGAATATATATAAGGTTATGGGGAATCAGAGAAGAATATGGAGAGTTTGTGAGAGAATTGGGAGAAATTTAGAGCATCACGGAGACTGAAAAATTAGTTGCAGGAAAATTGTTTTCTGCTGGTGTAGTGAAGAACACGAAGAACATAAAACGCCACAAAACTGTCACTGAGCTACAGTGTCTATGACACTTCCTTTGTATCGTTCCTGTAACAGTTGTTTTGTAACAATTATAAGTGTTACAAAACCCAGTTTTAATTATTTTTCCTCCCTTTTCATCCTTTGTGAACACCATTTGAGCAATGAATAAATACTTTGAGTGTCTTTTCACCATGCAGAGCTAGAAACCATCATTGGGACGACAAAGGAAGTTGTTTTTCACTCATGTGGTAATTAAATTAATTCTTTTATAACTATTTGCATAGAATTTCGGAAATGCTATTCCGCTCCCCTTTCTCCTCCCTACTCTCCTCCCTGACGAGGTGTCGTCTTATGTGGCTACTTGACGTGTACAAAAATCATACACCTTTATCTTCCACGTGCTTATTTTTTGTTTTCTCTGTCTTCTTCCATTTACAGAACTCAAAATCGAATTAAATAAAATCGTTAGATGAAGTTCTTGGGGTTTAGTTGAAACAATCAAAACCATCGGCAAAACCCATGATTTATCCTGGTAAGATTGCACTTTCTAAACTTAGGGTCGGCATCTATTTATCATCCACGAATAAATCTCTGATCTTTGAAATCCTAAAAAACGGAAGATCTAATACATATAAAAAACTGAACAAAAATTCATAGATTCAAAACCTTAAATTATTAATCAATTCCGAAATTTTTGATTCTATCAGAGAAAGGTAACAAATAGTAACAAAATACTTGATTTTTTTAATTATCTATTCGTTCAGTTCAATCCCAAATCAACCAACTGATCAACGATCCATGCAAATCACTACTTGTGTCGATTGATCAGCATAAATACCCTCTTGATCTTTCTTGTTCTCATCTGTCTATAACCCATCTTTAATTAGACTAAAATCCAATTATTCTTTCTCTCGTTTTGTTCGCACACAAGACCATAATAACCAAGACCATCAAATCCAGCAATCATTTTATTTTCTCGTAAAGATTTGTAGAATACTTGAGGAAGACCAAATTTATATACAAACGTTAAGATGGGATAAAGAAAGTTTAGGGGAAGAACAGGAGAAGCAAAAGAGAGAGACAGAAAAAATAAAATAAGGAAAGAGATGAAGAGTTCACGTGGGTTTAGTTTCGGACACATCCTCTTGACACGTCGGACAGGGAGGAGAGTAGGGAGGAGAAGGGCGCGCGGAATAGCATTGCCGATAGAATTTACTTGTTTTATGATTTCTATTAATTATTTGTTATTTTTTCTGATGTCGCATGCTTAGTTTTAATTACTTTTGATGCGTCATTCTCACAGCTTACAACTAATGTTTTATGAAATCTATTTTGGCAAAGAATAGAGTTAATATTTCTTTTATTTTGAGCAATAATTGCCTAAGATTAATTTCTGAACCACTTGAATATGAAAAACAGTGAAATCCTGAGTCCCGGTAAATTCTTCATCTTGTGAGATATTTTGTATATATTTTATTTATTTCTAGTATTTTCTTTATTTAAATCTGAAATCAAATCTACAAACAAGTATGACACATTTTCACCCATAAATACATTAGTTGGGACACATTTTATCACTAATAAACTTGTTTGTGGGTGTTTTTGGGCTATAAACATTTATGGTAAATTCGTCTCAAAAATTGGATAAAGGCACCGGAGGAGACATGTTATTCGGAGTCTCACTATCGGTTAAGGGGCACATCAATTACTAAGGGAATCCCATATCATCTGCTAAGGGGAACCTAGCTGAGGTTAAGGGGCACCCATCTTCTTCAATTCAAACTCCAGTTTTGCGGGAAAGTTTTGCAGTGGAAGAACAGAATTAGGGTTATTGATTTGGGTGTGTATTAAGGAGATTCAATGGCTGAAACTGTTTGGTATAACTTGAATCATCCTAGCAGGCTTGGTATGGGTCTCTGTTTCGATTGAATTTGGCTAGATAATTCGTGTTAAAGTAACGCATGGAAGTTACATGTTTTCTAGTGAGAACAGAGTTGGAGGTGTGCTTGGGATGATTGTGTTCTATTTTTGGAGGGTTAGTGTATGTTTTGAGCATGTTTAGCACCATATGATTCGTGTACACATTCATTTGATTCGTGATTAAGCAAATATTGAATGCTGCATACACGAAAGCATAAAAAAAGGAAACAAGATGTTACCGAGTTATTAGAGAATATTTGGAGTTTAATACGATATTTTGAAGTGTAATTTCTCATGACATTCTCCCCTTCACAGAGAAGACATGAGAAGAGGAAAGATGTAGGATCAGAATATCGCACCAACAACACAATTGCGAAATCTTCACCAACAACATTGCAAAGACGTCGCAGAATGATTTAAGAAATGACATAACAGATGACATCTGCTTAAACATGAGAAAAGTGTGATGATCTTGCGAAAATTATGAAGTTTGAGAAGTTGACATTTGTAAGCTTGCGAAAATACCGCAAGCCAGATCCGAAATTAAAGGACAGCTTAGATGTCATCCACTATGTAATACCCTATATAAAGAACCGAGTAGGTTTAAGGAAGAGGGAGATCAAATTTTGAGTGTTGAGAAAGTTTTGAGGAGAGAGAAAGTCCAAAATAGTGGTTGTATTCTTGATTTCATTTCTTTCTTGTAACATTTCTAGAATCAATTAATAAAAAGTGTTGTTCTTGATCATAAAGATGTGTTGATTATTATGAATTCTTGTGAGGGATGTATTGTAGGATTTACTGCAACTACAGACTTCCTACAACAAGAAGTTAGGCTATCTTTCCTTGATTGAGCGTATTTTTCGCACATTCTCCATTGCTCCCATTGGAACTCCCAAGCTTGTTCGCCCCTGTACTTTCAAAAATATGAAGGAAAATGCTTGCAAGAGACAAAGACGTAACACTCTTGTTGACTCATTTGATTCTTCCTCCATGAAGCTTCTTCATCAAATTCACAAGGGTGTTTGTAAAATTGATGCAAAGATAAAATATGTGCAAGAACAGTTACTTGTGATCGCCACAAAGTTTCCTGAAATCAAGGAGGACATGGATAAGGTTCGTGCCACATTTATGGTCTCCGATGTTGAAGATGATGATTAAACTTTCATGCTTTATCTATCTTGTCTAGCAAACTTCTTATGAGAATTTATTCTTGTGTTTTTAAGAAGGATAACTAGGGTTTGGAATAGCCATTATTGTGAGTACACATACTATTGCCAACGTTTTCATCTTGCAATGTTTTTAGATTTATTTTTTTAAATTCTAAAGTTTATTTGGAAGATGATTTTTGCAGTATTAATCTTTATGGTTTTATATATTGCAAATTGTTATGGGATATGTTATTTATGTCCATGAACCTTGACTATCCCATACTTGTTCAAAAGTTATCTCTAGGATGAACTTTTGTTTACAAAGATTAAGTTTATTATATGTTATTTTGCAAATAGTGATTAAAAATAGAATGAATCTTTGATTATTCCGCAGTATTGGTCTTTCCCTGATCCACATCTTTGTGCATATACTATGTTGCTCCGTAAGTTCTCTTATTTGAGCATGACCAATTGAATTTATCATTTTCCTTGTGGTTAATTCAATTTTGATTTTTGGATACAAATTCATATTCTTATGTGATTTGTTAATGTCCAAAGAAATCATTCTTTTCATGTAAAAGTAAGGTCGCTCTTGTTGTTCTCTCGGGAATGACATTTTATGGGGGAGAGTTCTTAATTGAACTTGTGCTTAATTGCCCAATCTTTTTGGGGAATGCGGCTGTGGAATATTGTAGTGGTTATCTTATATCTTTATAAACTCCTTGATGAATGCATTAGTTTCGGCTATTTGATGGCATCTAAACAAGTTGGTATGTTGTTCTCTTTTGGTCATGAAATATCTCTATGAAAATTTCATGAGGATCCCACTAGTTTTCGTACCTTTGCCAATTTATATTGACAAAAGGGGGGAGAATTAATCTGTAGTTCACACTAAAAATGCATATCGTTTATGGATCATTATGTAAGGGAGAGTGGATTTCATATTGAGATGAAGTATTAACTAAGGGGGAGTGATACATATCACCATAGTATTGTTGTCAAAGTTGTGATACAATTATACTTTGATGATGTATAATGATACTATGACACTGTATAACACTGATTGAGAGAAATTGCTTTCTCATTTTTATATCTACGGATCTTTAACAACAATGATGCATAATTGAATACATTTGGAATCATCGGAGTACTTGGAATTGATGAAGATTTCGAGTAATGTTGAAGAACCGAAGAGATCAAGCATTTGAATGAGAAGCTACAAAGTTTATTTATTTTGTAATTCATATGTATTGATAATTTTATCACTAAAATTGACAAAGGGGGAGATTGTTAGAGCACTGCTCGGTGGAACTCGCAAGTGTTTCTATCTCAAGCTTGTTTGTCAATGTTAGGTATCAAAACTATAAGTCTTGATTTCTAGTCTACTTATAGTAATGTCTCTGACTAGGATAGATTATGTAGTTAAGCATTAGACTTCACGACATTCATAAAATGAAGACAAGAAACTACTAAGGTGAGCTTGTGTAACTTCATCAACAAAAGGTATGTGGAGACTAAAACTCATCTATCACTTGGAAAGTCTATTTCTACTCTATCTCCTATATTGAGACAAAAGTCGTATTACTATATAGTTGTCGATTATACACATTTGAGATTTCGAGCCGAGTTTAACTCACTTATATATTTCTCGGAATATGTGTTGGTAAGCTTTTGCTTCAACCAAGTTCATCTTATATTCTTGACGAAAGTCAAAAGATGATCACGTGAAAATCTCTGAGTAATGTCTTACATGATTTGTGTGATACAATCATTTGGTATAGACTTGGAATGTTTCATTATGATTATTTCAATAACTTGAAAATTGCTTTGATGCTAATAGTGTTTGAATACGGCTATTGTCATCCTATAATAAAGTTTCAATAATTGAAATAAGAGTTTAGAATACTTAACCATCATTAGATTATAAGCATAGTGTGCTTTCTTGCATGTATGTGATCCATGACCGGGACTAAAGTATTCATAACCGTATGCATACTTGTAGTTGTGAAATTACGTGTACCAAGTACACATACCAGTACGCATACCTTCGTACGATATAGGTCCAGAAAATTCTGCTGGGATTTGGAAGTGTACTAAGTAGTCATACCCGTTTTCATACTGGCGAACCCAAACTCAGACCGGATACTTAAGTATGTGTACCCGTTTGCATAATTGAGTGGTTAAATTTCTAAAATCGGTTGACTCATGAACTAATACATTTATATATTAAGAAATGCATTCTTTGCAAACCGTGGCTATAATGTTCATGAATTGATTCGAGTGAATCAAACTGATTTTGCTTCAATTGTGTTCTTGTATACATCTATGAGAATATAACAATTGAACAACTCTTTAACTAGTTTAATCTGAGTCATTTGAACTAGTAATGGTTAAGATGAATAAGGTTGATATGAGAGTGTTCATATAGCTAACTTTGGTTAACTACGGTTGAGCCAACATGGTGTACATGTTTAAGTACGATTACTAAAACTAAGTGAGGGTACATTTCGTTTGTGTATAACAAGCTAAGTTCGATCTAACAGTGGAAAGATATTAGCTTAAATCTAATCAGGTTTTCATCTAATGGTGAATATTGAATGCTTTGTATTAGAGCATAGCTCGGTTGAACCCACCAAGCATTGGTATGTCAAGTTTGGTTGTCATATTTTAGTGAATCAAAACTTATTTTAAGAGTCGCTTGATTATGTACTAGAGTCAACTTCATATAGGTTAGCTTGAAAGTATTAGGATATGAGACATTACAAGTATTGCGAAGACTTGAAGAAGTGAAGAAGTAAGAAGCTACAACAACAACATCATCCTTCCACTTGAGGTTAGTGATATTTTACTTGAACTGTTTCATTCCCTAACGTATCTTTCAAGTCGTGCATATTGAAAACAAAATTTCGAAGCATGAACACTCTAGATAGACATAGTATTAAGGAATACAATACGAGGTTTATTGCTTAACCATTAATTTTTTTTGGATAAGACATCGACATAATCGTTTGAATGCTATTGTGATTATGTATGGGTATGAGGTGAGGTTTTCATCCTAGGAAACAATGTTTTACATGTGTTTTAAGGAAGTAAGTTCATGAACTTGTTTTGTGAATCGAAAAGGAAATCACCAGGAATTATTGGTATTGTTATTCATTGCATATATTTTGAATAACCAATATATGTGATTAGTATAACCGCTCATGACTTGTTTGTGTTCTTGGTAAAACTATTCACATAAGGCCTGACTTATGTATTGGTATGATTTTTATTAGTGAAACCGATCTTAAGTAATCACCTAATGGTATGATCGATTTTGTGAGTGTGTATGACCAACTCTGGATAAAGGGGAACAGATCCTATTAATAGGTGCAACACATCACAAAGGGGAATCAATCCTTGTATGAGGTGCAGCAAGGTTTATAACATAAAGGGGAACCGGTCCTATGGACATGTGCAACATGTTTTTAGGCAAAGGAGGACCGATCCTATGGGCATGTGCAACACATATAAGTTAGATACCATATATATGTGGGGAACCGATCCTAGTACCTAGTCAACCGAATTTTGGAAAGCTAGTGTGACTATGCACAATACTCACATGGAGGTAGAATCGAAACTTGTTTTGGAAGAACCGTTAAACCTATGATTTGTGATTGAGTATTCTTAATCAATCACATAGTTCTTGAAAGTCAGATGAACCAATTCTAACCTTGTTTGGAAATGTGGCAAATCGGTTTCAAGATTGTAAGTATGAAAGAGGACTTACAAAGTAAGGATGTCTACACACTTTGAACACGTGCAATAATGCTTATCTTTTATTGTTCAAAGTTATTCCTTAATAGCTAAAGGAAGAAAATCCCAGGATCGAAATTAAATAAGTTAAGAATCTTATATTTAAGGTTTTTAACTTTATATATTGAAATAAGAATTAGTAATGTGCATTTACTAGTTAGAGATTTTCCATGGAGATTTTCGGTCAATATTTTGGACAAAGCATTTCCAGGAATTATGGAAACCGAATTTGGAATTATATTGCATATCTTGAGAATATTTTCTGAAAAAGCGGGGGTCTAACAAGCTCACCAAATATTTCGATAAGAAATCTGTATGGACTAACTCCAATATACTTTTAAGAGAATCAACTAGACAGTCAGACTCAATCTTAATAAAAAGTATATCAAGGAGTTAATATCTCTATCTCTCGATTTGATCTATACTCAAGCAAATAGAAATCTGCGAGTCTTTATCAAATACAAGAGATATAAACTTAGATGGTACCAAAAACCAATATCCAAGGATCAATCAATTTCCAATCAACAACCAAAGGTTGGATTTCACAATTGATCGATACAACGCACAACCTGTGATATTTCAATTATATAACAAAATATAATGCGGAATAGAAATAACACAGACACCATAAATTTTGTTAATGAGGAAACCGCAAATGCAGAAAAACCTTGGGACCTAGTCCAGATTGAACACCACACTGTATTAAGCCGCTACAGATACTAGCCTATTACAAACTAACCCGGTCTATTTGTAGTTGAACCCTAATCAATAACATACTGATTCAAGGAACAGTTGTGCTCCTTACGTATCTGATCCTAGCAAGATACTATGCACTTTATTCCCTTAGCTGATATCACCCACAACCAAGAGTTGTTACTCCCAAAGTCGAAGAATTTAATAAACAAATTTGTATCGCACATAAAAGTCTACGATAATAGATAAATCTGTCTCCCACAGATAAACCTATGATTTTTTTTCTGTCTTTTGATAAAATCAAGGTGAACAGGAACTAATCGATAACCCGGACTTATATTCCTGAAGAACAACCTAGAATTATCAATAACCTCATGATAATCTAAACCGTATGGTAGCGAAACTAGATATTGCAGAATCACAAACGATGAGACGAAGGTGTTTGTGATTTCTTTTTATCTTGCCCTATCGGAGATATAATATCAAGCCAATTATTAAATTGAACTCGTACGATAGAAAATGTCAAGATCAAATCGCTCAACTACAAGAGAAGTAGTTTCATCTGGCTTCACAATCCCAATAAAGTATTTAAGTCATCAACCGACAGGGTCTCGAGAAGAAACCTACGGTTAAAGGAGAATCGACTCTAGTAAAATCAACTAGTATCACACAGGAGGTGTGGGAATTATTTTTTCCAGTTGATAGAGTTCCCCTTATATAGGTTTCAAATCAGGGTTTGCAATCTAAGTTACCTTGGTAACAAAGCATTCAATATTCACCATTAGATGAAAAACCTTATTTATCCAAGATAATATCTTTCAACTGTTAGATCGAAACTTAGCTTGTCACACACACAAATAAAATGTATTTCATTTAGGTTTCAATAACCGTACCTAAACGTGTACATTTGGTTGATTCAAAAATAGTTAATCAATGGTTAGCCATATGAGCACTTTTATATTAACCGTATTCATTTTTGTCATAACTAGTTCAAATGACTCAAAAGGACTGTTTGAAGAGTTGTCCAATTGCTTAGATATTTATACATAGATATAATTAAAACAAAATCGGTTTGATTCACTTTAATCAATTCATGAACAATATAGCCACGGTTTGCAAAGATTGCATTGCTTATTGATTTATTATTTAATTTCATGAACTTCCGATTTGAGAGATATAACCAGCTTGGGTACTCCTACTGGTACATGTACAATAGCTACCGGATTTGAGTTTACAAACTCAGCAAAAAAAATCGGTTCGAAAACTTCCATGGGTACACATACGGGTACGCATACCTAAGGTGATTGGTTTAACATTTTGCAAACTTACTAACTCAACAGAAATTTTCGGTTCGAAAACTCATGTACGCGTGCCCAACCTATCTCCTTCAGCAATACCGCATGCACACATATGCACGCACTTGGTTTATGGCACATGGATTTATACACTAATGTGTAAACACACTATATATGCTTATATCCATAGTTGGTTACGTAATCTCAACTCTATATTTCAATCATTGAAACATTCTTTTATAATGTTTTAACAATCGTTATTCACGACTATCATCATCAAAGCTATTTTCAAGATTGAAAAATCATCATGACTTTCATCAAGGGTAAAGATGAAAATGGTTAAAGCGAAAGCTTACCAACACATATTTCGAGAAAATATAGGCGAGTAAACTCGACTCGAAATAACAAATGTGTATGTATGAAAACTATCATACTTATACAAATTTTGTCTCAAGAGTAGGATATAGAGTAGATATACTTTTGAGTGACATATGAGTTCAAGTCTCCACATACCTTTTGGTCGAATGAAGTTCTACTGCTTCCTTGAGTAGTTCTTTATCTTCATAAAATAATCGCCATGGAGTCTAGAGCTCAACTATACTTAACTATCCTAGACTGAGACTTAGTCTTAAGTAAACTAAAAATCAATACATATAGTTTTGATCACTAATATTGACAAACATGCTTGAGATAGCAACACATGCGAGTTCGACCGAGCAATGCTCTAACGATCTCCCCCTTTGTCAATTTTAGTGACAACAAAACTATCAATACATATGGACTACAAAATAGATAAAACATTGTAGCTTCTCGTCCACATGCTTGATCTCCTTGGTGCTTCAACATTATTTGAAAACTTCATCTTTTTCAAGTACTCCCATGATTCCATAGATGTCCAGTTTAGCATCATAGTTGTTGAAGATCCGTAGCCATAACGAGGAGAAAAAAAAAAGTTCTCTATCATTGTTATACAGTGTCATAGTATTATTACACAACATCAAAGTTCTTATATCACAACTTTGACAACAATACTATGGTGATATGTATCACTCCCCCTTAGTCAATACTTTCGTCTCAACACGAAAACCACCCCCCCTTACATAATGATCCGAAAGGCATATGTATTTGTAGTGTAAAGTACATATTAATTCTCCCCCTTTTTGTCAATAAAATTGGCAAAGTTACGAAAACGGGATCCTAATGAAATTTTCACGGAGACGCTTCAAGACCAAAGAAAAGTACATATCAACTTTGTTTAGATGTAATCATAAAGCCTAAGCCAAATGCATTCATCAAGGAGTTTATAAAGATACAAGATAACCCCTAAAAATTCCACATCCGCACTCCCGACAAAGGTATGGAAATTAAGCGCAAGTTCAAAAGAACTCTTCCCCATTTGATGTCATTCC